>OZ008367.1:253426742-254144965 GCA_963931995.1 Phaonia tiefii | reverse complement strand
ACTGATGATGCCCTTTTTTGTGTAGTACCTTGCGTATGGTTCATGACGCTTCCTGTAGATTGTTGTCACCACACCAGGAGCCAAGAAATCGAACTGTTTCATGCGCGATGCATGCAACTCTGCATCTTCCTTGGAGAGTTTCAGTTCTCTAACTCAATCGTTCAGTTCTGCTTGCGAACATAAGCGTTGACCTCCATGCAATGTATATGTTGACTCGCATTCTGATGTGGTTTCTACTGTCTCCGGATCTGATGTTGGATCTATCGCCTCATTATTAGATGCCCATCTTGAAACGGACGGTTGCGGGTCCACTGGTTCTTCGGAAAATGACACTGGAAAAGTCACTGTTGAAACAGCAGCGTAAGTCCAACGTATATTTTTTCCCACGCCGGTTTTTTTGCTAAGACAAAGTAGCAATCTGTTACATGGCAAAGCGGTTCTCTCCAAAGCATTGGCATGATGATTCTCGGCTGTCGTCTGAAAGAATTTCAATAATAAGTTATATATGTTCCTGAATTTCGTAATCTACACTTACCTTGAGTCAGCCAGCTGTACGTAGCACCTTGGACATAGAGCACTTGGTGTCCACCGCTCATCTATGTTTGAGACCTGTAAATTGAAGCTCTCTGCAAATGAAGCTCTCAATTTAGGTGAAAAACAATGCTTGATTTTTTCAGAAACGTATTCTCCGCACATGTAACAAAAATTACTTGGATTGGTATTGCATTCAAATCCTCGTGAACGTTTGCTCATTTTGAGGTTACTTGCGAAAGTAAGTGATATTTGGCAATGTTCATCCTTAAATACCTAAAATAAAATCAGGCACAACAGGTAGTGGTTAAGGTAGTTGCAGAGGTAGCAGAGTGACCCACAAAACGCATTGTTGAGTAGTGACATTACTACCTTCCGTTATTATTTTGCAAGTGCAATATCTATAAGTGATACATACCAGCAAAGGTGCGCATACATTGAGCCATCCCTCACTGCGATTGTTGCATTTTTCAAGCTCATCTGAAGGTTATCTACCCAGAAAAAAATACTTCATTAGAAGTACATGACATTTTTTCATTTGGTTGACTAGTGAGATAATTTCAAAGGTAAAATGCAATGTTCGAACTAAAAAGTAGATTCTGAGGGCTTTAGCGAAAAAATTCACAACTTCATTATTAATTGATGGATTTTCTTGGCTTTCACTTGTAAATTTTCGGTAAAATTTTGTAAAATTCCTGATTCAACAACCGATTACGACCGCTGTAGCTAGCCGATGAATGAATACGTACATTATTTATGTTTTGGGGTCTACTACCATCCGTTCAGTATATATTTTGACGAGATTTGTAAGTTGCTGAAACAATTTTTCATACAAAAACAAATTAACCAAAAAAAAATTTTTAAAATTTAAAAAAAAAAAACAAAAAAAACCAAACGAAAAAAAAATTTTTTATTGCGTTTTTCGAGCTCATGTCAAGGTTATCTACACAGAAAAAATTATCGCATCCGGAGTACATGAAATTTTTTTCATTTTGTTGAGTAGTGTAATGGATCTAATTCCTACTCGATAATAAGACAAATTTCAGAATCCCAGTTTGAGACCGTGTTGAAATCAAGGCTTCTTGATAATACTGGAATTTTTATCGCCGAGCTGACGGCAATACAGACTTGCCATAAATCAACAGGGGAGAACTATTATATGAGCCTCAGTGTCACCAAGGCAATTCAGAATAATCGTAAAGGAGACTATGATTACCTCCAACTCTTTACGATAAGATTAGAATTATATGCATTCCAGCCCATACGGGTATCCCAGGCAACGAACGAGCCAACAAACAGTCTCACATTTTTCTTAGACAAATTAATTCACCCTATAAAATACCAAAATATAATAACAGTTTAGGTAGATCCGATTTTATTTTGCTTGCTCGCCTGAGAGTTGGCAAGGCTTTATTTAACACAATGCACTATTATGAGAAAACAGATTCCGCCAAATGCAGTTTTTGCGACGTGGTAATCTCTGTAGGACATATTATTACTGACTACCAAGTGTCAAAGATTGATGAACCGATAGCTGAGGTACTCTCTTGTACTTTGAAAGATAAATTGCCTAAAATACGTCATTCACTTCGTATACATAACATATGTGATATTTAAACCGAGAAACCGAAATTTTACTTCCGATAAATTTATTATCCGTATTTTAACTTACAATTGCAGTAATTATCAAAATAATTGTTGTAACATTAAAAACAATTTAACATTTGCTGAGCGCACATGGTCTTAGTCACCCAGCGCTTTATTTTAAGTATTTTATAAATTAATTTGTAAAATATGTTCATAATAAATAAATAAATATAAATTTTTATTAAAAAAATGAGGTTAAAAAATTGTTTGTTTTAATTAGCCCCGTAATGGGTAAATAAAAATAAAAATGTTTAAACACAGACTTTTACAGTTTACAAAGGCCTTGTGTTGGCACAAGTGTTGGGAAAATTTTAGTGTAATGGTTTATTTTCTAGATGTCGTTGAAAGCAGTAAATGGGTTTTTTTTGTTCCCAAAAAAAGACAAAAATATGACACTAAAATTCTAATTCTAAAAACAAATAATTTTCAACAAACATATCACTTCGAAACAAGACGTTACTTAAAGTAGAATATCTGACGGCCATCGAATTGCAAAGCCATGTCACTATCGTCTATGTTCTAATACATTGGTTCTTCCTCCGGTTCAGCTACCATTCCTTGTTGAGAGTCGTCAGACACTTGTAACGGTTTTGGCATCTACGACCACATAAGTTGCTATAGTATATATTTTAAATAAATTCCCTTTGTACGTAAAGTAATCAAAAAAAAAGAAACAAAAATAGCTTCCTTTTCAAAATATTTTACAAAACAAAATCTTTATTTTCCCTTAACTAAATAACACCACTTTATCATCAATTCCGGAATATACTTATCATTTGGGTGTTCTCTGCTTCAGAATCCAAAAAGAATAGAACGAAACAATGGATCATACATTTGCATCAACTCAAATGTTCTCGAGTTGAGTAAATTGGTAAATGGACATATATGACGAATTAACATATGCACCTAACACTTCAATTCAAATACACCTATGCCTGCTCTCACAACTGACAAATAAGTCATAAATTCCTATGTATATTTAATGTTTGTGAACAAACACTGCCGTGTGAGTACAGGTATTGGTGTATCAGACCGAGTGACTGTGCGTCTGAGCTCAGCAAATGACACTAACAATACAGCTTAGACAGCAGTTTAAGCCGTTACTTTAGCTTAGACAAATATAAATTGCTGGAGATTCAATAAATCTTTGGTGAGTACAGAGAGTAAATAAACGATGCAAATGAGATCCTAATACAATTTTCGATAAGTATGTTAGCGAATAGAAATGTAACTATGTACATATCGTATTCAACATTACAATGTAAATAGCATTTGAAGTTAATTATGTTAAGTCTGTTGAGTTTATATGTATCTACATTTGCCTACATTAACAGCATATGAAAATGTTAGTTTACAGTATTGATCAAAAGTTGATGATATTCGGGGCATAAAATTGAAGTGGTGTTTTTCCGCAAATATATTATGTTAATAATCTTAAGCTAAGTTGGTGGAAGAACATTTCCGCCAACACCCTTATTGTACTTACAAAGCTTGCGGCAGCTCATGTGAATCCTTGCGAACGTTTCGTTTTTCCTTCTCCTGCAAGCTGTCGTTCTTCTGCTACCATTCTAAAGGTTATGCTGTACATTTTCACTTATGTTGATTATTAATTATTTAATTAAGATTTAATTTGCTTAAAATGATTTGCATTTAACCATAGATAAAGTAAACAAAGTGTTGGGAAAATTTTAGTGTAATGGGTAATTATCTAGATGTCGTTGAAAGCAATAAATGGAATTTTTCTGTCTTCAAAAACAAAAGTCAAAAAATATGATAAAAAAAATTTAAATTTCATATCAAAAGAAAAAATAATTTTCAACAAAAATATTAAGAATACAACACGTTACTTAATGTAGAATATCTAATGGCCATCGAATTGCAAAGCCATGTCACCACGGTCTATGTACTAATAAATTGGTTCTTCCTCCGGTTCAGCTACCATTCCTTGTTGAGAGTTCTCAGACGCTCTAATGGTTTTGGCATCTGCGACCACAGAAGTTGCTACAGTTTGGGAGGGGACGTTTTTAGATTAAAAAGGCGTTCCGGGATGTTCATCTTTGGGTGGTCTTATGGGGTTTCTCCCATTGGTATCCTAACACCGGCCTCATGGCTTTGAAATAGTTTTTTATATATGAAACAAATGCGATTATGTAAAATCACATACATTTTGTCACATTTTCCATTGTTTAAATTACTTTCACAAAAATTTACCACAATTTTGAATAAACGTCAATGAGAATTATGGAAAACTACAGTGAAAGTGAGAGTAGTACAGGACAGCACCTAGTGAACAAAATTAACAATTGTTGCGCTATATCTATTATTTCCTTCATCTATGCATTTAACAACCCAAACCAAACGTCATAAAGCAAAACCTCTGATTTGGAAAATTCGTAATTCTCTCTCCCTAATTATTCTTTTCCCCGTCTGTTTAGAATAAGAGGATTTTTTTCTCGAGAAAATAAAATCCGGCAGGAGATTCAGAATTGGGCTGAATATGTTACAAAATATTGAAATTATCCTATTTTTTTTTACTGTACACACAAAAAATATATGTAGCGGTAATATTGCCTATAAACATTGTTGTAAACCCATAAATTTTGGTTGAAACAGCAACGACTGTTTAGCTATATTAACATTTTTAATAGGTTAATACACCTACATATCGTTAGCAGAAATGCAAAACAACGTAACTACAATTTTAATTTCAATTTCCAAGAGAAGAAATAATCCTCGTGTAAGGGTGAGGACTTCATTTTTCAATTCAAATTTTCAAATCTTTGCTAAAGTCTTATATTCAGTAAGATTCGAAAATATACTGGCAAACTAAATTTTTTGTATACGAGTATTTTTATGTTTTTTTTTCAACTCCTTTGAACAAATTGAAAATTGTAGTTACGTTCTTTTGCATTTTAGCTGACGATATATTGATGAATGTCTCCCTATTTTTCTCTAAAAATAAAACTCTTTTAAATGATCCATTTAATTATTTATTTTAATAGAAATGTTGACTGTGCATATGCCATGTGTATTAAAATATGGGGGTTATAAAATGGTAGATATTTACAATAATTGTATGCAATTGCTATGTCAATTGACTAACAAAGTATAAATTTATATGTATAATATGTATTAAATGTTCAGTGTATTTTGAATTGGACACATCTATACAAAAGCTTGGAGTATAATATATATTATGTATAATCGTACATTTAATGAACTGACCATTTACAAATTTTGACTGAGGGCACAACACTGGATCGGCCAACTTCATCGTGTGGATGTCACAATTATCTGCAATTAGTTGTATTATTTTATTTTGGTACTTATGTATTTTGTATTGAAATTGTACATAAAGATATCCATATCATTCCCTTCCATAATAGACTCCCAACAGTTTCCAACCATAACATATTCAATTTGGTCACACAGTACATTTGTAAACATTTTCTTGCACAAAAAACAAACATCTGTTGTTCCTCCGGTGGTGCGCAGTAGTTTGTATAGTCCAAAGATATGAATAAATAAAATAAATATGAATTAGCCGCGGTGCGCACTAGTATTCTTCCGATAGTCTAGTAGACTATATATATATTAAGGACATGAAATAAATAACTGATTAACTGGTTCTTTTCCAAAATGTCACTTACCAGAATGTAATGAAAGCTGCCACACCAAAATCACTACTTTTGATATTTAAAAAGAAAAAATATGAAAAATTTGTTAAAAAATTATATTTCTTTACTTACCATTCCCCCAAACCAAATTTTGTGACAAATTTTATTGACAAACATAAATATGTATGAAAATTTTCGAATACTTAACTATTCTCTATGGTATTAGGTCTGTCTGCGTACTTTTCCAGTAGCAAAAACTCAGTAATTTTTTTGGGAGAGTAAGAACAATTTTACTCTCTCGGTTGAAAATATCTCATAAAGTACACAGACAGCATCCAGTGAAATCTTGCGGTGGGTAAACAATTGAAATAATAAAGCAAAAGAATTTTAGCATATGTGTACGCAAAAGTGAATTCTAGCGGTAAATTAAAGAATTATTAATTAAAGTGAAGCCTAAAAAGTGTTGTAAATTAAAAAACTTGTTTATTACACTGTTATTAATTTGGTAAGGTCAATTTCTTCTTAGTTTTTAGTTTTATTTGTCGGATTTTTTTATGAAACTTCTTTTGCTTACATTGCCCAACATAGTGCCAGCTTAACAATGGAAAAACAGAATTTACAAATGCCTAATACAGTGACCTCCAACAGCTTGACGAATGCGAAAAATAATTTGGAAGTGAAGTCCTCGCCAGGAACGTTTAAAAGCGTTCAAGATGGTAAGTATAATGAAATTAAAACTTAAGTATTTGAAAATATATTTTATGCTTACAGACGAAGAATACAACGAAATAATATTTTCACCAAAAAATGACAGTGAGATGGACGCTCAAAAAACAATTTGGCTGCTCAAAACACCAAACTGTTAATTAGTTTGGTTTCCACGACGAACGCACTGTTTCTTTGGAGGATTCTAGCATCGAAAATAAAGTATTGTTAATAATACTTTGATTACACGGCTTATATCGGCTCTCGTATCGGCCCCAAACTTTTTCCACACATAGAACTAGTGATTTAGAGAAACTATATATATATATTTTTTGGCGGTCGCCCATAGTTCTCGGATTACGGGTCCCCGAACCTTGAATATATATTCCCCTTATATGCTTAACATTTTCCGGTGGATATGGCAATATAGGTATCGTGGGAAAGCTTAGGAAGATTTCTCGAAAACTGCATACAAAAATTTCATAAACATGCCAAAAAATAAAAATTATTTTAAAAAAATCGTGCGATTTTCCGTGGTGTCATTCTTTTTTTGAGAGATTGGTTCTTTTTTGATGAGATTGGTTATGGTAACCATCCAGAAAAATAAATTTTTTTTGAAAAGTATCGAGTGATTTTTCCGTTTTTGCCATACATCGACTTAAGGTACAGAGGGAATTTTGACCCCCCGGCCGGGCGACTTAGTGCAATATAAATTTAACGATTTTCCAAAAGTTCTACCACACGGCACGAGCAACATAGGTCCCTGCGAGGGCTACTTTTCCATTTTCTCACATTCTTTACCTTTTCTTTAATTTTGGTTTATTTTTAAAAATTTTTTTTTGCCTGCCCCATGTCCTGAATTTTTGCCGCCCTTTCACAATTTCACAAAGAAATCGCGCGATTTTTGTCAAATTAAATAGCTGACCCTATGTTGCCAAGTGCCATTGGCTGATATCAGACCATGAATGTGGGTAATATTACACTAAGATTTTTCTGTGTAGAAAGTCTGTATTTTAACATTTTTCAACGTCCATAACTCGATAACTAAGCAAGTAATCGATTTTTTTAATTTAATATTTTATACTTATTTCGACCCTGTTTACATAGAACAACTGCCAGGTCAGCTCCTACAATTAGTTGGGATCACAAAATCACTCCATATGCCTAAACTTCGACGGCCCGTAACTCCCAAAATATGGCTCGCCGCCAATTTTTTTATTAAACATTTTTTGTTTACAATAATGTGTTCTACACCCCTTTTTGGGAGGGTGGGGCTATAATAGATAAACTCCTTTCAATTTTTATTTTCATTTCACAAAAATTATTTCATTCAAACAGTAAATAAAAACAGCTGTTCAAACTAGTTGCAAAATCTTGCAAGCAGAAATTTCTCCAGCAATATTTTGCAATTTCTCTAACTTATAACTGTCAAAAAATTCTCTTTTTCGCTCTCTCGCTGCAAGAGATTTGGAAGATTTTGCAAAATTTTGCACAAAATGATGCAAAATATGTGTACGCAGACAGAGCTATTATTTACCATAGATAACGGAAATAACTAGATATCGCACACTCCTTGGGAATTTCTTGTTCAATGGGATATTTTCTAGATGGAGCTGAAAGCCTTAATTATAACGTTTGACCCCAAACAAAACATACCTTGCAACATGGTAAAATGAGTAAGGTAAACTCGTTAGAACAGCTGATTTCAACATATTTCTTGCTTAGGTGTTTCTCTTATGTCAAATTCACATGCACTTTGTTTGTGTACTTTTTTGTTTACTTTTACAGTAAATACACACATGAAGAAAATTTGACAGATTATGGACGCCAAAAAAAAAAACAAAATGCCTGTGTTTGTTGTAACAATTCCTAGTGCGTTTACCTTACTTATTTTACCATGACCTTGCAAGATGTATTAAGAACAGGTGATAGCAGTAGGTGTTGTAGGCAACATCAACAGGCATTTTGTTTGTTTTTGGTGGGCCGATTCTGTAAAAGTCAACACAAACGAATACCAACAATAATAGTACTCCAAAAAAGCACATACAAAAAAACATTTGAATTTGAAAGTGGGGAACACAACGACATCAACAAAATGTAATTAGTTTTTCGAATAACACAACCTGGAAAATGATACTATTTTTGTATTGGAAAAATCTCCTACAGTGTTGAATAAACGTCAGTGAATGTTATAAGAAACGTCAATGGAAGTTACAAAACGACAACACAGCACCTAGTGGCAGTACTTGACAACGCCTGTGCGATATCTACTTATTTCCTTTATCTATATTATTTACCAAACAAATATTCAAAGTGGCAGTGTATAAAACATTTATTGACATGGGTGATACACACTCCGGTTCACTTATTTAAATGCACTAAAAATTCCATATTCAGCAGCCTGTATCTTTTGCAATTTGTAACCAATTGCATAATTTTAAAATGGAAATGGAAGCTAGACATTTTGAGATATACCGTTCTGAAGGATGTTCTAACAGCGCAATAGCTAAAAAAGATTGGACAGAGACCAACAGTTGTCGACAGTTACATTAAGGATCCCGAGGGGTATGGAAAAAAATTTAAAGGAAGGGTTTTATTGTCTTTATCGACGTATGCGAAAAGAAAAATCATCAGAATTGCTTTTGCATCAGAAGAGCTGAAGCTGGAGTGGAAGAGAGCGAGTCATCAGTATGCAGAGTAATTAAGAGCTGTGAGTATCTTAAATACCTGAAATTGCAAAAAAACGCCACTTAATGCTCCTCGTAAGAAAAAGCGACTTCAATTCGCAAGAGACTACATGGTATGGGATGTGCAGCCAAGAGGTCATGTAAATGACTGGAGAACCGTTGTATTTACGGATGAGAAGAAGTTTAATTTGGATGGGCCTGATGGCTACAACTATTATTTCTATGATCTGCGCAAAGAAAAGCATTTTTGAACCGACATATGGCACCATCGATCTTGAATTTCAAAGTGCAAAAATGACTGGTGCAAGCTATAAAACGTTATTGGAATAGGCTTTTCCGAAGTTCAGTGAGCTATTTGGTCCCATATCTTGGATAATGCAACATGATAACGCCCCTATACACAACGCCAGAATTGTAAAGGAGTTCGTTGCAAACCAAAAAGTTAATATACTTGACTGGCCACCCTATTCGCCAGATCTAAACATTATCGAAAATGTCTGGGGTTTGTTATCTCGTGAGGTCTATGAAGGAGGTAGACAATCTGATGACAAGCAGTCACTAATTCGGGCCAATAAGGATGCTTGGAATCAAATTTCGTTGGATTACATAAATTCTCTTTATCTCTATTTAAAGTTATTAAAAACAAAGTGGGTTGTACCCATTACTAATAGTTCTTAAATAAAGTAAAATAAATTAAAAGAAGAAAAACTGTTTTTCATTAAAATTAGTTAATGTGCCTTGATTCAAGAGAACCAAAAAAAAATTGCACAATTTTGGACCACTATTGTCATGATTTTTTTATATCTCAAGATGTCTAGCTTCCACTTCCATTTTAAAATTCTGCAATCGGTTACAAATTGCAAAAGATACAGGCTGCTGAATATGAAATTTTTAGTGTCTTTAAATAAGTGAACCGGAGTGTATAATACTTTTTTGCATAGATAAAGCAAAACGGATGTACAGGTAGAGAAGAAAAACTCCGCAATTTGGCAACCCTAGTAGGAGAGAACCAAAAAGTCGACGCGATTCACACAAACGCCTTTCTTTCCCGCGTCATAACTGGATTATTTCATACTTTTTACTTACTTTATTTAAATACGGTTGGAATTTCTATAGTTAAATTGAATAACATCATCAGAAAACTACTCTTGTATTGAAATATTCAACGAAGAGAGTAAGAGATCGAGCAGAGAAACGACACGCTTCTCTCGTTTTCTTTGTTGGCATTCAACTCCATGAGTAAATTTTCTTCTCTATACAATAGTTGCTTTATGGATAAAGCATAGATAAACAAAGACGATTTAGAATTAGACGACCAGAAAATGTGCGCAACTTGGCAACCCTGGTAAAATAGAACCAAAAAGTGCTAGGAGTTCACTCAAACGCATTTCTCTCTCGCGTCATATCTTGCTTATTTCATACTTTTTGCATAGTTTATGTAATTTTACTTCAACATGATTGGAATTTGTATAGTTATATACAAAAACACTATCAAAAAGTTGCTCGTGTATTGAAATATTCAATGAAGAGAGTAAGAAAGAGAGTAGAGAAGTACTAGGGTTTCACTCGTTTTGTTTGTTTGCATTTGAGTGAAGAGAAATTTTGACTGTCTACTTGTACATCGTTTTTGAGATAACGGAAATCAGTAGATATCGCACTGGCGTTGTCAAGAACTACAAATTGTCATTGGTGTCGTTTTGTAAGTCTCATTGAAGTTTCTCGTAACTTTCATTGACGTTTATTGAACACTGTGGGAAATTTGATACATACAAAAAAAGTATAAATTTTAAATTGTGTTCCCCACTTTCAAGTCCAAATTGTGTTATTTTGATTATGTGTCTTTTTGTTTATTGTTGTTGTTCGTTTGTGTTGAATTTGAGATCAACGCACCACAAAACAAAAACAAAATCCCTGTTGATGTTGCCTCCCACAATTATTGTTAGCACCTGTTCTAAATACATCTTGCAAGGAATATTTGTTTGGGATCAACCGTTGTTATCATAGATAAAGGAAATAAGTAGATATCGCACAGGTTTTGTCAAGTACTACCACTAGGTGCTGTGTTGTCGTTTTGTAATTCTCACTGAAGTTTCTCATGACTTTTATTGACGTTTATTCAACACTGTGGGAAATAGTATAATTTTCCAGATTGTGTTATTCGAACAACTAACTTAATTTTTTTAAGTGTCATTTTGTTCCCCACTTTCAAGTTCAAATTTTGTTATTTTGATTGTGTCTTTTTGTTTACTGTTATTGTTGGTGTTCGTTTGTGTTGAATTTCAGAGCAACGGACAACAACACAAAAACAAAATCCTTGTTGATGTTGCCTACCACACCTATTGTTAGCTCCTGTTCTAAATACATCTTGCAAGGTATATTTTGTTTGGGATCAAACGTTGTATTTATTACATTCAGCTCCATCTAGAAAATATCCCATTGAACAACAAATTTCCCAAATTTCCTTTATCTATGATTACAACCATAGATAAAGGAATTAACTAGATATCGCACAGGCGTTGTCAAGTACTGCCACTAGCTGCTGTGTTGTCGTTTTGATACTCTCATCATAGATAAAGGAAATAAGTAGACATCCCACAGGCGTTGTAAAGTACTGCCACTAGGTGCTTGTTGTCGTTTTGTAACTTTCATTGACGTTTCTCATAACATTCACTGACGTTTATACAGTGTGGGACATTTTATCAATACAAAAATAGAATCATTTTCCAGGTTGTGCTATTCAAACAACTAATTTAATTTTGTTCATGTCGATGTGTTCCCCACTTTCTAATTCAAAGGCTTTTTGGTTATAAGCTTTTTTGGTGTACTATTATTGTTGGTATTCGTTTGTGTTGACTTGTACAGAATCGGCCCACTAAACAAAACAAAATGCCTGTTGATGTTGCCTACACCACCTACTGCTATCACCTGTTCTAAATAAATCTCGCAAGGTATATTTTGTTCGGGATCAAACGTTGTAATTATTGCATTCAGCTCCATCTAGAAAATATCCCATTGAACAAGAAATTTCCCAAGGCATGTGCGATATCTAGTTAATTCCTTTATCTATGCTTTCATTGAAGTTTCTCGTAACTTTCATTGCCGTTTATTCAACACTGTGGGAAATTTGATACATACAAAAAAAGTATCATTTTCCAGGATGTGCTATTCCAACAACTAACTTATTTTTTTATGTCGTTGTGTTCCCCACTTTCAAATCCAAATTTTGTTATTTTGATTGTGTGTCTTTTTGTTTACTGTTATTGTTGGTGTTCGTTTGTGTTGAATTTGAGATCAACGGACCACAAAACAAAAAAAAAATCCCTGTTGATGTTGCCTACCACACTTATTGTTAGCACCTGTTTTACATACATCTTGCAAGGTATATTTTTTTTTTTGGGGATCAAACATTGTAATTATTGCATTCAGCTCCATCTAGAAAATATCCCAATGAACAAGAAATTTCCCAACGCATGTGCGATATCTAGTTAATTCCTTTATCTATGGTTGTAATCATAGATAAAGGAAATAAGTAGATATCCCACAGGCGTTGTTAAGTACTGCCACTAGGTGAAATTGAAACACTCGACTTGAAAGAGAAATTGAAAGCAAGTTCCTTTAAATTTTTAAAAGTATGAATGTATTGAAACTTGAAAGGCAAAAATTGACCGTGTAACCCCCGTGTTATCTGTGATAATTTTTGCATTCAGCTCCATCTAGAAAATATCCCATTAAACAAGCAATTTCCCACGGCATATGCGATATCTAGTTAATTCCTTTATCCGTGCATTTGAATTAGAAAATGGGGAACACAACGACATGACAAAACCTAAATTAGTTGTTTGAATAGCACATAATTATATTTTTGTATTGAAAAAATGTCCCACACTGTTGAACATAGATAAAGGAAATAAGTAGATATACCATAGATAAAGGAATTGAGTAGATATCGCACAGGCGTTTTCAAGTACTACCACTAGGTGCTGTGTTGTCGTTTTGTAACTCTCACTGAAGTTTCTCATAACTTTCATTGACGTTTATTCAACACTCTGGGAAATTTGAAACATACAAAAAAGTATCATTTTCCAGGTTGTGTTATTCGAACAACTAACTTAATTTTTTTATATCATTTTGTTCCCCACTTTCAAGTTAAAATTTTGTTATTTTGATTGTGTATTTTTGTTTACTGTTATTGTTGGTGTTCGTTTGTGTTGAATTTCAGAGCAACGGACAACAAAACAAAAACAAAATCCTTGTTGATGTTGCCTATCACACCTATTGTTAGCACCTGTTCTAAATACATCTAGCAAGGTATATTTTGTTTGGGATCAAACGTTGTAATTTTTTCATTCAGCTCCATCTAGAAAATATCCCAGTGAACAAGAAATTTCCCAAGGCATGTGCGATATCTAGTTAATTCCTTTATCTATGGATATACCACAGGCGTTGTTAAGTACTGCCACTAGGTGCTGTGTTGTCGTTTTGTATCTTTCATTGACGTTTCTCATAACATTCACTGACGTTTATTCAACAGTGTGGGACATTTTTTCAA
Organism: Phaonia tiefii; assembly: GCA_963931995.1. Classification (NCBI taxonomy): domain Eukaryota; kingdom Metazoa; phylum Arthropoda; class Insecta; order Diptera; family Muscidae; genus Phaonia; species Phaonia tiefii. The sequence goes on along the minus strand of OZ008367.1, from coordinate 254,131,229 downwards.
TACAAAAATAGAATCATTTTCCAGGTTGTGCTATTCAAACAACTAATTTAGTTTTTTTCATGTCGTTGTGTTCCCCACTTTCTAATTCAAATGCATTTTGGTTATGAGCTTTCTTGGTGTACTGTTATTGTTCGTATTCGTTTGTGTTGACCTGTTGATGTTGCTTACAACACCTACTGCTAGCACCTGTTCTAAATACATCTCGCAATGTATATTTCATTTGGTATCAAACGTTGTAATTATTGCATTTAGCTCCATCTAGAAAATATCCCATTGAACTAGAAATTTCCCAAGGCATGTACGATATCTTGTTAATTCCTTTATCTATGCTGTTGAATAAACGTCAGCGAATGTTATAAGAACCGTCAATAAAAGTTACAAACCGACAACACAGCACCTAGTGGCAGTACTTGACAACGCCTGTGCGATATCTACTTATTTCCTTTATCTATATTATTTACCAAACAAATATTCAAAGTGGCAGTGTATAAAACATTTATTGGCATGGGTGATACACACTCCGGTTCACTTATTTAAATGCACTAAAAATTCCATATTCAGAAGCCTGTATCTTTTGCAATTTGTAACCAATTGCATAATTTTAAAATGGAAATGGAAGCTAGACATTTTGAGATATACCGTTTTGAAGGATATTCTAACAGCGCAATAGCTAAAAAAGATTGGACAGAGACCAACAGTTGTCGACAGTTACATTAAGGATCCCGAGGGGTATGGAAAAAAATTTAAAGGAAGGGTTTCATTGTCTTTATCGACGTATGCGAAAAGAAAAATCATCAGAATTGCTTTTGCATCAGAAGAGCTGAAGCTGGAGTGGAAGAGAGCGAGTCATCAGTATGCAGAGTAATTAAGAGCTGTGAGTATCTTAAATACCTGAAATTGCAAAAAACGCCACTTAATGCTCCTCGTAAGAAAAAGCGACTTCAATTCGCAAGAGACTACATGGTATGGGATGTGCAGCCAAGAGGTCATGTAAATGACTGGAGAACCGTTGTATTTACGGATGAGAAGAAGTTTAATTTGGATGGGCCTGATGGCTACAACTATTATTTCTATGATCTGCGCAAAGAAAAGCATTTTTGAACCGACATATGGCACCATCGATCTTGAATTTCAAAGTGCAAAAATGACTGGTGCAAGCTATAAAACGTTATTGGAATAGGCTTTTCCGAAGTTCAGTGAGCTATTTGGTCCCATATCTTGGATAATGCAACATGATAACGCCCCTATACACAACGCCAGAATGAATTGTAAAGGAGTTCGTTGCAAACCAAAAAGTTAATATACTTGACTGGCCACCCTATTCGCCAGATCTAAACATTATCGAAAATGTCTGGGGTTTGTTATCTCGTGAGATCTATGAAGGAGGTAGACAATCTGATGACAAGCAGTCACTAATTCGGGCCAATAAGGATGCTTGGAATCAAATTTCGTTGGATTACATAAATTCTCTTTATCTCTATTTAAAGTTATTAAAAACAAAGTGGGTTGTACCCATTACTAATAGTTCTTAAATAAAGTAAAATAAATTAAAAGAAGAAAAACTGTTTTTCATTAAAATTAGTTAATGTGCCTTGATTCAAGAGAACCAAAAAAAATAGCACAATTTTGGACCACTATTGTCATGATTTTTTTATATCTCAAGATGTCTAGCTTCCACTTCCATTTTAAAATTCTGCAATCGGTTACAAATTGCAAAAGATACAGGCTGCTGAATATGGAAGTTTTAGTGCCTTTAAATAAGTGAACCGGAGTGTATAATACTGTTTTGCATAGATAAAGCAAAACGGATGTACAGGTAGAGAAGAAAAACTCCGCAATTTGGCAACCCTAGTAGGAGAGAACCAAAAAGTCGACGCGATTCACACAAACGCATTTCTTTCCCGCGTCATAACTGGATTATTTCATACTTTTTACTTACTTTATGTAATTTTATTTAAATACGGTTGGAATTTCTATAGTTAAATTGAATAACATCATCAGAAAACTACTCTTGTATTGAAATATTCAACGAAGAGAGTAAGAGATCGAGCAGAGAAACGACACGCTCTCTCGTTTTCTTTGTTGGCATTCAACTCCATGAGTAAATTTTCTTCTCTATACAATAGTTGCTTTATGGATAAAGCATAGAGAAACAAAGACGGTTTAGAATTAGACGACCAGAAAATGTGAGCAACTTGGCAACCCTGGTAAAATAGAACCAAAAAGTGCTAGGAGTTCACTCAAACGCATTTCTCTCTCGCGTCATATCTTGCTTATTTCATACTTTTTGCATAGTTTATGTAATTTTACTTCAACATGATTGGAATTTGTATAGTTATATACAAAAACACTATCAAAAAGTTGCTCGTGTATTGAAATATTCAATGAAGAGAGAAAGAGAGAGAGTAGAGAAGTACTAGGGTTTCACTCGTTTTGTTTGTTTGCATTTGAGTGAAGAGAAATTTTGACTGTCTACTTGTACATCGTTTTTGAGATAACGGAAATCAGTAGATATCGCACTGGCGTTGTCAAGAACTACAAATTGTCATTGGTGTCGTTTTGTAAGTCTCATTCAAGTTTCTCGTAACTTTCATTGACGTTTATTGAACACTGTGGGAAATTTGGTACATACAAAAAAAGTATAAATTTTAAATTGTGTATTTTGATTATGTGTCTTTTTGTTTATTGTTGTTGTTTGTTTGTGTTGAATTTGAGATCAACGCACCGCAAAACAAAAACAAAATCCCTGTTGATGTTGCCTACCACAATTATTGTTAGCACCTGTTCTAAATACATCTTGCAAGGAATATTTGTTTGGGATCAACCGTTGTTATCATAGATAAAGGAAATAAGTAGATATCGCACAGGTTTTGTCAAGTACTACCACTAGGTGCTGTGTTGTCGTTTTGTAATTCTCACTGAAGTTTCTCATAACTTTCATTGACGTTTATTCAACACTGTGGGAAATAGTATAATTTTCCAGATTGTGTTATTCGAACAACTAACTTAATTTTTTTAAGTGTCATTTTGTTCCCCACTTTCAAGTTCAAATTTTGTTATTTTGATTGTGTCTTTTTGTTTACTGTTATTGTTGGTGTTCGTTTGTGTTGAATTTCAGAGCAACGGACAACAACACAAAAACAAAATCCTTGTTGATGTTGCCTACCACACCTATTGTTAGCTCCTGTTCTAAATACATCTTGCAAGGTATATTTTGTTTGGGATCAAACGTTGTATTTATTACATTCAGCTCCATCTAGAAAATATCCCATTGAACAAAAAATTTCCCAAGGCATGTGCGATATCTAGTTAATTCCTTTATCTATGGTTGTAATCATAGATAAAGGAAATAAGTAGATATCGCACAGGCGTTGTCAAGTACTGCCACTAGCTGCTGTGTTGTCGTTTTGATACTCTCATCATAGATAAAGGAAATAAGTAGACATCCCACAGGCGTTGTAAAGTACTGCCACTAGGTGCTTGTTGTCGTTTTGTAACTTTCATTGACGTTTCTCATAACATTCACTGACGTTTATTCAACAGTGTGGGACATTTTATCAATACAAAAATAGAATCATTTTCCAGGTTGTGCTATTCAAACAACTAATTTAATTTTGTTCATGTCGATGTGTTCCCCACTTTCTAATTCAAAGGCTTTTTGGTTATTAGCTTTTTTGGTGTACTATTATTGTTGGTATTCGTTTGTGTTGACTTGTACAGAATCGGCCCACTAAACAAAACAAAATGCCTGTTGATGTTGCCTACACCACCTACTGCTATCACCTGTTCTAAATAAATCTCGCAAGGTATATTTTGTTTGGGATCAAACGTTGTAATTATTGCATTCAGCTCCATCTAGAAAATATCCCATTGAACAAGAAATTTCCCAAGGCATGTGCGATATCTAGTTAATTCCTTTATCTATGCTTTCATTGAAGTTTCTCGTAACTTTCATTGCCGTTTATTCAACACTGTGGGAAATTTGATACATACAAAAAAAGTATCATTTTCCAGGATGTGCTATTCCAACAACTAACTTATTTTTTTATGTCGTTGTGTTCCCCACTTTCAAATCCAAATTTTGTTATTTTGATTGTGTGTCTTTTTGTTTACTGTTATTGTTGGTGTTCGTTTGTGTTGAATTTGAGATCAACGGACCACAAAACAAAAAAAAATCCCTGTTGATGTTGCCTACCACACTTATTGTTAGCACCTGTTTTACATACATCTTGCAAGGTATATTTTTTTTTTTGGGGATCAAACATTGTAATTATTGCATTCAGCTCCATCTAGAAAATATCCCAATGAACAAGAAATTTCCCAACGCATGTGCGATATCTAGTTAATTCCTTTATCTATGGTTGTAATCATAGATAAAGGAAATAAGTAGATATCCCACAGGCGTTGTTAAGTACTGCCACTAGGTGAAATTGAAACACTCGACTTGAAAGAGAAATTGAAAGCAAGTTCCTTTAAATTTTTAAAAGTGTGAGTGGATTAGTAAAAAAGTATGAATGTATTGAAACTTGAAAGGCAAAAATTGACCGTGTAACCCCCGTGTTATCTGTGATAATTTTTGCATTCAGCTCCATCTAGAAAATATCCCATTAAACAAGCAATTTCCCACGGCATATGCGATATCTAGTTAATTCCTTTATCCATGCATTTGAATTAGAAAATGGGGAACACAACGACATGACAAAACCTAAATTAGTTGTTTGAATAGCACATAATTATATTTTTGTATTGAAAAAATGTCCCACACTGTTGAACATAGATAAAGGAAATAAGTAGATATCCCACAGGCGTTGTTAAGTACTGCCACTAGGTGCTGTGTTGTCGTTTTGTATCTTTCATTGACGTTTCTCATAACATTCACTGACGTTTATTCAACAGTGTGGGACATTTTTTCAATACAAAAATAGAATCATTTTCCAGGTTGTGCTATTCAAACAACTAATTTAGTTTTTTTCATGTCGTTGTGTTCCCCACTTTCTAATTCAAATGCATTTTGGTTATGAGCTTTCTTGGTGTACTGTTATTGTTCGTATTCGTTTGTGTTGACCTGTTGATGTTGCTTACAACACCTACTGCTAGCACCTGTTCTAAATACATCTCGCAATGTATATTTCATTTGGTATCAAACGTTGTAATTATTGCATTTAGCTCCATCTAGAAAATATCCCATTGAACTAGAAATTTCCCAAGGCATGTGCGATATCTTGTTAATTCCTTTATCTATGCTGTTGAATAAACGTCAGCGAATGTTATAAGAACCGTCAATAAAAGTTACAAACCGACAACACAGCACCTAGCGGCAGTACTTGACAACGCCTGTGCGATATCTACTTATTTCCTTTATCTATATTATTTACCAAACAAATATTCAAAGTGGCAGTGTATAAAACATTTATTGGCATGGGTGATACACACTCCGGTTCACTTATTTAAATGCACTAAAAATTCCATATTCAGAAGCCTGTATCTTTTGCAATTTGTAACCAATTGCATAATTTTAAAATGGAAATGGAAGCTAGACATTTTGAGATATACCGTTTTGAAGGATATTCTAACAGCGCAATAGCTAAAAAAGATTGGACAGAGACCAACAGTTGTCGACAGTTACATTAAGGATCCCGAGGGGTATGGAAAAAAATTTAAAGGAAGGGTTTCATTGTCTTTATCGACGTATGCGAAAAGAAAAATCATCAGAATTGCTTTTGCATCAGAAGAGCTGAAGCTGGAGTGGAAGAGAGCGAGTCATCAGTATGCAGAGTAATTAAGAGCTGTGAGTATCTTTTTTTTTTTTTTTTTTTTTTTTTTTTTTTTTTTTAAATCGAGCGAACCCATCGCCGCCACTCTTACCCGCCCCTACCGACCGAGAGGGCCACGTCCCCATAACGTGAGGACAGCGTACACATTATAGACCGGTCTATAACGGGAGAGCAAGGATTATAAGTTCACACGTTACAACCAACTACAGAAATTCTTCACCAGTTGGTATTACACTAACATAAATAAGTATAAAAGCACATCACGAGATATTAACATAAGATACTCCAATATATAATAATTACGAGCAAAACGAAAACCAAATCATAAATCAGACCAGATAGTAAGGATAAAGTAAATTAAATTTACATATGTACGTTAACGAATATACAGCACTAATGCAATCGGTTCAAATGACAAATTATGCTAGACTTTGTCGTTTCCCAACTACCTGTGAAATCAATAAACTGATATAGCTCATTAAAGTCACGACACATTCTCCTAACTGGATCAAAGGACGCATAATTCGAACGCTGAAACTCGATGTTTACGAGTTTATAGTACCTCGTGGGTCTCAATGGGACATTTATGAAAATCTTAGATAACAGAAATTCAGAACATATACATCCATCAATTATCTTCAAAACTGTAATAGAGTTTATCATGGTACGTCTACTACTAAGAGTCGGCAATCTGATCAATGCTAGTCTACTGCTATACGAAGGAAGATTATGGTTCGGGTTCCATTGAAGATTTCTCAGACAAAAAATGAGAAACTGTTTCTGGACCGATTCAATCATATTAACATACAAATTGTACTGGGGGTCCCAAACAACTGATCCATATTCGAGAATAGGGCGGACTAGTGAAGTAAAAAGATTTTTCGTAACGTAGGGATCTGAAAATTCCTTTGCCCAACGTTTAATAAAGTTCAGAACGCCATAAGCCTTGTTCACCATCGTAATTATGTGGGAGTTGAAATTCAATTTTCTGTCCAAGAGAACACCAAGATCAACAAATGAATCCACCGATTCAAGAACATTGCCACCTAAAATGTATTTTGCTGAAAATAATGATGACCTAGAGAACAGCATATGCTTACATTTCGTAAAATTAAGCTCCATCAAATTGGTCTCGCACCACGTCTGGAAAGTAGACAAATCCCTCTGAAGTAAAGCATATTGACAAGGATCCTTGTAAGAAAAATAGATCTTCACGTCATCAGCGTACATTAACAATTTAGAGTGCATTATGGAGGCGGGTAAGTCGTTAATGAATAACAAAAATAGAACCGGCCCAAGATGACTGCCCTGAGGCACCCCAGATGACACAAAAATAGATCTTGAGAATGATCGACCAAATGATACCATCTGTTCTCTGTTCATTAAATAAGAACTAATCCAATTCAGCATGTTACAATTAAAACCCATTGCCCCTAATTTATATAATAACAAATTGTGGTTAACTTTATCAAAAGCCTTACTAAAATCGGTAAAAATCACATCAGTTTGATCTCCATTAATAAAGCCGTCAATAATAGAAGAGGAAAACTGAAGCAAATTAGTCACGGTGGAACGACCCTTCCGAAAGCCATGTTGACATGGATCTAAAATAGAGGAAACCTGATGAGAAATTACCTCTGTGACTAACTTCTCAAAAAGTTTAGGAATGGCACTCAATTTTGCAATTCCCCTATAATTTGCAACATTTACTAAACTACCAGATTTGTGGAGAGGGATTATATAAGAGCTCTTCCACTTTGCAGGAAAATGGCCGAACTTCAACGAAGCGTTAAATAAGAGAGTCAACGGTAAGCTGAGAGAATTCGAGCAGTATTTCAACATAGAGTCCGGGATACCATCAGGACCAGCTTTATTCGAGGCTTTCAAGCTGATTAAGTTATCTAGCAACCACGAAGAATTTACGACAGGTGCATCAAACGGAATGGTAGAGCGGACAGTGTACGGGTATGATTTGGAAACATCATAGGCTCGGGTGGAATAAATAGATGCGAAAAAATCGGCGAAACAATTAGCAATAGACTCTTCATCTGAATATTCAATACCGTTCATTTTGATCCTACAAGGTGTGGAAGACGAATTACGCTTCAAGTTAACAAATCTAAAGAATGATTTGGGGTTCCGTTTAAAATTAGCCTTCAACCTATCCAAATATAATCTGTAACTCTCACGAGATTTAGAGTTGTATCTACTCCTAGCAACAATATACCTAGCATAGTCTGCTAGCAATCCAGATTTTTTATACTTGTTCGAACATCTATTCCTTACATTCTTGAGACTATTTAGAGCCCTTGAGGACCATGGGGGACCAGTATTACCCCTTATTGGCCTCTTGGGTACAGACTTAGAAATATAGCCATTAATAATATTATAGAAATCATCCAGGGCGATTTCAAATTCAAAAGAATTATCACACTGACATATACTATGCCAGTCGGTATCAAAGATAAGATTATTCAAAAGTATAAAGTTCGCACGCGAAAAGCATAGGCCAACATAGGACGAAGAGTAATTGCAACCAACCTGCATGGTATCATATGTATAATTAATTCCCAGCGTTGGATGGTAACTATCCTCAGGAGAAATTAACGGATCAATTCGAGAAATATCAAAGTTGTTAGAATCATCCACTAAAACTAGATCAAGGACTCGATTCATAGAATTGGGAATGTCGTTCAATTGAATCAACCCAAGTTCGGAAATATGCGTAACAAAATCAGATGACCAATCATATGGTGTCAATGGAGTCAGAGAATTAGTATCGGGTAAAGACACCCATGTCACAGACGGCAAGTTAAAGTCACCCAATACTAAAATACGGTCCTTTCTACTGGCTAACGCAATAACTTTTGCAATAGCGTCAATATGCACTTGATATACCTCAAAGCATGATGATGGCGGAATATAGGAACACGTGACAAACAATTTCAAATCGCCTAAATTAATGGACACCACAAGAAACTCAAGATCGCCAATGTCATCAACTGTAACCAACTCAGAAGATAAAGAATTCTCAATTGAGATTAAAACACCACCTCCAATTTTACCAACACGATCTTTTCTATAAACTACGTACTTATCACAGAACAACTCAGAATTAAAAACATTAGGTTTAAGCCATGTCTCAGAAAATGCAATGACATCAAACTCAAAACCAAAGCTATCAACAAAAAAATACCTGAAATTGCAAAAAAACGCCACTTAATGCTCCTCGTAAGAAAAAGCGACTTCAATTAGCAAGAGACTACATGGTATGGGATGTGCAGCCAAGAGGTCATGTAAATGACTGGAGAACCGTTGTATTTACGGATGAGAAGAAGTTTAATTTGGATGGGCCTGATGGCTACAACTATTATTTCTATGATCTGCGCAAAGAAAAGCATTTTTGAACCGACATATGGCACCATCGATCTTGAATTTCAAAGTGCAAAAATGACTGGTGCAAGCTATAAAACGTTATTGGAATAGGCTTTTCCGAAGTTCAGTGAGCTATTTGGTCCCATATCTTGGATAATGCAACATGATAACGCCCCTATACACAACGCCAGAATGAATTGTAAAGGAGTTCGTTGCAAACCAAAAAGTTAATATACTTGACTGGCCACCCTATTCGCCAGATCTAAACATTATCGAAAATGTCTGGGGTTTGTTATCTCGTGAGATCTATGAAGGAGGTAGACAATCTGATGACAAGCAGTCACTAATTCGGGCCAATAAGGATGCTTGGAATCAAATTTCGTTGGATTACATAAATTCCCTTTATCTCTATTTAAAGTTATTAAAAGCAAAGTGGGTTGTACCCATTACTAATAGTTCTTAAATAAAGTAAAATAAATTAAAATAAGAAAAACTGTTTTTCATTAAAATTAGTTAATGTGCCTTGATTCAAGAGAACCAAAAAAAAATAGCACAATTTTGGACCACTATTGTCATGTTTTTTTTATATCTCAAGATGTCTAGCTTCCACTTCCATTTTAAAATTCTGCAATCGGTTACAAATTGCAAAAGATACAGGCTGCTGAATATGGAATTTTTAGTGCCTTTAAATAAGTGAACCGGAGTGTATAATACTTTTTTGCATAGATAAAGCAAAACGGATGTACAGGTAGAGAAGAAAAACTCCGCAATTTGGCAACCCTAGTAGGAGAGAACCAAAAAGTCGACGCGATTCACACAAACGCATTTCTTTCCCGCGTCATAACTGGATTATTTCATACTTTTTACTTACTTTATGTAATTTTATTTAAATACGGTTGGAATTTCTATAGTTAAATTGAATAACATCATCAGAAAACTACTCTTGTATTGAAATATTCAACGAAGAGAGTAAGAGATCGAGCAGAGAAACGACACACTTCTCTCGTTTTCTTTGTTGGCATTCAACTCCATGAGTAAATTTTCTTCTCTATACAATAGTTGCTTTATGGATAAAGCATAGATAAACAAAGACGATTTAGAATTAGACGACCAGAAAATGTGCGCAACTTGGCAACCCTGGTAAAATAGAACCAAAAAGTGCTAGGAGTTCACTCAAACGCATTTCTCTCTCGCGTCATATCTTGCTTATTTCATACTTTTTGCATAGTTTATGTAATTTTACTTCAACATGATTGGAATTTGTATAGTTATATACAAAAACACTATCAAAAAGTTGCTCGTGTATTGAAATATTCAATGAAGAGAGTAAGAGAGAGAGTAGAGAAGTACTAGGGTTTCACTCGTTTTGTTTGTTTGCATTTGAGTGACGAGAAATTTTGACTGTCTACTTGTACATCGTTTTTGAGATAACGGAAATCAGTAGATATCGCACTGGCGTTGTCAAGAACTACAAATTGTCATTGGTGTCGTTTTGTAAGTCTCATTGAAGTTTCTCGTAACTTTCACTGACGTTTATTGAACACTGTGGGAAATTTGATACATACAAAAAAAGTATAAATTTTAAATTGTGTTCCCCACTTTCAAGTCCAAATTGTGTTATTTTGATTATGTGTCTTTTTGTTTATTGTTGTTGTTCGTTTGTGTTGAATTTGAGATCAACGCACCACAAAACAAAAACAAAATCCCTGTTGATGTTGCCTACCACAATTATTGTTAGCACCTGTTCTAAATACATCTTGCAAGGACTATTTGTTTGGGATCAACCGTTGTTATCATAGATAAAGGAAATAAGTAGATATCGCACAGGTTTTGTCAAGTACTACCACTAGGTGCTGTGTTGTCGTTTTGTAATTCTCACTGAAGTTTCTCATAACTTTCATTGACGTTTATTCAACACTGTGGGAAATAGTATAATTTTCCAGATTGTGTTATTCGAACAACTAACTTAATTTTTTTAAGTGTCATTTTGTTCCCCACTTTCAAGTTCAAATTTTGTTATTTTGATTGTGTCTTTTTGTTTACTGTTATTGTTGGTGTTCGTTTGTGTTGAATTTCAGAGCAACGGACAACAACACAAAAACAAAATCCTTGTTGATGTTGCCTACCATACCTATTGTTAGCTCCTGTTCTAAATACATCTTGCAAGGTATATTTTGTTTGGGATCAAACGTTGTATTTATTACATTCAGCTCCATCTAGAAAATATCCCATTGAACAAGAAATTTCCCAAGGCATGTGCGATATCTAGTTAATTCCTTTATCTATGCTTTCATTGAAGTTTCTCGTAACTTTCATTGCCGTTTATTCAACACTGTGGGAAATTTGATACATACAAAAAAAGTTTCATTTTCCAGGATGTGCTATTCCAACAACTAACTTATTTTTTATGTCGTTGTGTTCCCCACTTTCAAATCCAAATTTTGTTATTTTGATTGTGTGTCTTTTTGTTTACTGTTATTGTTGGTGTTCGTTTGTGTTGAATTTGAGATCAACGGACCACAAAACAAAAACAAAATCCCTGTTGATGTTGCCTACCACACTTATTGTTAGCACCTGTTTTACATACATCTTGCAAGGTATATTTTTTTTTTTGGGATCAAACATTGTAATTATTGCATTCAGCTCCATCTAGAAAATATCCCAATGAACAAGAAATTTCCCACCGCATGTGCGATATCTAGTTAATTCCTTTATCTATGGTTGTAATCATAGATAAAGGAAATAAGTAGATATCCCACAGGCGTTGTTAAGTACTGCCACTAGGTGAAATTGAAACACTCGACTTGAAAGAGAAATTGAAAGCAAGTTCCTTTAAATTTTTAAAAGTGTGAGTGGATTAGTAAAAAAGTATGAATGTATTGAAACTTGAAAGGCAAAAATTGACCGTGTAACCCCCGTGTTATCTGTGATAATTTTTACATTCAGCTCCATCTAGAAAATATCCCATTAAACAAACAATTTCCCACGGCATATGCGATATCTAGTTAATTCCTTTATCCATGCATTTGAATTAGAAAATGGGGAACACAACGACATGACAAAACCTAAATTAGTTGTTTGAATAGCACATAATTATATTTTTGTATTGAAAAAATGTCCCACACTGTTGAACATAGATAAAGGAAATAAGTAGATATCCCACAGGCGTTGTTAAGTACTGCCACTAGGTGCTGTGTTGTCGTTTTGTATCTTTCATTGACGTTTCTCATAACATTCACTGACGTTTATTCAACAGTGTGGGACATTTTTTCAACACAAAAATAGAATCATTTTCCAGGTTGTGCTATTCAAACAACTAATTTAGTTTTTTTCATGTCGTTGTGTTCCCCACTTTCTAATTCAAATGCATTTTGGTTATGAGCTTTCTTGGTGTACTGTTATTGTTCGTATTCGTTTGTGTTGACCTGTTGATGTTGCTTACAACACCTACTGCTAGCACCTGTTCTAAATACATCTCGCAATGTATATTTCATTTGGTATCAAACGTTGTAATTATTGCATTTAGCTCCATCTAGAAAATATCCCATTGAACTAGAAATTTCCCAAGGCATGTGCGATATCTTGTTAATTCCTTTATCTATGCTGTTGAATAAACGTCAGCGAATGTTATAAGAACCGTCAATAAAAGTTACAAACCGACAACACAGCACCTAGTGGCAGTACTTGACAACGCCTGTGCGATATCTACTTATTTCCTTTATCTATATTATTTACCAAACAAATATTCAAAGTGGCAGTGTATAAAACATTTATTGGCATGGGTGATACACACTCCGGTTCACTTATTTAAATGCACTAAAAATTCCATATTCAGAAGCCTGTATCTTTTGCAATTTGTAACCAATTGCATAATTTTAAAATGGAAATGGAAGCTAGCCATTTTGAGATATACCGTTTTGAAGGATATTCTAACAGCGCAATAGCTAAAAAAGATTGGACAGAGACCAACAGTTACATTAAGGATCCCGAGGGGTATGGAAAAAAATTTAAAGGAAGGGTTTCATTCTCTTTATCGACGTATGCGAAAAGAAAAATCATCAGAATTGCTTTTGCATCAGAAGAGCTGAAGCTGGAGTGGAAGAGAGCGAGTCATCAGTATGCAGAGTAATTAAGAGCTGTGAGTATCTTAAATACCTGAAATTGCAAAAAAACGCCACTTAATGCTCCTCGTAAGAAAAAGCGACTTCAATTCGCAAGAGACTACATGGTATGGGATGTGCATCCAAGAGGTCATGTAAATGACTGAAGAAGTTTAATTTGGATGGGCCTGATGGCTACAACTATTATTTCTATGATCTGCGCAAAGAAAAGCATTTTTGAACTGACATATGGCACCATCGATCTTGAATTTCAAAGTGCAAAAATGACTGGTGCAAGCTATAAAACGTTATTGGAATAGGCTTTTCCGAAGTTCAGTGAGCTATTTGGTCCCATATCTTGGATAATGCAACATGATAACGCCCCTATACACAACGCCAGAATGAATTGTAAAGGAGTTCGTTGCAAACCAAAAAGTTAATATACTTGACTGGCCACCCTATTCGCCAGATCTAAACATTATCGAAAATGTCTGGGGTTTGTTATCTCGTGAGATCTATGAAGGAGGTAGACAATCTGATGACAAGCAGTCACTAATTCGGGCCAATAAGGATGCTTGGAATCAAATTTCGTTGGATTACATAAATTCTCTTTATCTCTATTTAAAGTTATTAAAAACAAAGTGGGTTGTACCCATTACTAATAGTTCTTAAATAAAGTAAAATAAATTAAAAGAAGAAAAACTGTTTTTCATTAAAATTAGTTAATGTGCCTTGATTCAAGAGAACCAAAAAAATACCACAATTTTGGACCACTATTGTCATGATTTGTTTATATCTCAAGATGTCTAGCTTCCACTTCCATTTTAAAATTCTGCAATCGGTTACAAATTGCAAAAGATACAGGCTGCTGAATATGGAATTTTTAGTGCCTTTAAATAAGTGAACCGGAGTGTATAATACTTTTTTGCATAGATAAAGCAAAACGGATGTACAGGTAGAGAAGAAAAACTCCGCAATTTGGCAACCCTAGTAGGAGAGAACCAAAAAGTCGACGCGATTCACACAAACGCATTTCTTTCCCGCGTCATAACTGGATTATTTCATACTTTTTACTTACTTTATGTAATTTTATTTAAATACGGTTGGAATTTCTATAGTTAAATTGAATAACATCATCAGAAAACTACTCTTGTATTGAAATATTCAACGAAGAGAGTAAGAGATCGAGCAGAGAAACGACACGCTCTCTCGTTTTCTTTGTTGGCATTCAACTCCATGAGTAAATTTTCTTCTCTATACAATAGTTGCTTTATGGATAAAGCATAGATAAACAAAGACGATTTAGAATTAGACGACCAGAAAATGTGCGCAACTTGGCAACCCTGGTAAAATAGAACCAAAAAGTGCTAGGAGTTCACTCAAACGCATTTCTCTCTCGCGTCATATCTTGCTTATTTCATACTTTTTGCATAGTTTATGTAATTTTACTTCAACATGATTGGAATTTGTATAGTTATATACAAAAACACTATCAAAAAGTTGCTCGTGTATTGAAATATTCAATGAAGAGAGTAAGAGAGAGAGTAGAGAAGTACTAGGGTTTCACTCGTTTTGTTTGTTTGCATTTGAGTGAAGAGAAATTTTGACTGTCTACTTGTACATCGTTTTTGAGATAACGGAAATCAGTAGATATCGCACTGGCGTTGTCAAGAACTACAAATTGTCATTGGTGTCGTTTTGTAAGTCTCATTCAAGTTCCTCGTAACTTTCATTGACGTTTATTGAACACTGTGGGAAATTTGATACATACAAAAAAAGTATAAATTTTAAATTGTGTTCCCCACTTTCAAGTCCAAATTGTGTTATTTTGATTATGTGTCTTTTTGTTTATTGTTGTTGTTCGTTTGTGTTGAATTTGAGATCAACGCACCACAAAACAAAAACAAAATCCCTGTTGATGTTGCCTACCACAATTATTGTTAGCACCTGTTCTAAATACATCTTCCAAGGAATATTTGTTTGGGATCAACCGTTGTTATCATAGATAAAGGAAATAAGTAGATATCGCACAGGTTTTGTCAAGTACTACCACTAGGTGCTGTGTTGTCGTTTTGTAATTCTCACTGAAGTTTCTCATAACTTTCATTGACGTTTATTCAACACTGTGGGAAATAGTATAATTTTCCAGATTGTGTTATTCGAACAACTAACTTAATTTTTTTAAGTGTCATTTTGTTCCCCACTTTCAAGTTCAAATTTTGTTATTTTGATTGTGTCTTTTTGTTTACTGTTATTGTTGGTGTTCGTTTGTGTTGAATTTCAGAGCAACGGACAACAACACAAAAACAAAATCCTTGTTGATGTTGCCTACCACACCTATTGTTAGCTCCTGTTCTAAATACATCTTGCAAGGTATATTTTGTTTGGGATCAAACGTTGTATTTATTAGATTCAGCTCCATCTAGAAAATATCCCATTGAACAACAAATTTCCCAAGGCATGTGCGATATCTAGTTAATTCCTTTATCTATGGTTGTAATCATAGATAAAGGAAATAAGTAGATATCGCACAGGCGTTGTCAAGTACTGCCGCTAGCTGCTGTGTTGTCGTTTTGATACTCTCATCATAGATAAAGGAAATAAGTAGACATCCCACAGGCGTTGTAAAGTACTGCCACTAGGTGCTTGTTGTCGTTTTGTAACTTTCATTGACGTTTCTCATAACATTCACTGACGTTTATTCAACAGTGTGGGACATTTTATCAATACAAAAATAGAATCATTTTCCAGGTTGTGCTATTCAAACAACTAATTTAATTTTGTTCATGTCGATGTGTTCCCCACTTTCTAATTCAAAGGCTTTTTGGTTATAAGCTTTTTTGGTGTACTATTATTGTTGGTATTCGTTTGTGTTGACTTGTACAGAATCGGCCCACTAAACAAAACAAAATGCCTGTTGATGTTGCCTACACCACCTACTGCTATCACCTGTTCTAAATAAATCTCGCAAGGTATATTTTGTTTGGGATCAAACGTTGTAATTATTGCATTCAGCTCCATCTAGAAAATATCCCATTGAACAAGAAATTTCCCAAGGCATGTGCGATATCTAGTTAATTCCTTTATCTATGCTTTCATTGAAGTTTCTCGTAACTTTCATTGCCGTTTATTCAACACTGTGGGAAATTTGATACATACAAAAAAAGTATCATTTTCCAGGGTGTGCTATTCGAACAACTAACTTATTTTTTTATGTCGTTGTGTTCCCCACTTTCAAATCCAAATTTTGTTATTTTGATTGTGTGTCTTTTTGTTTACTGTTATTGTTGGTGTTCGTTTGTGTTGAATTTGAGATCAACGGACCACAAAACAAAAAAAAATCCCTGTTGATGTTGCCTACCACACTTATTGTTAGCACCTGTTTTACATACATCTTGCAAGGTATATTTTTTTTTTGGGGATCAAACATTGTAATTATTGCATTCAGCTCCATCTAGAAAATATCCCAATGAACAAGAAATTTCCCACCGCATGTGCGATATGTAGTTAATTCCTTTATCTATGGTTGTAATCATAGATAAAGGAAATAAGTAGATATCCCACAGGCGTTGTTAAGTACTGCCACTAGGTGAAATTGAAACACTCGACTTGAAAGAGAAATTGAAAGCAAGTTCCTTTAAATTTTTAAGTGTGAGTGGATTAGTAAAAAAGTATGAATGTATTGAAACTTGAAAGGCAAAAATTGACCGTGTAACCCCCGTGTTATCTGTGATAATTTTTGCATTCAGCTCCATCTTGAAAATATCCCATTAAACAAGCAATTTCCCACGGCATATGCGATATCTAGTTAATTCCTTTATCCATGCATTTGAATTAGAAAATGGGGAACACAACGACATGACAAAACCTAAATTAGTTGTTTGAATAGCACATAATTATATTTTTGTATTGAAAAAATGTCCCACACTGTTGAACATAGATAAAGGAAATAAGTAGATATCCCGCAGGCGTTGTTAAGTACTGCCACTAGGTGCTGTGTTGTCGTTTTGTATCTTTCATTGACGTTTCTCATAACATTCACTGACGTTTATTCAACAGTGTGGGACATTTTTTCAATACAAAAATAGAATCATTTTCCAGGTTGTGCTATTCAAACAACTAATTTAGTTTTTTTCATGTCGTTGTGTTCCCCACTTTCTAATTCAAATGCATTTTGGTTATGAGCTTTCTTGGTGTACTGTTATTGTTCGTATTCGTTTGTGTTGACTTGTACAGCATCGGCACACTAAACAAAACAAAATGCCTGTTGATGTTGCTTACAACACCTACTGCTAGCACCTGTTCTAAATACATCTCGCAATGTATATTTCATTTGGTATCAAACGTTGTAATTATTGCATTCAGCTCCATCTAGAAAATATCCCATTGAACTAGAAATTTCCCAAGGCATGTGCGATATCTTGTTAATTCCTTTATCTATGCTGTTGAATAAACGTCAGCGAATGTTATAAGAACCGTCAATAAAAGTTACAAACCGACAACACAGCACCTAGTGGTAGTACTTGACAACGCCTGTAAGATATCTACCATAGATAAAGGAAATAAGTAGACATCCCACAGGCGTTGGCACGTACTGCCACTAGATGCTGTGTTGTCGTTTTGTAACTTTCATTGACGTTTCTCATAACATTCACTGACGTTTATTCAACAGTGTGGGACATTTTTTCAATACAGAAATAGAATCATTTTCCAGGTAGTGCTAATCGAACAACTAATTTAGTTTTTTCATGTCGTTGTGTTCCCCACTTTCGAATTCAAATGCATTTTGGTTATGTGCTTGTTTGGTGTACTGTTATTGTTGGTATTCGTTTATGTTGACCTGTACAGCATCGGCCCACTAAACAAAACAAAATGCCTGTTGATGTTGCCTACCACACCTTTTGTTAGCACCTTTTCTAAATACATCTTGCAAGGTATATTTTGTTTGGGATCAAACGTTGTAATTATTGCATTCAGCTCCATCTAGAAAATATCCCATTGAACAATAAATTTCCCACGGCATGTGCGATATCTAGTTAATTCCTTTATCTATGATATCTACTTATTTCCTTTATCTATGGATGAAGCACAAGTGTTGGGAAAATTTTAGTGTAATGGGTAATTTTCTAGATGTCGTTGAACGCAATAAATGGTTTTTTTGTAGCCAAAAAAAAAGTCAAAAAATACAATAAAAATCTAAAATTTCATATCAAAAGAAAAAATAATTTTGAACAAAAATATCAAGAATACAACACATTACTTAAAGACGAATATCTGATGGCCATCGAATTGCAAAGCCATGTCACCACCGTCTATGTCCTAATAAATGGGTTCTTCCTCCGGTTCAGCAACCATTCCTTGTTGAGTCTTCAGACACTCTAACGGTTTGGGTATCTGCGTCCACAGAAGTTGCTACAGTTTTTGGGCGGGGAAGTTTTTAGATTAAAAAGGCGTTCCGGAATGTTCATCTTTGGGCGGTCTTACGGGTATCTCTTATTGATATCCTAACACCGGCCCCATGTTTTTGAAATAGTTTTTTTTACATAAGAAACAAATGCTATTATGTAAAATCACATACATTTTGTCACATTTTCCATTGTTGAAATTACTTTCACAAAAATTTCCCACAATTTTCAATAAACTTCAATGAGAATTATGGGAAACTTTAGTGAAAGTGACAGTAGAACAAAGTTGACAATGTTCATACTATATCTGTTATTTCCTTTATCTATGCTCTTTTGTATTTCATACAAAACTAAAATAGCTATGCCCATGGTATGCCATCAATGGTAATATAAACACTATTATATTTTAGCCGTGTGTAGACTTTTGTAACATGGTGTATCCCAGCTAGCATTTTCAATCGTGCACGACTCTTTCACGATCGGAGCCGACGATTAAAGTAATCGTGCGCGATGTCGTATTCTAATCGCGCACGTTCAGAGCAACTGAAGTAACTGTCAAGACTTTCCAATCGTCGACGATGAGCAAAATCCAATCGTCGACGATGAGCAAAATCTTTTTCTTTTTCTGCTGAGCAGATATTGGAAAACCCGTTAGAATTTCAGAGAGACATAATTATATTCTCCTTGCAAAACACGAGTTCGTAGGAGTATGCGGGAAGAAGTAAGACAACAATAAGAAAACTACATGTAAGACTGTGACACAAAGTAAACACAAAAACAAGTCGTGAGCACAAAGTCTTAAAAGCAGAGAAAATATAATTCTGCTCCGACAATCGTGGTGACGATTGGAAATCCAGTCGCGAAACAATCGTGATCGTGAAACATTCAAATGCTAGCTGGGATGTTACAGAGCTTTCTGCTTAACCTGGCCTAGGAAGGTTTCAACAGGCTTTGGTAGTTTTTTCAGTTTCAAAGTTTTCTACGCCGTCGGACTTGGTGGTTTTCTCCTGTGGGGAGGGTTTAACACCGTCTTCGTCAGTTTTGTTTTATGTTGCAAAGTATTATGCGCGGCCAGGCTAAGGAAGCGCTATAAAAGACGAATATTATGAATTAATGCGCTAATAAAAACGACATTTTTGTATATGGGCATTTCCACAGAAAGGTCAACCTTTTGTCGCATCACGTCACCCTCGATTGTCTTCTTTTCTTTTACTAACTAAGTAGTTACTTCCATTCTGTATTTAGGAAAATAATAGAAAACAATCGAACCACATGGTCCTAAAATATACTCAATTAACGTGGGTGACGTGATGTGACATAGGCTGGCACTTTCTCTGGAAATGCCCATATGGTGTTTGCCAAATCTTCCTAAACCATGTAAGGGTATATATCGATAGCTTAATGTAGAAGAAATCTCAATTTTTTGTTACTTCACAGTATTTTTGTAAAACAATTCTTTGCCATAACCCGTAATCCGAGAAATACGGGCAAAGACAAATAACACTGTGTCACAAATTTTCAACAAAGTCGTAAGCAAATATATCTGACACCTATAATCTTTGTGTAAAATTGTCTGCTGAATCCGAATATGAAGTCAGAATGGTCAAAAGTAGAACAGTTTTTGAGATATTACAAAAAACCGTTATTTGTGTTTTTAAAAAAGATGATGTCACTTAAATGCAAATATCTTCAAAAATGTTCATCGGTATAAGTATATATTTATTTTTAATAAACAATAATAAATTACGAAAACAACCATGGATCGGTTGTGAAGATTAGTTAAGAAATGACGGAGTAACGGTGGACAAAAGTTCGAACTAAATGAGAACTTTTGATTTTTTGGAATTTTGCTCTTTTCAAGTAATTTTTTTTAAACCAAACAATTATAAATTATAAATGTCGTTCTCGTATTTCGACTACGACAGTTTTGTAAAAGATTAAAGATAACACACCAACTTTATCTTTAATCTTTTACAAAACTGTCGTAGTCGAAATACGAGAACGACATTCGTAATAAGGCTGAATGTTTTATTGCCTAGGACATTAGGTTATTTCAATACGAATATTTTGCGCCCAACAAGACCCAGATTGGTGCAAATATTACAAAGCTACAGATTTAGTGAATTAACCCACTTTTCGCTTTTTATCAAATCAACAATATACATACATATATTAAAAATGG
Source organism: Phaonia tiefii (assembly GCA_963931995.1). Classification (NCBI taxonomy): domain Eukaryota; kingdom Metazoa; phylum Arthropoda; class Insecta; order Diptera; family Muscidae; genus Phaonia; species Phaonia tiefii. Next base: position 254,110,393 of record OZ008367.1, on the reverse strand, counting down.
GTTAAAACTGTTGAATTGCTTTGCCTTTTGTGATTATTTTCTGTAAAGCAAAATATTTCAAAAACTGTTCCCTTTTGACCATTCTGACTTCATATTCGGATTCAGCAGACAATTTTACATAAAGATTAGGTGTCAGATACATTTGCTCAAAAAACTGTTACGTAGTGTAATATAACTCCTTTGTCTCTACTAATTGTGTGTGGAAAAAGTTTGGTACCGATCCGAGGTGGGGCTAATTCATATATATGTAAGAATCGGAAACTATGGATTTCGTGGAATTTTTATTCCTTCGCATTAACCCTGTGGTACAAATTTTCGCCCTTTTATTGCACGCAAACTAACGCTGAGTTGCTTGTGTTTACATGAATACATTAATTTTATTGGGCTTATAACAATTGACCCAAGTATCATTGCATATGTATGAATGTATATAAAGACGAGACGTTAAGTTATTTAATCTATTGCCGGCGCCTAGTTGTGCGTTGCTTGTCAAAGCGCATTTCCATTTCTTCCAAAACTTTTGGGGTATATCGAACAACCAGTTTCACAGAGCCAACGGCTTGTTTTAGCAGCTCCACAGCTTTTTCGTGATTCTCACCCTCGACAGACTGAAATTTAATAACGTATAAAAAAAGAGATGTACAACGTTCCACAAAAATATTGGGCCTATTATACGGCTTACACTCAAAAAATTTAAATAAGCAAAAAAAAAAAAGTAAACTAAACTCGGAGCAAATGCAGTCTCGCAGTTATGCGCCCCGAAATTTCGGATTTCGATATCTCGATTTGAAATTTTGAAAAATTGTCGAATATTTTTGTTACTTTAAAAAAAAACAAAATTATTTTGAAAAAATCGCGCCACTTTTATAAAAAACAAAAGGGTGCAAATGTTTTTCTTGTTTTTTGCGTCGAAAAACACGATATTTTAAGCTAAAATATTAAAAAAAAGTTTCGGAAACCGATATTTTCGGAGTTAGGGGCCACCAAAGTTCAGATATATGGGGGGTATTACGTTTATAAAATTGCTTTTAATATTTGTTTTGGTCGCTGTTTTGTATGACACAGGTCAAAATAATTAAAAAATATTAAATGAAAATGTTTGATAACTTGCTTAATTATCAAGATATCGGATACAACTTTTTTTAAAAACCTCAAATTAAAGTATAGAATGTGAGAAAATGGGACCTACGTTACTCGTACCGTGTGGTAGACCTCTTTGAAAATCGTTAAATTTATATTCCACATAGTCGCTCAGGCAGGGGGGTTCAAATTCCCTCTCTACCTGAAGGCGATTACAAAATCAGAAAAATCGCGCGATTTAAAAAAAAAAATACTGCGCTTCACTCTTAAAGGGTTACAAAGACGAATAAAGAGTCATATTTTAGCTGCAGGGCCCACCTTTCTGTCAAATTAGCACCTTCACATTGGCAATATTCTGGGATAATAGCCTTTTTTCAGAAAAAGTATGGTTATAAAAGTCGAATATCATGAATTGGCTCGCAATGGGTCACAGAATCGTGGATATAAATACGCAGTTTTAACATGTTTATAAGCTTTTCAACGATACCCATATTGTTCCGGTCCATCCGAAAATATTGAAGATTATATGTTCAAACTTTGGGGGGACCGTAATCCAGGAAATATAGGCCGCCGACAAAAAAAAATTTACATTTCTTTGGATAAAAAGTTGCATTCATTGTAGTAATTTGGTGCAATTACGAGAGGTTGGGCTGTGCTGGAGATAAGCCAACAAAAGTGGGCTGGGCTGAAGTTAGGGATAGGCAAAACATTTTTTTAAAATCAAAATTAAAGAATGTGAAAGAATGGAAAACTAAATCTCGCAGAGACCTATGGGGCCTACAGGGTCCAAAAATCCGGCACATCCAGGGCCATTTGGGTATGGATTAGTGTCATTCATTTTTTCGTGGGATGTCTGTAATTCCATATAAGTCCACTTTTGTACGTCCAGGGACCATGATTGGTTATGGTAACCATCCAGAAAAATTAACTTTTTTTAAAAATCGACCGATTTTTCTGATTTTGCCACACATCGACTTAGGTACAGAGGGAATTTTAACCCCTCTGCCTGAGACCGGCCGGGCGACTAGTTGGAATATAAATTTAACGATTTTCAAAAAGGTCTACCACACGGTTCGAGCAACATAGGTCCCTGCGAGGGCTACTTTTCCATTTTCTCACATTCTTCCTTTTCTTTAATTTTGGTTTATTTTAAAAAAAAAATGTTGTGTGCCCTTGGTCCTGAATTTTCGCCACAAGTGATATGAATAGCTTTACACGGTACCTTAACCACATTACTCCCAGATATCCGAAATATCGCGGCCCATAACTCCTAAACTATGCATTTTCCCCGATTGTGATTTTCCTTTTTGCGTGAAATAACGTGTTCTACCCTCCATAAATTTTTTTGTTTTTGGAGTGGAAGCCGTAAAATAAACCTGTTCCAATTTACCACTCCATTCACAGATAGAAGTTGATCTCCTCGCTTCAATCCCCCATGGCGATCCGCTACACCGCCAGGAATTATACGAGATATATATATTGGAGAATTTTGTTCCTTGCCACCCATAACATTGAAACCCAGACCTAAAATACCGCAATTCAATGAAATTAAGCTGACATTTAAATATATAGCAATATACCTTCTTCTGTTTTCGGAAGTTCTACAACCCGAGGGTGGGCATGGCCCTCACTGGCTGCAAAAGCGGCCACGGTAGCCTTGGCAGTAGCGGAAGCCCGAACGTCTTGCGAACCCTGTATATCTACCGTCTCATATACGTGCTCGTACACTTCTCGGACTGCATTTAAAAAATCACTCTGCAACACCTTTTGCAAAGCAGCCAATTTGGTAGTGGGGAAATCACCACTAGATTGGAGCTTCTCCAATAACTCAATAGATCGCTTGACATCTGTTTTGAAATGTAAATAGTACGAAAGAATATTGGTGGAAGAGTGCTGTCATACGAACCTCTAGCAAGTGTCAGGGGCTCACAGACCTCTGACATTGTATAAATTTACGAAGTTGTTTATTTGATGAAAAATACTATTTATAGAATCCCAACTTAATGTCCTGTTCAGAGACCTGCGCCGTCTGAAATAATCGTCTACGGATGCTGATGGAAGAAATCTCGGCGGCTAGCCATCACCATTGTAAAATAACCAAGTAGTACCACTAAACTTTGTTGTTGTTGTAGGCAGCAACATCAGGCATTTGTTTCCATCGCTTAAGCTGTCAATCTACACACACAGAAAAAAACCTAATGTAATATTACCTAAATTCATGGTCTGATATCAGCCAATGTACTGGGCAACATAGGGTCAGCTATTTAATTGGGCAACATTACCAATAAATGTAGGCAATTTTACGTTCACCAACAATATGAAAACTTGCCTTGCATATTTGTAGATTTACAAAATGCAAAAAGGGCAATGTACAGAATTTATTGTAGATGAATTAATTTCAATGTGCAATCTTACCAAATGTTCAGCCCATTTTTTTCATATGCACGGAAACCAATTTTGTTTTTAATTAAAGAAGTATTTATTGCATTGTTGCTTACAATAGTTACATTTAAATAAATCATAATCACCAATTATCAGGCTCCTCAAATGTAGTAGCACTTCTCGTTTGTCACTACCGAAGACTCCAGCCCTGTTCCCTGCGAAGAAATTTATTAATGATTGGATAAAAGTATCAAACTCTTGGGCATCAAATTTGTTAATTTCTACAAAGAATACACATTTCTATTCTTCAAATGGCTGCGATTTATATTTTCCTCTTGGTTATTAAAACATGTTCGACACTTTTTCATTAAACAATAAGCCTGTTTTTTATTCCCTGCTAAACTCATTTTTCGACGTCTTTCTATGGGGCACTAAGCGATATTAAGCGATTTTAAGCGGCACTCCATACAAAGTCGTCGAAAAATTAGTTTAGCAAGGAATAAAAAAACAAGCTTAATATATAAGAGCCACAAGCAACACAACTCACTTTTCCATTTACAAAAGTTCTACAATATGGACTTTTGGCCAGTAGAAATTGATTCTTTGTTAAAAACACATGCAGATTAAATTTCTACTTCCATTTCTTTATGAAATTTGTAAATGCACCCTTTATTAAGAAATTTATTAAAACGGACGTTTAGAAACTTTGGAAAAATTCTTGTTTTGTTTTTCTTTTCACAAATTAATGGTTACATATATACACAGCGATATAGTAGTAATACAAATTCTTTGAGGTTTATATTCGTCTCGCTCTAACGCACATGTCATGTTGCTGCCGCACCACAGATCTTGACATTCAAATAAGAAATAGGAAATTTGCCAAGTTTCATATGCAAATTCAGCATTGCACTTGATAGTATGTTTTGCTCTTTTGATTTAGGCAATATGACACCATTTCTTGTCTTCATACAAAAAAAAAAACACCAAACCCAAACTGGGCAATATTGCCGATGCTTATTTTTCTGTGTACGTAAGTATACCAACAATCATAGAATAATACACACATAGAAACTTTTATTCGCTCAATAAATTAAACGTCATAGTACGATGGAAGGTAAACATTGGATTGTGGAAAATATGGTATTAGATAGTGGCAATAGAATACAACGATCAACAAAGGAACAACAACCGAATTTCGTGTTTTTGTGGCAAACTAGTTGTGTTAAATACAATACAAATGTATACCAACGATAAACGTCAACAAAAAAGTGCAAAATACATTTAAATTTTTCAGTTCTACACCAAAACGACAGGAAAAAGTTCAGTGAACATATTTTGTAACTCCACCTGGTGTAAGTTAATTTTAAAATTAATTGCTCTCATTTCCACAAACCTCCGATGAAGAGTGTGAAATGAAACGTCAGATGAGAGAATAAGTTTATCTATGCCAACAATACAGGAATACAAAAAAGTCCATATGAGTTTGACAGCTGAAACCAAGATTTATTTATTCAGGTTAAAGCAGCAGCTGTTGATGAAATTAAAGTGCCTAATATGTGAAAGTCAGCAGATGTAAACGCAATGTGAAAATTGCAATTTGATTGCAAATGTGTAAAATTTAGTCTTTATAATGAATCCCTTTAATATGTAACAAATTGTTGTCGCAAACAAATCCATCTACTTTATTACAAATTCTTTAAAAGTTTGAGAACAAACTAATAATCTTAACAATAACAGAAATATAAACAAACTTTGACATATTAGGCACGAACAGAAAGAAAACAAAGAAATCAGCTGTGCTACTGCTATAACCTGAATTACTAAATCTTGGTTGAAACGATCAACCACAAAGAAAAAATTGGAAACAGCTGTTCTAACGAGTTTACTTTTCCTATTTTGCCATGGCTTTTATCGGCTTTTCAATTTCCCATGGTAGAATTAGCTATCAGGTAAAGTCGTTTGAACAACTGATTTAACAATTTTCCCATCCTATATTTCGATTCAGTTGTCAAATATATATGCACATATTTTGTTATTGTACTTTTTGTATTGATACTTACATAAAAAGCTTGGCTTTGTATTCCCTGCTAAACTAATTTTTCGACGAATTTGTATGGAGTGCCGCTTAAAATCGCTTAGTTCCCCATACAAAGTCGTCGAACAATTAGTTTAGCAGGGAATAAAAAAAAACAGGCTTAAAGATTTATTCCATGGCAAAATAAGTAAGGTTGAAGCCAAGGCTGATATAGTAGAGGTTGACGTATTAGACCAGCTGATTTTGCTTTCATATGACCCTATCAGTGTATTTTTTGTTATTGTACTTTTATGTTTACTTTGTTTGGTCATATGTATTTGTGTTGAATTTGATAGTCAGAGTCATGGAACAAAAACCACATCCCTGTTGTTGGTGCCCACAATTACAACAAATCCTACTGCGTTAACCTCTACTAGATCAGCCTTGGTAGAAGCCATAGAATAATACATACCATAGAAACTTTTATTCGCTCAATAAATTAAACGTCATAGGTAAACGTGGAAAGTAAACATTGGATGGCGCAAAACATGGGTTCAAAAATACCAGATAGTGGCAATAGTATACAACGATCAACAAAGGTAAAACAACCGAATTTCGTGTTTTTGTGGAAGACTAGTTGTGTTAAATACAATACAAATGTATAACAACGACAAGTCAACAAAAAAGTGCAAAATACATTAAAATTTTTCAGTTATACACCAAAACGACATGAAAAAGTTAAGTGAACATATTTTGTAACTCCACCTGGTGTAAGTTAATTTTAAATTTAATTGCTCTCATTTCCACAAACCTAGCATGAAGAGTGTGAAATGAAACGTCAGATGAGAGAATAAGTTTATCTACGTATGTATTATCCTATGGTAGAAGCAGTAGGAATTGAAGGTATTTTGATTTTATTTCAGGAGCCGATCATGGTACAATAATATCGACATGGTAAAAGCAGCGCGCGATGTTGCTGTTGTAGGCAACAACAACAGGCATTTTGTTTTTATAATTTAATAAAAGCGGTGCAAAAATGGACAAGGAGTGCAAAAATAATTTAATAAAAGACGTTTTAGATTGTACCAAGCCATTTTTAATTAATAAAATACTTTACATTATTAACACAAATGACAAATCAAATTATTTGTCAGAAAACTCGACATAAACAACGAATGCGTTAAAAACGAAATGTCAAAAACATTTGTTTCATCGAAGAGAGCAAAGCAGAGTTTGTGTGAACGGCAAACACGTAGCGAAACTTTTTTGTTTCTCTTCCTCTCACCCCTCTCGCCTACAAACTCAACAGTTTGCAAACAAAAGTTCGCACGTGGAAAGGGGACTTCTTGTACCATGGTACCCACCATAGACGTATACATACATAGATACATTTAATCACTCAATAAATTAAACGTCATAGGTACGGTGGAAAGTAAACAGTGGATGGTGGAAAACATGGGTTCAATAATACCATATAGAGGCAATAGTAAACAACGTCCTACAAAGGAACAACAACCGAATTTCAAGTTTTTGTGGCAACCTAGTTGTATTAAATACAATACAAATATATACCAACGATAAAAGTCAACAAAAAGTCCAAAATACATTTAAATTTTTTCAGTTCTACACCAAAACGACATGAAAAAGTTAAGTGAACATATTTTGTAACTCCACCTGGTGTAAGTTAATTTTATATTTAATTTCTCTCATTTCCACAAACCTACGACGAAGAGTGTGAAATGAAACGTCAGATGAGGGAATAAATGAATCTATGTAAATATTCGTCTATGGTACCCACCTTTAAGCATGAAACACATAGAAGACGACAGGCTACATGAACACACGACTACAAATGCCGCTGACTGCAAATGTAGACGTGTGGCAGCTACTGAATTATTTTCAAGACGGCAACTGCAAAGTAAACAGCTGATCTGTAATGTTGACGTTTGTGTTATTGTGTTATTTGTGTTAGAAGAAAATAAAATTTCTGGAGAATATTTAATAAATATTATTACAAACATAACAAAAATTGTGAAAACAGTTGATTATTCAGTCAGTGGTGCCACTTCAGGCATTGACAGCTCTAACCTATTGATTGTCGCCCACACAAATAGAAAGTAGTATAATTCAACTACAGCTACATAAGTAGCATTGACAACAACCTGCAGTCGTGTCGCCTTGCCGTCGTTAAAATATTCACTTGCATATAAATGCATGTATTTTATTTTTGACAGGTTGTGGTCGGTAGCCTGTCGTCGTCTATGTGTTTCATGCTTTAGGCACGAATATAATGAAAACAATGAAATCAGTTGTGCTACTGATATAACCTGAATGAATAAATCAAGATGTATCTATTGTGGCCGTCGGTGGTGCAAAGGTTAGTGTGCGCGGCTCTTGTACATGAGATCCTGGGCTCGAACCCTGCTCTGACCACCTTCAAAAAAAATTTTTCTTTCGGCGACGGTCACCTCGTATAGTGACGGCAACACTATCGAGTATATAGCCATGATAAAGCTTCTCAAAATACAGTTCGGAATCGGTGTAAAACTGTAGGTCCCAATCAGTGAGTGAAAACTGGAAAGCGCACAGCTCAGTGATTGTGAGAAGTTCTCCCCGGTCCCTTCATGGGATGTAATGGGAAACCATTTATTTTTATTTTTTTTCTATTACAGGATTCAATCATAGAATAATACACACATAGAAACTTTTATTCGATCAATAAATTAAAGGTCATAGGTACGATGAAAGGTAAACATCGGATGGTGGAAAATATGGATTCAATAATACCAGATAGTGGCAATAGTATACAACGATCAACGAAGGAACAACAACCGAATTTCGTGTTTTTGTGGCAATACAAATAATACAAAAAAGTCCAAAATATATTTAAATTTTTCAGTTCTACACCAAAACGACAGGAAGAAGTTAAGTGAACATATTTTGTAACTCCAGCTGGTGTAAGTTAATTTTAAATTTAATTGCTCTCATTTCCACAAACCTACGATGAAGAGTGTGAAATGAAACGTCAGATGAGAGAATAAGTTTATCTATGTATGTATTATTCTATGGTTTCAATTTTTTCTTGTCGTTGTGGTCCGACCTTGTCAAATGTTCCCTACAAGAAATGAATGATGGAAACCATGTCAGAATGAGAAGGTAAACTCGGTACACAGCTGATTAAATTTTTTTCTCCTTGTTTAGTTGGCTCCTTCTGTCAAATTAAAAGGTTTTGTTTTTATACTTTTCTGTTTACATTTATTTGTTGGTATACGTACATATGTATGTGTTGACTTTGACATGAGGAGAGCCTAAATAAAAACCAAATGCCTGTTGTTCTTGCCCACAATTGTTGTTGTATCTACTGCGACTACTTGGTATTTTTACTATGGATGGAAACTAACACACACAATATGTTTACACTAACACACTTGCAACTATTTTATACTGAGTTACATGTGCAAGAGTGAAACAACCATAGAGAACCCAATAGTTCTCCCACCAAATTTATGACATTTGGCCTGGTGTGATATTTACGTTTGCTGTTGAAAAAAATTGCTTTACTAATACCAGATAGAGGCAATGGTTCAAAACAACGAACAAAATAACAACAACGGCATTTCGTTTTGTGTGTTAAAATTATTGTGTTAAATACCACACAAATGTATGCTAACAATAACAGCCAATAAAAAAGTTTAAAATATATTTAAATTTCACAGTTTTTCACCAAAATAACATGAAAAATAAAAGCAGGAAGTTATTGTATGCCACTTTTCGTCAAATATCTCTCTATCACACCGACCGCATCAAGAAGAGCGTGAAAGGAAACATCAAATGAGCAAAATATTGTCTCTAGTATGAGATTACTCTATGGAAACAACCCTACAAGAATAGTTACGGTCATTTGACCGTCAGTGTTGATGGATATATCCATCAAAGATTTTATCACATTTTTAAATCCAAAATGAAAAAGTTGATGGAAACTTTTGTGTACGTGTGATTTTGGATCGCCCTCGAACTTATGAATTTGGTCGCCTATAAAACATATATGCATCTGAGCTGCTCACTCTACTGCTGTTTACTAATCAAAGATCATACGAGTATTAAAGTACGGTCAGATTGCGCAAATATTTGATCAAAATAGCGGCATTCATGCAAACGTGAAAGCCGAGAACTTTTGCTCAGCGCAAGTTTCCCTCGCACCGTTGCATGAGGCACCAGATAAAGTTGCTCAGCGTAGTTGTGCTCAAAACCACATCAGCTGACCAAGATGGATACATAAGGTGGTAGAGGTAGCAATTGCATGTATTATGTGTGTGTACTTGTTCTACTGTTCTAGTGCTATCACCTTATTTATCCATCCTAGTCAGATGACAACGAAATGTCAAAAGTTTACACGTTTCTCCATCCCACGTTTGCGCAGCAAATTTGCCTCGAAAACTTTCCACTTTTGAGCAAGTCGCTTTGTATGGGAAATTTGTTTGTTTTGACGTTTGCTGTGCAAGTTTACGATGTTTTCGAGTTTACGAGGTTCTTTCGAGCTTTCATGAAGACCACTAATATGTTTCATCCTATTTGCTCAAAATGTTGTCAAATCAATACAGGGTTGATTTTGCGTTCACAGTACGCACATTTATTTGCCTCTTTTTGTTTGATCAAACAGGTATCAAATAGTGTCAAATAAACAGTTGTAATTTGAACACATTTTTTCCCACCCTTTAGTGTACATACACAGCGTCACGGTAGTCATTCAAATTCTTATAGTTGTATTTGCTCTAACCGGGGGCATCCGTGACACAGCTGATCGACTATGAAGTAGGAAATTTATAGAATTTAATAATTTATATAAAATTAGAGTAGATAGGCGAGTGAGCGATAAGCAAACCATACAGCAAACTAAGTATAAATAGTGTTTGATTGATACGCTAATGACAGCTAAATTATGTTTTATGTTGGTTGCATTGAACGAAAATACGCATTCCTTTTTATTTATGTCCGTTTTATGTCCAACCAAAGATCAAAATACAACATCAAATCTAACTCGATGAAATGACCAGCGACATCGCCCCAGTTCTTGGGTATGTCATATCGGCATATTGCTGTTCCAAAAAGATTTTCCCATATGATTGAGTGTGCTGAGTGGAGTGCCTGGTATGCCATGCGTTAAAGCCGGCTGGTAACTCGCCGGACGGGAGGATCTTCCCATCCAAGCATCACTAGAACAATTGCCGGTGAACACTAGGAAAGGGGCTAGGAAAACATAAAAATTCGACATAAAATAAAATGAAGGAGCCCAAAGAGACATAATGGTCAATATTTTGATACACATCCGAGGACGCAAAAGGGAACAAAAAGGAAAACACAAAGTTGCTCTGACCCGGAAAAGTGGCAGAAATAGGAACGATCCTATTCTACTATGCGCTAGCCGACTGGTGTTAGCGTCGGCTTGACCCACCCTTGGAAACTCTATCTAGCTTCCCCATGATACATCCCATAGTAATTTTCTTATACTACCATTTTACCCCTCTACTTTTCCTGTAGACCGCTCACTCGGTCATGTTGAAAATAAATCAAGCAAATAACTTCAATCAACGTTACAAATTGTATTTCTTAATAAATTAACTAAAAGCTGAGCACAGCTCAGTTGAACTTTAAAGCCATTAAACACTTGCTCTCATTACATAATACAACAAAGCTCATTACTCTAAATTTTTTCTTAAAATCTAACTTAATTCGATTCTTCATTTTCTCTTTTGGACTTTAACTCATTAAGTTTCAGAATTTCTGTATTTACAATTACTCAAGCAATCTTTATTTTACTTTAACTTAATAAACCGAATGCGGACCGAACCAAATCACAGCTAACTATTTACTTTAATGTCCCATTGCGGCTTGATGCAAAAACAAAAACCAAAATCAAAAACACAATCCGGTTGACTTTTTACCCAACCTGGCACTACTGCCCTCGTATACCATACAACGAGGATGAAACAAAAAGTTCCCCAAAAGGACAGAGATTATATCACCCTCCTTCAGATGAGATATAAATAGATATGTAGATAAACTGCTTTGGCCAAATATAATGTAAGAAATAGATAAATACAAATAGGTTTATATATACATACTATAAGGGTATGTCAGTCAATGTCACAAAAATTTCAATTTATACTCTCTTTAGTCCGAGCCAGTAAAAGAAGCTCCAGGCTAAATTCGTCACCGGATTATGGGCCAAGATTACTTCCGCCGCACTAGGTTTTCACAACAAAAGGCCACTAGTTTTACTAGAGCTCAAACTTCGCTTATTCTATTATTTCCTCTTTTTTTTACTATAATTCAAGTTTTCAATGATATTTTTCTTTTAGTGCAATTTTGCTTAATCCAAATTATTCCAAATTCCGATTGTTAGCATTAACTTTTCTACTTTTCAAAATTTAAATCACTTTAACATTTTCCTTTTCTAATTTGATATTTCAAATTGAGATACATTAATGTTTCTTTCTAATTTTGACACTTCAAATTGAAATACTTCAATATGTCTTCCTAATTTGGCATTTCAACTTGAAATATATTTCTTTTCAATTTATTCCTTTTTTTGGTTAAAGTGACTTACAATTTTGTTCTTCTTATTCCAGATTAAATTATTTTAAACTTCACTGAATTAACTTACTCTAAAATTTTTCTTTATCTTTAACCGATTTTAGGTTAACTCTGACATTTACAATTTCAAAATTTCTAGAAGTTAAAGTTTTTCTCATTTAACTTTTGAATTTTTACAAATTAACGCTATTTAAATTCTTTTTTTTGTTGACTCGGCTTAAATTACTTTAATTTTTTCTTTAACTTTGGCTTTTTTTTAAGTTAAATGACTTTAATTTTTCTTCAACTTTTTCCTCAAATTAAAGTTAATCTTTAATCTTTCTTAATTTCCATGTTTTTTTTAAATTAGAGTGATTTAAATGCTTCTTTCTTTTTGCGGTTGAGATTTAATTACTTTAATTTACTCAATCTTTTAATTTTTTTTTTGCCTTAAAATGACATTACTGTAAGTTTTCTCTTAACTTTATTTTTCTCTTCTCTTTAGCGACTCATTTGAAATTACTTTAATTTTCTCTTGATTTTCCATTTATTCAAATTAAAGTAACTTCATCTGAATTTCTGCTTGAATTGAGACAATTTTTACTTTTCTTTTTCTTTCAGTGTATCTTGGACTATTTTACTTTACTTATATTTTCAGTTTATTTCGCCAATTTTTACTTTTCTTTTTAAGATTATTTAGACTACTTTTACTTTTCTTTTTCTTTCAGTGTATCTTGAACTATTTTACTTTACTTATATTTTCAGTTTATTTAGCCAATTTTTCTTTCTTACACTTTTGAGTGATTTATCAATATTATTTAAAACTTTGATGGTACTCGTTTCACTGCCCTATCTTTATGCTAAGCTTTTTAGCCGCTATCTTTCCGTCTCGGTCCGAAATTTTAATAAAGAGGAAAACGGACTCACCGGAGCCTTGGAATAGGCTTACTTGCTGTTGACTCGATGGATTTCGATGGCTGTGAGATATCGCTGTCTGCTGGCTTACTGAACTTGATGCTGTCGTCTTATGGTGTTGCTGGAGGTTCCTTTTCCTTGAGGATTGCTGGTTAATAGGCTCGTTCCTTGTTGCCGACTGTGGTGGCCTTCTGGCTGAGGTGTTTGTGGCCTTTAAATTATCGACAACTTCGTCGAGACGGGGCGTGTTCGTCGCGGAAATAGCCTGGGCACGCTAGCCGCCACACTACTCCGGAAACCTGAATGGCCTGGAGAGCCGCACACCTCGTCACTACCTGTCTGTCCTATTTGATCAACTTTTTCCTTAGGAGTATCGATGGGCAATGAACGAGAGCACGCAGTTCCCTCGGACACTCGGACACCTTTGTAACGCCACTACTAGCACAGGGCTACCCTTTGACTCACACGCACTCGACAGACAAAGAGCTTGATACACTGGCACTTGGGACACCTTTATCGCGGTTTGCTCGGGCAAAGGCTAGACGGAACACACAATTTCGAGGTTAGTTTTATTCTGCGTATTTGATTTCACAGACACTTCATTGTCACACCATACCTTTTGGACTCGCACTGATTTGCAGCTGGATTTCGGACTGGGGCTGCTAATAGTAGCGCCGGTGATAGTTCCGGCAGCGATTGAAGCCTGTGGGAATTGAAATAAATTGTGAGTCTCCGGCCTGAGGATTCATTCCTTCACAAATACACGCGCTCCACTAACATACCTGATGCGTACGTCTGTCTGAGCTTGCTTCCGGGTCGGTTTCTCCCGCAATTTACTTACTGCTGTACTGGCACTTATTTGTCACTTATTTGTCTGCACTTCTTCAGAATTTAGTCGCTGGACTGTACTGGCGGACCGCACTTTCTGGAATGTTTGGGTAGAAGGAATTTCGTTATGGCGTCAGCTACGATTGTCCAATAGATCGTCCGATAGCACCGTTATACTTACCGATATATTCCGTTGCTTATTTGGCTGCGTCTCGTTCAGTTTCCCCTTCTATAAATTTGTTTTTATCCTCCTAAATATTTAGACATCTGCTGCTGTGGCTGCGAAGATATATGTAAACAAACTCATATTCGCCCAGTGGTGTATTCATAGCCATGATGCAATTCTTGCAGGTGGTACTTGCAAGTCTTATTGTTGTAGCCTGGGGTTTGGGGGTTGCCAGATGTTGGGGCTTCCCCAGGGTATTTGGTACCTTGTTAGGTGGTCGTCACAAACCCAAACATCCTGTGGGTGGTTACAGCAAGGGATGGGAGGGAAACCTTTCTGGATAATAAGGGTACCAAAGATAGACGGTAGGGGCCGACGCCCAGAGGTGCCGTTGTCACACCCCAGGCGCCACTGGGTGTCAACTCCTCCATCGTCTTCCCTTGACGCTCTTCCTCTCCGTCGGGTTCTCTCTCCTCTCTGCTCTTTGCTCCTTCTCAATTGAGGCCTTGACTCTATTCGCCGGCATGGCCTGTTCTCCCCTTCGATGTAATCGGAAGGGAGTCTATCAGGGCTGCAAGCTGATCTTCGTTCTCGATCTAACGGGGTCGCTCTTCCCCAGACAGGTGAACGATAACCTGATCCGGTACTAGTTTGGAATACTTAATACGCTTTCGTTGGTTCAGAGTTTTAGAAACCATTTTATAAAACGCCGCCACTGCTACGCTGTCTCTCACTTCTAGTCGGCGAACTGCTGCTCTCGGGTGGTCGCTCAGCCGGCCAGACCTATTAAGGAGATCGTACTTCATTCCGGGTGTACGGATTTCTAGCGTCAGTTGCTACACACCGGTGTTCGCTACTAGCTCGGAGCATCCACATGTCGGGAGGTCTTCGGGACCTCAAGATATTCCAAGTCGTCCTAGGTCAGGGTCATTTCGCACCGATGCTGGCCAGTTACGGATCGTCACCTGATGGTTGTCGTAGCCTGGCGCCTTGCAGAGCTGTCGGTACTCTAGGTACTGGGTCTTTCCTAGTGCTCGCTCTCGAGTCAGATGTTGGTTCTGCTGGCGCAGCTCGCACCACCTGGACCTCGGTGTCTAACTGCGTCACCTCCAGCAACCTGATTCTTTCATTTGCCGTGCGCAGCTGGACCTCCATCTGACTTTGACGATGCTGCAGCAAAGCCACTTCCCTGAGGCTCTGTTCTTGAGCTGCTTGTAGCTGCGCTCTCATTTCGTCAAGCTCGTGATGGGGCTGGCGCCGGAACTGCTAGTTCTCTCGTCGTAGCCGCGCATTCTCTATCCTGATGGCTTGTTCCTCAACTTCCAGGCTCATCAGCTGGTCTTGGTGAGCCGTGCGCATCGCCTCTAACTGGGTTCGTAGGCTAGTGGCATCAGCCTCCGCCCGTTGTTGAACCTCGGTCACTTCCTGTCGAAGGGCCTGCACTTCGCCAATGTCTACGATACCTAACGAGGGGTACAGACACCGAATGGGGTAGCCTGCACATCGGCATATCGAATACTCCGGTCGACCTTCTTCCATCCAACGGACGTGGCAGTCCAGATGGAATAGATGGCCGCATTCGGTTGCGCCTATCCACGGGTCCTTTGCGGCAAGGAACGCGATACAGACGCTGCACTCCATCAAACTGACCATGATGCCTTAAAGCGCGAAATTGGGTCTTGCTTAACAGGGGATCTTACTAGAGAGGGGTCTTGCTATTTAGGGGATCTTGCTATTGCTATCTGTAACGAGACATCGAAACTTTGCTCAGTACTGCAGTCTATGCTAGCAAGAAATGATTGAGGGAGTGAAAATATATATTGCCAAACACCAATCTACTTTAGCTATTCTAGCATCTCGTGGCTTTATATAAAAACTCTAAACTCAGTACACCAAGCACCTCGCATATCGCGGAAACCGAATTATTCACAGGTAACATGGGTACCAGGCACAAACTAATCTTCTGGTTCAACTACTCGAACTCGCTCCCTTGATTTCACTAGACGTATAACATGCTGATTACGGTTTCACACTTGTTTGCTCGCTCTTAGGAACACACTATTGCCTCAAATCTTTTGCGTGGTACACCCCAAGTCTTTTCCCCTTCAAGTCTTCGACTTCGTACAAACTGTTTCCGACAGGCTTCAAAATTCGACACTTCAAGAATTTTCTAGCCAATTTGGCATTGAAATTATTCTTGAAACTGCTCTGCTGGAAGTTTCGTCTATACACTTCTTGTCCGGGTATAAACTTCGTGGATCGGCATCTGGTGTTGTATGTTCTCTCGTGCTTTTCATAGGCCTTGTGTAGGCTTTCTCGTATTTTTGTCCTGATTAAGTCTTGCCCAAAGGACTTGGGTACTTGTTCTTCTCCGAGACCCGTCAAAGCTTTCAAGCGTCTTGCTAATTCATACATAGTGCGGTGTGTTACCATATCCACACCGAATAAGGCAAAATAAGGCGTCACTCCAATGGCGCTATGTACCGATGAACGCAGTGAACATTCTATTTCCGACAAATGTCGGTCCCAATCACGGTGATCTTCTTCCATGTAGGATCTAATTGCTGCTAAGACGTTCTGATGCATTCGCTTCCGGAGCGTGTACTGCCACAAAAAGTTTGGCATTGCCATAATCAGGGGGTCGATTCTGTTTCTGTGAAATTAAAAATTAACTCCGTGTTATTTTCACTGAAAAGTTTTCACACAACCAGAATTTACCCCAGATCTTCAATATGCTTGGCTTGAGTATATTTATAATAGAGTTTTTAGGACCTATGTCAATTTAAATTTTTTCAATTTTAAATTTATAACATCATCTTTATTAACTTTTCGTTTATATATATTTACATTGTTTGAGATCTTATACTTAAATATTACAACAAATGAGATCTTTATTTTTTTAAATGACCCTGTATAATTTAATTTATGAAGGGAAAATAGGGTAAAACCTTCTTATGATTTAAAAGTAATTTCAAACATCATTGGAAAACAAAATGTATAGGCAAAGTTTACATAGATGTAAACAATTATATATAGTTTTCAATTAGATAATTTCAATTTGATATAATTATAATGAGATTTCTCTACAAGCCCCTATTAGCGGATAAGGGGACTGTGTGTTACTGGTGTAATATTTTTGGCTGATCATGTATATATATTCATATATTTTTGTTGTTGAATATCTCCAGTGTAAGTTATAAATTATCTTTAAGCATTTATTTTGGATTATTTTAACTTTTTAATATGTGTTCTGGCAGCTTTGTACCACAAGGGGCAAGCAAAAGTTAATGCTGGTCTTATAACAGATTTAAAAATGAGGTTTTGTTCTTCGAATTTAGAGAAGACCGGTAACTTATTAATGGTTCGAGAGCTTTTAAAACTTTTGAACCTTTTTTTGAAGTTTCGTCTATATGCTTACTAAAATTAAGTTTTTTATCCAGGAAAACTCCAAGATATTTCACGTCATTAAGAATTGGTACAACCTCATTACCAAAATTAAGATTTCGATTGGGGATTCGTTTCGGAGACTTGTTGAACGGAAAGATGATCACTTGTGTCTTAGTTGGATTAATTTTTATTTTCCATTTCTGAAAGTATTTGTTGCAATTTTTCAAACCATTTTCCATTTTTTTAAGGAGTGCTGAGGTAAGTTTACTCGTGGTAATCAGGGCAGTATCGTCCGCATAGTATGCCGTACCTACATATGGAGGCGATGTATAATCAGATGTATATAGTGAGTAGAGTAAGGGTGAAAGAACGGATCCTTGTGGTAGACCAGCAGTTGTTACTTTGGGTACGGAATAATTGTCATTTATACATACAAGGAATTTCCTTCCGTCTAGAAATTCAGAAACTATTTTGCATAGACATCTTGGAATATTATATTTAAGCAACTTATAAATTAAACCGTTGTGCCAAACCGTATCGAAAGCTTTTTCGACATCAAGTAGGATGAGGCCCGTTGAGTGTTTCTTGCGTTTGTTAACCAGTATAGTGTTCACGATTCGATTTACTTGATGTACGCAGCTATGTCTATTCGGAAGCCAAATTGATCTTCTGCTATCAAGTTGTTGTCTGTTACAAAATCATTAATTCTGTTTTGGATAATTCGTTCATACAATTTTCCAAAGTTGCTAAGAAGGCTTATTGGTCTGTGGCTGTTTGGGTTACTTTTTGGTTTGTTAGGTTTTGCTATAGCTATAATTTTCGCAGTTTTGAAATGTGTTGGGAAGTAATTTAGTTGAATGCAGCTATTACAGAAAACCACTGACAATTGCAATGCCTTTTTGGGTAACTTTTTAATTAATAAGTTGGAAATATTATCCAATCCCGGCGACTTTGAAGTCTTTAGGTACATAACTATAGATGATAATTCATTTAATGAAGTAAGAATGGCTCCTTCCGTGTTATTTGTTTCCCTCTTAAAACCATTTATTTTGATATTTACTGTTTTATCTATTGAGTGTTTGTAACCCGATGTTATACTGTTTGCCTTTCGAAATGTGTCAGCTACTAATTCAGCTTTTTCTTTATCTGCGTTAATTTTCTGATTTCCTTTTAGGAGACATGGAAGTTTGGTGTTAGTTTTACCTCTCAGCCTTCTACTTAATTTCCAAAACAATTTGTCGCCTGGTTTTAAATTTGACAATAATTTTGTTCATTTCTCATTTCGTTCCATGGTGGAAGAATCTGAGTGGAGTAGTGCTGAAAACTGGTCTCTCCACATTTTGGGAACACACTGCTTCTCAGTCACCAGATTCCAATTCTCGTCCTTGCAGGAGGGCAGCCCATTATTTGGCCCATTATTCGATCTTCTTACCCTCTGGAAAAACTTTCAGGATTCACCATTCATCCTGCACATTTCGGTTCTTTCACTCTCTCTCTGCTCCCACTGGCATTTGTTTCGCCTAAATAGTTGGTTTTCCTCCCTTCTCACCTTCTCAGCTTCTTGTACCGCTCACTCTCAGCACGCGTTGTAACTGACGGTTTCGTTGCCATACGTGCAGCGTCTTTTTCATCAGTTGCAATGCGACATTCTTCGTCTCTTCGTCTTATCCTTCTGCGGTTTTTGATAGCCAAGTTCAGTCCTTGCAGCGATTTCCAAAAAATTGAAGATGTGCTTCTACTGCGCATCGTCTTCGGGGGGGGGGGGGGGGTGGGGGGGTATTCTGCTCTAGGAGAAGAGAGAGTTTCTGTCGATAGGATATTGATATCTCCGGTATTTGTATGTAGCTTGTCAATATCCAGCTTTTCCTGTGTTCGGCTTCGTACGTTTTTCGCCCTGCTTAATCTCGTGCGATCTTTCGCAGCCACCAGGTAATGATCCGAGTCGATATTGGCACCTCGAATCACACGTGCATCCATTACACTAGTAGAGTGCCTGCCATCTATTACCAAGTGATCAATCTGGTTCTTCGTCCGTTGATCAGGATATATCCAGGTCGCCTTATGAATGTCCTTATGCTGGAATCGTGTGCTACTAACTACCATGTTCTTTGCAGCGGCGAAGTCTATCAGTCTTATTCCAATCTTGCTATTTAGGGGATCTTGCTATTGCTATCTGTAACGAGACATCGGAACTTTGCTCAGTACTGCAGTCTACGCTAGCAAGAAATGATTGAGGGAGTGAAAATATATATTGCCAAACACCAATCTACTTTAGCTATTCTAGCATCTCGTGGCTTTATATAAAAACTCTAAACTCAGTACACCAAGCATCTCGCATATCGCGGAAACCGAATTATTCACAGGTAACATGGGTACCAGGCACAAACTAATCTTCTGGTTCAACTACTCGAACTCGCTCCCTTGATTTCACTAGACGTATAACATGCTGATTACGGTTTCACACTTGTTTGCTCGCTCTTAGGAACACACTATTGCCTCAAATCTTTTGCGTGGTACACCCCAAGTCTTTTCCCCTTCAAGTCTTCGACTTCGTACAAACTGTTTCCGACAGGCTTCAAAATTCGACACTTCAAGAATTTTCTAGCCAATTTGGCATTGAAATTATTCTTGAAACTGCTCTGCTGGAAGTTTCGTCTATACACTTCTTGTCCGGGTATAAACTTCGTGGATCGGCATCTGGTGTTGTATGTTCTCTCGTTCTTTTCATAGGCCTTGTGTAGGCTTTCTCGTATTTTTGTCCTGATTAAGTCTTGCCCAACGGACTTGGGTACTTGTTCTTCTCCGAGACCCGTCAAAGCTTTCAAGCGTCTTGCTAATTCATACATAGTGCGGTGTGTTACCATATCCACACCGAATAAGGCAAAATAAGGCGTCACTCCAATGGCGCTATGTACCGATGAACGCAGTGAACATTCTATTTCCGACAAATGTCGGTCCCAATCACGGTGATCTTCTTCCATGTAGGATCTAATTGCTGCTAAGACGTTCTGATGCATTCGCTTCCGGAGCGTGTACTGCCACAAAAAGTTTGGCATTGCCATAATCAGGGGGTCGATTCTGTTTCTGTGAAATTAAAAATTAACTCCGTGTTATTTTCACTGAAAAGTTTTCACACAACCAGAATTTACCCCAGATCTTCAATATGCTTGGCTTGAGTATATTTATAATAGAGTTTTTAGGACCTATGTCAATTTAAATTTTTTCAATTTTAAATTTATAACATCATCTTTATTAACTTTTCGTTTATATATATTTACATTGTTTGAGATCTTATACTTAAATATTACAACAAATGAGATCTTTATTTTTTTAAATGACCCTGTATAATTTAATTTATGAAGGGAAAATAGGGTAAAACCTTCTTATGATTTAAAAGTAATTTCAAACATCATTGGAAAACAAAATGTATAGGCAAAGTTTACATAGATGTAAACAATTATATATAGTTTTCAATTAGATAATTTCAATTTGATATAATTATAATGAGATTTCTCTACAAGCCCCTATTAGCGGATAAGGGGACTGTGTGTTACTGGTGTAATATTTTTGGCTGATCATGTATATATATTCATATATTTTTGTTGTTGAATATCTCCAGTGTAAGTTATAAATTATCTTTAAGCATTTATTTTGGATTATTTTAACTTTTTAATATGTGTTCTGGCAGCTTTGTACCACAAGGGGCAAGCAAAAGTTAATGCTGGTCTTATAACAGATTTAAAAATGAGGTTTTGTTCTTCGAATTTAGAGAAGACCGGTAACTTATTAATGGTTCGAGAGCTTTTAAAACTTTTGAACCTTTTTTTGAAGTTTCGTCTATATGCTTACTAAAATTAAGTTTTTTATCCAGGAAAACTCCAAGATATTTCACGTCATTAAGAATTGGTACAACCTCATTACCAAAATTAAGATTTCGATTGGCGATTCGTTTCGGAGACTTGTTGAACGGAAAGATGATCACTTGTGTCTTAGTTGGATTAATTTTTATTTTCCATTTCTGAAAGTATTTGTTGCAATTTTTCAAACCATTTTCCATTTTTTTAAGGAGTGCTGAGGTAAGTTTACTCGTGGTAATCAGGGCAGTATAGTCCGCATAGTATGCCGTACCTACATATGGAGGCGATGTATAATCAGATGTATATAGTGAGTAGAGTAAGGGTGAAAGAACGGATCCTTGTGGTAGACCAGCAGTTGTTACTTTGGGTGCGGAATAATTGTCATTTATACATACAAGGAATTTCCTTCCGTCTAGAAATTCAGAAACTATTTTGCATAGACATCTTGGAATATTATATTTAAGCAACTTATAAATTAAACCGTTGTGCCAAACCGTATCGAAAGCTTTTTCGACATCAAGTAGGATGAGGCCCGTTGAGTGTTTCTTGCGTTTGTTAACCAGTATAGTGTTCACGATTCGATTTACTTGATGTACGCAGCTATGTCTATTCGGAAGCCAAATTGATCTTCTGCTATCAAGTTGTTGTCTGTTACAAAATCATTAATTCTGTTTTGGATAATTCGTTCATACAATTTTCCAAAGTTGCTAAGAAGGCTTATTGGTCTGTGGCTGTTTGGGTTACTTTTTGGTTTGTTAGGTTTTGCTATAGCTATAATTTTCGCAGTTTTGAAATGTGTTGGGAAGTAATTTAGTTGAATGCAGCTATTACAGAAAACCACTAACAATTGCAATGCCTTTTTGGGTAACTTTTTAATTAATAAGTTGGAAATATTATCCAATCCCGGCGACTTTGAAGTCTTTAGGTACATAACTATAGATGATAATTCATTTAATGAAGTAAGAATGGCTCCTTCCGTGTTATTTGTTTCCCTCTTAAAACCATTTATTTTGATATTTACTGTTTTATCTATTGAGTGTTTGTAACCCGATGTTATACTGTTTGCCTTTCGAAATGTGTCAGCTACTAATTCAGCTTTTTCTTTATCTGCGTTAATTTTCTGATTTCCTTTTAGGAGACATGGAAGTTTGGTGTTAGTTTTACCTCTCAGCCTTCTACTTAATTTCCAAAACAATTTGTCGCCTGGTTTTAAATTGGACAATAATTTTGTTCATTTCTCATTTCGTTCCATGGTGGAAGAATCTGAGTGGAGTAGTGCTGAAAACTGGTCTCTCCACATTTTGGGAACACACTGCTTCTCAGTCACCAGATTCCAATTCTCGTCCTTGCAGGAGGGCAGCCCATTATTTGGCCCATTATTCGATCTTCTTACCCTCTGGAAAAACTTTCAGGATTCACCATTCATCCTGCACATTTCGGTTCTTTCACTCTCTCTCTGCTCCCACTGGCATTTGTTTCGCCTAAATAGTTGGTTTTCCTCCCTTCTCACCTTCTCAGCTTCTTGTACCGCTCACTCTCAGCACGCGTTGTAACTGACGGTTTCGTTGCCATACGTGCAGCGTCTTTTTCATCAGTTGCAATGCGACATTCTTCGTCTCTTCGTCTTATCCTTCTGCGGTTTTTGATAGCCAAGTTCAGTCCTTGCAGCGATTTCCAAAAAATTGAAGATGTGCTTCTACTGCGCATCGTCTTCGGGGGGGGGGGGGGGGGGGGGGGTTATTCTGCTCTAGGAGAAGAGAGAGTTTCTGTCGATAGGATATTGATATCTCCGGTATTTGTATGTAGCTTGTCAATATCCAGCTTTTCCTGTGTTCGGCTTCGTACGTTTTTCGCCCTGCTTAATCTCGTGCGAACTTTCGCAGCCACCAGGTAATGATCCGAGTCGATATTGGCACCTCGAATCACACGTGCATCCATTACACTAGTAGAGTGCCTGCCATCTATTACCAAGTGATCAATCTGGTTCTTCGTCCGTTGATCAGGATATATCCAGGTCGCCTTATGAATGTCCTTATGCTGGAATCGTGTGCTACTAACTACCATGTTCTTTGCAGCGGCGAAGTCTATCAGTCTTATTCCAATCTTGCTATTTAGGGGATCTTGCTATTGCTATCTGTAACGAGACATCGGAACTTTGCTCAGTACTGCAGTCTATGCTAGCAAGAAATGATTGAGGGAGTGAAAATATATATTGCCAAACACCAATCTACTTTAGCTATTCTAGCATCTCGTGGCTTTATATAAAAACTCTAAACTCAGTACACCAAGCATCTCGCATATCGCGGAAACCGAATTATTCACAGGTAACATGGGTACCAGGCACAAACTAATCTTCTGGTTCAACTACTCGAACTCGCTCCCTTGATTTCACTAGACGTATAACATGCTGATTACGGTTTCACACTTGTTTGCTCGCTCTTAGGAACACACTATTGCCTCAAATCTTTTGCGTGGTACACCCCAAGTCTTTTCCCCTTCAAGTCTTCGACTTCGTACAAACTGTTTCCGACAGGCTTCAAAATTCGACACTTCAAGAATTTTCTAGCCAATTTGGCATTGAAATTATTCTTGAAACTGCTCTGCTGGAAGTTTCGTCTATACACTTCTTGTCCGGGTATAAACTTCGTGGATCGGCATCTGGTGTTGTATGTTCTCTCGTTCTTTTCATAGGCCTTGTGTAGGCTTTCTCGTATTTTTGTCCTGATTAAGTCTTGCCCAACGGACTTGGGTACTTGTTCTTCTCCGAGACCCGTCAAAGCTTTCAAGCGTCTTGCTAATTCATACATAGTGCGGTGTGTTACCATATCCACACCGAATAAGGCAAAATAAGGCGTCACTCCAATGGCGCTATGTACCGATGAACGCAGTGAACATTCTATTTCCGACAAATGTCGGTCCCAATCACGGTGATCTTCTTCCATGTAGGATCTAATTGCTGCTAAGACGTTCTGATGCATTCGCTTCCGGAGCGTGTACTGCCACAAAAAGTTTGGCATTGCCATAATCAGGGGGTCGATTCTGTTTCTGTGAAATTAAAAATTAACTCCGTGTTATTTTCACTGAAAAGTTTTCACACAACCAGAATTTACCCCAGATCTTCAATATGCTTGGCTTGAGTATATTTATAATAGAGTTTTTAGGACCTATGTCAATTTAAATTTTTTAAATTTTAAATTTATAACATCATCTTTATTAACTTTTCGTTTATATATATTTACATTGTTTGAGATCTTATACTTAAATATTACAACAAATGAGATCTTTATTTTTTTAAATGACCCTGTATAATTTAATTTATGAAGGGAAAATAGGGTAAAACCTTCTTATGATTTAAAAGTAATTTCAAACATCATTGGAAAACAAAATGTATAGGCAAAGTTTACATAGATGTAAACAATTATATATAGTTTTCAATTAGATAATTTCAATTTGATATAATTATAATGAGATTTCTCTACAAGCCCCTATTAGCGGATAAGGGGACTGTGTGTTACTGGTGTAATATTTTTGGCTGATCATGTATATATATTCATATATTTTTGTTGTTGAATATCTCCAGTGTAAGTTATAAATTATCTTTAAGCATTTATTTTGGATTATTTTAACTTTTTAATATGTGTTCTGGCAGCTTTGTACCACAAGGGGCAAGCAAAAGTTAATGCTGGTCTTATAACAGATTTAAAAATGAGGTTTTGTTCTTCGAATTTAGAGAAGACCGGTAACTTATTAATGGTTCGAGAGCTTTTAAAACTTTTGAACCTTTTTTTGAAGTTTCGTCTAAATGCTTACTAAAATTAAGTTTTTTATCCAGGAAAACTCCAAGATATTTCACGTCATTAAGAATTGGTACAACCTCATTACCAAAATTAAGATTTCGATTGGCGATTCGTTTCGGAGACTTGTTGAACGGAAAGATGATCACTTGTGTCTTAGTTGGATTAATTTTTATTTTCCATTTCTGAAAGTATTTGTTGCAATTTTTCAAACCATTTTCCATTTTTTTAAGGAGTGCTGAGGTAAGTTTACTCGTGGTAATCAGGGCAGTATAGTCCGCATAGTATGCCGTACCTACATATGGAGGCGATGTATAATCAGATGTATATAGTGAGTAGAGTAAGGGTGAAAGAACGGATCCTTGTGGTAGACCAGCAGTTGTTACTTTGGGTGCGGAATAATTGTCATTTATACATACAAGGAATTTCCTTCCGTCTAGAAATTCAGAAACTATTTTGCATAGACATCTTGGAATATTATATTTAAGCAACTTATAAATTAAACCGTTGTGCCAAACCGTATCGAAAGCTTTTTCGACATCAAGTAGGATGAGGCCCGTTGAGTGTTTCTTGCGTTTGTTAACCAGTATAGTGTTCACGATTCGATTTACTTGATGTACGCAGCTATGTCTATTCGGAAGCCAAATTGATCTTCTGCTATCAAGTTGTTGTCTGTTACAAAATCATTAATTCTGTTTTGGATAATTCGTTCATACAATTTTCCAAAGTTGCTAAGAAGGCTTATTGGTCTGTGGCTGTTTGGGTTACTTTTTGGTTTGTTAGGTTTTGCTATAGCTATAATTTTCGCAGTTTTGAAATGTGTTGGGAAGTAATTTAGTTGAATGCAGCTATTACAGAAAACCACTAACAATTGCAATGCCTTTTTGGGTAACTTTTTAATTAATAAGTTGGAAATATTATCCAATCCCGGCGACTTTGAAGTCTTTAGGTACATAACTATAGATGATAATTCATTTAATGAAGTAAGAATGGCTCCTTCCGTGTTATTTGTTTCCCTCTTAAAACCATTTATTTTGATATTTACTGTTTTATCTATTGAGTGTTTGTAACCCGATGTTATACTGTTTGCCTTTCGAAATGTGTCAGCTACTAATTCAGCTTTTTCTTTATCTGCGTTAATTTTCTGATTTCCTTTTAGGAGACATGGAAGTTTGGTGTTAGTTTTACCTCTCAGCCTTCTACTTAATTTCCAAAACAATTTGTCGCCTGGTTTTAAATTGGACAATAATTTTGTTCATTTCTCATTTCGTTCCATGGTGGAAGAATCTGAGTGGAGTAGTGCTGAAAACTGGTCTCTCCACATTTTGGGAACACACTGCTTCTCAGTCACCAGATTCCAATTCTCGTCCTTGCAGGAGGGCAGCCCATTATTTGGCTCATTATTCGATCTTCTTACCCTCTGGAAAAACTTTCAGGATTCACCATTCATCCTGCACATTTCGGTTCTTTCACTCTCTCTCTGCTCCCACTGGCATTTGTTTCGCCTAAATAGTTGGTTTTCCTCCCTTCTCACCTTCTCAGCTTCTTGTACCGCTCACTCTCAGCACGCGTTGTAACTGACGGTTTCGTTGCCATACGTGCAGCGTCTTTTTCATCAGTTGCAATGCGACATTCTTCGTCTCTTCGTCTTATCCTTCTGCGGTTTTTGATAGCCAAGTTCAGTCCTTGCAGCGATTTCCAAAAAATTGAAGATGTGCTTCTACTGCGCATCGTCTTCGGGAGGGGGGGGGGGGGGGTATTCTGCTCTAGGAGAAGAGAGAGTTTCTGTCGATAGGATATTGATATCTCCGGTATTTGTATGTAGCTTGTCAATATCCAGCTTTTCCTGTGTTCGGCTTCGTACGTTTTTCGCCCTGCTTAATCTCGTGCGAACTTTCGCAGCCACCAGGTAATGATCCGAGTCGATATTGGCACCTCGAATCACACGTGCATCCATTACACTAGTAGAGTGCCTGCCATCTATTACCAAGTGATCAATCTGGTTCTTCGTCCGTTGATCAGGATATATCCAGGTCGCCTTATGAATGTCCTTATGCTGGAATCGTGTGCTACTAACTACCATGTTCTTTGCAGCGGCGAAGTCTATCAGTCTTATTCCAATCTTGCTATTTAGGGGATCTTGCTATTGCTATCTGTAACGAGACATCGAAACTTTGCTCAGTACTGCAGTCTATGCTAGCAAGAAATGATTGAGGGAGTGAAAATATATATTGCCAAACACCAATCTACTTTAGCTATTCTAGCATCTCGTGGCTTTATATAAAAACTCTAAACTCAGTACACCAAGCATCTCGCATATCGCGGAAACCGAATTATTCACAGGTAACATGGGTACCAGGCACAAACTAATCTTCTGGTTCAACTACTCGAACTCGCTCCCTTGATTTCACTAGACGTATAACATGCTGATTACGGTTTCACACTTGTTTGCTCGCTCTTAGGAACACACTATTGCCTCAAATCTTTTGCGTGGTACACCCCAAGTCTTTTCCCCTTCAAGTCTTCGACTTCGTACAAACTGTTTCCGACAGGCTTCAAAATTCGACACTTCAAGAATTTTCTAGCCAATTTGGCATTGAAATTATTCTTGAAACTGCTCTGCTGGAAGTTTCGTCTATACACTTCTTGTCCGGGTATAAACTTCGTGGATCGGCATCTGGTGTTGTATGTTCTCTCGTTCTTTTCATAGGCCTTGTGTAGGCTTTCTCGTATTTTTGTCCTGATTAAGTCTTGCCCAACGGACTTGGGTACTTGTTCTTCTCCGAGACCCGTCAAAGCTTTCAAGCGTCTTGCTAATTCATACATAGTGCGGTGTGTTACCATATCCACACCGAATAAGGCAAAATAAGGCGTCACTCCAATGGCGCTATGTACCGATGAACGCAGTGAACATTCTATTTCCGACAAATGTCGGTCCCAATCACGGTGATCTTCTTCCATGTAGGATCTAATTGCTGCTAAGACGTTCTGATGCACTCGCTTCCGGAGCGTGTACTGCCACAAAAAGTTTGGCATTGCCATAATCAGGGGGTCGATTCTGTTTCTGTGAAATTAAAAATTAACTCCGTGTTATTTTCACTGAAAAGTTTTCACACAACCAGAATTTACCCCAGATCTTCAATATGCTTGGCTTGAGTATATTTATAATAGAGTTTTTAGGACCTATGTCAATTTAAATTTTTTAAATTTTAAATTTATAACATCATCTTTATTAACTTTTCGTTTATATATATTTACATTGTTTGAGATCTTATACTTAAATATTACAACAAATGAGATCTTTATTTTTTTAAATGACCCTGTATAATTTAATTTATGAAGGGAAAATAGGGTAAAACCTTCTTATGATTTAAAAGTAATTTCAAACATCATTGGAAAACAAAATGTATAGGCAAAGTTTACATAGATGTAAACAATTATATATAGTTTTCAATTAGATAATTTCAATTTGATATAATTATAATGAGATTTCTCTACAAGCCCCTATTAGCGGATAAGGGGACTGTGTGTTACTGGTGTAATATTTTTGGCTGATCATGTATATATATTCATATATTTTTGTTGTTGAATATCTCCAGTGTAAGTTATAAATTATCTTTAAGCATTTATTTTGGATTATTTTAACTTTTTAATATATGTTCTGGCAGCTTTGTACCACAAGGGGCAAGCAAAAGTTAATGCTGGTCTTATAACAGATTTAAAAATGAGGTTTTGTTCTTCGAATTTAGAGAAGACCGGTAACTTATTAATGGTTCGAGAGCTTTTAAAACTTTTGAACCTTTTTTTGAAGTTTCGTCTATATGCTTACTAAAATTAAGTTTTTTATCCAGGAAAACTCCAAGATATTTCACGTCATTAAGAATTGGTACAACCTCATTACCAAAATTAAGATTTCGATTGGGGATTCGTTTCGGAGACTTGTTGAACGGAAAGATGATCACTTGTGTCTTAGTTGGATTAATTTTTATTTTCCATTTCTGAAAGTATTTGTTGCAATTTTTCAAACCATTTTCCATTTTTTTAAGGAGTGCTGAGGTAAGTTTACTCGTGGTAATCAGGGCAGTATCGTCCGCATAGTATGCCGTACCTACATATGGAGGCGATGTATAATCAGATGTATATAGTGAGTAGAGTAAGGGTGAAAGAACGGATCCTTGTGGTAGACCAGCAGTTGTTACTTTGGGTGCGGAATAATTGTCATTTATACATACAAGGAATTTCCTTCCGTCTAGAAATTCAGAAACTATTTTGCATAGACATCTTGGAATATTATATTTAAGCAACTTATAAATTAAACCGTTGTGCCAAACCGTATCGAAAGCTTTTTCGACATCAAGTAGGATGAGGCCCGTTGAGTGTTTCTTGCGTTTGTTAACCAGTATAGTGTTCACGATTCGATTTACTTGATGTACGCAGCTATGTCTATTCGGAAGCCAAATTGATCTTCTGCTATCAAGTTGTTGTCTGTTACAAAATCATTAATTCTGTTTTGGATAATTCGTTCATACAATTTTCCAAAGTTGCTAAGAAGGCTTATTGGTCTGTGGCTGTTTGGGTTACTTTTTGGTTTGTTAGGTTTTGCTATAGCTATAATTTTCGCAGTTTTGAAATGTGTTGGGAAGTAATTTAGTTGAATGCAGCTATTACAGAAAACCACTAACAATTGCAATGCCTTTTTGGGTAACTTTTTAATTAATAAGTTGGAAATATTATCCAATCCCGGCGACTTTGAAGTCTTTAGGTACATAACTATAGATGATAATTCATTTAATGAAGTAAGAATGGCTCCTTCCGTGTTATTTGTTTCCCTCTTAAAACCATTTATTTTGATATTTACTGTTTTATCTATTGAGTGTTTGTAACCCGATGTTATACTGTTTGCCTTTCGAAATGTGTCAGCTACTAATTCAGCTTTTTCTTTATCTGCGTTAATTTTCTGATTTCCTTTTAGGAGACATGGAAGTTTGGTGTTAGTTTTACCTCTCAGCCTTCTACTTAATTTCCAAAACAATTTGTCGCCTGGTTTTAAATTTGACAATAATTTTGTTCATTTCTCATTTCGTTCCATGGTGGAAGAATCTGAGTGGAGTAGTGCTGAAAACTGGTCTCTCCACATTTTGGGAACACACTGCTTCTCAGTCACCAGATTCCAATTCTCGTCCTTGCAGGAGGGCAGCCCATTATTTGGCCCATTATTCGATCTTCTTACCCTCTGGAAAAACTTTCAGGATTCACCATTCATCCTGCACATTTCGGTTCTTTCACTCTCTCTCTGCTCCCACTGGCATTTGTTTCGCCTAAATAGTTGGTTTTCCTCCCTTCTCACCTTCTCAGCTTCTTGTACCGCTCACTCTCAGCACGCGTTGTAACTGACGGTTTCGTTGCCATACGTGCAGCGTCTTTTTCATCAGTTGCAATGCGACATTCTTCGTCTCTTCGTCTTATCCTTCTGCGGTTTTTGATAGCCAAGTTCAGTCCTTGCAGCGATTTCCAAAAAATTGAAGATGTGCTTCTACTGCGCATCGTCTTCGGGAGGGGGGGGGGGGGTATTCTGCTCTAGGAGAAGAGAGAGTTTCTGTCGATAGGATATTGATATCTCCGGTATTTGTATGTAGCTTGTCAATATCCAGCTTTTCCTGTGTTCGGCTTCGTACGTTTTTCGCCCTGCTTAATCTCGTGCGAACTTTCGCAGCCACCAGGTAATGATCCGAGTCGATATTGGCACCTCGAATCACACGTGCATCCATTACACAAGTAGAGTGCCTGCCATCTATTACCAAGTGATCAATCTGGTTCTTCGTCCGTTGATCAGGATATATCCAGGTCGCCTTATGAATGTCCTTATGCTGGAATCATGTGCTACTAACTACCATGTTCTTTGCAGCGGCGAAGTCTATCAGTCTTATTCCAATAACGGAGGTGGTATCATGGAGACTGTGATTACCGATGGTTGGTCGAAAGACACTTTCCTTTCCTAATTTGGCATTTGTTGTATACTGCGGTATACTCAAAAAATGGAGAATAATAGAGTTTATTTAATTTAAATTCTTTATTTGTTCTTAAAATAAACTGGCAGCTTCACTGTACAATTGATGAGTGATTTGCATTACTTCACAAACTTCACTTGCAGTTAAAATCACGTACATATGTGCATACAAGTAACGGATTATACCATTGTTGGTTTTGCTTTTAATTGTACATTGAAATACTTATTCTAAGTAGGAGAGAAAGAGAGCAAGAGAGAAATTGGAGTATCAATTTATAAATAGCTTAACTGCCACATAGTGTGGAACCTAAATGATTACTCAAATGTAATCACTTGCATACAATTGAGTTATGTTATTGAAATGTACAGACATAGTTACAATAAAATGTACACAACACTACAACTACCCTCTCCTAAATTTGCTTCTCATCAAATATATATTTTTTATAGCTTTAATTTTTTTTCTTTTAAAACAAAAATCCAAATTATGAGAGCAAAATTTACATTAGTTTTCCTTAAATTGAAATTTAAATTATGCTTTAGCTTTTCTTTCTCTTAAATTATATTTTACATTTTGTATTTCATTGCTTACAGTGTTTTCTGATTTATTCTGTTCTTCGTTATTGTTATCTGTTTCTTGTTCAACTTCATTGTTATTGACTGATTCTGGTAAACCATCGGTAACATTATCGTGAATACTGGACTAAAATTTTTGCCACGGATCTAGAATCGTACTAGGCATTTCTATATTAGTGGATTCGGGTTTACAAAAGGATAAAATCTGATTTGCATGCCTTTTCCATATCTTGCCGCAATCAGTTTTAACAGAGTATGTTTGTTTTCCAATTTTCCTTATTATTAAACCTTTCATCCACGAACCTTTTCCTGGCACGGAATAATTTTTTACAATTACTTTTTCATTTGATCTATAAACCGTATTTTTACTACCCTTGTAATATTTTTGTTGTTTTTCTTGGCTGATTTTAACCGTTTCTTTAACTTTCTCAATACTAGTGTTCGAAACTCTTCTTTTCGGGTTAACAATATTTAATCTTGTTCTAAGCTTCCTCTTATTAAACATCAAATAAGCAGGCGAAACGCCAGTACTCAAATGAGCTGTGTTCCTATAATCGAAAAGAAAACGGGATAACATGATGTTGAACTCAGATAATGGTTTATTTAGTAAATTACGCTTAAGAGCGTTTTTTATTGTTTTTACGGAGTTTTCCGCCTGTCCGTTGGTCGCGGGATTTCCAACCGGTGACGTAACATGTTCAATACCGTTCCTTCGTAAAAATAAATCAAATTCTTTTGAGACAAAAGCCGTTCCATTGTCAGAAACCAAAATTTTTGGTAACCCAAAACGAGCAAACATCGTTCTTAGCACGGCAATTACCGCGCTGCTAGTCGTATTGGTTCCCATGTCAATGCATTCCAACCACTTACTGGAGCTGTCCACCACTACCAAACACCATCGCTTCAAAAATGGCCCAAAAAAATCAATATGAATTCTTGACCACACCTCATCCGATCGTGGCCAAGGAATCAACTGCTGCTGAACTGGATTTGAACGTGTCATGAGACAAGGTTCACATTGTTTTACAGACTCTTCCAAATCGTTGCTCTGATTTGGCCACCAACAACATTCACGGGCCATGGCTTTCATCTTAACTATGCCCATATGGGATGCATGAAAAAATCTACCATTTTTTTCTTAAACTATTAGGCACTATAGCTCGATAATCCCAGAACAGACAGTCAGACTCTTCCGACAACTCGTTTCGTTTCAAAAAATATGGCATTAAATCGATATCCGAACACTTGGCAGGCCAACCAAACTCTATATACTTTTTTACTTTTTGCAAGGTGGAATCTTTTTTTGACTCACTACATATTGTCTCAAAGTTTAAAAACTCCTTGTTAATATTAAGTTCTTGTATGAAATTTACATAAACATTACACGGAAACTGATCAGAGGCGACCGACCCCTTCGGGTATCTTGAAAAATAATCCGCAATATTACCCTTAGACTTAATATGCAAAACGTCAAACTGGTAACCCGACAATGTCAGTGCGATTCGTTGCAATCGACTAGAAGCCATTAATGGAATTCCCTTTTTTGGACCTAGGATATAGTGTAGAGGTTTGTTATCGGTTACCAAGGTAAATTTTCGACCGTACAAATACTGGTTAAATTTAGTTACCCCAAATAAAATTGCCACTGCTTCCCGATCCAACTGAGAATACCTTTTCTCCGTATCGTTTAAGGATCTGGATGCAAATTCTATCGGTCTTTCTACCCCCTTTTCATCAATTTGCGACAACACAGCGCCTACTCCGACTGGACTTGCATCCACCGTGACCTTTGTCCTAAAATCTGCATTAAAATGCGCCAAACAATTTTCTCCCAGTAGATGCTTCTTTAAACCATCGACTGCTGCTGTACACTTATCGTTCCATTCAAATTTAGAATCAACTCTCAATAGCAAATGTAATGGATGTAGTAAAGTCGATACTTCAGGGATAAAACGCCTGTAACAATTTACAACTCCCAAAAAAGATTGAAGTTCCTTCACATTTTTCGGATCAGGAATACTTGAAATGTCCATAACTTTTTCTGGGTTCATCCGCAAACCATTTTGGTCAATTACGTGACCTAAATATTTAATTTCTTTAGCGAAAAATTCACATTTTCCTGGGGACAGTTTAAACCCAGCCTCGCTCAAAATTTTTAAAACATTAAACAGCCGTTCCATATGCAGTTTTCTGTTACCAGCACTGATCAAGATGTCATCCAAAAAGACAACGACACCTTCAAGACCTGATAATAATGTATCCATTATTCTTTGAAAAATTGCTGGGGCCGAAGCCAAACCATATATTAACCGCGTATATTGGAACAGACCTTTAGATGTAGATATCGTCGTATATTTCCTAGACTCCTCATCTAATTGAATTTGCTGATAAGCCATACTCAAGTCTAACTTAGTAAATTCCTCTCTGCCATGCAGTTGTGCAAATATTTCCTCTATCCGAGGTAAAGGATATTTTTCCACCATTAAATGAGGATTAAGCGTAACCTTATAATCCCCGCAAATCCGAATGCTACCGTCTTTTTTTAATACGGGTACTATTGGTGTACCCCATTCACTGTATTTTACCGGTTGCAAAACTTTTAATTTCACCAAATTATCGATTTCCGACTCAACTTTATTTTTAAGTGCAATAGGTAGTGGCCTAGGCCTGAAAAATCTTGGCACAGCATCATCTTTTACTTTTAAAACCGCTTTACTCAATTTGAATAAACCTAAACCGCCATCCCATAAATTCGCAAATTCAGAAAAAATGTTCTCCCTTGCCTTCAAACACGGTGACGAATAATTTAAATTACAAATTTGCAAATTGAACGCCCTTATAAAATTTCTTCCAAGTAGTGGTGGACCGCCATTTTGGATAATCATTATTGGAATGCATTTGATTTTGTTTTTGTATTTCACTGTTACGTCACACTCACCAATAGGGATTATATGAGCACCATTATATGCTTTCAACAACATATCTACCTTTTTAATTTCACGGTTTCTGAAAAATTGTTTGTAAGTGTCTTCTGAGGTTACGTTATTCTCCGAGCCAGTATCCAATTCCATTACAAAAGGTTTACCATCGACATAAATTTCAATTTTAATAGGACCATCATCGGGGCTAGTAATAGAAAACAAAGACAAATCATTATTATCTATAAAATTAAAATTTCGTGATTTACACATTTTCTTTAAATGTCCCTTTTCTTTACATTGGTTACACTTATAATTCTTAAATTTACAGTTCTCACTCTTATGATTTTTATACCCACATACTTTACACTGCTGCTCGCCTTTCTCATGCCTTTGCTGCTTAGCTACGTCTTTTCTACCATCGGCTCTTTTTTTGTTGTTGATGTAATTTATCTGCGGTTCTTGTTTCACCACAACTGCATCATACTGGTGTTTCACGTACTCCGCACTATTAGCAATCTTCACCACCTTGTCAAAATTGGTAGACACCTCCTCCAAGAATAGTTTGTCTCTGGCCGGACCCTTTTCCAACCCCATCACAAACTTGTCCCGAATAGCCGTCTCCAAATACGAACCAAAATTACAGTTCACCGCCAGCGATCGCACTCTTACCGCCCATTCATTTATTGAATCAGTTGATGTCTTTGTTGCGTTATAAAACTTGTAACTCCGCAAACCCCGCTGTAGGTGGTGTGAAGTGTTTTTTCATCGCCTCCACACATTGATCGAATGTCGTCGTTGTTGCTTCCAACTTAGCCGGACTCATCAAATTTTGCAACAAGATATACGACGTCTCACAAATTGCCGTCAAAAGAATAGCTTTTTTCTTTACTTCTTCTTTTATGTCGTTTGCCACTAAGCATTGCGTGAGCTGCTGTTGGAACACTGACCACACGTTTAGTGAATGGTCAAAGCAAGGAACTTTTCCTATTAATGGAGCGCTCATTTCCACTGCTTTATTAAATCACAATTATGATTTATTTCCCAACAATTTAATTGTATTTTATTTTTTATCCTCGTCGCCACTGTAGTATACTGCGGTATACTCAACACTACAGCATTAAAATCGCCTAGAATAATCTTAATGTCGTGGCCAGGGCAGCGTTCATATACTTCCTCCAGGCGCTGTGATGTCAGCTTTATATTTTCCGATGACATCCGCCAGTTGGAAAGTGGCACCAGTCCTGTATAAAGTTCGAACATTCCAGGTACATATATACTTAAATCATGGTCCTTATAACTTTTGCGAGGGTCGTCAACAGTTGGGGGGTTTCTCTGTTCATTATCTTTTCTGTGTATTTTCATTGACAATATAACGGTGGCCGGAGGCAAACCCAGCCCACCGTAGTTTGCATTTTACCTACTGCCAGGATGATTATGTTTCAGCCGCCCATTATGGATCAGACGCTGACCAGAATGCAGTGTGTCGAAACTGGATTTTGGACTCACCAATTAAGGAATCATTTCTCGCCACTCCCACGTGAATGGCTATCAGAAACTTTCCACCTCCAAGGACAGTCCCATCGGGATATTACAAGTCACAATTTCATGTTTGTATCTAGATAGTCGGTAGAGATATGAACAAGTTACATATATAATCATTTTATATTACAGATTCTTTTAAATTTTATTGATCAAGCTCTATTAATAGAGATATAGTTTTTAAAAAGGAGCTTTGCAAATGTGTTCCTATGATTCTTGGCAAAATGTATAGCTATTTCAGATCTGGCCACAGATCTTCATCATCAGCGGATGTTTGGAATGATCCATTGGATAGATATCGAGTAGGTCTACTTTAATTTGAAATAATATGAAAATCTTCTGTACCTCATTTTCAGAATAATTTTGTGAAAACTACTCATAATTTCACTCCAAATATCTCAAAAATTACAAAAGGTTTACTTACATTGTGTTTTAATTTCTATGGGCCAAAGTCAAAATGTGTTAAAATTGGGGGGTTGAAAAAATTGTATAATTTTTTTTAAGACATCGATGTTGTTTTGTCCACGCGTTGTGTGATTTTTATACATGCAAAATCTGTTAAACTTTGTCCAAGGCACGCAGAAAATATTGCGGTTTCTCTTTTTATTTCAAAAAAAAAAGTTCTAGAAATTTTTCATTAGCTTTGATTTTTAAAATCGTGTAGTGCTTTCCAAGGTCTTTCGTCACATATCAATAGTTTTGGGATACATAATTTTTTTAAAATGGTGGTCTAACACCTTTGGTCTTAAACAATAAATTACAAAAGGTACCATGTCAATACCTGATAGCACAAGCAAGGCATAAAAAATAAAAATGCTCTCTTTTAATACAATATATTTTATTTTCCTAGCAAAAATTAAAATTTAGAAACATGATTGACAAAATTTTATTTTAAATTAAAAGTGATATCGTTAACTTTTCACCTTTGTGCATTTAATGGCAGCTTAATTATGCAAAAAATAGAATTTGTTTTGCGATATCATTAGAATATTGTGTATTCCTTAAAATTAATGTACAAATTAGTACTTATATTAATTATTAATACAATTGACTTTTATTATAATTATGCACTTCTGATTTGTGATTAACGTGCCAAAAAAAATTGGGATTGGAAAATCCTGTCGATTGCCGTGTATTTGGACTGATTTCATTCACCGACTTGGACGTCATTTTGCGAGACATTAGGGGTATAAAATATCTTAAAATTATTGTAAAATTACCAAACTTTAAATGTGTACAACGTGCCATTGATATTGTTATGTGGCAAAAAAAATAGTACACTTTATTTCACCGAAATTTGATCAGCGCCTTCGATGTCATATTTGAAATACTCTGGATATAAACGTACCAAAATACCCGCCTAAAGTGGACTATGATGGCACTTCTTTTTCCTAGATGATAATTCTTATCACAGACCTTGTATTTTTTTTTCAATCGAGCGAACCCATCGCCGTCACTCTTACCCGTCCCTCCCGAACTAGGGTGCCACGTCCACATAACGTGAGGACAGCGTACACATTATAAACCGGTCTATAACGGGAGAACAAGGATCGTAAGTTCACACGTTGCAACCATCTACAGAAATTCTTCACCAGTTGGTATTACACTAACATAAAGAAGTATAAAAGTACATCACGAGATATTAATATAACAAAGTAAGGAGAAAGTACATTTACATATGTAAAGGAATATATAGCACTAATGCAATCGGTTAAAATGACAAATTATCCTAGACATTGTAGTTTCCCAACTACCAGTGAAATCAATAAACGGATATAGCTAATTAAAGTCACGACACATTCTCCTTACTGGATCAAAGGACGCATAATTCGAACGCTGAAACTCGATGTGAATGAGTTTATAGTACCTCGTGGGTCTCAATGGGACATTTATGAAAGTCTTAGATAACAGAAATTCAGAACATATACATCCATCAATTATCCTCAAAACTGTAATAGAGTTTATCATGTTACGTCTACTACTAAGAGTCGGCAATCTGATCAATGCTAGTCTACTTCTATACGAAGGAAGATTATGGTTCGGGTTCCATTGAAGGTTGCTTACGGTGCGTTTACACGTGACAGTTTTCGACAAGACAGTTGAGAATATGTATTAACTGTCAAAAACAGAAAAATTGTTTGTGTGACGTACGCGTCCAGCCAGTTATAAAGACAGTACAGTTTTAAGCAACCGCCGACAGTGTCGTTTCGTTAAATTTCGTGCTCCGATTTTTTGTTTTTACAATGGAACTGATGTACTCTGCAAAATTAGACATATATTCATGTTTATGTGTTTGTATTGTCAAACAATTTGTCAATAAAAATTAGCAAAATTTTCAAATACAAATATACTTTCCAATTTGTAAAGTTGTTTGCGATGTTTTGCTTTTTTCTCAAATTACTACGAAACGTCACCGATAGGGCCGATGGCTGAACTAGTAGAGGTTGACACAGTAGGATTTGTTGTAATTGTGTGAACCAACAACAGGCATTTAGTTTTTGTGTCATGACTGTAACCGTCAAATTCAACACAGATCCATATGAACAAACACAGTAAACAAAAAAGAACAACAACAAAATACACTGCATTTAACAGATGGAGTCATAAGAAAGCAAAATCAGTTGTTCTATTGCGCCAACCTTTACTAGTTCAGCCATGATCTGGCCGCTTATGTCAAATCTCTTGCCGAAGTTACTGTTATTGCAAAATCAGAGACAGTGGCGAGGCAAGTGAGAGAAGTGTAAGTGCGGTAGTAAAAATGTTTGAATGTATTTCTACTGTCGGAGAAAAACTGGCCCGTGTAAACGCCAGGTTAGACAAAAAATGAGAAACTGTTTCTGGACCGATTCAATCATATTAACATACAAATTGTACTGAGGGTCCCAAACAACAGATCCATTTTCGAGAATAGGGCGGACTAGTGAAGTAAAAAGATTTTTCGTAACGTAGGCATCTGACAATTCCTTTGCCCAACGTTTAATAAAGTTCAGAACGCCATAAGCCTTGTTTACCATCGTAATTATGTGGGAGTCGAAATTAAATTTTCTCTTCAAGAGAACACCAAGATCAACAAATGAATCCGATTCAAGAACATTGCCACATAAAATGTATTCTGTCGAAAAGAATGATGACCTAGAGAACAGCATATGCTTACATTTCGCAAAATTAAGCTCCATCAAATTGGCTTCGCACCACGTCTGGAAAGTAGACAAATGCCTCTGAAGTAAAGTATATTGACAAGGATCCTTGTAAGAAAAATAGATCTTAACGTCATCAGCGTACATTAACAATTTAGAGTACATTATGGAGGCGGGTAAGTCGTTAATGAATAACAAGAATAGAACCGGGCCAAGATGACTGCCTTGAGGCACTCCAGTTGACACAGAAATAGATCTTGAGAATGATCGACCAAATTATACCATCTGTTCTCGGTTCATTAAGTAAGAACTAATCCAATTCAGCATGCTGCAATTAAAACCCATTGCCCCGAGTTTATATAGTAACAAATTGTGGTTAACTAAAGAATCGGTAAAAATCACATCAGTTTGATCTCCATTAATAAACCAGTCAATAATAGAAGAGGAAAACTGAAGCAAATTAGTCACTGTGGAACGACCCTTCCGAAAGCCATGTTGACATGGATCTAAAAACATGATGAGAAATTACCTCTGTGACTAACTTCTCAAAAAGTTTAGGAATGACACTTAATTTTGCAATTCCTGTATAATTTCCAACATTTACTAAACGACCAGATTTGTGGAGAGGGATTATATAAGAGCCCTTCCACTGTGTAGGAAAATGACCGAACTTCAACATAGCGTTAAATAAGAGAGTCAACGGTAAGCTGATTGCAATAGACTCCTCATCTGAATAATCAATACCGTTCATTTTAATCCTACAAGATGTGGAAGACGAATTACGCTTCAAGTTAACAAATCTAAAGAATGATTTGGGGTTACGTTTAAAATTAGCCTTCAACTTATCCAAATATAATCTGTAACTCTCACGAGATCTAGAGTTGTATTTACTCCTAATAACAATATACCTAGCATAGTCTGCTAGCAGTCCAGATTTTTTTATACTTTTCGAACATTCTTCAGACTGTTTAGAGCCCTTGAGGACCATGGGGGACCAGTATTACCCATTATATGTATGCGTCTTGGGTACAGACTTAGAAATATAGCCATTAATAATATTATAGAATTCATCCAGGGCAATTTCAAATTCAAAAGCATTATCACACTGACATATACTATGCCAATCAGTATCAAAGATAAGATTATTCAAAAGAATAAAGTTCGCACGCGAAAAGCATAGGCCAACATAGGACAAAAAGCGATTGCAACCAACTAGCATGGTATCATATGTATAATTAATTCCCAGCGTTGGATGGTAAGTATCCTCAGAAGAAATTAATGGATCTATTCGATTTACATATTGATATTAATCTCCGTTAAGTGTCAAAAATCCTGCGATCCAGTTTTTTCAAATTTTTGCACAAAAAAAACGGCGTTCATTTTATTATTTTTAAACGAGCTCTTGATTATTTGTTATAATGGAGAGAACCCCAGATTCGCGCGATGGCCAACATCGCAAAGTTTACACGGAAAAAGTGGGTTTTCTGTCAAATTCACGAATCAAAATTAGCACTTTACGAGTGATTTTCCAAGCTCTTATAAAAGTGACACCAACTTGTTGTTGTTGGTAATGGTTACTGGTACAAACTGCCACATTCAGTTTGTCCATTGGTCATGGCACACGATTTTCCGGACCAAAATACAAAAAATTCCAAAAAAGATCTTCAATATTTGACGGCCCATAAAACGTTACTAGTTGATTGTATGCCATATTTTTATTTTATAGGTTTGTAGGAGACCATAGGTTTCGGAGACCATTTTTCTCCAGGACGAACCACGAGAATGCAAATGAAAGAAGAACATAAAAAACTAGATCTTCAAGCAGTTTTCTAAATTTTTCAACTTTGAGTGGCTGAAAGCGTTGGAAGTGATAAAAAAATTTCTAAACCCTACACTTCTGCAAGTGTATACGATGAAAATGCATTAATCATATTATTTCAGATATGAAATTATGGATGGTCTAAGTCGACGTCATGAGTTTTAAAAGTTTTTGACTTAGCCCATATACACGTTGAAAACCCATCAACATATTGAATAACAAACACAAAGAGTTTGGACACAACAATAATATAGTTGTGACAAGAACCTACAAACGCATTATTTTTGTATCCAAATAATAAAATAAGACAGATTTTTCAGGGCGTACGATATTTCTCTATCTATAACCTATGAATATATTCCGGTCATAAACTAATTTTTAAGGCAATTGTTAACCTCTTTCAGACAGGGTCAAACGTTACACTATCAATGCTAAATTCACAGAAAGTATATACATAGAAGTATATATGTAGATTAAAACAATTTTTCAAAAATATATATAAGGAACACTCAAGTGAGGGTAAGTGCAAACAAAGGCGAACAGTAAATATAAATTGTAACCGAAATATCTGATTTAAATAGCAGAAAAAAACTGATGGAGTATTACCCTAATTAATAGTCTATTTTCAGCCAAAACACTAGACAACATAGGGGCTAGCTATTTAATTGGGAAATAGTGCCAATTAGCCTAGCCAATTTGGTTAGGCTTGGGACTGCCGTGGACTCCCATCACCTCCTTTCGGATTTCCTGTGATTGATTAATGGTTACATTAAACTATCAAGCAGAATATTCTTTGTCTACAAAGGACACACATTTCCATTCTTCAAATGGCTGAAGCTGGTTAATGGCCTGTCTCGTATTAACACACTTTCCTCCAGCCCAGTGCCTGTGACAATTTTCCATTGGCCGAGCGTGTAAGAAAACAGACTAATTACAAAAATTACACAATATAATGTAACTTCAATGTAACTTAAATCTTGACCAACGGAAATGCATTCTTTATTAAAACCCTAGGGGAAATACATTTTACTTACATCACTCTTTTTCTTTTTGTTTTTAGCAAATGTTATAAAAAGGACAGAAGCTTAGAAACATACCTCCTTTCTTGATTTTCTTTTCACAAATTAATGTCACAAAGTGTTCAAACTCTCGGTCTCACCCGCTAAAAATATGCGGATAGCTGACATCCCAAGAAATACAAAGTTTTGGGTTAATCTAAGGAGATTTAGAGGTGGTTCAAAGCGTCTAAAATCCTGAAAAATTACAACATTTTCCATTTTTTATTATGTTGCAACCGGAATACCTTTTGTAGCCTATTTAACCCAATCTATATTTTGAATAAATTCTATGACTTAATACCTAACTATCCATATTTCCAAAATCACAAAAATCGGCCCACCAGTAACAAAGTTATAAATAAAAATTGCTACAACTTCGCCTTTTTACGCTGCAGCCACACTTTCAAGTTTTTGTTTCAAGTTTTGTACACATACTGCTTGTCAAAATTCATGTAAATTGATAGCTGTGACGTAGGCTTCACGCAACTTGAAAGCAATATTCATTTTTCATAAACCTTCATGTTTTCTGTATAGCTCTATGAATCGCTACACATCATTGTATTTATTACCTCTACATTTTTTATTATTTATATTTTAATATTTGTAAAAGTAGAAATCAAAAAATGACGACGGCAGAATATTTGTAAGGAAGAAACATATGTAATCAGCTGTTTTCTTGAAAGAAAATTGAAACACTCGACTTGAAAGAGAAATTGAAAGCAAGTTCCTTTCAATTTTTAAAAGTGTGAGTGTATTAGTAAAAAAGTATGAATGTATTGAAACTTGAAAGGCAAAAATTGACCGTGTAACCCCCGTGTTAAGCAAACACATTTATAACACAAAAAATTCGATCTTTTTTTCATATTTGCTTAAAAAGGCGAGTTTGACAGCTATTTTTATTTATAACTTTATTACTGGTGGGCCGATTTTTCTGATTTGGGACATTTTAGATAGGTATTAAGTCATAGAATTTATTTAAATAGTACATTGGGTTAAATAGGATAAAAATGGTATTCCGGTTCCAACATTATACAAAAATGTAAAATTTCGTGATTTTTCAAAACTTTAGGCGCTTTGAGCCACCTCTAAATCTTCTTAGATTAACCCAAAACTTTGTATTTCTTGGTTTTTCAGCTACTCGCATATTTCTAGTGGTTGAGACCTTTAATTTGAACACATTTTTTTCCGCCCCTTAGTGTACATACACAGCGTCACGGAAGTAATTCAAATTCTTATGGCCAGTTTTTCGGTCAGTGGTGATCTTCGTTTCTTAGTTAAATTCTGGTTAAACATCGAATTGCGTTTTTCAGTCATTGTTTAACTATGATTTAACCCACAATGTTGGTTAGTTAACTTTTAGTCAGAACCATATGATTATGACAATCAAATTACAGACTGTCAAAATGAGAAATGTTGGATTGTATAAAATATATGCTTCTGTTTTGCGTATTTGTACACACACGTTGAGTCTAGATCGTTAAATGATTTTTTGTAAAAATAACTTCGATTTTATGCATCTATTTCTTATTTTACATAATTCCATATTGTTTGTTCGTTCCTCTTTCTTGTTTTGGTATTTATCCCAAACCAGTAGTTTTTTCCAATAAGAATACAAGGGTTGCCATGATCGTTAACAATATGAAGACTTACATTAATTCACCACTGAAAAACAAAATGCAAAATTAACCACAAATTAACTTTCCATTACGATTAAGTAATCTTATAGTTAACTACCCACTTAAAAACTGGCCATTGCAGTTGTATTTGCTCTAACCGGGGGCATTCATGACACAGCTGATCGACTATGAAGTAGGAAATTTATAGAATTTAATAAAGAATTTATATAAAATTAGAGTAGATAGGCGAGTGAGCGATAAGCAACCCATGCAGCAAACTAAGTATAAATATTGTTTGATTGATACACTAATGAAAGCTAAATTCTGTTTTATGTTGGTTGCATTGAACAAGAATACGCATTCCTTTTTATTTCTGTCCGTTTTATGTCCAACCAAAAATCATGACCGTCGACCTCGCCGCAGTTCTTGGGTATTCAAATACGTAATATGGAATTTGCCAACAATCGCATGTTATTACTGTGTTTTTCACTTTTGATTTCGGTAATAATGCCTACTTTCCTTGTCGTCATACGGCAAGAAACGACCAAACTCAAATAACGCAATATTATCAATACGGGTTTTCTGTATATCAGGTA
The DNA here is from genome assembly GCA_963931995.1 of Phaonia tiefii. NCBI lineage: Eukaryota > Metazoa > Arthropoda > Insecta > Diptera > Muscidae > Phaonia > Phaonia tiefii. Next base: position 254,066,128 of record OZ008367.1, on the reverse strand, counting down.
CAAGAATTACTCAACTGAAGAAAAATGTATCGAGCATTTACTTGTTGCCGGTATGGGGCCAAACTTTCCCCACAAAAAGTTTGGCATTGCCATGATCAGGGGGTCGATTTTGTTTCTTTGAAACTAAAAATAAACTCCGTGTTATTTTAGGTACAAGAATTATCACTTAAAAGTTTTCACAGACCCAGAATTCACCCCAGGTCTTCAATATGCTTGGCTTGAGTATATTTATAATTGAGTTTTTAGGACCTAAATTGAACAACATTTGGATTACCTGCAACTTTTTATGCTATATTGTGATGCCTACATTTATACATCATTTTTCAGCTAATGCTAGAAATCTTGTTCCGATGGATTCGAACAGAACGTGCGATTCATTCGTCAAAGCCCATTTCTTACCAATAAATAGCTTCGTGGGGGTACAACCAGTGAAGACTGCGGTCCATAATAAGACATGTTTCCCCCTCTACGATGAACAATTTACCATGTAAGTACATTCAAACACAAGACATATTTATATAATTCTAATTCTATAACGGATTTTTTTAATTGTTATCTTGATTTCGTTCGAATAGAATTAAGATAGTGGCCGTCGGTGGAGCTACGGTTAGTGGGCGCGACTGTTGTGCGAGAGAACGTGGGTTCGACCTCTGCTCTGACCACCGTACCCTTCTATCGGCGACGGCCAACCCGCTTAGTGACGGCGACATTATCGAGTCCCAATCAGTGAGTGAAAAGTGGAAAGCGCCAGCTCTCCCCTATCCTTTCATGGCATATAATGGGAAATTATATATTTATTTGTTTAGAATTAAGATAGGACTTTTTCCTTTCCCGGGAAACGAGTTACTTCGGGAAAGCGGGAAGATAAATGCATTAAGAACAAAAATTATTTTATTTTTTTAAATTATTATTATGTTCTAATACACAAAGCTCCTTCGGAGATTTGATTAGAATATTCTACAGATGATATTATAGTTTGAATTACAGTTCTTGAAATAAGTGGTTTCAATTGACATTGATATTGCTTATGGCGATTTCATTTCTGACAAAAAATGCAAAATTTTCTCGGTCCTTTGTCCCAAAAGTGCCTTTTTGTGTGCGTTTGTGAAAAAACAGTAACCCCATTACAAGGTTTTGTGTTGTTTTCTGAGAGTGTTGCACTCAAAAAGTGCGAAAATGTTGGATTTTCTGCCCTCTCAGCAAGTTACGGGGGTGAATGTTGCGCGATAAAACGGCTGGCTGTCTCTACTGAAACTTGTGTCCAAACACATTGTGTTTGCTATTCAATATTATATGTTTGAGATACAATCTTTAATATTTTTCAGCGTGTTCTTTGTCCCCGCTAAGCTAATTTTTCTGCCTTAAAGGTACGGTCAGATTGGGCAAATATTTGACAAAAAATGTCAAATATTTCTTGGCCCCAGTCTGACTACAAAATATTTTTGTGTGGCAAACAACAAAACAGCTGATTTTGGTCAAACAAAATTGTTTGCCATCAAACAAAAATGTGCTCAATGTGACCACAGTGTGACCACTAACGAGCAAATAGTTTTCTCTTTTTTGAGCAAACATTTATTTGATCTTACAAAAAAATTGATCAAACAGTGGTAAATAACAGGTGGTATAAGGAGTGTTGTCAGGTTTTACGACTCAAATTATAAAATGAAAATTTTATTAATTAATTATATATTTTTTTTCGACTATAACGCAGTAATGATTCGATTGCAAGTTTATATTAATACGGTTTCAATTTGGGACGTAAGATAAAAAATATTGGTTTTAAAGTAAAATTGTATTTAAGTAAATATATACTCTGTATAAATACTTGAAGTTTTTAGTTTAAGCTAATATAATGAAAAAGCTACCAATAGCGACATTCGAGTCATACAACAACATTGACATTTGTTTAGATATCTAACAGAATTGTTCCTAAATAGTTAGTCAACATTATGTCAATGCATTTTGCGGAAGCCATTATCGGAGAAATTTCAGGTTTCCATACCTTATTCGTATTATCGAATTAATTAAGTCTCGATTTTGAATGAAATTATTGAAATAAATATGGATTAATAGGAAAATAATTGTTTTTTACGTGATGTGATATGATTAATTTTATTTCACTACTTACATACTTAACAGAGGCTCGGGAGTCTAAAATATTATGTGTATAAGTACAATTTTCAGGTGGCTATAGAGGATAAAGGAAGACACGTACCCCCCAATAGACTGTAAGCTAGCAGCACAAAAACTGTGCTAACAATATCTTCGGAAATGTGCGCCTGCGACACTATCCATCTTTTTCTTGCTTAGGGTTTTCTCTTCTGCTAAATCCACATATATTTTGTTTTTGTACTTTTTACTGTAGACACACATGTAGAAAATTTGACAGATAAGGGCGCACGGGAAGTTAACAAACTAACATTTCTGAGAGAGAGAGAGAATGATAAAAATGAGCGACAATGTGAATTCTCTCAGAGATAATTTGGTTAAACTCAATAAAGTATTGCCAGGCAATAATGACGTTTTAATAACTTAATTAAGTGGTAACACTACATTTCATGTTGGAATTGTCATTTAAATATATTTTTCGGTAAATTAAATAAATATGGTAGCACAATAAGGTTTTGACATTTATTTGCAAATAACTCCGAATATCATTTTTGAGCCAAGGCGTGAAGTTAACAAACCGGAGATCCAGCAAACTAAATTCGTGAAGAAGGATAAATCAACCCCTAAACTTGTGAAGGAAATACAAAATAAAATTAAACTTAAATAAATAAAGTGAATATAAACAAATAAATGAATGATTGTTAAAATATAGATGTATTTAATGTTTTATTTAATTCCATTATGTGTGTACGATTTGTTGTAGGTAGAAGGCCACCAGCTTTCCCAATCCCAATCAGTCCAATTGACGCATTTTTTTTTGCAGGAGGCCCATAGCCCTTGGAATTTTGACCATTGCAAAACAAAATTTTTTTTCAGAAAGGGTTTATACTCGAAAGTTTTTTCAGAAAAGTTTCCAGTATAAACACTTTTTCAAAAATTGATTTATGCTGTGATAAAAATTCCAAGGGCTATGGAACGTTACCTGCAAAAAATGCGCCAATTGGACTGATTGGGATTTCAAGGGCCTACCTAATCCAGTATTTAAAATTTGGCGGGAACATTTCCGAAAAAAGTTTCCAGTATGAAAACTTTTTCAAAAATTGCAAAACAAAAAATTTTTTTAAAAAGTTTTCATTCTTTTCGTACATACAGTTTTTCAGAAAAGTTTCAGCCAAATTTTAGATACTGGATTAGGTAGACTAGACGTGCCCCATGATATCCCAGTCCATAATCTTCGGAATTGTGACCATTGCAAAAAAAAAACATCTAAAAGGTAACGTTCCATAGCCTTTTGAATTTTGACCATAGAAAAATTTTTTTTTTGAAAAGGTGTTTATACTGGAAATTTTTTTCAGAAAAGTTTCCTTCAAATTTTAAATACTGAATTAGGTATTTGACCATAGCAAAAAAAAACAAGTTTTGAAAAAGTGTTTATACTAAGAACTCTTTTCAGAAAAGTTTCCGCCAAATTTTAAATACTGGATTAGGTAGACTAGACATGCCCCTGGAAATCCCAATCAGTCCAATTGACGCATTTTTTGCAGGTAACGTACCCTAGCCCTTGGAATTTTGACCATTGCAAACCAAAAAAAATGTTGAAGAAGTTGTTATACTAGAAACTACATTAGTTAGGCTATACATCCGCCTTGAAATCCCAATTAGTCCAATTGACGCATTTTTTGCAGGTAACGTTCCATAGCCCTTGGAATTTTGGCCATAGCAAAAAAAAATTTAAAAGTGTTTATACTGGAAACTTTTTTTTAGGAAAGTTTCAGGAGAATTTTGAACGTTGGACTAGGTAGGCTAGACATGCCCCTTGAAGTTCCTATCAGACCAATTAAAACATTTTTTGGAGGCAACGTTCCAGAGCTCTTAGAAATGGTGGCCACCGCAAAAAAAAACAAAGTTTTGATACTGGAACTTTTACCGGACAACTGCGTATATGGAAATATGTTAGTCAGACATGTTCCTTCAAGTCCATATCAGTCCTCTTAACGCAATGTTTGCATACATCATGTTGTGAGTAAATTTTCCTAGCTGATGATTGTGTACCTCGTTAGTATTTAAGTTTGTTCATGTTATTATACTTAACGTTTTTAGTATGTAAATTTGTTGTAGGATATCGTATGGACAGTGTTTTGTTTATTATTGTGTTTGTAGTTATTGTTTTTGTATTATATGTTAAGCGGTCATTTCCGCCTTGGTTCATCGAACCAATGTGTATTCAATTTGCATTTTTGCTGCGGTGACTGTTTTGCAACGCTAGCATATTATGCCAGTGGTTGGGAATAGCGACTAAGCATAATGCAAAAGAATCACTTTTGGTTTTCGCGTAGAAAACGAGAACTAGGTCATGGTTAACGTTTTCTACGTGGAATGGGGGAATGTAAATGGAGCATGTCGGTTAAGTATGTTAACAATTTAGATAATACGTTCTTTTAAATAAAGTGGCACACTAAAAGTGTGTCAGCAGACAGAAGTCTGAAGTTGTGTAATCTGGAGAGAAGAGACTTTCCTTTATTTTCAATAGGTAAGTTGTCCATGCTTTCGTCCAACCAGGAAATAAGTGCCGTTTGAGCGCTGTGAGGTAAAAGTGCATGCCTGCACTGGAATCTAGGTAACCGTCTGCTACGTAGGGACACCAGTCCCGTACACTAGCACACACAGACACCTGTTTAGGGAAACCATGTTGTTTCAAAAAGAGACACACAACACAGCATAGGCACATCTACATAAGTTAAAGAAAACACATAAAATATTTTTTTATGTTAGTAATCATTTATTTAGTGCCTTTTCACACACTTTATTAAATAAAATTACATTTTATTTTATTTTGTTTACAATTTTAGGGGTTGTTTCGGAATAAATGTAAACACTCCATAGTACTGCCATATTTATTAAAATTCCAGAAATATTATGATTAAATGGCAATTCCTTAAGTAATGATGTTACCACTTAACTAAGCAATTAAAACATCATTATTGCCTGGCAATACTGAATTGAGTGTAAGAAAATTTTCTCTGAGATAATTCACAATATCTCTTAATTTTGTCATTCTCTCTCTCTCTGAAATAGTTTAGTTTGTTAACTTTGGTTTGTTAACTTCACGGGGGTAGTAATATTTTTATTTTGAGTCTTCTGCTTCTTCGATTGCAAAGAGTATGAAAAGATAACATTAATTATGAATCAAAGAACTGTAAAAGTCTTGTTCTAATACACATGATATGGAATAGTAAATAACATGTTTGAGTGTAATAGATGATGTACAAGATAGTACCCAATGACAGAACTGACAAGACTTGCTCTCGGTCTTTACTACTTTAACGCATAGAGTACATCTGTTAAAAAAGATAACTTAAAACTAAAACACACAAAAACCCAAATAAGCGAATGAGCTGACAAGATACAAGATACGAGCGTACAAAAGTAATATGCAGATACAAGCGTACAAAAATGTAAACAAAACATGACGAATGAACAGTTTCGCTCCGACAGTAGAAATATATTCACACATTTTTACTACCAGACTTACACTTCCCTCACTTGCCTCGCCACTGTCTCTGATTTTTCAACGACAGTAACTTCGGAAAGAGATTTGACATAAGCGGCCAGATCATGACTGAACTAGTAAAGGTTGACGCAATAGAACAACTGATTTAGCTTTCTTATGACTCCATCTGTTAAATTCAGTGTATTTTGTTATTGTACTTTTTTGTTTACTGTGTTTGTTCATATTGTAATAAGTCTGCAAAGTTTATTTGTTTTAATTTATTTATTTATTTATGTAATTAACAATGATGTTTTTTTAGCGTTGATATAGACTGCTAAATGATCGATGATGACGATGCACGCTCAACAGCTAAAACGGAAGTGATAGCATGCTTTTACAATTTTTGACATTTCTCTTTTTTCTTTGGCATGCTTGTGTTCCCTGTTGACATTTGTACACTTGTTACACATATGGATCTATGTTGAATTTGACGGTTAGAGTCATGAAACAAAAAGTAAATGCCCGTTGTTGGTTCACACAATTACAACAAATCCTACTGCGTCAACCTCTACTAGTTCATCCATATCGGTGACGTTTCGTAGTAATTTGAGAAAAAACAAAACATCGCAAACGACTTTACAAATTGGGAAATATATTTGTATTCGAAAATTTTGGTAATTTTTATTGAAATATTGTTTGACAAAACATACATATAAACATGAATACATGTCTAATTTTGCAGAGTACATCAGTTCCATTGTAATTTGGAGAAGTAAGACAAAACACAATGGCAAAAGAGCGAAGAAACAAAAAATCCGAGCACGAAATTTAACGAAACGACGCTGTCGGTGGATGGCTTACACCTTTACTGTCTTTATAACTGGCAGGACGCGTACGTCACACAAATAATTTTTCTCTTTCTGACAACTAATACTTATTCTCAACTATCTGGTCTCAAACTGTCCCGTGTAAACGTACCGTTAGATCCATCATCAAATACAGAACATGTACATATATGTATTTATATATAAGTACGTTAATACGTAGTTGCGAGTACCAGTTGAGTTTGGTGTCAAGTGCAATTCTTCTCGTCTTTAATTTACTTACGACCAATTTTTGACTAGTCAATCACCTTTGATAAACAATCAAACATAACTTAACTCTGAATTCATATTTTAAGTTAATAGTTGATTGTTGTTTAAACATCCAAAGTTGGACATTTAAGGCCTGGGCCACACTGGCGTTTTCTTGTAGCGCGTTTTCAAAAGCTCTAACGCAAAAAAAAGCTCAACATTGAGTTGTATACGTTGATTGTGTATACTACTACGAAAGCTTTTGAAAACGCGCGACAAGAAAACGCCAGTGTGGCCCGGCCTAAACTATGATCAAGTGACCATATGATTTTGACAGAATACAACAAGAAGAACAAACACAAAGCTTCTTTAGTTGTTAATGTGAACAATTATAATCACCATCCTAGTTGAAATAACAATAGCGGCATTCATGCAAACGTGAAAGCCGCAAGTTTCCCTCGCACCTTTGCATGAGGCACCAGGTAAAGTTGCTCAGCGTAGTTGTGCTCAAAACCATATCAGCTGACTAAGATGGATACATAAGATGGTAGCAGTAGCAATTGCATGTATTATGTATGTGTACTTGTTCTACTGTTCTAGTGCTATCACCTTATTTATCCATCCTAGTCAGATGACAACGAAATGTCAAAAGTTTACGCGTTTCTCCATCCCATGTTTGCGCAGCAAATTTGCCTCGAAAACTTTCCACGTTTGAGCAAGTCGCTTTGAATGGGAAATTTGTTTGTTTTGACGTTTGCTGTGCAAGTTTACGATGTTTTCGAGTTTACGAGGCTCTTTCGAGCTTTCATGAAGACCACTAATAAAAACGTATCATATAAATCGTAGTGCAGTTAGAACTTTATTTATGTTCAAATACTTTCCAATTTCATTAAATATTTTGTATTTTTATCACTTTACTGCTCTTTTGAAAATTGAAAATGTATGAATACCGCTTATTTTTCGTGGCATGTAGAGAAATTTTGATTTTGTCATGTAATGGAAAAATTAAAAATTCAAAATTACAATGACGTTCAACATTGAAGTCATGCTTAATGTAAATGTTATTGAAAATGATGTTAAAATTTAAAAAATTCTAACATGAAGAAATTTACACAACACTAAACATTCAAAGAGTAACGTTTGATGTTATATAAATGAAAATATTGAAAAATAAATTGAAACGTATCGAAATTATTTAACAAGTGTTATTTTTTATTTTTCAAGAAAATGAAATTTGGAAAAACGGGGTTGCTCTGGACTCGGGGAATCGTTCCAAAATAACTGATACGATCAAATATAAAAAATTTCATGCCGCAATTTCACTTTATGCCTTTCATCCACATTCATTCAAGTGCAAAGATTGTCTTTGGCTGGCATTGCCAGCTTATCTAACTTTGACTAAAGTGGAGAAATGAAGGAATTGATTTCAATGAGATGACGATGAATTCCTTATTTATCTAAGAAAAAAATTGTTTCGTTAAAAATTAACTTCACCAAGTCTACGCTGCACTGGCAATATTCATGCTCGACTAGAGCTCATCGGGGCGGAAGTGTATTTAGAAGTTCTTGCCAGGACTTGGTTTTTCCTCATTTTGGCGGTACAATAAAGTTTTGAATCCTTGCCAGCTGGGTGAGTAACCGTTGGAATCATAAAAAGAAAGCTGGTAGGCATAATTACAACTACTGGGTAAACAAATTTGATTTGGTACAATTTTTACACACACTGAAATGGATTACAACCTTTCGGACTATTCTTCGACAGGTCTTATATCGGCTCCGGGAAATTTTTTACCCACCCTTTATAAGAGATCATAGGATCTCACCTATGACGCCTAGTGCCGAAATGATTTTCGGGCGTACAAAATATAGTTTGGATTGTTCTTACCTTTGTTTCACCATGTTCGCATGGACTTATCGCACCGCACCACTACCTACCTAAATTCCTTAGCCATTCATTTTGAAACACGGAATTTTATCGTTATAAATTGTTATTGGAATAACTTTTATTAACTAGTCTCTAAAATTGTAACAATTGGTGCTTAATTTGAGTTTTTATTACTTAACTTGAATAACTTTAACTTTAACCAAAACTTTAATTTACTTTACTTGACTAAACTTCAACTTGATTTAAAAACTTTAATAAAAACTTTAACTCGGCTAAAAAACTTTAACCATTCATTTTGAAACACGGAATTTTATCGTTATAAATTGTTATTGGAATAACTTTTGTTAACTAGTCCTTAAAATTATAACAATTGGTGCTTAATTTGAGTTTTTATTACTTAACTTGAATAACTTTAACTTCAACTTGATTTAAAAACTTTAATAAAAACTTTAACTCGGCTAAAAAACTTTAACTTTACTAAAAAATTACAGCAGACAGTTGTCCGAGGCCTTCGGCCTCGGAGACGGACATATATAACAATAAATTCATTTGCTTATATTATTTATCATTTATTGTTATATATGTTTTCTGTCTTATCGGATAGCGTATTCTACGTTAAACTTAATGGCCGTGTCTCTGACACAGCCTGCAGGGACAGTCCGTGGCCGAAGGCTTCGGACAACTGTCTGCTGTAATTTTTATATTTACCAACGGCATTTGAATCAAGTCCGTTTAAAAAAAAATATTATGTTCAATTTTTTTAAACTTAATTTAATTTATGTATTTTAATTAATATTTTTATTGAAATAAGTTCTGCGAATGTTGAGAGGGCCGCCCTAATATTAAAAAAGGTTTACCTTATCGAGTCTTCGCATTAGCATTCGAGCGTTGTGTGAAAGCTTTACGCTTTACAATTCAAAATTAATGTTACAACAGCTTTATTGAAGCTTTCGCAAAAAAGCTTTATTACGTTAGCTTACTGTTTGTTTCACTTTTTACTAGATACATGTTGCCAAGCAACATTAGCTTGCTGTTCGTTTCACTTTTTACTAGATACATGTTCCTAAGCAATGTTGAGCAACCAAAAACACTCAACCAAACACCACACATATGTTTGAGTGTATGTGTTTAAACAATTTTCATTTGAGAAATTAAAATACTAGAAATATATCAACCAATATGAAATGTATATCAAACGAAAGATAACATCTTCATTTACCTACAAAAAAAATGTTAAAAAAATTCATCTAGCCGTTTTATTAAGATTACAACAATAAAAACCTGACATGACTCCTCATACCGTAAGGTAAGACGTATTCTACGTCAAAACTTTAACTTGGCTAAACACTTTAACTTGACTGAAAAGTAGTTTATACGAATGTATATTCACACAAAAACACTAAACTCGCAACTTCTAGGACCACAGTTCGCACAAGCAATTTTGGTCTGAATAAAATTTTTTTAAAGGAACTGAACTCGCAGGGTATAAAAACATGTCAGCTGAAGTTGAAAAATAAACATTTAGAAAGCTCTAACCAGAAGATACGAGAACGCAACTAAACAAATAGTTTTGGTCAATATTAGCTTTAACGTGATATGCTAAATGCGCTTCGGCTTACGTCTGCCTCAGCAAAATAGATTCGGCACACAACTTACGTCTGCTGTGCCCGATAACGGTACGATACAAATATGGAAATCAAAACAAATTCGGCACACAGCTTACGTCTGCTGTGCCCGATAGACGGAACGGTACTAAACTTGAAATGGTACTATAAATTCGGCGCACAGTGCTGTACCCGATAAACTAAACGCTACTAAACTTGAAATCAAATTTGAATGGCTTAATGCCCATCAAATTTAAATCTATAATCTAATTCAAATCGTCGGTTGATAACCGGAAAATGCTTACTTCTATTAATTTTTTCCTATTTTCTCCTATACTTAATTCGATTCTACTAATTTCAAAATAGGAATTCTTAATACTAAACAATGGGATGAAACCCAAATAGATTTGTCATGAAACCTTTATACTTAATTCTGGTAATTTCGCAGTTTAACATTTAGCTTTTTGACAGTAGGCGAAAACTGTTCCCACTTAAGCTTCTAGTTGGAATCAATAGCCCAGTTCACAATCCTGTGCATATGACCTTGCGTCGTAGCATTTGCAAATTGGTATTGCACATTTTTCCTATACACTAACAAAATATACAGAAATGCCCGTGCAATGGTTTTGCTGATATGCAACACTTATAACCGTAGTTTATATTTCCTCTGCCTTTGCAATACTTATGTGCAAACTTGCACTCAGAGGGCAAAGTCTAGTCAAAATCATCGGCGGCGGAGATAAATGAATTGAATATTATTTATTTTTATTTATTAATTAATGTACGTATGTATTTTTTTGTTTTTGTTTAATAAATGGTTTCAAATAAATTTAAGGAAAAATTAGCGAATAAATAGCTTGTCTTTTAATTTCCCCTGAATTGCTTGAATCTTCAGCATCACTAGAATCTTGTGTTGTGGTCTCCTGAAATAATTTGGATAAAGGGTAGGCTGAATCTCCTGCTATTCATTGATGTGAAGAAAAATATTGTTCTTTGTGTAAACATAGTTAGCTATTTCTAAAGGGTTTTTCAACAGAGACGCTACAAAAGTAAATCGATAGGGACAGCAAACGACGCCATATTTTTTTCCGCTCTTTTGACATTTTTCTTCAGTAAGGTTTGTCATTTCATCATGGAAAGATATACGAGCCAACGAGTCGAAATTATTAAAATTTACTACCGAAATTTGAAGTCAGTGGCCTCAACTTTAAGAGCGCTACGTCCAATTTATGATGAGGCTCATTTATGGCTGAATGACTTCGTCAATAAGCAAAATGTGCGTTATTGGTCAGACAGCAATCCACACGTAATCCATGAGTCATCATTGCATCCCGAAAAATGTACGGTTTGGTGCGGTTTATGGGCCGTACTTCTTCCATGATGATCAAGATCGGCACATTACTGTGAATTCGAATCGCTACCGTTCAATGATAACCGAATATTTTTGGCCTCAATTGGATAATATGGACTTGGAGGACATGTGGTTCCAACAGGACGGCGCCACAAGCCACACAGCGAATGCCACAAACAATTTATTGGAAACCACGTTTGGTGAACGTGTTCTCACGAAATGGCTCAGTCGATTGGCCGCCTCGGTTGTGCGATTTGACGCCGTTAGATTATTTCCTGTGGGGCTACGTCAAGTCTATGGTCTATGCCAAGTTTTTTAGCGTAGAATATTTCATGCCTTCGTTGAATATAATCTCTTTCACAGCTTCGTCTATTAAAGACTCCATTAATTGTTCCTTAAAACTTACGTTAGACATAATTAAATTTCCTTGAAACCAAAATATCAATAAAAAAAATAGTTATTTTTATCAATCAGCTGTAAATTGAAGGGGAACTGTGAATTGTGTGGTTTGCAACAAGTGTTGCCAAATTAACTAAAATGAGTGTTCAGAGTTGATAGCAATTATTTACAATTGCAAAAATATGCAAACTTAAATGCACAAGACTCTGAATTGGCCTAATAATTATTCGTCTTACTTAGATAACAGTCAGATAATTTTCCCCTTATAACTAAATTGCTGTGTTTCCACAGTATATCTTAACCCACCGTTTACACATGCAAGTAAATTGTTGAGAATGCCTATTATCATCGAAAATGTCGAAAATTATTGAAAACACAACCAAATTTTAGTAGTGTCTACACGGTCAAGTGCAAGTTTATTTCACAAATGTCGTCGAAGGCAAAAGTCATCGCCAAATTAGCTGTTCAAATTAGCATGTATTCAACATCTGGAAAATAGTCGGTGTTAATATGTTTTTTTTCTTCTAAAACGTTCTAAAATTTACTAAAACTTACGAAATTCATATTTTTAATTAGCATCAACACATTTTGCGTTGTGCTTTCATATTTTTTTGAACTAATGTACACAAAATTAGTAATAATTACAGTTATTATTTCACCAAATACCAATAAATTGCTACAATCTTATTACTAGGTAACACTGCTTATCATTTTGACATTTACTTGCTGCAAGTGCCAAATATTTACTGCCTTCCAAATTTTGAAGGCAGTTGAGTTGCAAGTCGATGGAGTGCCATTGTATTAGTGAAAAAGTGTGAGTGTATTGAGTTTTTCGAACTTGCACTTGCATGTGTAAACTTACCCCCCGTTTATAGGTAACTATAATGAAGATAACAAAAAGGTTATCTATTAGCAGCAAATGCAATTGCAGAAATGACTAATATAAATACATATTATTGAATAGAATAAAAACTACTTCAAAATGTATTCGAAAGAGTTAATTAAATTTAGAAATTGTTATGAAATATAAATATTATAGCTAATTTAATCTGTAGCTGTAAAAAAGTTATGAAGTATATTACAAATTGGATAATGTGGCGGCTCAGTACCGCCATCAAAAACAACCCGAAAAGACAACAACAACCTTTTTGCCACCACCTGGTTACTACACCACAGCCGCTGTCAAAAACAATCCAAAAGACAACAACAACTTTTTGGCCACCACCTGGTTTACTACATCATAACCGAAGGCGTAACTACACCTTCAACAAACACTGATGAAATTCATAATTTTTCAACAGATACATAAACCAGCTGCAAGTCGACATTTTTTTTTATCCGTTTTTTCGCGAATTATATACCGCAACGGCGTCATACATATATCCCGGAAAGGCCACATTAGTGTGAGTTGCCGCCAAAAAAATTCCGCCGAGCTGTAATGGATCAGCAGTTTTCCTGGCAAACCATTACCAAAAGTTCGCCAGCAGCAAAAACACCAAGAGCAGTGAGTTAACCAGTGAAGATAATTAATTAATTAAATAAAAAAATAAAAGTGCAATCCCTGCTAGTTCTAAGGCAACCCACCATCGTGTCTACCAGAAGCCACACCCCGTACAGCCGAAGCAACAGGTTGTCCGTTTTGGCCACAGGCCAAAGGTAAGTGTAATCCACAGTGCGTGCGTTTGTGTGTGACAAAATGTTAATTCCCTTTTCGTTCGACGTGTCTCAACAGCAAAGGAAGGAAAACACCAGGCTTACAGCTGCCCGGTATCAAAAAGTCAGGCAGCCTAGGGCCAACTTGTAGGTCCCGCTCTAGTTCCCCCATAGGGAACAGACGGACGCTTATACCAGCGTCCCCGGGCAAAAACAGGGTCGGCCAAATGGAGGTCCCAGGCTTCCCGTAGGCATAGCTCCACCTTTCTGCCATCCACAGCTGAACATTTCATCGGCCACCACCACCAGAGCCGCCATTTTGCGTGCAAGTACCGCCAACCAACAGTTAGAAAATCACCGGCAGCAACAACACCAGCCACCTCAGCCACATTTTGCCAGGAAAGCATCAGGGCTCGTCGTACATCAGCAAGCAGCTTCCATCAACACCATCTGCCCGAAATAATAGCCCCGTTCATCTACCACCTCACCACACATCATCATCATCTCCAGCAGTAAACAGTAAGCCGTACCTTCTGCCCTGAAAGCTGTAGGTAAGTCCGTTTTATTCCCCTTTTTAACGGACTGTGGCCAGACCACTCTGGACAGACGAAAGTGAACTTAGTTAGGCAATCTATATAGAAAAGTGAGTGTAGTCGTGAAATCGCAGGCTTGGACCCAAGGGACAAGTCCTAGACTTTGAGACTTTCCTTCTGAAAGTCGAAAAGTAGTCAAATTGCATTATAAGTGAAAAAGCAATAGACAAAGAAACAAATAATGCAAACCTGGAAATAAAAAAAATTTATCGAATCTAAAAAATCGAAAAATTTGAAATGGCAAAATAAAATTAAAGGCATTAGAAGTAAAATGCCAATATCTATAAAGAGTGATAATTAAAATTAAAGTTATCAGATTAAGAAAATTCAAAAGTTAAAAATACATTACTTAAGAAATACAACTGAATTAAGAAAAAGGCAAAAATTTAAAATGTAATAAATAAGAGATGCCAAATTAATAATAAGAAAAAAATACAAAAGTGAAATCTCTTAGTTAAGAAAAATAGGAAAAATAAGATAGAAAAGTTTCCCAATTTTAGAAATAGTAGAGGAAAAGTAAATTTGCAGTTTTTGCAAATTTTTCATAATTTTTTAAATATAGTAATTGGCAGATTTTTCAAAAGTAGTGACTAAGAAATATTGTTTTATATAATAAAGAAAGGTTAAAGATAGGAGTGTAGGCTACGCAGTGCGGCTGAAGCGTGCACTTTCTGCCATCTTGAGCAGATTCAAATGTTAGGGTGACCTGGACATTTATGACTTTTTACATATTTATGATTTTATTTGTAAATTTTATTCAGCCTTATTACGTATGTCGTTGTCGTATTTCGACTACGACAGTTTTGTAAAAGATTAAAGACAAAGTTGGCGTGTTATCTTTAATCTTTTACAAAACTGTCGTAGTCGAAATACGACAACGACATACGTAATAAGGCTGATTATTTCCCACACAGGATCTCATGCGAATTGCCTCTGAGGCTCTGCGTGATTTTTTATTGTTTTTGTTTTCTCGTACGTGCGGTGATGCGAGTGTTTAAATTACGGTTCGCGTTCAGTTTAATGGCGATCGGAGCCTAAAAGTTTGTTCGTCGGGTTTTGTGTTTCGTTAACACTACGAAGATTTTATCGCGCGAATACGAAGGTGCAATTTTTGGCACCCTGTTAATTTGTTAGGTTTTGAATATAGGGAGCGAGGCCCTACACTTCATTAGTTAGGCTAATGAGCCTTAGTTAAGTTAAATTTTTACTTTGTAGTGTATGAAATTAGAGTTTGAAAAGAAAAAAATCATGAAACTTTTTGTTATTTTTAAAAATTTATTTGGTTTCGCTTCGCCCTTTTCGCACTTTTAGTACTTAATCCATTAATGTTGAAATTTTGTTTAAGTTTGAGAATTTAAATTGTCACCCATATGGGTTTAATAAATTTTATAATGTTTTCACAAAATTCGGTTTTCGTTATGGGAGCTTAAGTTGGTAATAGGTAAGTAGGGTACAAAGGGGTTTAGTTTTCTGGTACTTCGATTTTTGGGACATTGATACGAATCAATGTCAGGAGTAGCTAGTAAGGGCTGCATTAGGGTGGGCATCGCTGACGATAACTCCAGTCAGCCCATATGGCGCACGATAGGGTATTATCCTATCACTCCAAGGCACATTGTAACTTCCCGGTTTTGAATTTGTTTGGTGTTTGTGCTTACTAACTGGCAATTATCTTTCGGGCTCCTTTTCTATTTTATTTTTATGTCGAGAAATCTTGAGAGTTTAAGCCTCGGTGTGTAATCTATGTTCAGAGGCAGACTGTTGGTGTGTTTGGTAAGCGGAGAGATCCCCCGGTCCGGCGAGTTCACCGGCCCGGCAAACGCATGGCACTCCGGGCACCCCGCGAGACCATCACATGAAAACCATAACTAACCTTACAAAAATGAAGTCTGAGAATTCACCTCTTATGACATAATGGCGCCCAACGTGGGGCCCGTAGGTTCACATTAGCGTGAGTCCGAAGGTGATATACAACGTTGTCGCCTACTGTGTCACATGACATAATGGCGCCCAACGTGGGGCTCGAAGGATAATTTCGTTAGTCCGTTATGTTTAGTTAGGGAAGATTCAGTGCATTCGCGCTTACCGTAAGTCCCATATCGGGAGTTATAATTTTTTCTCGGACGCGTTGCGACGGTAAGGCGCGGGGCATTGGGCCTTTTCTTGAGGTGACCTTTGTCTCGCGTCCCAGCT
This sequence comes from Phaonia tiefii, assembly GCA_963931995.1. Classification (NCBI taxonomy): domain Eukaryota; kingdom Metazoa; phylum Arthropoda; class Insecta; order Diptera; family Muscidae; genus Phaonia; species Phaonia tiefii. The sequence continues at coordinate 254,049,778 of OZ008367.1, read as the reverse complement.
TGAGAAGTCTTGTTCCTGCAATAAGGTCAGGGGCAATTGCTCCGATTGTTTGGACCATAGTTAACATTAATGTACATTTTTGCCGTTAGCGTAGTTAGACCACACGTAAGTCCCGGCGAAGATCTTCAGATCTAACCGCGTTGCGACGTTTGGTGTGACTAGTTGACTAGTGAGCGACAAAGTGTTTGCATTATTTTTCTTTTAGAGTAAAGTCATAGTTTTTCGGTAGCTACTAGTCAGTAATGACTAGGCTGAACACCAAGAAAGTGTTCGGCGTAGTCTAGGAGAGTGAGTCACGTAAGCGTGGTTTTAGACTCATTATGTTTGCCCTCTTTTGGATTACCAGTGGACCATTCCAGTACAGATCGTAGAATACGGTCAAAGTTTTTATGTGTCATGGAGAAGTTTTGAGTCATATTTTTTTTGTACCAGATAAACTTACCTTAATACCACCCTACTTACCATTGAAGTACCATACGATTTACAATTTGAAATTTTTTGAATTTCGTTTTGAGTTTATCAAGTTTGAAATAAATTTTGTTTCAATACGTGTGATTTTCGAATACAAATTTGAAGAAAATTAGTATTCGATTTTGATTTTTGGTTTTGAATCGCTTTAAAATTGGCGATATATTAATTTTAATTTTTGAGCCGTTTTTAAATTTTTGCTTTGAAACGTTTCGAATTTTGGATTTTTGAATACAAGGTTGATGAAAGTTTGTATTCGATTACGATTTTTGTTTGCATCGCTTGAAAAATTGGCGATTTATTTTTGTTTTGGTTTACTAATTTTTGATTAAAATTTTTGGTTTTCATTGATTTGATTTTTCATTTATCATTGAAAATTTCAAAAAAATATTTTTTAAGTTTTGACTTTAAATTTTTTGTTTTCATTAATTTGATTTTTATTGAAAATTTTTGAGAATATATTTTCGATTTTTAGTATTTCGATTTATTCAGTTTTGATTCATTTTAGTTAATTTTTGAGAATATATTTTCAATTTTTGAATTTAAATTTATATTTTGATTCGTTTTAGTTGATTTTCAATTAAAATTTAAAGTTTTTGTTTTCATTAATTTGATTTTCATTGAAAATTTTTGAGAATATATTTTAGATTTTTAGTATTTCAATTTATTCATTTTTGATTCATTTCAGTTGGTTTTCAATTAAAATTTAAAGTTTTTGCTTTCAGAATTTGATTTTGGTTGAAAAAATTTTTGAATATATTTTTGATTTTTGAATTTAAGAACTTTATTTTTGATTTGTTTTTATTGATTTTCATTTAAATTAATCTTAACTTTTCAGCTTAAAAATTTTTTTTGTTGCGATTGTTTTGGTCTAGCTTTTAGCTAATCTACTTTTGGTTTTTATAATTTTCGATTTCTTTTATTATATTTTCGGCGCAAGCCTTTTACACAACGTAATCTTTTGGATTACTGCTAAGTGGTATAATATTCCGTTTTGATTTTTCTTCCGCGATCCCCAGAGGGGAAGTTTTTCGATTTCTGGGAGAAATTTATTCCGTTGTTTTGATATTGTGGTACGTGAGTAAGACCGAGACGCCGGTACAGCGTTCGCCAAGAGAAGAGGAGCTGAAGGGACGAATTTGTCCCAGGATATTGCTGCAGCGGCGGAACCGCAAGCAGTGCCGATGGCGCGTGCGGTTACCAACACTGACAGCAATCCAACAACCATCGTTTCTGCACCAATTGTGGGGTCGAGCGGTGTGGATCATCGGGGAAGATCTGATCCATTAAACAGTACGGAGCATGCAGAGTCGTTCGAGTCTCCGGATTTTAGCGCACGAACTGCACTTAAGGCGCAGGCGGGGCGAAAACCACTTTCGGATATTTCACCAACGGAATACGAAGCAGCCATTAGATCAGGGAGAAATGATCAAGTCGGATTTGGAGCGAGTACTAGTCGTCAAGATGATGACGAGGCTCTGATACGCCGAATATTACCAGCAATTCTAGCAGCTACCAGAGAAGCAGCAGCCACCGGCGGGGTTAATCACCCGGCAGCCCAGACCATGCCAACACTGGCAGCTGCACCAAGACGTTGTCAGCCTCCTACAGCAGGGGATGTGACACCTAGAGGACCAGATGAAGCGAGACGTCCAGCCCGGATGCCGAGCGCAGAGCAGCCTTCAACATATACACGTCCACCGATAGCGTGGATGCAAGAATTCACGGGACCAAGCGGCTACCAGTTTTCAGAAGCCAGCCAACGGGATCCCAGAGAAAGATTTAGGCCCACTCAAGGGTCAACACCACCGCGGGCGATGCCACGACGAGAGGCCCCGCATAACTCCGATAGACTCGGAGACTTCGACCTCTTTTCACAGAGGGGAAAAAAACCTGACTTGTCGAAGTGGGGTTTAAATTTCGATGGGACACCTAAGACAATGAATGTCCAAGATTTTTTGTTTGGGATGGTGGCACAATGTCAGGACGAGGAATGCTCCGAATCTCGGCTAGTGTATAATCTCCATCACTTGTTGGCAAGACCTGCTAAAGAGTTCTATTGGAACTTTCGTAAGTTGAACCCAGTGCTTATCTGGAGGGAGCTACAGAGGGCGTTTTTAACGCAGTTCCATACCAACGAGTTTGAGATTCAGGCTCAGATCTTGAGTAGGCGCCAACAGCCACACGAAACTTATGAAGATTTTGTTATTGCGATTTTGAAGCTGAGGAACCAGCAGCGTACCCCATACCAGGAGGAGCAGCTGGTCGAAATAATAAGGGGTAACCTCAAGGCTTCGTTGGCCCAAATGGTATTCCCCATTAGAGCGGACAACCTGAGCGATTTTAGCAGAGAAGTAAAGAGAGCGGAAAGTCTCTTAGCACTGCAAAGACAGCCCCATCCTACGTGAGCTGTACCTCCAGCCAAAGTCCATGAGGTTGTTTTAGAAGAAGCAACTACAGGGATACCACCTGCAGGAGATATAGAGGCTATCATAGCAGGCAGTAAAGTTGTCTGTTGGAACTGCAGAGCTACTGGACACATTTTCCGGGACTGTTTATCCACCACCAGGAAAATATTCTGCTACAAATGCGGAAAGGAGAATACGGTGACTCCTAAATGTCCTAATTGTCAGGGGAACCAGCCGAGGCACCCACCTCAGGTTGGGGAGGTGAGATCTACGGAGGTTTAATCCCAGCCACAGCCAACTCAATTATTTCCGAACCAGATATGACTAACCCAGATATACCCGACCCTATTTGACCAACCCGGATATTGCTGAACCAGCTAGTAGTGGTTCAATTATTTTAAGCCCAGCGTTATCCAACGCGGACAACACCCTGAAAGAGTCCGCAGCAGTACCTGCTAACTCGTTCAATGAAGATAAAGAAGATCCAGTTGTGACGATACTGAGGAACGAGAATCCAGCCATGAAAGTTTATTTACCACGAGCTCAGAGGCAGCTTAAACCACTGCATCAACACATGGCTGAGTATAAGGCAACTAGAGCTAGAATTTTTGGTGGAGCCTCAGATCGAATTAAACGAGCAAGAGTGAGATTTGAGAAACGTCGGTTGATCCGAAGAGAGGTCGCCGCTACCACTCTACTTGAAGGAGACGATCATCGCTTTTATGCGAAAATCAACATTGGAGGAATAGAAGTCGAGGGGCTACTAGACAGCGGAGCATCTGTTACTTGCTTACGCAAGGGATGTGAAGAACTAGTTGAACAAACCAACTTACAAATACGTCGATTTGGATCATCGGTAAGAATAGCCGATAGAAGTGCTCACAGAATACTAGGAAGGATTCGAGCGATGATCAAATTCAATAAAAAGTCCGAGGAGGTGGATTTCTTTTTAGTACCTACCTAGGAGCGTGCGCTTTACTTAGGCGTGGACTTCATGAGGAAGTTTAAGTTGTTAACGAACATAGAGAGTCTTACCACTCAAGGGGTGGACTTATGCGAGGAGGTCTTAGCCCCTGAGGAGGTTAAGACTCACACCTTGTCGTCACAACAAAAGCAAATATTTGAAGCCGCGGTACAAAAGTTTCCGTGTTATACGCGGAAAGGCCTCTGTTAAACCCATTTGGAGATGCACTCCATTGATACAGGAGACGCTGTACCCGTTAAGGATAGATACTATCCGGTATCACCAGCTGTGCAGACACTTTTATATGTCGAATTGGACAGGATGTTGGAGTTAGGAGTCATTGAGCCTAGTGAAAGTCCGTGCAGTCATCCCGTGACTTTAGTCCGCACGGGACCCAAAAATAGGCTGTGCCTAGACGAACGTAAGCTCAATGCACTTACCGTTAAAGACGCCTATCCACTTCCACATATAGAAGGCTTACTGAGTCGACTTGGTGATACATATTTCATTTTCAGCGTGGATTTGAAAGATGCTTTTTGGCACATACCACTGGACCCATCCAGTAGGGAGAAGACGGCGTTCATGGTACCCGGAAGGCCACTTTACCATTTCAAGGTAATGCCTTTTGGCCTTTGCAATGCTGCACAAAGACTTTGTCGATTAATGGATAAAGTTATCCCAGCTACTATTCGTGACCGTGTCTTCGTCCACTTGGACGATCTGTTGGTGGTATCTCCAGACTTCCAGACCCACGTTGAACTTTTGCAACAAGTTGCAAGCTGTCTGGAAAAGGCAGGTCTGACGATTAAAGTTCAGAAATCAAATTTCTGTTTCAAGGAACTGCGGTATTTAGGTTACCTCGTTGGAGGAGGCCAACTTAAGCCAGATCCATCGAAAGTTGAGTCAATCGTTGGCTACCAATTTCCGAAGACCCTGAATCAAGTAAGAAGGTTTTTAGGAGCTATAGGATGGTATCGGAAATTTATTTCCGAATACGCCACCATTGCAGCACCTATTTCGGATACTTTGAAGAAAAGTAAAATTTTTGCTTTACTGATGAAGCCAACGAAGCCTTCGAAAAGTTGAAAAATGCTTTGGTGACTAGCCCAGTGTTAGTTCACCCAGACTTTTCGAAGCGCTTCTATGTGCAATGCGACGCCTCTGACTTAGGTACCGGCGCCGTATTATTTCAACGCGATGATAATGGCGAAGAGCACCCTATAGCCTATTACTCACACAAGTTGACACCCGCACAGCGAAATTATACTGTGACGGAGCGAGAGTGTTTGGCCGTAGTGCTTGCTATTAGGAAATTTAGACCCTTTATTGAACTAATGGCCTTCACTGTAATAACCGACCACAGCAGCCCTAAGTGGTTGATGTCACATCGGGATCTCAGTGGACGACTGAAGTCTTCATTTACAGTCGTTCGACTTCGTTATCGAACATCGCAAGGGAAAGATGAATATTGTGCTGGATACCTTGTCCAGATATGTGATGGAGGAAGTATCCGTGAACGTTTCTAGTTTGATCAATTTGGAGGACGAAGCTTTTCGAAGCTCAGACTATGCGGATTTAATTAAGACCATTGAGGAGAATGCCAGTCGTCTACCCGATTTAAAGGTCATCGATGGGACCGTATATAAACGCACGATACACTACGACGGCATCCCACTTCATGAGGATTTTGCGTGGAAGGTGTGGGTACCAATTGAGTTAACCCAAAGTATGGTTGAGAAGTCTCACGATCCACCACACGTGGCCCATGGAGGATTTCTCAAGACTCTGAAGAGGATCAAAGAGTATTTCTATTGGCCTAACATGAATGTGCAAGTCAAAAGTTATGTAAGCGCATGTCAGGTGTGCCGAGAGGCTAAAGCAGCCAATATTACTTTGAGACCACCGATGGGGAAGGAGATAGTGACCCATCGGCCATTCCAGCGAATCCTTGTGGACTTTTTGGGACCTTACCCTCGGTCAAAGAACGGCAACTGCTATATTTTCATCATTCTAGACCATCTCACAAAGTTCGCGTTCCTTAAAGCTATGCCTAAAGCTAGCAGCAAAAGCGTAATTAGATTTCTGATATCAAAAATCTGTCGCAAGTTTGGAGTACCAGAAACTATCGTCTCCGATAATGGTAAGCAGTTCATCGGTCGCGAATTGACTGATTTTGTTGAAAATTTCGGTATCAAGCACTATCGAACAGCAGTGCACTCTCCGCAGGCCAATGCCTCGGTGAGAGTCAACCAGTCAGTACTGTCGGCTATCCGTTCGTATATGAAGGAAGATCACCAAGAATGGGACCGGCACTTGTCGGATATAGAGTGTTCTTTGCGGTCATCCGCACATAGCGCTATAGGTGTCACGCCTTAATTTGCCTTGTTTGGGGTTAACATGTTTACACATGGCAGCATGTATAAGTTGGCGCGACGCTTGAAAAGTTTGTCGGACATGGGTGAAGGCGAAATACCTAGATCCGTGGCTCAAGACCTGATACGGTCAAAAATCCAGGGTAGCCTGCATAAGGCTTACGAAAAGAATGAACGGACTTACAACACCCGCAACCACCGGTTAAATTTATTCCTGGACAAGAAGTGTTTCGACGTAATTTCCAGCAGAGCAGCTTTAAAGATAATTGTAATGCGAAATTGGCACGGAAGTTTTTAAAGTGCCGCATTGTCAAGCCTGTCGGAAATAGGCTTTACGAGATTGAGGATTTAAAAGGTAGACGCTTAGGGGTTTACCATGCTAAAGACCTGAAACAATAGGTCACGGAAAATATGTAGACAGGATAAAACCTGTATCTGTTTTATGCTCCACGGTAACGTGATGAAAAATTAGCCTTGTTAAATTTCGTCAAAGAGTTGGATTTGATAATTGAAATACTTAGCACTTTAGAAGCAATTAGGTAGAAACTTGACCATACCATCTACCCCTGTTATCAGACTGAAGTACATAGTGGAAGTTTCCCCGTTATCGTTTCAGCTTAGACCAATCAAGACCCTTGACCGTTAGGCGGTACGTAATGGCGACGCTGATAGAATGCAACGTGTGCTTGTCAACGTTGGCGGCTGAGGACGAGCGGTTAGTGGCTACAGACTGCGGCCACCTTTTCCATCTGGCTTGCCACGAAACCTGGATGAGCCAAGGCCGAACGGACTATCCAGTGTGCCGTCAACCCAACTACTGGGCGCACCCGCTGTACCCACGGTTAGTCCCGGGAGAAGTCGTCGCTGAAGTGGGCGAACTGATCACCCTCAGGCAGCAAAACATCACAAACCAAGAACGCTACACGACCGCCTAGGTAGCTTTAGGTCAACTCCGCGAAAGCACCGAGGAGCTGCAAGCCAGATATGACCAGCATTCCAGGGCTCTCAACGCGAAAACGAGCATGTCTTGGAGGAAAACGTCCGTATGTATCAGACCATCCGACAACTGCGAGAGAACCCAGGAGCAGAGATCTTAGAGCTCCGGGACCGATTGGACGCTCTGCAGGCGCAGAATTCGAGACAAGTGTCCAACCTGACTCAAGAAATGGGCCAGATGCGCATCCAGAGTGATCGAAAAATAGCCGGTCTAGCGCATCAGGTTGAACAGCTACAGGCTCAGGTGACCACTCTTACGAGTGAGAAAAATCGCCTCGAGGAAAGTCACCGTAGCATGGAGTTCAGGGTTCAGGAAGTCCAGCGCACCAATGACAACCTCCGTCCCTACAGCGGAAGTGCCACGGATATGCGGCCCAGAAGGTGACCATACGGTTCTTCTCACAGACCGTGACTGAGAATCCCAGAGGTCGGATCATCACCATCCTGGAACGGCTAGAGATAGCATGCAACCCGGAAGAGATCCAGATCATCGCATGCACACCCATTGCCGTGCATACCGACATGTACCAGCTGACAGTGGAGTTCGAGCGGCCCGAAACAAAGTTCGAATTGATGACGAAGTTTCCTCGGTTGCAGCGCAGCGGCAGGGCGGTCATGATGCGACTGCAGGCAAAAGATAGCACAGCCGTGACCCAGTTCTACAAGAGGGTGTGCGGACGCTTATACGCCAAGAAGGGACTCAAGTTCCAGAGACTGGTGCATGACCAGATATTAGTCCACGTCCTTGGCGAGGCCAGCCCCCGAAAAATCGAGACCGACGAGCAGCTTGAAGAAGTCCTCAGCTTGCTACCCCAACCATGAACCAGCAGCAACGTAGCAGCAGCCGAATAAGAGCGCCGTCAACAACAACATCAACGAACCACCAGTTGAGCAATCTTCAATCCAGATAACGGCGAATAGAACCGAGCTTAGCGGCGCGGCCGATGGAAGAGGACTCGTCCAGACCAGGCCACTGACCTGAGACAGCACCACCCGTAAGGGAGGCGGCTGTCCACGTAGGTGGTAGGATCCTGGACGACCCGATTCTACCTGCCACGTCCTCTCTAAGCGTAGGTTTCCTCCCATCCTTCGACAGGAATGTCAGCAGGATGGTAGGATTTGTGGCGGCTCAGTACCGCCGTCAAAAACAACCCGAAAAGACAGCAACAACCTTTTTGCCACCACCTGGTTACTACACCACAGCCGCTGTCAAAAACAATCCAAAAGACAACAACAACTTTTTGGCCACCACCTGGTTTACTACATCATAACCGAAGGCGTAACTACACCTTCAACAAACACTGATGAAATTCATGATTTTTCAACAGATACATAAACCAGCTGCAAGTCGACATTTTTTTTTATCCGTTTTTTCGCGAATTATATACCGCAACGGCGTCATACATATATCCCGGAAAGGCCACATTAGTGTGAGTTGCCGCCAAAAAAATTCCGCCGAGCTGTAATGGATCAGCAGTTTTCCTGGCAAACCATTACCAAAAGTTCGCCAGCAGCAAAAACACCACCAGCAGTGAGTTAACCAGTGAAGATAATTAATTAAATAAATAAAAAATAAAAGTGCAATCCCTGCTAGTTCTAAGGCAACCCACCATCGTGTCCACCAGAAGCCACACCCCGTACAGCCGAAGCAACAGGTTGTCCGTTTTGGCCACAGGCCAAAGGTAAGTGTAATCCACAGTGCGTGCGTTTGTGTGTGCCAAAATGTTAATTCCCTTTTCGTTCGACGTGGAAGAGAAGAAGAGTGTAAAGAAGTGAAAAACTAAAGCTCTATAAAAATAATAAAATAATATATAAATCAGTGCAAAAAAAATAGACAGGACTATTAAAAACTATAAAAAATACTAAATATAATTAAGGGAAAGTGAAGTTGTTGTGAAATACAAACAGTTTTTATAACAATTAACAATAAAAGCACTCAGTCATGGCTGAGTGCAGTAAATGCAAATCATCAATTCGTGGAGAAACGGGAATCCAATGTGAAGGGGTGTGTAAAAAAAGCTATCACTTTACGGTGAAGTGTTCTGGTATTGACCTGTATTCACAGAAAATTTAGCATGAAAAAAATTTCGTACGTTTTGTTTGTGATGATTGTATCCAGTATATAAATTAAGTTTACACAAAATTTATTTAGTTTTTAAAAAAGATTTGTTGCGGCAACTTCCGTTGCGACAACTTGTTTCTTTATTCAGGTTCGAAATACAAAAGAGCAAAGATACTTAAAACTACCCTAACTTATATTGTCAGTTGATGTTATATGAGCTTGCGTGTGTTGTCTCAGCGGTAAAGCATTCGTAAAGTTGAGGTGCCTGAATGTTGTCGTCAGCGTCTGGGACTTTGGTGGGAATTGGCGAGTCAGCAAATTGACACAGTTATCGTTTGTGTTATTCGGTGTAGTTGTGGTTTAGGGGTTTCAACGTGTTTAGTGTTAACTCCTCCCCTCTTAAATACAATCGTCCCGATTGTCTAAAATGAATGGATGTTGAAAATGCTTGATGATTTAGGACCTCTTAATGTAGGAGCGGGGTCGGCCTCCGGGCACTCAATTTCATTTTCAGTGGAGATTATGTCCGTTTTGTGGGTGGCGGAATTTATCTGATGTTTTTTGTATAGTAACAAGACAGCTATTGATATTAATGTTATTATAGCAAATCCGGCTGTTCCCATTGTTATACTGTTTCTGTTTTCTAAGACTTCCATACGTTTGATGTTTTTCACATGTAGTTGTTTTAGTAGTTGCAGGGAAATTACCTCCTCTATCTTATCGTCGAATGTCTTCGGTTGTAAAAACGCAGGAAGGGGTTTGTTGCCGCTAATTTCTTTTGAATAATATTCATGCCCATCGATGTTAATAGTGTTGTTGAAATATTTTACCAAATACGTCCCATTTAATAACAATTTCTCCCCATTGACGTTGATTGCACCTTGATATTGGTTTAGTAGGATTAGGTCTGGACCAATTTCTTCAATTGTTGGCACGTGCTCATTGTTAATTTGGGTGCAGTTCCCTACTCTATTCTTAAATAGATTTGTTATACACGAATTTTCTCTTAGCTCTATTAACATTTCTTTATTACATATTGTCAAATCATAATGTTTCTTACATTGTTTTTTTATTGCGAACAGGTCATGGTTACATTGTAGTAAATGGTTATATTCCACTTTATCTATTACATTTCTATATTTTACAGGTTTTGCCAAATAGGTTTTACAAATATCGGTCTGAGTTATAGGTATGGTAAGAATATACAAAATCTCTTTATTATTTGATACGATTTTCACAGTTCCAAAAGATAATAGTTCATCAATATTATAAACAGGAATATTATAACCTTTAAGTATTTCATTAATGTTATCAATTTCAGTTTTTGAAAGAATAAAAGAGTTAACTATGTTGGCCTTAGCCCATTGTATTGCAAATTCAGTATTCTCTAATTCTTTATTAATTAACATTAGTTTTCTTTCCATCCTGTTCGCTATATCATCGTTCCACCCTTCTCTTCTCACTTTTACTATTTCATTTGTAATATTCGTAATTTCCGAGACTCTATTTGATATGAGTTCATTTATTATTAACTGCCTGTTGTTATTTTCCAAAATGTTATTAATTTTCTGATCCAAAATCTGGAAATCGTGACTATCCGGATTTCCTGCGATCCACTTCCACGCGCTTCCAATGAAATCTAACGACTTCCTTACTCTATTTGGTGTAAGGCGGTAAAGGAGACCATTGATATCAACAAGTTGTTGTTTGATAAACGGACGGAGCGGATGATTATCTGTAATATTATCGTTTAGGATGGTCTCAATTTGATGTATGATTAGTCTGTACTTGTCAAGATTAATTGAATGAATAATTTTAAACGTTCCATTTTGCATCCTTGCGATTCCATTTTGAATCGTAATCAATCTGGCATTTGAGTAATCTAGGATATTGAAATCAGCTTGGGCACTTCCGAACAGAAATCTGAAAAATTTAGAATTAAATCAATTTCTTATGTGGCTTTTGTGAATAACCCTTCCACTTTCTGTTAAAACAGTAGTGTTGCGGTTCTCCTTAATCGTTTCTTCTTTAAACCGATCACTCAGTTTTGTGCCTAAACGTTTATTAGTCTTTACGTAAACAATTTGTCCTGCAATATATTCCTTTACGGGCCGTTTATTTTTATTGTGGAGTGCTAAATCTGAAGATTGTTTTTGCTTTAGTTTTTCAACGTTATTCCGTCTCGTGGTTTCAATGTCCTGTGGAGAGAAATCGACTGTTCGACCAAAGTATAAGTCAACTGGCCTCATATTAATGGTCGAGTGAATGGAGTGGTTATACTCGTTTACAGCCCTTTCCAACAACTCCTCGAAATTTCTCGAGGTTCCGTCAGATTTTAAGCAGCGCATTATTTCAGCAAGGGTGGAATGAAATCGTTCAATCTGCCCATTTGTCTCACTCCTGTAAGATGGTGTAGTAAAAACATTTATCTTCATCTCGTCTTTCAGCATGAAGAGAATTGTATTAGAATTTAACGATGGTTCATTGTCCATCACAACATTCTTCGGTACCCCGTAGGAAAACAGTAATTCTCTAAGAGGCCTTCTAACATCCTCCACAGATCTTCCACTTAACAATTTTACTTTAACATATTTAGAAAATTTATCTATAGAGGTCAAAATTAACTTCCTGTCCGTAGAAAAAATGTCCAAATGAACAGTATGGCCTGGATATGTTGGTATCGGTGTCTCTCCCAATAGAGGTACATTGGGATGTCTTTCGTACTTCCCCTTCTTACATACGGAACATAGTTTCGCGATTCTTTTTATCTTATTCGACATTCCTGGGAAATAAAATTTTTCCAATATTTGTATCCTATTTTCCTTTTCATTGCGGTGTGCTCTATTGTGTTCTTCGATGACTATGGTTTCCTGGTCATTTTCCGAAATAATATCTACCACGACCTTTTGAGTAAACCTGCACTTGTAGTTCGAGAAATGAGACGGATACAAGTTTTGAATTTTCCCCATTACATGCTCTGGGGTTTTTATACCATTTGCCACCGAGGGGTTCAGATACCTTTTCAGAATGTCCTGAAGTTTTTGCTCATCATAATGAGGTTCGGTTATCAAGTGTCGGTGGAAACCAGGGAAAATTATCTTAAATTGATATGTTGACACGTCTCCAATACTTAAGAATAATTGATTTTTGAAGACGTTTATGGGTGACTCAACACTAGGTATAAGATTCTCAGATGAACTTTCAGCACTATGCTGTGTCGGTGTTAATGAGTTTGCCTCCTGCTCTATTCTAGATAAAGCGTCAGCTACAATGTTCTGTCTTCCTGGCTTATATCTCAGCTCGTAATTATATTCCTCTAGAATACACTTCCATCTTTTCATCTTGGAATTGCCGTTCTTATTACTTAGTGCGTAAGTAAGAGGCTGATGGTCTGTAAAAATGATAACCTTTTTGGAACCATACAAATAATTCCTTAATGTGGTGATGGCCCAAATTATGGCCAACATCTCCCTCTCGTTAGTTGCATAGTTCTCTTCTGTTTTATCTAAAGTTCTAGATATGAATGCAATCGGTCTCTTCTTCTGGCTTAAAACTGCTCCAAGTGCCACGTTGGAAGCATCAGTGGTTAGTTCGAAATCATCTGAAAAGTCCGGGTAAGATAATAGTACCTCTTGTGACACTAAGGCATTTTTAAGATTTTCAAAGGATTTCTTAGCGTTCTCGTCTAATACCACTGGTACTTGACTAGAAACATTTTTCGAAATTCGTCCTTCCTCCCCTCTAAGAAGAGCTGTTAGTGGTTTAGCAATATCAGCGTATCCTTTGACAAATCTTCGGTAGTAACCAGCTAGTCCCAGAAAAGATCGGAGTTGTTTAAGAGTTTTGGGAGCCGGAAATTGAAGTATTGTATCGACTTTCTTAGGGTTTGTCCTTATACCATCTTGTGATACTACAAGTCCCAAAAACTCGACTTCCGTTTTGAAGAATGTGCACTTTTCTAACTGTATTTTCATGTTAGCCAGTTCAAGGGTCTCAAAAACTTTTTTAATGTTTCCCAAATGCGACTTCTCATCTTTGCTAAAAATTATGATGTCGTCCACGTAGACGAAACACATTTTTCCAATTAATTCTCTTAAAATATCGTCGAGTGCACGTTGGAATATCGCTGGCGCATTTTTTAGGCCAAAAGGCAATCTCGTGAATTCGTACTTGCCATTATTGATAGAGAATGCAGTCTTCTCTCTATCTTCTTCTCGCAGAGAAATTTGGTGGAAACCACTCTTAAGATCGATGACCGTAAAATACTTATTTCCCCCTAGGTTCGATAAAACTTCTGTTACTTCAGGGATCGGGTACTTATCCGGAATTGTTACCGCATTGAGTTTCCTAAAATCGACCACCAATCTAAATTTCTTATTCCCAAAACTATCCTCCTTTTTGGGTACCACCCAGATAGGCGAATTGTAGGGGGATCTAGACGGTCTAATTATGCCATCCCTCAGAAGGCGACCAATTTCTTCCTCCACTACTGATTTTAGCGCCATCGGATAAGGGTAACTCTTCGCATATATTGGCGATTCGTTAGTGGTTCGGATTTCCCCAACTACAACAGTAGTGTATGTAAGTTTCTCGTCTGGGTCTGCGAAAAGATTTCTGTACTGGCCTGCTATATTATCAAGAGCATTCTTCTGACTTGCCGACAAGTAATCCGCTTTTAATTCGAGGTTATTTACATTTCTGGACGCTTTCTGTTTTATGTATATTTTTCTGCCACCTTTCACTACCAAGTAGTCATCAGAAGTATGAATTACGGCTGACAGTTCTTTCAAACTGTCGTTACCCAATATGGCATCAAATGACCTTAGGCCAGGCAAAAGAAAGAATTTAATAGGAATATTATCAAACATTTTCAAGAGTGTGTGATGAGTAACTTCCACATCTCCACCCACAGATTTTACGCTAAATTTTTCGTCATTTCGTTTTGGATTTGCCACCAGGTTTGGTTTAATATAATTTTTACTGCTGCCTGTATCTAGTAAGAATTCTAATATTTTCCCGTCCTTCGTTTTGGCCTGAATGTATGGCAACGAAGAACAGGTTAGTCTAAAAAATTAATATCTATAAAATTTGAGGGAATGTCATCAGGACCTCTTTCCTGATATTCATCTTGCACAACATCTTCTGGTGTCGCCATAAAATATTCTTCACCATTCTCAGTCATGAGTTCGGCTGAAGTGATAGCCTCATTATATTCAGCTACTGAGTCACTTGCTTGATCCCCTGGTGTGCTAGATACATTGACGTGGAAATTTCTTTGTATTTTATTCACAGGAGCCTGCACAGAGAAATGAGCTGGCCTCTTAATATTTTGGTTTTGTTGGGGCCCAAACTGTAAAGATCTATCAACGTCCATAGGCTCCGGACGAATTTGGTCGCGTGAAAAATTGGAAGGATTCCCCCCGAATTGGTTACGCTGCGGATATTGTTGTCCGCCTGATGGACGATTATTTGGATAAGATCCTCCGAATTGTGGTCGTTGATTAGAATAGGGTCCTCCGGCTTGAGAGCGCTGAGGTTGCGTATTATAGTTTGCGTTCTGATAATTATGTTGAGGCGGTGCGGAATATTTATTAACATAAGATGGAATATTTGCCAACTCCGGGTAAAATTTTGGTTTGGTTCCTGTATTCGTTGATGATCGAGTATCATTCTTTTGGGCACCCCTTTGAGCATAGTCTCTTCTGAACGTCATATTGTCCAGCTTTAGACACAAATGCAGCGCTTGTGGCAAAGAAGTTGGTTCCCTGATACTCAAAAGTTTGGGAAGATCGCCGTTTAGGCCTCTTACGAAAGTATCCAGAGCTTTCTCTCGATACGTATCGGTCATAGCCCGCAAGGTCATTTCACCTAAATCAAGACAGGATACCTTGTCTAAGATAAGGGACAACATTTGGTAGACGGTTTGATAGAATTCTGTAACAGTCCTATGCCCTTGGCACAGTATGTTCATTTGATATTCTAACGTTCCTATGTCCCTTTTGTCCGAGTAGTGTACCATCAGACATTTACGGATTCTTGGCCAGTCAAGAGGAGTCCTGTAGGACTCAAGCGCAGTATCGGCTTCGCCGATTATTTTAGTTCGGATTGTATGAAGGATTGCGTAATATTTACCCGTACCTTGGAGTGTGGAGTAAAGATCCAGCACCCTTTCGACTGACTTACGCCAGGAATTGAATTCTCCGGGTTTTCCGGAAAATTCCCGTAAGGATTTCACAATATCTGGAACTTTATCTAGTTCCTCTAACTTTGTAGGAATGGTGCCGATGGCAACATCGGAACCCTCGTCCAAAATCGGATCTCTTTCGCGTAAGATATTCGTAACCATCTGAGTTATTTCATTGCGTTGTCTGTCACTCAGTACGGAAGAGCTTGCGGTTGCAGTGTTCACGGACATATTAAATTTACTTAATCTTGACGTAATGTCATCAACTGTTTCGTCGGGCATTATTGAGGGAAAGGTGGAATCACAAATTATTTTTTCGAACTATTATAATTATTCAGTAGTTGTTTACTTATTAGAATTTTTTTTCTTTTTTGAAATCCTTTTTTTTCAATTTGCTTTAAATTACTGTTTTCGTATATCTTAATTCTATGCTTACATAATAAACAGCATAATTCCTGGTGATGACATTGTGGATTCTGGAGTAGTCTTCCTTCAAAAATAGAATTGTCCTCTTTAGTTTTCGATTAATTCACTTTGAGATGATTTTCTCAGTTCTAATTTTTCAAGTCACCTTTAGGGGTTTTTTTGTAATTTTTACTTATTTATTTTTACTATTTCTTATCACCTTTGAGGTTCTTTCCCTCAAGTTTATTTTAGTTATTTTCGAAAAATTCTTTCTTAATTTTTATTCATTGATTAATGTTATAAGTCACTGTTTTATTTCACTTTATTTTTATATTTTTAGTAATTCACTTTTACTTGTTCTAGTTTCATTCACAACGTATTTTATCTTTTTTACACTGTTTTGATTTCACTGAATCTTCGATTTCTCGTTACGTGGTTTCTCGGTAATGTTCTTATCACTAATTTAATACTACGATACCGTTTCCACGGGCTTTAGGGGCTGCGACTTGTACGACGCTCCTTTTTACAATTAAGTTACTTAGGCACCCTTCTAAAGGCTTGTCTCCTTGTATTCGCGAAACCGTTGAACCTGTTTTCCAACAGGTCCCTGCTCGGGCGCCAATTAAGTTTACACAAAATTTATTTAGTTTTTAAAAAAGATTTGTTGCGGCAACTTCCGTTGCGACAACTTGTTTCTTTATTCAGGTTCGAAATACAAAAGAGCAAAGATACTTAAAACTACCCTAACTTATATTGTCAGTTGATGTTATATGAGCTTGCGTGTGTTGTCTCAGCGGTAAAGCATTCGTAAAGTTGAGGTGCCTGAATGTTGTCGTCAGCGTCTGGGACTTTGGTGGGAATTGGCGAGTCAGCAAATTGACACAGTTATCGTTTGTGTTATTCGGTGTAGTTGTGGTTTAGGGGTTTCAACGTGTTTAGTGTTAACTTATACACAATGTTGATATGGGATATACAAGAAGATGTGCATAAAAATAAACAACACCTGGTAGACTATAAACATGAATTTTCAACATCAATTAAACAAAACGAGAATGAAATAAAAAAATTGTTGGAGGCGTTAGAAAAAAGGTACGAAGAAAGGTTAAAAAAATGGATACTGTTCAAAAATCATGCGAAAGAAATGTTGAAGAAGTTAAACAACTATATGTTAATGTAAATGAATACCAAAACAACAACAAAGAAATGTGCAAGTCGATAGAAGAAAAGAACACAAATATGTGTAACGAAATAAAGAAGGTATTAAAAGAAACCAAACAAAAATGTCATATGCAGACACGGTAAAAAAACAGTGTTACCAGATGTGAACAAACAGGTGCCACTAATTGTAAAGCCAAAAGAAAAGCAAGGAGTAGAAAAAACAAGGGAAGCACTAAATGATAAAGTTGATCCAGTTAATTTAAAAATTACTGGTGTAGAAAATAGAAGAAATGGAACGGTTGTAATACAAAGTGAAAATAATGAAGAAAGAAACAAAATAAAAAATGCAATAGAAAATGAATTAAATGATGAATATGAAATTATGGTGCCCAAACCAATAGAACGTAGAGTTAAAATTACAGATATGACTTTTGTACACGAAGAGAAAGAAATAATTGCGAAATTAAAAAAGCAGAACCCAAGTATATCCAATGCAGAACTCAAAATAATTGAAAAATACCAAATTAAAAGAAATAACAAAACAATCTATAATGTGAAAATGGCAGTCGATAACGAAACATATACAAAAATGATGGAAGCAAGAAAAGTAAATATTGGATGGGAACGATGTAGAGTGTTCGAAGGAACAGATGTTACGCAGTGCCTTAAATGTAGAGGATATAACCATATCGCAAAAGAATGCAGAAATCATGAAATATGCCTGAGATGTCATGGACAACACAAAACAAAAGATTGCAAGAATACGGAACAAATAATGAAATGTATAAATTGCGTGAAAATGAATAATAAACTTAATATGGATTTAGATGAAAATCATTTTACAAATAATAGAGAATGCCCCGTTTATCAAAATAAATTTAATTTAAAAATGCGAAGAAATGGTTTATCAATTTAACACTCAAAGAATATAAGTGCTCTATACACAAATGTGCAAGGCTTAATAAATAACTATAATCAAGTAGAAATAATAGCACTAACAGAAAACCCGGACATATTTATTCTTACGGAAACACATATAACTAAAGATGTCGAAGAAAATGAAATAACATTACAAGATTATAATCATATTGTGTCGCTTTCTACATCTAAAAGAACAGGCGGAGTCGTTATTTATATAAAAAAAAATGGAAAGTCACTAAAATTATTGAAAAGATAGACGGTGTTAAATATTGGATTCTAGTATGTAAAGCTACATGCCAAGACAATCAAATAATAATTGCTGCAATATACAGATCACCTAGTTACGGAGAGTCGGATTTTTGTAAAAATTTTGAAGGAGTCTTAGAAGAAATCAGTGATTATACCTGTAATATTTTAATAACAGGAGATTTTAATATAGACTGGTCGAAAAATTCGCAATATAAGAATCAAATGGAATGCATACTAAATGATAATGGTCTTAAACAATTAGTTACTGAATATACAAGAGTAACAACAAATTCAAGTACTATAATTGACTTTGTAATAACAAATAACGCTGATATATCAGTAAAGAACAGCAGTACAAATAAAATATCAGATCACGAAATGATAAATATCTTAATCAGGAGTGAAAATAATAATCATAATAACATAGACAGTAAAGAAAGGGAAATTTTTAAGTACAACAAAGAGACATTTAACACAGAGTTAATTAAAAATATGGCATATAATGAAAATAAAACCATCCATGAAAATGTGAATGTATTCGATAATGGCCTTAAAGAAACTATAAAAAATTACAGCAGACAGTTGTCCGAGGCCTTCGGCCACGGACAACTGTCTGCTGTAATTTTTATATTTACCAACGGCATTTGATTCAAGTCCGTTTAAAAAAAAAATATTATGTTCAATTTTTTTAATCTTAATTTAATTTATGTATTTTAATTAATATTTTTATTGAAATAAGTTCTGCGAATGTTGAGAGGGCCGCCCTAATATTAAAAAAGGTTTACCTTATCGTGTCTTCGCATTAGCATTCGAGCGTTGTGTGAAAGCTTTACGTTTACAATTCAAAATTAATGTTACAACAGCTTTATTGAAGCTTTCGCAAAAAAGCTTTATTACGTTAGCTTACTGTTTGTTTCACTTTTTACTAGATACATGTTGCCATGTTCCTAAGCAATGTTGAGCAACCAAAAACACTCAACCAAACACCACACATATGTTTGAGTGTATGTGTTTAAACAATTTTCATTTGAGAAATTTAAATATTAGGAAGATATCAACCAATATGAAATGTATATCAAACGAAAGATAACATCTTCATTTACCTACAAAAAAAATTTTAAAAAAATTCATCTAGCCGTTTCCTCAAATTCAATGAAATAAAGATTACAACAATAAAAACCTGACATGACTCCTCATACCGTAAGGTAAGACGTATTCTACGTCAAAAAATTTACCAATAAGCAAATTATACAAGAAAAAAACAATGTAAATCGATGGTTTAATAATGAAGTATGTTTAATGAAGAAGGATAAAATAATTAAATACCAAACGGCAAAACTGATGAACACAAATCTGGCATGGACCAATTACAAAAGAAATATGTATAAAGTTAAAATCGAAAACGAAAAAAATAAATACATTAATAATAAAATTAACAATGCATGCGATCAAAAACAAATGTGGGGAGTGATCAAAGATCTAGTAATGAAAAAGACGCGCAATGTGATAAAAACTGTGATATTTAACCAAGTAGAATATAATCAGAATATAGATTTGGCAAGTCAATTCAATAATTACTTTGTAGATGGTATTAAAACAATAAGAGACTCAATAGAAAATGTGCAATATGAAAACCAAATAACTGTGATAAATTCTAAATTCCAATTCCGTGCAATAAACATTTTTGAACTTAAGAAAATAATTATACAAATGAAAAATAAAACAGACTGCGATAAAATATCCAATAAAATCATTCTTGATAACTGGAACGTAACGGGAAACATGCTGCCACAAATTATTAATAAATCATTGGAGACAGGCGAATTCCCTGAAAACTGGAAAAAACTATTATAACACCAATTGAAAAAGTACCAAAAACAAATAAATGCGAAGAATACCGGCCCATAAATACACTGAAAACCTGTGAAAAAATTTTGGAAAGGGTTGTGAAAGAACAATTAGAAAAATATATAGAGATTAATTCGATATTGTCAAAGTGTCAATCAGGATTTCGTAAAAAATACTCATGCGAAACGACAGTTAATTATGTAATAAGTAAATGGAAAAACATAGAAAAAACAAAAAAAGTGATGGCCATATTTCTGGATTTTAAACGAGCATTTGAAACAATTGATAGACAAATAATGGTAAAAAAATTATATATGTATGGAATACAAGGTACAGAACTAAAGTGGTTTGAGTCGTATTTGAAAAATAGAAAACAAATAACAAAAGTTAATAATGTACTATCAAATGAAATTGAAAATGATTACGGTGTACCACAAGGGTCAATTTTGGGAGCTCTGTTATTTATTATATATATCAATGATATGCCGAAGGTATTAGGTAGATGTGAAATGGTGCTATATGCAGATGATACTTTAATATACGCGGAAGGAGACGATGATGAAAGTTGTAGAGAAAATATGTACCACGACATCAATAAAATTAAAAATGAATAAATTAAAACTAAATGAAAACAAAGCAAAAATAATCGAAATAAATATGAGCACGGAAGTAATATTTAAAATAAATGATAAAATAATAGAAAAGGTTGAACACATAAAATATCTCGGTTTTATAATTGATAAGGAGTTAAAATTTAAAGAACATATAGACTATACATGTAAAAAAATTGGCAAAAAGATCGGATTTTTTAAAAGAATAAGAAATAAAATATCAAAAACCACTGCAATAAACATTTATAACACGATAATTAAACCACATTTTGAATACGGATCGACGATAATATATACATGCTGTAATGACAGTCAGATAGAAAGAATGCAAAAACTCCAAAACAAAGCAATGAGGATTATACTTAAATGCAATCGATATACTCACATCAACGAAATGCTTAGAGAACTAAAATGGATGAATATTATTCAAAGACTTAAATTCAACACTTTAATTTTTATTAAAAAAATGAAACAAGGTGATGCTCCAGAATATCTACGTGAACAAATAAAATACGTTGGAGAAGTTCAACCGTATGGATTAAGGAACACAGGAGATTTTAGAATCCAAAGAGTCATGATAACACATATGCAGAAATCCCTTTTTTACAAGGGTTTTAAATTATTTAATGATTTACCGAACAATATGAAACTTGAAAGAAACTACAATGTATTTAGAAAAAAATGTAAAAATTTTGTAAGATACCATGTATTTGTATAGAGCTTACAACAACAAATGTAATAGGAATGTAAATATTATTTTGTTTGAATATTCAAAGTATTTTTAATACTAATAAAATAAAAATAAAAAACAGCAAAGGAGGCAAAACACCAGGCTTACAGCTGCCCGGTATCAAAAAGTCAGGCAGCCTAGGGCCAACTTTTAGGTCCCGCTCTAGTTCCCCTATAGGGAACAGACGGACGCTTATACCAGCGTCCCCGGGCAAGAACAGGGTCGGCCAAAAGGAGGTCCCAGGCTTCCCGTGGGTATATCTCCACCTTTCTGCCATCCACAGCTGAACATTTACCGCCAACCAACAGTTAGAAAATCATCGGCAGCAACAACACCAGCCACCTCAGCCACAGCAGCCACATTTTGCCAGCAAAGCATCAGGGTTCGTCGTACATCAGCAAGCAGCTTCCATCAACACCATCTTCCCGAAATAATAGCCCCGTTCATCAACCACCTCACCACACATCATCATCATCTCCAGCAGTAAACAGTAAACCGTCCCTTCTGCCCTGAAAGCTCTAGGTAAGTCCGTTTTATTTCCCTTTTTAACGGACTGTGGCCAGACCACTCTGGACAGACGAAAGTGAACTTAGTTAGGCAATCTATATAGAAAAGTGAGTGTAGTCGTGAAATCGCAGGCTTGGACCCAAGGGCCAAGTCCTAGACTTTGAGACTTCCTTCTGAAAGTCGAAAAGTAGTCAAATTGCATTATAAGTGAAAAAGCAATAGACAAAGAAACAAATAATGCAAACCTGGAAATAAAAAAAATGTATCGAATCTAAAAAATCGAAAAATTTGAAATGCCAAAATAAAATTAAAGGCATTAGAAGTAAAATGCCAATATCTATAAAGAGTGATAATTAAAATTAAAGTTATCAGATTAAGAAAATTCAAAAGTTAAAAATACATTACTTAAGAAATACAACTGAAACTACCAGAATTAAGAAAAAGGCAAAAATTTAAAATGTAATAAATAAGAGATGCCAAATTAATAATAAGAAAAAAATACAAAAGTGAAATCTCTTAGTTAAGAAAAATAGGAAAAATAAGATAGAAAAGTTTCCCAATTTTAGAAATAGTAGAGGAAAAGTAAATTTGCAGTTTTTGCAAATTTTTCATAATTTTTTAAATATAGTAATTAGCAGATTTTTCAAAAGTAGTGACTAAGAAATATTGTTTTATATAATAAAGAAAGGTTAAAGATAGGAGTGTAGGCTACGCAGTGCGGCTGAAGCGTGCACTTTCAGCCATCTTGAGCAGATTCAAATGTTAGGGTGACCTGGACATTTATGACTTTTTACATATTTATGATTTTATTTGTAAATTTTATTATTTCCCACACAGGATCTCATGCGAATTGCCTCTGAGGCTCTGCGTGATTTTTTATTGTTTTTGTTTTCTCGTACGTGCGGTGATGCGAGTGTTTAAATTACGGTTCGCGTTCAGTTTAATGGCGATCGGAGCCTAAAAGTTTGTTCGTCGGGTTTTGTGTTTCGTTAACACTACGAAGATTTTATCGCGCGAATACGAAGGTGCAATTTTTGGCACCCTGTTAATTTGGTAGGTTTTGAATATAGGGAGCGAGGCCCTACACTTCATTATCATTTGTCTTTGTACCCCACGGGGCGAAGTTAGGCTAATGAGCCTTAGTTAAGTTAAATTTTTACTTTGTAGTGTATGAAATTAGAGTTTGAAAAGAAAAAAATCATGAAACTTTTTGTTATTTTTAAAAATTTATTTGGTTTCGCTTCGCCCTTTGGGCACTTTTAGTACTTAAACCATTAATGTTGAAATTTTGTTTAAGTTTGAGAATTTAAGTTGTCACCCATATGGGTTTAATAAATTTTATAATGTTTTCACGAAATTCGCTTTTCGTTATGGGAGCTTAAGTTGGTAATAGGTAAGTAGGGTACAAAAGGGGCTTAGTTTTCTGGTACTTCGATTTTTGGGACATTGATACGAATCAATGTCAGGAGTAGCTAGTAAGGGCTTCATAAGGGTGGGCATCGCTGACAATAACACCAGTCAGCCCATATGGCGCACGTTAGGGTATTATTCTATCACGCCAAGGCACATTGTAACTTCCCGGTTTTGAATTTGTTTGGTGTTTGTGCTTACTAACTGGCAATTATCTTTCGGGCTCCTTTTCTATTTTATTTTTATGGAGAGAAATCTTGTTGGTGAGTGTTGGTGTGTTTGGTAAGCGGAAAGATCCCTCCCACCGTCCGGCGAGTTCACCGGCCCGGCAAACGCATGGCACTCCGAGCACCCCGCGAGACCATCACATAAACTCCATAACTAACCTTACAAAAATGCAGTCTGAGAATTCACCTCTTATGACAATAATTCACTATATAATGTAAGTGTGAATGAGGGTGAGTTAACATCAATATAGTAAACTTTAGGAAAAGAAGTCCATATTTTCTTTTCGTGACGCACTGTAGGGTATCACAACTTGATCGTTTAGTTGTCGTTGCAAGTATATTTTATAATTAGTTGTTTTGGTGCTTCTTATGAATTGAATTATTGTGTTTGGCCATTAAAATTTTGTATTTTGTGTATAGTATCTTCGACCTATTACCGGATTTTCCTTTTCTGTTGCTTTATAAGGAATACATTGGTATATATGTATGTTTTGTTTCAGAAATGCTAGAATTCGTTTACACTGCCTTTTTAGTTATGTTTTCCCTTTCGATTGATAGTTCTGTATTAGTGCAATGGTGATACCAAATGTCAACCCTTCACAGTAGTAACAACACTTAAAGGTATCTTATCTTATATTAAGGATTTATCTGGTGACTTAGTGATAAGGGTTTAGATGTTTTAGGTTTAAGTTGACAGTCCTGCATAAGCCACAGTTTTTACTGATTATCTTAAATCCGTAGCCCATTCCACATCGGACAAGAATGTACAACTTGGTCTAACGCCTTTTAAGAACTTAATATAATGATGTTTACAATTAAATAGGGGAACGTCGAAGATTTAGTGCCTACTCTACTCACCACTGGACAGACAAAATTGCAGGGGAACTGGTGGTCGGGGTAAATTAACACAAGAGGAATGAAACGGGGAAACTTACCGCTGGCCTGTTTGGGACAGGGATGGATTTACTTAGCTTCCGTTGTTTCTGTTGCAATTCCTGTTGACTGGTTGCTGAGCGGGATGCTGATGCTGTCGTTGGCATTGTCTGAGGATTCCTTTCCCTGCTGATAGGCTATTTAGCGTGGAATGTCTGCAACAGCTTTATAATATAACACTCGGTTGTTTTGTCGTCGTTGCTTTACACCACCAAGTTAATTATATTTTTTAACACTTTATTAATTCTAGCTTTGCTGAAGTTGTGTGGCGTTGGTTAGTTAGTCCCCCTTTCCACTGGCAAATATTTCTTTGCCAAATTTTTTCTTTTCTCGTTTGGTATTTTCGAATTCTTTTCCACTCACAAAGTTTTCTTTGCCAAACTTTGCGAATCAAAATACAAAAGAACGAAAAAAAAGTCAAAACTATTTACATTTTAAAGAATTTTCCTAAGAAGTGTATAAATAATTTGAAATCAGTGTAAAAATGGTAATTTATAAATTAAATTTCATTTGTTTAATTCAAACAATCACTACCACCAACAGATTTGTAAACAAAAATCGACCGTGTCAGTAAAAACGAATGGGTTTAAAACGATATGTCAAATAAATTTGTTTCAGCGGAAAGAACAAAGCAGACTGCGAGAACAGCAAATACTGAACTGACAAAGATTTGTTTCTCTTCCTCCCACCCCTCTCGCCAACAAACTCAAGAATTTGCATAGAAATATTTGCTAGTGGAAAAGGGGACTTAAGACTCACATACGATCGAATTTCTGCTTCTTCTTTTCGCTACGTGACTTTGAGTGCGCGGTTGGTTAGTCTTAAACACAATAGGACCGTCAAGCGTTCGCGGTTACTTTAAGTTGTGTTTCTCTGAGACCACAGATTGTATAATTGGAGGCAACACGATGGAATGGTGAAGTTAACCGAAGAGATGGAACTCTGAACCGATTGAGGTTATGAATTTCGTATTATTTTTCTCCTTTATTTTTATTTTCTTTTGATTTAAATTTTTGATTTTCAGCCTTTTAACTTTTGACTTGGAGTTTTTATTGGTATACTTCTTTGTTTGTTTCTTTAAGACTTATTTTCCGTTTTTGTCCTTGATTTACGATTTTGATCTCTGATTTAACTTTAAAATTTCCGGTTTGTTAAAGGGTTGTTTTTGTTCTTCTTAAAGGAATGTTCACGACAAAATCTTTAAAACATTTAACATTAAATTAGGAATTATGAAATCTCGGAGGTATTAAATCATTGAATTTCGGGATTATTAATTATTGAATTATTAATTACTGAATTATTAAGTTATTCGATTATTAGATTAATATAAAGACGTAAAAACATAAATCCATTAAGATATATCAATAAAAAATCATAAAATAGGTAAATATAAAATGTAATACTTAAAAACAAGAGGGCCGCAACTTGGTGGAGTTTTTCTTTCCGTTTTTTGGTATGCGAGATTTTGGCCTAGAGAAAAAAACACCAAGCATTAATCACACTGTCCTTGAGTTTGTTCCATGATTATGATAATTTTTTTCGTGTTCCACTATTCCCATTCACTGCCTATACTTACCCTCGTTTTTTGTTTTTTTCTCTTTGATGATTATGGATGTTTCCCTTTTCCAAAGGGGATAATATCTATTCCTTTGTGGCTGATAAATTAAACGGGAAGGTTTCACATGGCTGTGAATTTATAGTTATAGTTCCTCGTGGTACTTGAATTTTCTTCTTTCTTACTACTTGGTTAAAGTCACTGATGAAGCGATTGTGCTGCTTGTCCCCGTACTGACACTGATAGAATGAACGAGGAATTTCTTGAGCTCGTCCAAGTCAGCCATATTCCAACCACTTTCGTTAGTTTATTTCATCATGCTTGTTGGTACATCGTTGGTTTCAATGTTAAACTGCGTTTATGTTGCAGTCGAAATCTAGAGTTTCTTGATTTAGGCCCAAATCTAGTGGAAACGTAATAGATTTCCCATACATTTTGACAATTGCAAAATCTAGTCACTTTGTTCGATTTTTTGAAAATCGAATGAGAATCAACGTATACAACGCTGTTTTTGAATTTACCACGGATAATAGTAGCACCTTTGGCAACTGTTCACCAACACCATCAATAAATGTGTGAACGAAAAAAGAACAAACGCAATACAAATTTTAATTTGTAAATAAATATTTTTAAACCAAACGAAGAAGTATCGAAACATGCAAAGAAATAGAGGCTTGTCGGCGCAACATCAGAGGAAATAGAGCGTTCCATATCAGGGAAATCACCCAAAGTCAGCTCCTTAAGCATGCCGTTAGAGTGATGCTCTCGCTAACGAAGTTACACCAACATTCGCGCTGGCTACCCTTGAAGAACTGTGTCCCTGTGGTGTCATATAGTAGAGTGAATTGAGCAACAATATTTAAAGTATACAGTTTATGCAAACCTTCCTTATTGTAAACCCGTGTTGATACTAGGAAAAGGTGTAAAGTGAATAAATAAAAATTAATGAAATAAAATTCATTTTATTAGTGTGGGGAAAGATTAATAAATGTCGGAAGACATGGCACTGGCCGTGGTACTTTATTTGGTAGACTATTTTTGAGAAATCTCCTGTGAAAGCAAGGTAGTCGTGGGGAGGCGGCTTCCACTGGAATCTAACATTTTCCGATTGGGGGCTTATACTAAGGTGGCATATGCACTGACTGGCGAATTAACTACGCCGTGGATGTTGCATTTTGTAATCCCAATGCTGTTGGTACTGTGGGCGGCCACATACGTAACGTTTTCAAATTAGGGGCTTGTACTGAGTCGGTATATGTACTGGCTGGAGCATGTACTTTGGTCCGCCGGTGATTTTGCCTAGTTTGAATGAAGAAGATAGTCGTGGGTATTGGTATACGTGTATTTGTAGTCAAACGTCAAAATGTGCCATTATAAACTGCTTAGATTTCGTTTGATGTTTTCATACGAAATCTAATGATTTAGGGGAAGCATAGACATGTTTTTGGTGAATTCAATTAGATGTTATTGGCACTTACGGTGCGTTTACACGGGACAGTTTGAGACAAGATAGTTGAGAATATGTATTAGTTGTCACAAAGACAAACATTGTTTGTTTAACGTACGCGTCCAGCCAGTTATAAAGACAGTACAGTTTTAAGCAACCGCCAACAGTGTCGTTTCGTTAAAATTCGTGCTCTGATTTTGTTGTTTCTTCGCTCTTTTGCCATTGTGATTTGTCTTACTCCTCCAAATTATAATGGAACTGATGTGCTCTGCAAAATTAGACATGTATTCATGTTTATATGTTTGTTTTGTCAAACAATATTTCAATAAAAATTAGCAAAATTTTCATATACAAATATATTTTCCAATTTGTAAAGTCGTTTGCGATGTTTTGTTTTTTTTCTCAAATTACTACGAAACTACACCGATATGGCCGAACTAGTAGAGGTTGACGCAGTAGGATTTGCTGTAATTGTGTGAACCAACAACAGGCATTTAGTTTTTGTTTCATGACTCTAATCGTCAAATTCAACACAGATCCATATGAACAAACACAGTAAACAAAAAAGTACAACAACAAAATACACTGAATTTAACAGATGGAGTCATAAGAAAGTAAAATCAGTTGGTCTATTGCGGCAACCTTTACTAGTTCAGCCATGATCTGGCCGCTTATGTCAAATCTCTTGCCGAAGTTACTGTCGTTGAAAAATCAGAGACATTGGCGAGGCAAGTGAGAGTAGTGTAATGCCTTGTTCTCGCTGCCACGAAATTGACAATTTCGGACTGAAATTGTCGAACGAAATTGAAATCGTTCACACTGGCATTTGAAAATTTCGTTGAAAAATGACAACTGTTACATTACCAATAGTAAAATTTTAGTGCCTGGGCACAATAACCGAAATTTTTCTAGGAAATGAATGAAAACAATAAAATAAATGAATTGTACATGAACTTTAACATGATGCACTGATTCACCATGATTTTTAATTCATTTTCACTACTCTATGGCGATGAAGAGTTAAAATTCCAATATGATGAATGAGGCGGCATAGAATTGTTTTGTTTTTTGGTGTAATTTTAGTAACCACGTGTTCGGTGAACGAAGCCGAAGGAACAACAAGAAAATAAATCGACGGCGGCAACTGAGTTTTTATTAAACGTGATTTTTCGGCAGACGTTACTTTTAGGATCATCTCGTTGGTTGTGTAAAAAAATTAGATACTTTTTTTTAGTAATTCGGGCCTTTAAAAACGGGTTAGATTTTAAGTCAAAGAATGTCTTAATGGCGGCGGCGTTAACTGCAAAACATTATGTACGACGGCGGCACACCGTACATTTTTCTGTCGGCTTCGTTCTCCTTGCATATATGCAAAAAAGAGTACTAAGTTAATTTTGTTGAGTAAAAACAGCGTTGTATACAACAATTTCAAGTCAATTTCAACGAAATTGTTGTAAATAGCTCTGTTCGAGTACTTTCCCAGTAAAAATTTGCAAGAATCTACTTTTGAGAGCGAAGCAACAACAAACAACTGATTTTTCTATTTGCATTTCATTAAACAAAAGCTGTAATTTTCTGCAATTTTGCCGCCGGACTTACAAAAAAGTACGTCACGGAACACGGAGTACGAATATGTTTGCGCATGCTAACCTCACTACAAAATGTATTGTACTTACAAATTCTTCCAACAAATACATTTTTGGAAGCTACCACAAGTTCCAATAGAATTGAAAAAAATTTTATCCTTTGCCACATACATACATTCGGGCGTGTATTTCCATACCTTTGCTACTGCCACAGTTGTCCAATAATGACGTTGCCGGTTCACCAGAATTTCCTGAATGCCACTGCACATTATTGTTTTCCATTTTGTTTCTAAATTTAACAAATATATTGAATAAAATATTAAACAAAATAATTTGTACTTACCTCTCTCGTTGTTAATTTATTTTTGTGTTTTGTTGCTTTACATAAAACAGCTGATTTCAAACAGCTGTTCTATCTTGCAATTTTATGTTGGCTAAAATTTCTCCAACCAAAATTTGCAAAATCTCTAACATCGAACTGTCAAAATTTTCGCTCTCTGGCTCTCATTTACTGGACTTTTGGAGTAAACGGACAGAGTTCAGTAAAAATTTGTACAAATTTGCACAAATTTTCGAGTACTCGAACAGAGCTAATATCTCAAATTCGTGGTTGTCAAAATATATGCGAAGTTGAGCAACTTCAACTCAATTTCAACCCAAATTGCGAAAGACTTCACAAAAACGATGTACAAGTAGACAGTCAAAATTTCTCTTCACTCAAATGCCAATAAACAAAACGAGTGAAACCCTAGTACTTCTCTACTCTCTCTCTTACTCTCTTCATTGAATATTTCAAAACACGAGCAGCTTCTTGATAGTGTTATTGTATATAACTATACAAATTCCAACCATGTTGAAGTAAAATTACATAAACTAAAGTATGAAATAAGCAAGTTATGACGCGAGAGAGAAATCCGTTTGAGTGAACTCCTAGCACTTTTTGGTTCTCTTTTACCAGGGTTGCCAAGTTGCGCACATCTTCTGGTCGTCTAATTGTAAATCGTCTTTGGACTTCAATTTCGCGGCAGCGTGAACAAGGCATAAGTCTAGTAGTAAAAATGTGGGAATGTATTGCTACTGTCGGAGCAACCCTGTCTCGTGTAAACGCCAGGTTAGCTGAGGTTCCTTAGCCGGTTGTGTGTTGAATGTTAAAAAAAAATTTGATTTGTGTGGACTGTGGTGGATGTAGTGCCAAGCTTCAATTAAAACGAGCAATTTTTTTGTGTATATTTGCAGCGTATAGTGTATAGTTCTAAGCAACCAAATTGTATCGTTCCAATTTTTAAAAGTTTTAACCAAAATTAAATTTTGTTTACATAGTGATGTATATAAAATCAAAACATTGAAAATACAACCTGTTTACGACACACAACCCTATATGTAAATAATATTGTATTCATTGCGGCGGAGTCGCGTAAATAAAAGAAAACCCTACCTAATCAATATTAAAACTCGTGTTTATAAGTGAAAAGAAAATGCCCAGTCAAATCCCGAATTCTAATCACAAATCTGGCAAAACCATTTTGTATGCCCTTTGCGGCGAATTGAGACGCTAACTTCTGTGCAGTTCACAGCATAGAGCACTCCTTGTGAAAACCGTTCGGTCACTTATGTTTTGGACCTCACCAGTGCAGCAGATGGCAAAAATTCAGGACATTGGGGCAGGCAAAATTTTTTTTTTTTTAAAATAAACCAAAATTAAAGAAAAGGTTAAGAATGTGAGAAAATGGCAAAGAAGCACTCGCATGGACCTATGTTGTTCGTACCGTGTGGTAGAACTTTTGGAAAATCTTTAAATTTATGTTGCACTAAGTCGGTTCAGGGGGTTAAAATTCCCTCTGTACCTTAAGTCGATGTGTGGCAAAATCGGAGAAATCACTCGATACTTAAAAAAAAAAATAATTTTTCTGGATGGTTACCATAACCAATCTCATGGTTACGGTACGCACAAAAGTGGACTTATATGGACTTACAGACATCCCACGAAAAAAAGAATGACACCACGGAATTCGTGGCACAAATACCTTTCGTTGAAGTACCCACACTAATCCATACCCAAATGTCCCTGGGTGTGACGATTTTTTGGACCCTGTGGGCCTCGTAGGTCCGTGCGACGGCTAGTTTTCAATTTTCTCACATTCTTTAATTTTGGTTTTTTTATGGTAAAACATTTTTTTTTGTAAAACATGACTCAGTTCGGGAAGTGAAAAGGCTCCAAAGGGAGATAAATAATAGCATGTCGGTTCTAAAGTTATACGATATTGACATAGAATCATGGGATCCGATCTTTGTGTTTCAATGCTCATCGCGTTTATCGGAACAAAGCTTAAATCTCTGGGAACAGTCCGTTAAAAAAAGACAGAGATTCCAAAATGGAAGGAGTTAAATAATTTCTTGACTGATAGATACCATGATTTAGAGAGTGTTTCAGACATAATTGCCACTAGTCAACAGTGGTACAGTAGCTCCCAACCTGCTTCTCATATAAACCATCAAACGTCTTCAAAGGTTAAACAATTGAAACCTCACCACGTGAAAACTGATGTCGGGCAATGCAAACTATGCACGAAAACTCATGCAATTAGTTCGTGTGATAAATTTTTAAATATGGACCATAGAAATCGGGTTTCAACCTTAAGAAAATATTGTTTTTGTTTCAATTGTCTTACTATTGGCCATATGTATGGCAATTGTACAAAGCAAAATTATTGTCTGAAATGCAAAAGTAAACATCATACTCTTTTGCATAGGGATTTTGTGAAGAAATCAGCCCATCAAACCGCAACTAATAATGCGGACAAGGGCAATAGTCAACAAAGTTCGGACAAAATACAGTCCATTGATATTCCTGTTTCCTCTGGTGTTGTCCAATCACATCCTACATATGTGGCGAAAAATGTTATGCTTGCTACTGCGTGGGTGAATGTTGTTAACAGTGGCTCTAAATATAGGGTACGAGCGCTAATTGACCCATGCTCTGATGAGAGTTTTATATCTGGGAGAAAGCAGAGATTGCTAAAGTTGCCCACGGTCCCTGTTTCGGCAGAGGTTTCAGGTTTAACTGGTGAGGTTGGTGGTAAATGTGACGCAAAGCTCTTTTTACTGTTCATTCGGTTCTACACCCGAACATTTCACTAAATGTAGGGGCACTAGTGGTGTCTCAAGTGACTGGTAACATACCGACGTATTCTTACAGCCCGAATGGGACCGAAGAAATACCAAATCTGGATTATGCGGATCCAGATTTTTATAAGAGTGGTCAAATCGACATTTTATTTGGAGGAGTTTTATATCCGGAGATTTTGAGAGATGGTGTTCATCGTGGCGTTTTGGGATCACTTGTGGCTCAGAAAATGATTTTCGGGGGGATAGTGACTGGTCCGACAATCAGCAAAAACCCATCTCCATCATTAAAAGTGTCTCATTTCACAAAAGTTTCAATTGATGATCAGTTGTCTAAATTTTGGGAGTTAGAAGAGGTTTCTCACAATATAGTATTATCGCAAGAGGATAAAGAGTGTGAGAAGATTTATCGTTCTACAACAGTTAGGAATTCTTTGCTCTGCGTCAATTTGAGAGAAATGAGAAATCTTTCATGAATAGACCTGAGATAAAACTTCAGTATGATGAAGTTGTACAAGACTATTTAAATCAGAACCACATGATTAAATGTGAAGGAATCGGTGGTCTTAAGTATTATTTGCCACATCATGCGGTATATAAGCCAGATAGTGCGACAACAAAGTTGAGGGTAGTTGAGGTAACGCGTCGAGTCCCTCATCGAATGGAGTGAGCCTTAATGATATGCTGTATGTAGGCTCCACTTTGCAAACTAGTCTGGAGTCGCTCATATCAAAATGGCGTCTTCACAAGTATGTCTTCAATGAGGACATTACGAAAATGTATAGACAGGTCCTTATAAGTCCAGAACATGCTGTATATCAAGGGGTCTTATATCGTAGCTCTGTTGAAGGAGAAGTTGAAGATTACAAACTTAATACGGTTACATTTGGTGTGAGCTGCGCCCCATATTTGGCCCTTAGGACTCTTCAGCAATTAGCAGAAGATGAAGAGACTCGTTTTCCAATTGGTGCTGAGATTTTGCGTAGCTCAATGTACGTAGATGATGTTCTGTTTGGGGCCCACAAGATTTCGGAGAGCATAATAGCTCGCTATCAATTAAGTGCAATTTTAAAATGCGGTGGGTTTGAACTGAGAAAGTGGACATCCAATTGCAGTAGGATCTTAGAAGGGTTGCCCTCTGAGACTTTGCTCAATTCATCATTTTTGTCTCTCAACGACAACAACAGCACTGTGAAAACACTTGGCTTACGATGGAATGCAGCTTCGGATATGTTTTACTTCGTAACCGAGAAGATTAGGATCAAGTCGAGACGGGAAGTGATTTCAGTCATTGCGCGACTTTTTGATCCGATCGGTTGGCTTTCTCCTATTATAGTGAATGCAAAAGTTCTGATACAGCAGATGTGGCTCGAAAAAGGCAGTTGGGATGATCCAATAAGTGCGATTTCTCTGCAAAATTGGCTCACGTTTTTATCAAATTTTAACGATATTGATATCATTAAGATTCCGCGTTGGTTTAAATATTCCCCCAAGTGTAAAGTTGAGTTCCACGCTTTTTGCGACACGTCTGAGGTAGCATACGCTGCGACATTATACATTAGAATTGAGTGCGAAGGAAATGTCTGTCTGTTGCTAAGACAAAGGTGGCGCCGATCAAAAAGGCAACATTGCCACGCTTAGAACTATGTGGAGCGGTGTTGCTGGCCAAGTTGGTAGAAAGAGAAGTCCCAAATCTTTAAATTAGGTATTCGTCGTTGTATTTGTGGTCTGACGCCACTATTGTACTTGCCTGGCTCAAAAAGCCACCTTGTAACTGGAAAACATTTGTTGCTCATAGAGTCGGTACTATTTTGGAAAAAGTTGGCAACAAAAACTGGTATCACGTAGCCTCTAATGATAATCCAGCCGATTTAGCAACCCGGGGGATAGCTCCGGTTGAAGTAAAGGACTGCAAACTCTGGTGACATGGTCCTAGCTGGCTGAACGACGATATATGTAACTCAGTGGCCTATTAGCCCAGCCGAGTTTGAAACTTCAGAGGAAGCCAAACGAGTGCAAGTTCATGTTGAAA
This sequence comes from Phaonia tiefii, assembly GCA_963931995.1. Lineage (NCBI taxonomy): Eukaryota > Metazoa > Arthropoda > Insecta > Diptera > Muscidae > Phaonia > Phaonia tiefii. The sequence goes on along the minus strand of OZ008367.1, from coordinate 254,015,582 downwards.
AATTGGCGGAAAAAGAAGATGTACTTGATCGCTTTTCTTCTTTAGAAAGGGAAATTCATGTTATAGCCTATATGTTTAGATTCGTTAACAGGACTAGAATGATTGGATTAAATAAGTTTGCTTATACATCGCACAGGCTTTCGGCTGAGGAGTTGGCGTTTGTGAAAACTAGGCTCTTTTTAGTGTCTCAGAGAACTTATTTCGAGCAAGAGCATAATTGTTTGACGAAAAAGTGTAAACTTGACTGTGGTAGCCCTCTTTTAACTCTTACCCCCTTTTTGGACAAAAATGGCATAATTCGTGCTAACGGTCGTCTTGGTTCCACTAAAAGCTTATAACATAACGAGCGTCATCCCGTTATTCTTGCTTACGGCAGTCGTGTAGCTCGTCTTTACGTAGACTTCATCCATAGAATGGTACTACATGGTGGTTCAAGGTCAGTCCTCAATACTGTGCGCCAAGAGTGTTGGATATTGAAAGCAAAAAACCTGATTAAAACATGCATTCATAACTGCAAAACTTGTGTCATACATCGGAAAAAGCTCCAGGGTCAAATTATGGGCGCCCTACCTGAAGAGAGAACCACGTTTAGTCGCTCTTTTACAAATACGGGTGTCGACTTTGCAGGCCCCTTTGATATAAAATGCTTCACAGGCAGATATACCAAAGTCATTAAGGGGTATGCATGCGTCTTCGTCTGTTTCTCAACTAAGGCGATCTATTTGGAAGCCGTGAGCGACCTGTCCACGCCTGCATTCTTGGCAGCGTTCGCCCGATTTGTATCCCGACGTGGTTGTCCCAGCAAAATCTTCTCAGACAACGGAAGAAATTTTGTCGGCGCAGCCAGGCAGATGGACGACAATTTTGTGGCTTATGTAAAGGATTTCCAAGAACAAACTGTTTCCAAGTATGGGTACCATAAGATATCATGGCATTTTATACCACCTGCGGCCCTCATATGGGTGGCCTTTGGGAGGCAGAGGGTCGATTATGTTTCTGTGAAACTGTGAAATGAAAAAAATCTCCAGTTTTGTTTTAGGTACAAGAATTATCACTGAAAAGTTTTCACAGAACCAGAATCCACCCCCAGGTGTTAAAAGTCTTAAAATGCACCTTAAGAAAACCTCTGGTCAGCTCAAACATACCTTCAAAGAATTTTCGACGTTGCTCGATACCATAGAAGCTTGTCTTAACTCTAGACCCTTGTACCCTTTGTCTAATGATGTCAATGAACAGGCGGCACTCATTCCAGCCCACTTTCTCATTGGTTCCACAATGCTCACTCCGGCAGAGCCTGAAGAGCTGAGAACCTCTGACAGCATTTTAAATCGGTGGCGTAAAATAAAGGCCATACAACAGGAATTCTGTCATCGATGGAAAGAAGAATATTTGAAGGAGCTTCACAAGCGGAATAAGTGGAAAACTCCTCAAATAGATGTCGAAGTAGGTGATCTGGTTGTCATTCGGAATGAACCCCTTTGTCCCACAGATTGGCGTTTAGGTCGTGTAGTTAAAACATACCAGGGCTCTGATGGACGGGTACGTGTCGCGGACCTTAAAACTCAAAACGGGGTGATCACCCGACCAATCCACAAAATGGTACTTCTGCCGCGTTGCACTCAATAAAAATTACGTTCATGCCACGTTTCCATCTCCTTATTTATAATATTCGCTTGACTACACAACTCTCCTTTTACCCTTTTAGCTCTAAAGATGCTTCCGGGGCTTTTCAACCCAAAATATAGCTGTCCGCTGTGAAATCGTCTCCACGCAATTCGGCAGTTCACCAGATTCGTCGTAATGGACATGGAACAAAAGCTTCGTACTGTGGACCATCATGGACTGTGCTCAAACTGTCTGGCATAGTCTCATCACCGACCGAAGTGTAAGAGCATCGACCGATGCAAGCAGTGTATGCAAGACCATAATAGTTGGCTACATCATTTACCTTCAAGAAAGATCTGGTTCCAAATGATGGCTGAAGTTCGCATAGTCCCCTGGCCCGGTAGACGCCCTCAAACAACGCGCCTCCTTATCGACCCGAACGCAGCAAGATCATCCATAACGGCAGCTGAAGCTGAGAGGCTCAATTGTATCATAAGTCGAGGACGCACCACTGTCACGGTGTTCCACAGATCATTAGATAAGCGCCAAATAAAGGTTGAGTGTGCCGTGGAAGAAAAGATTTACGGCTTCAACCCGGCCTGCAGGATTGACCGAGATGGAGCTCGTTCGTTTCCTACGGGTCGGGAAGCGGATAAATGGTGGTTCGAAAAACGCCGATATTGTTTAATACTGGGAGCAAGCGTGACAAAGCAAGTTCTGGTTGGCCCAACATCATGTCGCCCTGGGAAGATATCCTCTCAGGAAACCGTTTTTGGACACGTCCTCTTTGGTGCTGGTGGACAAGTTGCGTTCGATGATAGATTGGATGATTGAAGACTGTGGCCCAAATTATGAAGTATATCATCACGTATTTACATATCCAAGAAATGCATTTTATTTGAGTTGTTTTGAAATTGAAATTTAATCATAATTTGTTTGCTACCTGGTACATTTTCATGAATATCATTGAATTTAAGTTATGAAATAAGTACCCTATAAGTTTAAATTTGTATTCTCATTGTTTGTTGCACTGGCAGCGCAAGGCGGCAGAATGTTTACGCCACACAACCGTATATGTAAATAATATTGTATTCATTGCGGCTGAGTCGCGTAAAATGCCCAGTGAAATCCCGAATTCTAATCACAAATCTGGCAACACCATTTTGTATACCCTTTGCGTCGAATTGAGTCGCTAACTTCTGTGCAGATCACAGCATAGAGCACTCCTTGTGAAAACCGTTCGGTCACTTATGTTTTGGACCTCACCTGCAGGTCAATTCTGTAATTCTCCTAGCTAAATCTCTAACTCTATCGCTAAAATGCAAAAAAAAAATTCAAGGCAAATTTCTTAGAGATTTCTCTAAATCCGTATTCTGTAACTGCAATCTCTTAGCTAAAATTTCCTATTTTCGCCGTTGCTAATTTGCTAAAAGTAGTTTCTACTACTCACTCTGCTTTGATACAATGCTGAGAAAAGAGACAAACATATTTCGCATACATTTTAAACTTTATATTAGAGCTGCCAAGCTTCATATTTTGTTATCCTCAAAAACATATAGAATTTTCCTTCATAAAATTGTAAAAAGAACTTGTACATTGCTAATTTTTAAAGGTAAACTTGAAAGTTCTTGTCAAATTGTATTTAGGTTTTGCAACATACGTTTAGTATTTTGCCGAAAAACCACCAATTATTGATATTCCTCTAAAAGTTTGCAAAACATGGCAGCTCTATAAAGGCTTAGTTTATTTTATGTAAAAAAGTAAACAAACAGTTTATAAAATTTGTGCTGTGTAAAAAGTTTATTCATAAAGGAAATATGAGTGGATTGAAAGTGGAAATATGAGTGGATTTAAAATTACAATAATTTTGACAAATTTTTTTTTCAATTTACAATTACTTACCTTTTAGCGGCTTCAATTTTTGCTTGCTAAAAATTCTTCATTTAAGAGACAATTAACAGCTGTTTATTGCGTACAGAATACAAAATACGAGTATTTTAGAGATGAACGGTTAACGCTAAAAGTACCGCGAATTCCATTTTTAAGAGATAGCTAAATTTAGATACACGTTACAGAATTGCATTTGATGCTAAAAATCTCTAAATTCATTTTAGAGTTTTTTAGCGATGGAGATTAAGCTTTAGCAACTTACAGAATCCAGCTGCAGTGCAGCAGATAATACTCAGTAACAATAAGAGACACTGTGAAAGAGAGACAATCTAAATAAATATCGTTCCGAAACGAAATAAACGACCTTATTCATAAAAAGTTATGTTAGGTTTGTTAAAGGTTTAAGAAGGTAAAGCCCAAAAATTGTATTCATAATCCAAAAATTCCTCTGTTAAGAGTTATCTAACGTCGCCATTTTTGTTGAACGTTTAACCCTTCTTTAGGGTCATTTTATCCGCATTAATACACAAATGAAATAATTTTTTTACATTTCACGCGTGCCGTACTTAAATATTTATGCGATATAAACAATTGGAATTATTTTGTGTATATTTGCAGCATTTGTAGTGTTACATTATCCTGCTAAGCAACCAAATAGTTTCGTTCTAATTTTTATAATTTTTAACCAAAATGAACTTTTGTTTACATAGTGATGCCTATAAAATCAAAACATTGAAACTACAACCTATTATCCGGTTTTATATTCGACTACCCAAAACTGAAATCCAATTCAATATGATTTTGTGGCACTTCTTCCAAATTTATGAATATATGTTTAAAAGTTTGCAAAAATGCATTGACGCAATAAATAAAAAAAATTTAATTCGGTCTATCGGTTAGTGTTCATCTTGTTTTTACATCACAAGCACTGTGAGAATACATAAAACAGGGTTGTCAGTCTGATCTGATCCTTAGTTAAAATACTCAGTATGAATACGGTTCTAATAAAACCTTTGCCAAATCTTAAAGCTTTCAACAACTGATGAATGCTTTAGAGCTAATTTAATGATTTTTATGAATAAGGCTGTTAGTATACATGTGCAAATAAACCTCCCTTCTAAAAAAAATTTGAATCAAATTTAGGTGATTAGAGTGTTTGACTCAATATTTCTAAATTTGTATTGGATGTTTTTTTTTTAATTTAAGTTTAATTTAATGTTTGTATACAATAGTAAATTCATTTATGTTTAATTTTTGGTTTAATTTATTTTGCTTAATTTGTTTTTTCCTTGTTTAAGTTGAGTTAGCTATTCTTAGTCTATCTTTGTGCACAGTTTTACGGGAAGATAGAGTTAAAATACTCAGTATGAATACGGTTCTAACAAAACCTTTGCCAAATCTTAAAGCTTTCAACAACTGATGAATGCTTTAGAGCTAATTTAATGATTTTTATGAATAAGGCTGTTAGTATACATGTGCAAATAAACCTCCCTTCTAAAAAAAATTTGAATCAAATTTAGGTGATTAGAGTGTTTGATTCAATATTTCTAAATTTGTATTGGATGTTTTTTTTTTTAATTTAAGTTTAATTTAATGTTTGTATACAATAGTAAATTCATTTATGTTTAATTTTTGGTTTAATTTATTTTGCTTAATTTGTTTTTTCCTTGTTTAAGTTGAGTTAGCTATTCTTAGTCTATCTTTGTGCACAGTTTTACGGGAAGATATAGTTAAAATACTCAGTATGAATACGGTTCTAACAAAACCTTTGCCAAATCTTAAAGCTATCAACAACTGATGAATGCTTTAGAGCTAATTTAATGATTTTTATGAATAAGGCTGTTAGTATACACGTGCAAATAAACCTCCCTTCTAAAAAAAATTTGAATCAAATTTAGGTGATTAGAGTGTTTGGTTCAATATTTCTAAATTTGTATTGGATGTTTTTTTTTTAATTTAAGTTTAATTTAATGTTTGTATACAATAGTAAATTCATTTATGTTTAATTTTTGGTTTAATTTATTTTGCTTAATTTGTTTTTTCCTTGTTTAAGTTGAGTTAGCTATTCTTAGTCTATCTTTGTGCACAGTTTTACGGGAAGATAGAGTTAAAATACTCAGTATGAATACGGTTCTAACAAAACCTTTGCCAAATCTTAAAGCTTTCAACAACTGATGAATGCTTTAGAGCTAATTTAATGATTTTTATGAATAAGGCTGTTAGTATACATGTGCAAATAAACCTCCCTTCTAAAAAAAATTTGAGTCAAATTTAGGTGATTAGAGTGTTTGATTCAATATTTCTAAATTTGTATTGGATGTTTTTTTTTAATTTAAGTTTAATTTAATGTTTGTATACAATAGTAAATTCATTTATGTTTAATTTTTGGTTTAATTTATTTTGCTTAATTTGTTTTTTCCTTGTTTAAGTTGAGTTAGCTATTCTTAGTCTATCTTTGTGCACAGTTTTACGGGAAGATATAGTTAAAATACTCAGTATGAATACGGTTCTAACAAAACCTTTGCCAAATCTTAAAGCTTTCAACAACTGATGAATGCTTTAGAGCTAATTTAATGATTTTTATGAATAAGGCTGTTAGTATACATGTGTAAATAAACCTCCCTTCTAAAAAAAATTTGAATCAAATTTAGGTGATTAGAGTGTTTGATTCAATATTTCTAAATTTGTATTGGATGTTTTTTTTTTAATTTAAGTTTAATTTAATGTTTGTATACAATAGTAAATTCATTTATGTTTAATTTTTGGTTTAATTTATTTTGCTTAATTTGTTTTTTCCTTGTTTAAGTTGAGTTAGCTATTCTTAGTCTATCTTTGTGCACAGTTTTACGGAAAGATAGAGTTAAAATACTCAGTATGAATACGGTTCTAACAAAACCTTTGCCAAATCTTAAAGCTTTCAACAACTGATGAATGCTTTAGAGCTAATTTAATGATTTTTATGAATAAGGCTGTTAGTATACATGTGCAAATAAACCTCCCTTCTGAAAAAAATTTGAATCAAATTTAGGTGATTAGAGTGTTTGATTCAATATTTCTAAATTTGTATTGGATGTTTTTTTTTAATTTAAGTTTAATTTAATGTTTGTATACAATAGTAAATTCATTTATGTTTAATTTTTGGTTTAATTTATTTTGCTTAATTTGTTTTTTCCTTGTTTAAGTTGAGTTAGCTATTCTTAGTCTATCTTTGTGCACAGTTTTACGGGAAGATAGAGTTAAAATACTCAGTATGAATACGGTTCTAACAAAACCTTTGCCAAATCTTAAAGCTTTCAACAACTGATGAATGCTTTAGAGCTAATTTAATGATTTTTATGAATAAGGCTGTTAGTATACATGTGCATGTGTGTAAACAGTAATAATATATGTATAATGGGTGATGCATTTGCACTACACCTCCCTTCTAAAAAAATTTGAATCAAATTCAGGTGATTAGAGTGTTTGCTTCAATATTTCTAAATTTGTATTGGATGTTTTTTTTTTAATTTAAGTTTAATTTAATGTTTGTATACAATAGTAATTCATTTATGTTTAATTTTTGGTTTAATATATTCTGTTTAATTTGCTTTTTCCTTGTTTAAGTTGAGTTAGCTATTCTTAGTCTATCTTTGTGTACAGTTATTCATTATTCATAGTTACATTTACTCCTTGGGTTTTTTTTATTGTGTTTGGGCCTTCATGTATGTTTTTAAATTTTTCATACGGTTCCTTTTTTAAAAATACTTTATCATTTAGCTTAAAAGTACTGGGTTTAGCTGTTTTAGTTTTCTACATTATATATAGGAACAATTTGACCGAGATTTATATCGTTTGGCATATCGTTTTGCAATTTTGCAATTTCATATGGTTTAAATTTGTTATCAGAGACTGTGCTCGTATTGGTGTTGTGAAAAAACGATAAATATTTTAAGTACGTGTCTCAGTCTGTGATATTGTCACTAATATAAGATGTAATGTACTCATTGAACACACGATGATTCCGTTCTATCGTTCCTACAGTTTTGTGGTGGTAAGCGGTTGAAATATTTATCAATATTTAAAAGTTTACATATGTAGTTCCCAGAATATCTCGTTTTTTGAATTCAGTAACAAAGTCTGATTTAATAGATTTCATTTTTCCATAGATTAAAACAAAATTTTCAAATATCGCTTGAGCTATTGTTTTCGCGCCTTTATCCGCTATCGGTATTGTAACGAGATATTTCGGAAGTCACAAATCATAGTTACGGCATATCTGCTTCCGTATTTAGAAATGGCAAAGGGCGTATTGTATTCAATTCTACAATATCGAAGGGTTAATTCGGTGTTGGTGTCAATGTCAGTTTTTCTTTGTTACCTATCTTCACTTTATTTAGATTACATTGTTTGCAGCCTTTAACAAATGAAGAAATGTCTTTGGTAATATTTTTCCAATAATATCTTGTTTTAATTTCGCATATAGCCTCTTGCGATCACATGTCCTCCTATAACCGGATCTTTATGGTAAGTTTCCAAAAGTTCAGTTTTCTTAACCTCTTCAACTACCGTCTCTATTGGATCGACTAATATAATTTTTAATGATTTTAAAGTCTTGTTACCATGCTTTTTCAATTCTTGAATGCTGTATATTGAAAAAAAATGGATCGTCTTTTGACCTTTCCGTAGCATAAATGTCATTATTGTTGGCCTCTTCTTGTAGCCTCAAAAGCATTGTATCTAAGTTTAATGTTTCGTTAACAATATTAACATTGTACTACATTGTACATTGTACATTGTTGTACATATTTAATGTAATATTAGTATTATTTCCGTTTCTGTAAAATATTTCTGACTTTATCTTTGCAGAAATTTATCATATACTTTTAATTTCTCACCAGTATTATCTTGTAGTTGCATTTTACCTGCCACAATTTACCGTTGTCAAAACTAAAATGGTTTCAGAATGCGTTTCGTTCTTCAATTCGTCAAGCGAGATACGTGATAGTGCATCTGCACCGACATTATTTTTGCCTTTTATGTGTTCAATTACAAAATTATATTCGGCGAATTTGAGTCTTATATTGGCCAGCTTAGAGGATGGGTCTTTCATATTGAATAAGTATACCAATGGACCACAAATTCGTTCCCATAAACTTACGGCCGAAATTGGGTTATGGCGATAAGTTCTTGTTCAATGGTCGCTTTCTTCTGTTCCGCATGACCCAATCGCGGATTTACCAGGAAGCAGAGGAAGCAATTGCTTGGGGCCCCGCTTGGACAGGGGCCCCAAAAATTGAAAAATTTTTAAAACACATTCTAAAAGGTACTTAGCAAAAACTACTTTAGAGTATTTAGTTAACGGCGGGCTTAATTTCGATTTGTGTAGAGGACAGTCGTACAATAATGCGTCCAATATGTCCGGTATATATAACGGAATGCAGCATGCAATTTTAGAGGAAAATCCTTTTGCGTGTTATATAATGTGTTCTGCTCACTCATTCACTCAATTTTTTTGGTATAATTCAAGCTATTTATGTATTCTTCGCAGGTTCAACGAAACGATGGGCTCGTCTTGATGCATGTTTAAGTCCAAACGCTCCAACCGTTAAGCAATTGTCAACAACTCGCTGGAATGCGCACGAAAAGGCTGTTTCAGCCGTTTTGACGAACTATGATAAAATAGCTGAAACTTTTCAAAAGATCGCAGATGATCGTGATCTCGACGGTGATACTCAAAACCAAGCATCAAGTTTAGTAAAGAGTATGGAGAATCTTGAATTCGTTTTCATGATGATTTTTTGGGGAATAGTTCACGAATTTGAAAAAGTATCAGCTACTTTACAAAATCCGTCGATTTGTTTTGAAACATGTGCGAACTTGTACACTGCGTTACTTACGTTCGTCGAAAATTATCGTGATGACTTCTCGGATATCGAAGCCAAAGCGAAGAAGCTTGTTCCTGGTTCTGATTATAAAGCGAGCACGCAAAGAACAAGACGCAGAAAGACACAATGTAACGACGGGCCTGCTCCAGATGCGCTTGAAAATCTGTCTCCGCGTGATAGCATTCGGATAAAATCGTTTCTTCTGATGATCGATTCTTTGACAACCAACTTGCGACAACGTGCTACGGCATACACTGATATCGCGGGTAAATTCTCTTTTCTTGTCAATTTAAATGCATCGAAGGAGGAAATTACAGAAAGTTTAGAAAGACTAATAAAAGAATATCCAAAAGATGTTAACATGAACATTGTGACTGAAATTCAAAATTTTTACATCTATGTGAAACAAGTATACGGAAATGAGCCTCGTAAAACATTTGTTGAATTGTACCAAATCATTTTCAAGGATGAATTGTTTTCAGCGTTTGCAAATGTTGAATGCCTCATCAGGCTATTCCTTACACTACCGATAACTAATAGTACAGGGGAGAGATCGTTCAGCGCAATGAAACGCGTCAAAAATTATTTACGCTCATCGATGGGCCAAGAAAAAGTAAGTGACTTGGGCTTACTGTTTATCGAAAAAGACAGGCTTCAAAAACTTGACTTTGATGATGTCATTCATGACTTTGCTACTGCGAAAAGTAGGAAAAAGTTGTAAGTTAGTTCGTTAATTATAAGTAAACTGAATAATATATTGAATATTCCAAAATGAAGTGGTTAATTTTAAAATATTGGGGGAGGGTTTGATTTTAGAATGAGGGCCCCGAAAACCTGAGGTTACTTGGGGCCCCATCATAGGTAAATCCGGCACTGGCATGACCACCAAAGTTCTGGGTTAGGATTGCACCACACCCCACTTGTAAAGCGTCGACTGTGACAATTAATTATTTGGTGAAGTCCCAGTTCTGCTTTCATTTTCTCAAAACCTTTGTGGCATTTTTTATACCATACAAAATTTATTCTTTTACGCGTGAAGCAATTTAATGGAGCTGCTACACACAGAAAAGGGATTAGTTGTCACAACTACATATATTTACAGCCAACTAAAATTTGGCGGTTCCTTTGACTATCACATTATTCAGTTGTGATTACCAATAATTGTGTTCAGTATCACCAAATATTGTGCATATCAATTGATTTGTAATTCAGTTTTGGTTGCAAGAACTGAAATAATATCTGCCAATCAAGTTTAGAAAAATTTAAAAACTAATTCGGCTGTACCAAATAATATATTGGCATGCTCAACTAATTATGTACTTGGATTTGATGGCTGTCACAACCATTTGGTGATGCTTTAACCCATTATGAGTTTTATAGAAAAAAAGTAAAAAAAAAAACTATTTTTTTTATTAAAATTGTGTATTTTATATTTATAGACATATAAACAAAATTATTATTATTTATAACCAGGGTTCGTATTTCGTGCCCATTATTTCATCGAAAATATGAAAAAACGGAGCGGAGCGTCCAATCGAAAAACAAATATAGACAGTGTTTCTAAATTTTTCATATTTTCTATCAAAAATGGGGATGGGTTATCCTGGGTATCATATGTATGTTTAAGTTAATTTGTTTCACCCACAATAATAGTTCATCCAGCCAAGTGTCCACAATTGTTTGCATGTGTTTGTTAAGGTGTCAATAGTGGCGTCAGATTCAACGATTGTGTTTAAAAGTTTATGATAATAAGTGTGTTCGTTTACCTACAAATTCTTGCAAATTGTTGCTAGTTTTCTGTTCGTTTAAAGAGAGCTAGAGAACGTAAATTTTGACAGTTCGATGTTAGAGAGTTTGCAAATTTTGGTTGGATAAATTTTAGCCAACCAAAAAAGATAGAGCAGCTGTTTAAAATCGGCTGTTTTGTAAACAAAGCAAATGAAAAATAAATTATCAAAGACAAGTAAGTAAAATCATGTTTGCTTTTTTCTTGTTTTCTTTAATATTTTATAGCAAATTGTAACTAATATGAATAATATTGATGTGCAGAGTGATTCCGCAAATTCTGGTGAGCCGACGACGTCATCAGTAGTCAACTGTGGTTTCCTTTCCATTTAATAATCACAATTAAAAAACAAACAGAAACTCATCAGCTGTTTTCTTGCAAATTTTTGTTGGATGCTGTTCGTTTACTTTTTCTGTAAATTTTCAAAAAGAGCGTAAAATCTTTCGTACTCTCTCAAACTACAATCTTGCAAATTATTGTTGGGAAAGTAAACGAACACAACTAATATGTATTCTTCGTTGGCTGACATCTATACACTTTATTGATTTTCCACAACTTTGTTTATCACTTTCTGTTGAAAATAATAGTTTTCTGTAAAGTCCTCGTGTAACATTCCAATAAATATAGTTTCTCTTTGACATCGAAGCCTCTTATGAAAAATCGAATACATAACTTTTTAACAACTATTGTTGTAACAGAAACTAAATTATGATTACAGTGACTAACATTTTAACACGAATTCTAATATTGTACTTTTTATTAATTGTATCTTCCATTTCAGATGAATGAGGTTTTAGAAATACTCAAATTTGTATTAAAGTTCGGTAGTAGCAAGTTGTATTTAGTAAGACCTATTTTTAATCTATCAATAACATCGACAAACAATTCTGATGTTTGACAATTATGAATTCTAATCAAAATATACGTTATCATGGAATTTCTAATGCCTGAATTGATTTCCAACTAATCTTTTCCCTGTGTGTATAGACGCAAAATTTGGTATAAAACGCATATAGTAGTTTGCGAATGCTACAAATCGTTTATCTGCGTCCTTAACTGTGGGTATTGAATACTTTACTATAGATGCAATTTTAGTATTATCTGGTAAAAGTCCTCTGGAGGTACACCTGTCAAAAACGATGTACAAGTAGACAGTCAAAATTTCTCTTCACTCAAATGCCAACAAACACAACGAGTGAAACCCTAGCCATTCTCTGTTCTCTCTCTTACTCTCTTCATTGAATATTTCAATACACGAGCAGCTTTTTGATAGTGTTATTGTAGTTATATACAAATACAAATTCCAACCATGTTGAAGTAGAACTACATAAACTATGCAAAATGTATAAAATAATCAAGATATGGCGCGTGAGAGAAATGCCTTTGAGTGAATTTCGAGCACTTTTTGGTTCTCTTATACCAGGGTTGCCCCAGGAATGTAACTTCCGATCTAAAAAAGTTACATTTGTAACAATTTTTTTAAAATTAAATTTCCTTAATATGTCGAATACGCTAATTAAGGTTTTCAAATGATGTTGCTTGCCGCAACCAATTACGATTATATCGTCGATATATAAAAAAATTACAGCAGACAGTTGTCCGAGGCCTTCGGCCACGGACTGTCCCTGCAGGCTGTGTCAGAGACACGGCCATTAAGTTTAACGTAGAATACGCCATCCGATAAGACAGAAAACATATATAACAATAAATTCATTTGCTTATATTATTTATCATTTATTGTTATATATGTTTTCTGTCTTATCGGATGGCGTATTCTACGTTAAACTTAATGGCCGTGTCTCTGACACAGCCTGCAGGGACAGTCCGTGGCCGAAGGCCTCGGACAACTGTCTGCTGTAATTTTTATATTTACCAACGGCATTTGATTCAAGTCCGTTTAAAAAAAAAATATTATGTTCAATTTTTTTAAACTTAATTTAATTTATGTATTTTAATTAATATTTTTATTGAAATAAGTTCTGCGAATGTTGAGAGGGCCGCCCTAATATTAAAAAAGGTTTACCTTATCGAGTCTTCGCATTAGCATTCGAGCGTTGTGTGAAAGCTTTACGCTTTACAATTCAAAATTAATGTTACAGCAGCTTTATTGAAGCTTTCGCAAAAAAGCTTTATTACGTTAGCTTACTGTTTGTTTCACTTTTTACTAGATACATGTTGCCAAGCAACATTAGCTTGCTGTTCGTTTCACTTTTTACTAGATACATGTTCCTAAGCAATGTTGAGCAACCAAAAACACTCAACCAAACACCACACATATGTTTGAGTGTATGTGTTTAAACAATTTTCATTTGAGAAATTAAAATACTAGAAATATATCAACCAATATGAAATGTATATCAAACGAAAGATAACATCTTCATTTACCTACAAAAAAATTTTAAAAAATTCATCTAGCCGTTTCCTCAAATTCAATGAAATAAAGATTACAACAATAAAAACCTGACATGACTCCTCATACCGTAAGGTAAGACCATAGAATAACACATACTATAGAAGAACTTATTCTCTCATCTGACGTTTCATTTCACACTCTCTCGGTAGGTCTGTGGAAATGAGAGCAAATTAAATTTAAAATTTACATACACCAGGTGGAGTTACAAAATATGTTCACTTAACTATTTCCTGTCGTTTTGGTGTAGAACTGAAAAATTTAAATGTATTTTGCACTTTTTTGTTGACTTTTAACGTTGGTATTCATTTGTATTGTATTTAACACAACTAGTTTGCCACAAAAACACGAAATTCGGGTGTAGTTCCTTTGCGGATCGCTGTATACTATTGCCACCATCTGGTATTATTGAACCCATATTTTCCACCCTCCACTGTGTAATTTCCATCGTACCTATGACGTTTAATTTATTGAGCGAATAAAAACTTCTATAGTATGTGTTATTCTATGGGTAAGACGTATTCTACGTCAAAAGCTTTGTTAGTCTTTCGACCAGAGAAGGCTACCGACATCATGCGTGAAAATGAGTTCGGAGCAGCGTTTAATCCGAACGGTAAAACTTTCCAACGGAATGCTCCCTGATAGGTGCTGAAAGACGTTAAGTTCCTTGAGTTTGAATTTGGTGGAAACCAGAAAATAAATCGATTACGGAAAAGTGTTTAGCACGGCCTAAATTATCGAGTATGTCGTCCATCCTAGGCAATGGGAATTTAGCAATCAACATTTTGTTGATAGCTCGAAAATCTACGCACATACGATATGTTTTGCAGTTATCGGATCTTTTATTTGGAACCAAAATTAGGGGACTGTTGTAATCTGAAGTGCTTGGTTCTATTAAATTGTTATTAAGTAAGTTCTGAACTTGCCTTTTAATTTCATTCCGCTGTGTATGTATATGGAATACTATAATTTTTTATGTAGACTGGCTCATCATCATTAAGGGTGGTATTCTATAAGTTGTGAATCAGTCACTTCGTGTTACTTTTGCCGTTTTGGTAGTCTATAAAATGTTACAGCTGTTGCGTGCCTACCTCCGTTGCATTACGTTATTTAATGGGTAGTTTATAAAACGCAGCGGAATGTTTTTGATCACTTCAGTCGTCAAATTGAACACCCCACAGTTCCTCGTGTTAGTGGAAGAAATTACAAATTTAAAGAAAAATGTCGGTCGTGGATGGGCAGATGGAAGTATTTTGCATTTCATTGCTTATAAGTTGTTGCCAATTTTGACTGAAATGCAATCGAAAGAGCTCAAATTTTCTAAAAAAATAATTCAAAATTATATGGTTTACTCACTGAAATTCTTATTTACAATAATAAAATTAAAAATGGAAAGTTGCAAACTTATTATAATTATTTATTTAACAAATTATACACATCACTTCATGTTGACAATAATAAACAAAAGAAACAATACATTACAATCAATACATATTGCCAAATCGCACGTGTTTTTGAAAAGACAACTAATTTAATATAGCTGGGAAAATTTATTGGACATTGAAACCCAAAATAACATATTTTTTACACATTTTATGTGAATATTGTTGGTATTTGCAGTATTATAAATAATATCAATCTTAAAATTAAAAAATCTATAATAGTTTATTTTAGTTGGGCAACTCTATAAACCACAAAATGTCAGTGACAGCTTTCGAAAGCAAACGCTAGCGCGAAGTGATATATAATCTACTTCGCGACATTAGCGTTCGCGTCGGCTTTTGCCTTTACGTTCACTTTCGGGACTTTTAGAATACTACCCTGAACCTTAATTTTGACGTGACAACGTCTTAAATTAGGTTGCGGCTGGGAGTCACTTATGAAAAAGTGTAACGCCCGGTAACGTTACGATGAGTCACCGAACGAGAGAGAGGCCCGCCGAATGCCTTGCGTCTCTCTCCCACTCAATAAATAATTCTGTGTGTGCGGATGTGTGTGTTTACTTGTGTGCCAGAAACGATTTGCTTTGCTGGCTTCTAGTGGCTGTTGGTCGGTGGTGTGAGTGTTTTTGTTTTTTGGCACATCATATATATGACGACTGAGCAAGTATGTATGTGCG
Organism: Phaonia tiefii; assembly: GCA_963931995.1. Lineage (NCBI taxonomy): Eukaryota > Metazoa > Arthropoda > Insecta > Diptera > Muscidae > Phaonia > Phaonia tiefii. The sequence continues at coordinate 253,999,908 of OZ008367.1, read as the reverse complement.
TATATATGTGCGTGTGTATGAATATTGATTTAGATCAGTCTGCATTGGATAAGGTATTATTTTTTGTTTTTTTTTGTTTTTTGTTTTTTGGCTTTATGATATGTGTAGTGTATGTTTGTGTGTAGAAATTTTCATATGAATTAGGTAGCCAAAACGAAACAGAGAGCTGCGGTCGGCTTTAAAAACGATATGCGAATATGATGAATTGAAATACTTTTTGGTTAGTAAATTATTTTCTTTTGTTTTTAATAAAAGAAATGTTTATTTTTTATAATAAAAGAAATGTTTATATTTTATAATAAAGGATATGTTTATTGTTTATAATGTCACATTTGATAATGTGTTCATAGAAATCGCACAGGTACCTAGATGGTGTTGAAATTACTTCTATTTTCCTAAACCATAAGTTTCAATAAATGTTAAAACATCGCCCGTGAGTTCTAACACTCATTGGTTTTTTTTTTATTTTACAAATTTTAATTAATTTCAAATTTATTTAGCAAAAACTTGAACCTTCGATCTGAATAAATGTTTTGATTTTCGAATTGATTCTTTAAAATTACAAATATTAAGAAAAAGTGGCAGATATAAGAAAACTTGATTTAAACTGTGTTGAGCAAGAATTTTAACATCTAATCAATATGAAAATCAAATCAATCTAAACAAAATATATTTCTATAGTTAAAATTTGTGCAATTCTTATTTTCATTCAATTCCTTGTTCCTATTGTGCAATTTAATTATATTCATATCAATAAATATTCTACCGAGAAAAAGACGTTGTCACGTAAAATCTTCGCCCGTAAAACCGACTTTACAGGCAACAATTTTTTGTTCATAAAAATTATTTTGTCATTTTGTCATTTTTCAAAGTAAAAATATCCGAGTAATCTTCGTATAACTTCATTAAGTCTCCTTTTATATAATCTGGGATTTTATCTTTCAAAATATGTTTTAGGTTTTCCACACGTTCATTGTTGCAGTGGCTGCTTTTGTTGACAGAATAAATATAGAAGTTAGATAGTTTTTCTGTTTTGACGTCCCGGCTATGGCAAACTTTCATCTCATTAGTGGTGTTTAAAATTCGTAAAATTAGAGTTCCCTCCAACTCATGATTGCACTAAATGGAAAAAAGTAAGTTTTTAATTAATCACATTTCTGTTAGCAAAATATGATAACATTTAAATTTTTTAGGTATGGGCTGACTAAAAATCATATTAAGGTTAAATGCCGTGAAAACAGAAATAGTATTTCGGGGACAGGAGATGGCCCAAGTAAATGTTGTTCCCTTACACAACTTGAGGAAAACTTTGTTACATTGCTATCGATAGATAGGGCTGTGAGCGGTATGGATGGGACTTCGCATTTTGGAGTTAATACGGAACATAATACGCCACCAGCGTCAAGTTCAAATTGTGCAAATATAAATGAAGACGCTGCTATTATGGAGGAGTTTTTAAATATGGCTTGCGATGAACCAATTTCAAATCCGTCAGAACAAAGCGTTTCTCATACTCCACATAGACGTAGTAAAAGAGAACGTGTTCCAAGCAAGGAAATTCTTCTTCGAAAACAAGTCGAAAATCAGACACTATTTCGTGGAAATTCTGTCAAACTTATGACTGAAGACAATCAGAACCTGAAGAGTTGTGTAAATACTTTAGCAGATGTCAACCAGAACCTTGATGATGTTAAGAAATATTTAAAGAGAAGTTCTGACTGGCAGGAACGGCAATACAAACTTGATAAGGAAAAGTTTGAGTTAAAAAAATTTAATTCTGGATCTGAAATCAGAAAAACATGGACTTGGGAAATAAGTGCTTTGTGTTTGTTTTTATTATATTTGTTATTGAGTTAGTTTGTAGAACATTTTTATGTGTTTTTAAATGAATTCTTTTTATTTGTTTTATTATTTTTTTTCTAATAATACAAATTTTGTTTATGTTCTTTTAATTTCTTTGCATATTGTTCTTTATTTCTTTATTTTTGCAATATTTTTTTTCTGCAATATTAGTGAAATTACTTTCAATTTCTATATTACTGTTTGCAGAAGAATTTTCAGGTGCATTATAATTTTCTAAGTTAGGAACATCAACATTAAACTCGATACAAATATTGTGTAATGCACAACAAACTTTCAGTATGATAACAGCCTTTCTTGGGGCATAATGCAACTCCCTTGCAGCTAAGAGACAACGAAATCGTGATTTTAACACCCCAAACGTCCTTTCAATTATGGCCCTTCCTTTTGAATGTTGATCATTGAAAAATGATTCTGCAGAATTCTCAGAACAATTTCTGTATGGAGTTAAATTCCAAGGCTCTGGAGGATATCCGGAATCACCTGAATCGATGAGAATTTAGTACGATTGCGGTTTCATTTCAAATAGAATAGTGGATAAATACTTTTGTTTTAGATATTGTCTCTCCTGTGACAAATTCCAAACGTTAGAGTCATGACTAGCTCCACCAAAACGCCCATCGACTGCCCTTATGTATATTTCATGATCACAAATCTTAAAAAACAGTTATCATTTATTTGCATTGGGTTTTTATGGTAACTTACGACCATAGCATTGATGCTGTGTTTAAGTTTTCGGTTGAAATATAAATGTTCATCTATTGTCGGTCTTATAATTTGAATATGAGTACCATCTACTGCTCCAATTACGCCAGGTATTCCACATTTATTAAAAAAGTATCGCTTTGCCTCCCTTTCCTTATCTTCTGTCATTTCAATTTTAATATGCTTAGGACAAATAATTTTTTCAATTACTTCGCATACCTCTGACATATAAATAGAAATTCATGACTGAGAAAATCCTAATAGACGATCTTGGCCAATTTGATGTTGGTATCCAGCTTGCGCTAAAAACTTAAGTGTTGCAGCCAATTTCAATAGGGGTGATAGCCGTTGACCTTTCTTCTGGTTTTAAATCGTCTTTAATGCACATCAAAACATACATAAATGCAACTTTATTGAGTCTAAAGTTTTTGATGAAACTAATAATTTTTATTAATAATCATATTTATATTCCACTGAGATAATTTTTCTTATTTTTTCTCATTAATATTCATTATATCTGATGTATCCCGGATTATTTTTCGTTGGACTCTCTCCGTCGGTGGTGCAATGGTTAGTGTGTGCGGCTCTTGTACATGAGATCCTGGGTTCGAACCCGGCTGTGACCACCTTCAAATTTTCTTTCGGCGGCGGTCACCTCGCATAGTGACGGCGACACTATCGAGTATATAGCCATGAAAAAGCCATATTACCGTTCGGAATCGGTGTAAAAGTGTAGGTCCCAATCAGTGAGTGAAAACTGGAAAGCGCACAGCTCAGTGATTGTGAGAAGTTCTCCCCAGTCCCTTCATGGGATGTAATGGGAAAGGAAACCAAACTCTCTCTAGAATGGTATCGCGTTCGTCTTCACTGATATCTGTCCACAATAAAACGCAATCCATTTCAAACAAACTTTTTAAATACTATGTTTCTTCGCTTGATATGTTTATTTTTAATTTTGACGTTTTCAATTTGTTCAGCCGCCGATGTTTTAGATCAGTCGAGCCGCCGACGAATTTCAGCAGCTGCCGCGACCAAAAATTGTTTTGGTTTAAATGTGTAGCTTATTAATAAATTATTTCGAACATTTATTTTTGAGAAAGCCTCGCTTTTTTACAGAAAGGAATCAACATTAAATTTGTTGTTTTTAACTCGGGAAAGTGTTGGTTTTGTTATGATTTTTTGTATCGGCTAACCACCACCGCTATTTTTTCAGTAAGCCGCCGGCGCCGAATATTTTGGTTGGCACAGGTCTTAGAAAGAACAATACTGCCAAATTTTCGAGAAAAACTATATTTGGCATTACTTGTTTTTACCCTTTTGTATGCAAATACACCTCTGTATCCTATTCGAACCGATTACACAATAGTGGTCTTCATGAAAGCTCGAAAGAACATCGTAAACTTGCACAGAAAACGTCAAAACAAACAAATTTCCCATACAAAGCGACTTGCACAAAAGTGGAAAGTTTTGGAGGCAAATTCGAGCAAACCTGGAAAAAGAAACGTGAAAACTTTTGACATTTAAATGTCAATATTTTTGTATTGAAAAAAAGAGAGGGTTTTTGATTTATGTGAAAAAAATAAAATAATGGAATAGGTAAAGCATATACTTTTAATTTTACTTTGTATATTTACTTTATCAGCCTTTTTTTGACAATTGCTGCATAGATACACTGAGCAGCTTTATTTGGTGCCTCATGAAACGCTTCGGGCAAACTTGCGCTGAGCAAAAGTTCTAGGTGTTCTTGTTTGCATGAATACCACTAATATGGTTTTACTTTCGAATCGGAAATTACTTTCGAAAGGTTTTGTTTTTCGAATCGGCTTGACTGCTTGTTCCAATACGAATTCTGTTTCTTTGAATTCTGGCGCCAATATGGAGATAAGTAGTTTACAAAAACAAACTGCTGCATTTCATGTAAATTTATCTTTTACTAAATCTACTGCCAATTTGCCAACACCTATGAACATATCTTGCGTGAATAATGCCGCTGCTTATATGCGGTCTACTGCTATAACATCTTATGTCAGTTCTCTTTTATCTGACAATACTGGTTCTGCTGCCGTCGCTGATGTGTGTGATAATGTTGCTAATTTTTTCATCCATCCGATGTGGTCTCTCAGTTATCTGCAAACGCTCACGCTGCTCTTATTCACTCGGAGAGCACTTGCGATGATTTACCAAAACAAGTGCATATCCCAGTCAACAATTTTGAATGGGAAAGAAGAAAAAGCTTGGAGAGGTTGGTGTTGGTCAAAATGATAACAGCGATCTGGATGTGGTAGTGCAAAAAAGTGGGTGCATTTATCGTATGTTAAGCCGTCTGTTACCGCAGAGAATATATCGATGTCAGTGCTGACCACATGGTATGCTTCAGTTTGGTAAAAAAAAGATGCTGAAGTTACTAAGTTGAGAAGTTTAAACTTTAAATTGGGCGCGTTTGTATAAGTCCGCCATAAGTTGGGTAGGTGAGATTTGGCCGGGCGCTAAACTCAAAGCCGTGGATATGGAGGATATACCTTCTAGACCAAGGGCTAGGGTTTGGGTCCCGTAAAATTCACCTACTGAACCACAGGAGATCATAAAGATCATCAGCCACTGCAATCCCTCCATTCCTGCAAAGATTGGAAGGTGATCAAGGTTGAGGATCCTGTAGGAACCTCCCGGTAGGTAGTTTTGGTCCAGAACCAGGATTCCTTAAAACCCCTGGAAGAGTCCAAAGGCCAAATACGGTTTGGGTTCATGAATGTTCCTCTCAGGGTATACAAAGTGGATACGCTGAGTGGCTAACTGGCCGAGTCCCGACTTCGAGTCACAGCTGTAAAGGCAGCATCATTGACCTGTCGGCCGCTCTACCTGGCTCCGAGATTGGTCCATCACTAGCGAGAGTGATCACGAGGCAACCGTGATCGAGGTACCCGGAGTTGAAGATCCTCTCGACCATGAAAGTCCTCCAGATAAATCTTCATCGCAGTAAGACAGCATCTGCCAACCTCATTCTCCATGTTGCGAAGGGTGGAGCCGATGTGGCCCTGATACAAGAACCATGGAGGTCAATGATGGTATATGTGGTATCAACCTTCGTCCTATCAACCCCAGATAGGCCAAGATCTTGCATACTCATTAAAAACAAATTTAATACTCTTTTATTGCAGAATTTTAGTGATAACGATACTACCGCCATCAGCCTCTCGCTGGAAAACGGCCAGCGGGACATCTGGCTAGATTCATCGTACATGGCGCACGACCATATTAAATCACCCCTCCGAAGTGCGTCAGGGATATTGTATCGGAGGCAAAAAGACGGAAGTGTAGCGTCATCACTTCATCACGCGCACCACACAATATGGGCGAGTACCGGCACCAATAACCGAGGTGAGTCTGTTTTTAATTTCATTATAAGCGAAACCTTGTGTATTTGTAATAGAGGCGAGGAACCACCTTTCATAACATCGGTTAGGAGGGAAGTACTAGACTTTACTTGGCTACGACTATGTAACTGTATCCGATTGAAGCGTACTTTCTGATCACTCATTTTCTGATCCTAGATATCTACAGTTCCACATAAATATCGAACCTCAGAAAAGGAAGTTTCAAAAATTATAGGAAAACGGATTGGGACGCCGAATATTCCGACTAATGTGTCAGAGCTGGAAAACTAGTTGGCAAATTTACTGATGCGTGCATGAACGCGCTCAATGAGTCCTGTAAGACCAGTGGTTATTATGCTGTCGGAATCTAAGATCATCCATTAAGCGGCTTTTCAACAAGGCCAAAAAGAGCGGCGGCCAAAGGGATTGGGACGTTTGCAAGATTAGTCTTAATCTATATAAAGGTGAAATCAAGGAGGCCAAACGGAAATCTTGGCGAAACTTCTGTGAATCCATTGAGGGAACCAACCAGACTGCACGCTTAAGATGCGTGCTCGCTAAAAACCCACCGAGTGCGGGGTTCTTCATGAAAGACGATGGAACGTGGACGTATTCGTCTGAAGAGTCTCTTGGGATTCTCCTGGAAACCCCCTTTCCCAACAATGGCAGGAATGCTGGTCATCAGCCAAAAGAGCTAGGCGGAAACTCACCTAGCTTAGAATAAGTTCGCATAATAGTGAGCAGAAAGAATCTGTTATGGGCCATTAGATGCTTTAAGCCCTATAAATCAGCCGGACCTGACGGGATAATTCCCGCGCAACTACAGGAGGCACTATACCTATCTTGTAGTTGGTTGGAGGCAATATTCAGGGGCTGCCTTATGCTGGGAGTCATTCCTAGTATTTGGAAGCAAACCAAAGTGGTTTTCGTCCCGATAGCGGGCAAATGCTCTCATGTGAAACCAAAGGCAAATGCTCTCATGTGAAACCAAATGCTCTCATGTGAAACCAAAGACCAATGTTCTTAAGACATTTGAAAGTTACTGGACATTCACGTTAGAAGTAATCTTCCACAGAATCTACTATCGAGTTCTCAGCATGCCTCTCTCTTGAGAATAAGGTCTTCGCTCGAGGGACCTTCCTGGACATCGAGGGAGCCTTCGGCGATTCTTAGCTCGTTACATAATCTAGGAGTCGACAGCTTAGTGACACGCCTAATTGGGAAGCTTCTGGTGGATAGATCCGTCAAAGCTGAATGGGGTGGTGTTACAATTGCTAGGAACGTTAACAGGGGGACACTGCAGTGGGGAGTTCTGTCTCCACTATTATGGTTAACTTCTGTCAATGAACTGCTTCTTGAATTGGACAGGGCCGAATGCCAGGTCTTTGCCTATGCCGATGATATTGCTATCATCTGTACGGGTAGAAACCTCAATTTACTTAGCATTCGTACAACCAGGACTATCACTTAACCCACTTAAAACCGAGCTTATCTTGTTCTCTCGGAAATAAAAAATTTCTGCATTTGAACTGCCGTCAGTTAATGGGATTCAATACAGTTGACGGAAAAGGTCAAGTATCTGGGGATAATTCTCGACAGAAAACTGTATTGGAAACCGAATGTGGTGGAGAGGGTCGAAAAGGCGTCTGTTGCTCTTTTCTGTTGTAAAGGGGCGATAGGAAAGCGCTGGGGACTGTCTCCTAAGATCACCATGTGGATTTATACGGCAATAGTCAGACCAATACTTCTCTATGGTATCGTAGTTTGGTGGAGTACAAAAGAAATATATTCTGAATTCCTTGATGAAAATTCGAAGATCAGCACTTAGTGGGGCAATGGGCACGACGTCAGGTACTGCACTTAGTGCTATCCTGAACGTCTGTACTCCTGATATCATGGCCGAATCGGCAGCCGCTACATCCCTGGTTAGAATCAGAGATTGTGGCGTTTTGATATCGGGGCATTCCGGACACGCTGAATTACTACACCGGATCAACTCTATTCCCGTAAAAACAGACTACTGTATCGCCTACCTTCTACCAGCGACAAATCTAAGGACTTCTATTCCGAACAGGAATACCTGAGAAAAGTCACTGGAAGGGGATACCAGTAGTATCAGATTTTTCACGGATGGATCAAAGTTGGACGATCAAGAAGGCTATGGGGTCCATTCACCGGACCTAAATGTAAATATCTCCTTCAAGCTGCCTGATCACTGTAGTGTATTTCAGACGGAAATAACCGCCATACTGGAGGTTGCTGAACTACTGAAAAGTAGTGTCACAACCCTCCGGAGAATATGTGTCTACACAGACAGCCAGGCTGCTATAAATCCCTGGAAGCCATGTTTGCTACGTCTCTGACGGTAAAAGAATGCCACTCGTCACTTAGGGTGATGGCGGAGTATTTTGACATCAGGCTCATCTGGGTACCGGGACACAGCGACATTCCAGGTTCTTTCGGCAAAAGAAAGTGTTAGTATGCCAATCTCTACCTGCCGTTTGCAGATCAAGCAGTGGGCCGATAATATGTTCAAGGACAAGTGGAAACTTACTTCAACTTGCAAACAAGCCAGGGTCCTCTGGCCACAGGTGGACAGGAAGAGGACTAGGCAAATACTTAACTTGCCGAGAGGCAGGTTATCCACAATGATAGGAACACTTACGGGACATTGTCTTGTAGGAAAACACGCACTAAGATTGGGACATAGAAACTCTACTCTCTGTAGATGCTGCATGGAAGAGGACGAGGAAACGACGAAACACCTTCTCTTGGATTGCCCAGCTCTGGCAGGACTGAGAAGTAGGATATTCGGGGCACATCTAGTTAGCACCGTAGCCCTATAGGATATTCCTGTAGGTCTTATAGACAAATTTTTTGAAAGGGCAAATTGGCTAGACGACTAGTCAATAGTTGCTATGGAGGAAACAGCAGGTATCACAATGGGCTTCTTTAGCCTAAGTGTGCTAGACATCGTGCTGTCTTGCAGCCTTTTCAACCAACTAACCAACCAAATGGGGCATTACTGCTTATTTCTATGAAGAGGATTTTAAACCAGCTTTATGGCCATCTCATGTTCGTGTTCGCCCTTTTTATAATTCTCAAAAGGGTCGTCCAGGAGAGCAGCCAGCCTAGTCACTAATACTTGCTTCAGTTCTCTAAAAGTATACTACCAAAACATGTCAGGTATGCGGACTAAATCTCATGCTGTTTTATTGGAAACGTCACAATGTGACTATGACGTTTTAATTTTTGTTGAAACATGGCTTACTCCTGCGTTTACGGATGGTGAATTTTTTAATACACCTTTGTATAAAGTATTTCCCAACAATCGCAATTCTGCCGCAACCGGCTGTTCCCGTTGTGGTGGGGCGTTGATAGCAGTTAAAAACTGTTTCAAATCCCTTTCGCTTCAACTGCCTAACAATGATACTCTTTTGGATCAACTTTGTGTGAAAATTTATGGCTTGATTGGCTCGCTTTTCGTTTTTGCATCCTACATACCTCCCAACAGTATACCTGATTTGTATGAAGCACATATGGAGAATATCTTTAAATTGGTTGCAGATGGTGATCAAGATGGATGTATTGTTACTCGTGATTATAACTTAAGTAAATTTGTATGATGTTCATTTCGTAATTCCCCTTTTTATTGATAATTGTTTATATAAAACATATAAACATCCCACATTTACATTGGTTACCCAAGATCTGGAAACCCTACTTTATTTTGTCTGTCCGTTTTGTTATTATTCGTTTACAGATCTTACATATTTGTTTAATCGTCTGTCGGGATAAGTTTTGTAGTCGCGCGGTAAATATTAAAATATTTCATTTTGTTTTCCGTGTATATATATTTATATTGTGATTGTTTTATTATATTTTTTTAATAAAGATTAACGCCAGGATTAAGACAAATTGACGACGAGGAAAACGATTTAAGGAAGCATAATGGCGACACCACATGCAACGACTTCATTGAAACAAGTGGTTGCACAACTGCTCATCAAGCAACAGGAATAAATGGAGCGACAACACCAACTTATGGAAAGGTTGATCACAGCGACTCAACAGGTAACAATCACTCCAACAACACCTGCACTCGGACCTGATGCGTAAATGGACATTGTGGCGAAAAACATCAGGGAATTTTCAGACGACTCAGACGAAAACCAAATCTTTGCTGCATGGTTCGAGGTTGAAGCGGGAAATTTAGATGACGCAGCAAAAGTGAGGTTATTGTTAAGGAAGGTCAGTACGTGTGTTTTTAACAAATACAAAGACTACTTACTTGCAAAACAACCTTGTGACGTCACATTCCAAGAGACCTTGGAAATCCTGAAAAAGTTATTTGGAAGAAAAGGGAGCCCATTCAATATACATACGTGTAAAGTGTATGCAAAATAATCGTGGTGATAGTGAAGACATTGTGACTTATGCCGCCATTGTGAAAACTTCTCACTAACACAGTGTACTGCTGACCATTTTAAGAGTTAATTTTTGTGAACGGTTTGAAGTCTCCAAAAGATCTCGCCATCAAGGCAAGACTTTTAACACTGCTGGACACTGAAACTAATTTAACATTGGACAATTTAGTGGCAGAAATTCAACGGGTGAACAGTTTAAAGCGCGATGTTGCGTTAACAGACCCAAGTCCAGAAATACATGCCGTGGTAATAAATAATGAAAATAAACAAATGCCTTAAAGACCTTGCTGGCAGTGTAGCAATATGCATTTTGTAAAGGATTGCAAATACAGTGAACACAAATGTAAACAATGTTTCAAAATTGGCCACAAGGAAGGGTTTTGTTCATGTTTTCCTGATAAAAATAAGCCAAGGCAACAGCAGTACAACAACAAAAACTAATTCAAGAAAACGCGTAACAGTGTTAAAAGCGTGTATACTACAAAATCAAATCACAAAAACAGACGTTTTGTGTCATTGTATGTCAATAATGTTAATGTTAAATTGCAACACGACACAGGGTCTGACGTCACAATTATTTCTAAGGAGTTGTGGACCAAAATTGGTAAGCCACAATTGTACACATCCGCACATACACCTCGCGATGCTTCAACGAACACAATTAACATCATTAATGTAATGGTGGTTATCAATAAAATTAGACTTCTTTGCAACATTTTAGTTTCTGCAATTCCCGACCTCAATCTTTTCTGATCAGACCTCATGCAAAAATTTAATTTATGGCGTTTAGATGCTTACACTTCATGCGAAAACTTACGAGATAATCGTTTACTTTCAGACGCCAAAATTAGAAAAATGTTTCCACAAGTTTTCAGGGATGAAATTGGTCACGTCACAGGATTTAAAGTTCATCTACAACTTAGACCTAACGCAGTTCCAGTATACCGACCTAAGAGACAGATGGTATATGCAGTAAAAGGGCTACTTGACATAGAACTTAACAAACTAGAACGTGAGGGCATCATATCACCAATCAACTTTTCAGAGTGGGCAGCACCGATCGTCGTTTTTAAGAAATTTTCTGGTAGTCTTCGTATATGTGGGGATTATTCCACTTGACTAAACTCACAGTTTGAGCCGCACACATTCCCATTGCCTTTGCCTGAAGACATCTTTCCAAATTTCAACAACTGTTCATCGTTTTCAATAATTGACCTCAACAACGCATACATGCAACTGGAGGTAGATGACGAGACGAAAAAGCTGTTGGTCATAAACACTTATCGTGGTCTCTACACATTCAACCGTCTAGCTCAAGGTGTAAAATCAGCACCAGGTGCGTTTCAGCAAGCAATTCAAACCATTCTAGCAGGTATTGAAAGTGCGTATCCATATTTAGATGACGTTGTTGTAGCAACACACACTAGAGAAGAAAACGAGCAGGTAGTCCTGCAAGTTCTTCAACGTTTAAAAACTCACAAGATATGGGTCAATTTTCAAAAATTTAAATTTTTCAAGACATCATGTACTTATCTTGGGCATTATGTTGATAACAAAGGCATTCATCCAGATAAAAACAAAATTTAAAATATTTTGGACCTTTCACCACCCAAAAATATTGCCGAACTAAGATCATACTTAGGAGGTATAAATTATTACGGGAAATTTATGCGCAAATGAGAAAGCTTAGAGATCCCTTCAGAGTTATTATTAACTCATTATGACCCCAGACTTTCTATAAACGTAGCAGCAGATGCCTCAAGCGTTGGACTAGGGGCATGTATTTGCCATATTTTCCCGACGGTACTGAAAAGGCCATTTTTCATTGTTCAAGACCTCTCACTCCGGCAGAGAAAAATTACTCTCAAATCGAGATAAATATTTATTCGGTAGGAAATTTATTCTCCAAACTGACCACAAGCCATTGTTAGCCATATTTTCAAATAAGAATGGTATTCCTGCACATTCTGCAAATCGACTTCAACGATGGCACCAACTTTAATGTCATATGATTTTAAATTAGAATATGTGTCAACTAGTCAGTTTGGAGCAGCTGATATATTGTCACGACTAATCGACAATATATCCAAACCCAACAAAGATACAGTTATTGCCCACGGTTGCCACAGGGATATTTTAATTACCAGATTTTTTCAAAAAACTTACCGAAAATTACCAAATTTTTCAATTTTTTTATTAAGGACATTAATTGTTTATTTAAAATAATTCATTACAGAAAATCATATTACATACATACATCAACATAAAGATTAAAAACACGAAAAAAAACATAAAATATGGCATAACGAAACATAATCTTCACTTTCTCTGCATTTTATTGCCTTTCAATTACAATGCAAAATTATTTAGTACACAAGTATCCTAACGCTTTTATAATCAGACCAATCACAGCACAAAGAGTTCGTTAGTGCGAAAGATACGAATATATTTGGCTATTCGCGACGAAAAGCGCGAATTTTGGTTAGGCCCATGACCATTCAATTGTCCCAAATAGTGTTGCCACTGCTTCATATTTTCAGTAACATTTTAGATCACATTTCGTTAAATTTTCTAATAGAAGTATGAAATCAAATGTTTTTTCTTATACTAATTATTTCATTTCAAAAGGTTACCAAAATGAATAAAATGTTACCAAGCCGTTTAAATGTTACCAATGTTACCTGCATTCAACTGGAAAAGGAAATAAAAACAGTAATAAATGACATCGCAGATGCTTTACCAGTAACATTCAATATGATCAGTGCCGCTAATAAAAAAGATACTGAGATGCAAAACATCAACAAATTTCTACAAAGCGGTAAGTGGCCAAATGAAAAATCTAATGACCTAAAATGTTATTTTTCGCGAAAGTATATTTTGAGCGTTGTTGATAACTGTTTAATGTATAATGATCGCCTAATTATACCTAAATGTTACAGGAAGAGAATTTTAAAGGATTTACATAAAGGGCATAATGGAATCGAAAGAACAAACGCATTGGCAAGAAGCTATGTTTACTGGCCGCATGTTGATGATGACATAAAGCAATTCGTTCAAAATTGTTATAAATGTGCATCTGTTGCTAAAACACTACCGAAGACCTCATTATGTTCCTGGCCAATAGCGATACGACCTATGCAAAGAGTCCATATCGACATAGCGGGACCTTTGGAAAATGTTTACTACTTCGTAATCGTTGATTCTTTTTCTAAATGGCCCCAAATATACCAAATTAAATCAATAACATCATCCGTCATTATTGATTGTCTCCTCGACTTCACATCATTATTTGGGAATCCAGAGTGGATAGTGAGTGACAATGGTACTCAATTTACAAGTCAACAAATTTCAAAATTTTGCAATGGAAACGGAATTTTCCATAAATTTACAGCTCCATATCATCCACAGTCAAATGGGCAAGCTGAAAGATTTGTAGATACCCTAAAGCGAGCTTTGAAAAAACTTCAAGGTTCAGGCACCACTAAAGAAAATTTATTCACATTTTTAAAATGTTACAGATCGACTCCAAATCCAAATACGTGAAAAACGCCTTCTGACTTATTCGTGGAGAGAAAGCTGAGGAACAATCTTGACCTTTTAAAGAAACCAGAAAAAGACATACTCCAACGTGATTCAAAAATGGAAGAACTATTCAACAACCAACATAGATCTTATTAACTTGGCCGTCGGTGGTGCAATGGTTAGTGTGCGCGGCTCTTGTACATGAGATCCTGGGTTCGAACCCGGCTCTGACCACCTTCAAATTTTCTTTCGGCGGCGGTCACCTCGCATAGTGACGGCGACACTATCGAGTATCTAGCCATGAAAAAGCTTCTCAAATTACCGTTCGGAATCGGTGTAAAACTGTAGGTCCCTATCAGTGAGTGAAAACTGGAAAGCGCACAGCTCAGTGATTGTGAGAAGTTCTCTCCAGTCCCTTCATGGGATGTAATGGGAAACCATTTATTTATTTATTTTTTAAGTTGGTCAGCGAGTATTTGCAAAACTATACAAATATAATAAAACTGAATGGTTCCCGGTACAATCACTAAAATACTTGGCAATGTCAATTATAAATTCAAAATTGATAATATTCCTGATTTTGGTGCTGTGAGATCACACACCAACCAGCTTAGACTTCGGTATGAAAATTCACAAAACAACATTTTACCAATTTGGACTTTATTTGATTATTTTAACATTACACCGCAACGGATAACATCAACAAGCAGCGAAGCTAATGTAGAAGCAGTTAATGTTCATCAAGATACTACAACTCAACAAACATCAAATGAGACAGATGTTCCTGTATCCACTGCAGCAGAGACATCAAATAATCAAAGCAACGAAAACCCAGTTTTGACCTTTGATGAAACTGTTACACCACCGCAAAGTGTTCAACCTGTTCCAACTACATCTCTTGACAATCGGACTCCTGTATAATTCCGACGTTCCAATCGTTTAAAAAGACCATTATCATCTTTCAAAAAGAAAAAGAGATGTTGGAATCCCCATATAGACATCCCACATTTACATTGGTTGCCCAAGATCTGGAAACCCTACTTTATTTTGTCTCTCCGTTTTGTTATTATTCGTTTACAGATCTTACATATTTGTTTAATCGTCTGTCGGGATAAGTTTTGTAGTCGCGCGGTAAATATTAAAATATTTCATTTTGTGTTCCGTGTATATATATTTATATTGTGATTGTTTTATTCAATTTTTTTAATAAAGATTAACGCCAGGATTAAGACTTTTAATGCTGGATTTTATATGATATGAAAAGACTGACTGTCAATCATAACAATAATTTTATTGATACAGTATATAGTATGGACTTAGTTCAAATTAATTATTTTTCTAACGCTTTAAATAGACTTTTAGATCTAGTTTTTATTAGCAAAAATTTTAAGTTTTCAATGGAGAAGTGTAATCATCCAAACAGTATTCCTTATGCTCATCATGTTGCAATTATTCTAAATGTGAAATTTTATTCATTTCGTAAAATAACGCATTTTAATTTTTAATTTGATATTAATCGTTGCGATTATCTTCTGATTAATGAGCAGCTTAGAAATATTGATTGGTTGAGTGTTTTTGGAAATAAAACTTTGGATGTTTGTTATTCTGCATTTCTTGAAAATAGGTCTGTTTGAGAACGTGATAATTTGTACAATTTATCACATTTCTTACTTGATAGTGTTCGTTTACTCGATAAAATCAACAACGAGAGAGCCAGAGAGTGAATATTTTTGACAGTTGAATGATAGAGAACTTGCAAGTTTTTACTGGAGAAATTTTTGCCAGTAAGAATTATCAAGTACGAACATATGTTTTTAAACAGCTGTTTTATTTAAATAAACAAAACTTTGAAAACAAAGAAGAAATTTAACAATGGCAGAGGTAAGTAAGAAAATACATTTGTTGGAACATTTTAATAGAATTTGTTAATAAACTAGATTCCCAACAAAGTGCAGTGTTAACAAGTCAACAAATTACTCTGAACATAGGGAAAACAATGAAACGAAAAGCAAAAAAGAAAACATGAATCAGCTGTTTACAAACAAATGTTGATTACTTGATACTTTTTACTGGATGTCGTTCGTTTACTTTTTGCGATATTTTTTACTTAGAGAGTAAAATCAGCCTTACTCTCCCAGTAAAAGTTACTTGATATTTTTTACTGGAAAAGTTCTCAAACAGACCTAATATTAATAATATATGTAATGTTTATGTATCTCGCTTGAAGCCAAAACTAGATGAACTTCCCTGGTATACTCCAGGTTTGAAAAAGCTAAAGAATTTAAGAAACAAGTTTAAAGCTAAAGAATTTAAGAAACATGTTTGAGCATTATGCTAGAGAATTTTAATTTTTAAACAAGTTTTTATAGAAGCAATATATTGTGAATTTTGAAGGTAAAATCAAAAACAAACCCAAATCCTTTTTTCAATTTATTAAACCTAAAATATCTACTAGTGATTTTCCGTCGGTAATGCACTATGGTGATAGACAAGGAGTTACCACTAAAAAACAAGCTAATCTTTTTGCGGATTTATTTTCAGTCTTCGTATCATACTGTCGTTTCGGGGCTATTGAATAATATTAAATCTGTGACTGACATGGGAAGCTTAAGGGTATCTGAGGATGATGTTTTGTCTGTTATACGTATTTTAAAAGGATCTTGTAAAGAATATATAGATGGTGTTTCGGCTCACTTCACTGGGCAATGGAGGAATAATTTATGTATTCCATTGGATATAAGTATATTTAATCTTTCTTTAATTTTTCTTGATAGATGGAAGATTTCCTTCATTACGCCTATTTTTAAGTCGGGCCTTAAAAGTGATATATGTAAGCAATTATAGACCTATTTCGAAACTATCTACTATTTCGAAAATTTTGAACACATTGAGGCTGTTTTTTTATTCCCTGCTAAACTAATTTTTCGAAGACTTTGTATGGGGAACTAAGCGATTTTAAGCGCGCACTCCATACAAAGTCGTGGAAAAATTAGTTTAGCAGGAAATAAAAAAACAAGCTTATTGTTAATCAAAATTGATTAATTCTATCCGCCATGTTTCACTCAGATGTGCAACATGGCTTTATGAAAAAAAGCTCGACTGTAACCAATCTATTAGATTTTACAAATTACTGCATTTCGAATTTTGAATTAGGGAATCAAGTTGATTCTATTTACTTCGATTTTTGCAAAGCATTTGATAAGGTCTCCCACATTATTCTTTTAATGAAGCTAGAAAAGATGGGAATTCATTCCGCTTTTCTTTCATGGATTAGTACATATCTTTCCAATAGGCGTTCATGTGTGACTGTAGAAGGTTGTAATTTAGATTTTTACATTGCTACTTCAGGCGTACCTCAGGGCAGTATTCTGGGTCCGTTATTCTTTATTCTATTTATGAATGACATAGACTCGTGCTTAAAATTTGGCAATTTCCTTTTATACGCTGATGACTTAAAACTTTTTTCCGCCACAATGAGCATGCAGGACAGTGTTCTTCTATAGGAAGATATTGATCGCTTGTGTAAGTGGTGCGAATTAAATTACTTGCCAGTTTAGTAGACGGGTTAACATGATCACGACAGTCTACCATATGCAAAATCTTATATTGGATAAGGTAGATAGCGTTATTGATCTTGGGGTTGGTTTTGATGCTAAATTATCTTTCAATGAACACACTGCCTAAAGTTTATAATGTGCTTGCTTTTATTAAACGGAATTGTAAGAAATTGATACATTTGGATACTTTAGTATATTGCCGATCCAAAAATTCTTTAATATTTTTACATAAACTTGTTTCTGAGAGTATTGATTGTCCTGAAATTCTCAGTCGTATTGACTTCAACGTTCCCGTTAGAAACCTTCGTTCCAATGAATATTTTAATGTTCCTATGCTCTCTATGAACCTATTTTACGTTCATTAAAAGAATATAATTTAGTCAATACCAAATATGATATAGATTTATAATTTTCTCTAAGAAAATTTATTTATATTTTAGATACATATTATTTTAGTTTAAGCCAGTCTGTAAGGATTATGTATCCATAGACTGAAATAAATCAAAATACATACAAAATTGCTGCAGCACAAGTCCCTTTACACGGGTTATTTTAAGCAAACAAAAAGTAAAATAGCACTTTAAGCGAGTTATCGAAAAATTATAGATAATTTTTTGAGTTTATTTTGACGTGTTTTATACAAAAAAGTGAAATATCAGGATTTTTACACGGTCCCTTAACTCCATTACCCTCTTTCACATCCGAAATTTCGAGGTCCAACTCCGAAACTATTTTTATTTTACATATTTTGCTTAAAATAACGTGTTCTACCCGACGCATATTTTTTTAATTGTGGAGAGTATATACTAATATACTAAGCCGAATTTGGATAGCGTTTGTGATTTCAACTTTTTTTCTTGCTATGGTGTTTCTCTGATTTCAAATTCACATAATTCAAATTTTTGTTTCTTACTTTTATTGTAGCTATACATACATACATGTATCAAATTTTACAAAAAAAAGAACGAAATACGAAACAAAACGCCTAACATGGATCCGAACTTTTATAGCCATCACGTGCAATATTTTTAAAATACGGGTTGATATGTTCAGTGACAAGTACGAAATTAATCGGCTCTAACGGTTAATGTAGGCTTCACACAAAGACAGAGTATGCTTATCCCGCTGTTTTACGGCACTACTTCAAATAAATCCTAAAATCTTATGCAAGAAGAATATGGTTGCGAAGAGTATATTGATCCAGCCGGAAGCGTTTAGAGAAATTAGTGAAAACAAAAACAATTAAGGTGTCAGACTGTTTATTTTAATTGTATAGTTTAATAATATTTATGATAAAATCTAAATTCATAATGATATCAGTCGATATGCACTGGCAAAACTAACTCAAAGTGGTCGCCTACATTATCCAGCGTCTGCAGTGGATGAACGTTGGACGATGTCGAAGCTACGTCATCCATATCTGACACATTTTGTGTGACGGCTGCCAAATAACTTGCGCTTGTGCTAGCAGCACTATCGTCACTAAATAATGTGCTGGAATTAGAATGATTCGCGGCAGCTGTGACTCCAGCCGACAAGGACGAAGTCTGGGGTTCAGCAAATATGGATGAAATCGACGTCGAAGCTTGAGAGGACGACTGGTGGGACTGCGAATTTCGCCGTCGTCGTGACTCGTCATCACTGTGGTATATATCATCCTCGGAGATTTCGAGGCTTGACACTTCTGACAGCTCTGACAAATCGAGAAAACGATGACGGTGCTGGTGAAAATAAGATACAGGACAGAGAATAAAGAAATTACAAATCCATAAAACATTACAGACAAACGTACTTTATTGACACCTACGAATCGCTCTTCCTTAATCCTGGACAAGCGCATCAAGAGATCATAGTGCTGCTCCACGCGCCGTAGACATGTAGTACAAATGGTTTTTGGAAGCGGATCTGTGGGCGAAATCTAAGGATCGTTTATATTTTAAGTTATTGGGTGCTTACAAGTTCCTGCGACACTGGCTTTACCGTAATTGGCAAATATCCATTAATCTTCTCCACCAAACAAAGACGCTGTCCTTGATCACCGTAAATGTGGATAACAATCCGATGCATTTCAGAACATAGGCGGCACAAAAATCCAGAAATACACGCTTTGTCTATACTTCCCATGATTGCAATTTATTGTGATTAACAAAATAGTTGGGCTTTTTTCGGCTTAAATTATTTTATGCTTTGCTCTGCAGTTATTTGTATCTTTCTTTATTTTGCTTTTCGTTGCCAGACCTGTGAAATGATGAAAATAGACATGACACATTTAGCGAAAGTACCACGATTAGTACCAATGATGGCATTTTTTGTTTCATGATGCTTAAGCCCGGTATTCAGTTTCACGAGATTTTCGTGGCCATTAGAAGTACGTTAATAAAACATAATAATCAATAATCATTTGCTTGGTGCCTTTTCATAGTGTTATTGTATATAATTATACAAATTCCAACCACGTTGAAGTGAAATTACATAAACTACGCAAAAAGTATGAAATAATCAAGTTATACCGTGAGAGAAAAATGCGTTTGAGTGAATTACTGGCACTTTTACCAGAGTTGCCAAGTTGCGCACATCTTCTGGTCTTCTAAATCATCTTTGGACCGTCTTCAAAAACGATGTACAAGTAGACAATCAAAATTTCTTTTCACTCAAATACCAACAAACAAAACGATTGAAACCCTAGTACTTCTCTACTCTCTCTCTTCCTCTCTTCATTGAATATTTCAATACACGAGCAGCTTTTTGATGTTGAAGTAAAATTACATAAACTATGCAAAAAGTATGAAATAAGCAAGATATGACGCGAGAGAGAAATGCGTTTGAGTGAACTCCTAGCACTTTTTGGTTCTCTTTTACCATGGATGCAAAGTTGCACACATCTTCTGGTTGTCTAATTGTAAATCGTCTTCGCCGTCTTTGCTCAAAGACGATCAAGAATTAGACAACCAGAAGATGTTCGCAATTTGGCAACCCTGGTAAAAGAGAAAAGAAAGTGGTAGGGTTCACTCAAACGTATTTCTCTCTCGCGTCATATCTTGCTTATTTCATACTTTTTGCATAGTTTATGTAATTTTACTTCAACATGGTTGGAATTGGTATAGTTATTGTTGTGATCCTATGACCACAATGGGAATCCCTTGCACCTTAGCGAGAATAAACCATCAAATGAAAGTCTCGATGTTAAGATAACAGAATCAAATTTAATAAATTAAATATGATCACTACAAATGATGTTGTGTTGCGTTTATTCTCTGGTAAAACAAAATAATTTTAATACACAAGATTAATATAAATGTTAGATGAAATGAAACTTACGTGGTTTCTTGCTAAGTGTCTTGGCGCAAAGTGATCAAAAGATGGAGATTATTTTCTTATTACTCATTTCTGCAGTTTCAGTTTTATAAAATGCACCAATACACTTTTTTCAAGAACCGTTTTAGAACGAAGTATATAAATGACCAAAATACATTAAAATGAAAATCCATTGACAGTAAACAAATAACTCAAAACGAAGAATACAATGAAAGTAAACAAAAGTCTCATAATAAACAAATACAATTAAAGAAATGATATGTCATCTCTAAGACAAGGTAGCCGTGACGTTGACAGTTATATACAATAACACTATCAAAAAGCTGCTCGTGCATTGAAATATGCAATGAAGAGAGTAATAGAGAGAGAGAGTAGAGAAGTACTAGGGTTTCACTGGTTTTATTTGTTGGCATTTGAGTGAAGAGAAATTTTGACTGTCTACTTGTGCATCTTTTTGGACGGTCAAGAATTAGACGATCATGTAATGTACGCAATTTGGCAACAATTCACTCAAACGCATCTATATCAGGAATCATATTTTTATAATATCATAGTTTGTACAGTTTGTGCATAGTTCATGTAATTTTACTTCAACATGGTTCGATTTTGTATAGTTAATAATAACACTATCAAAAAGCTGCTCGTGTATTGAAATATACCATGAAGACAGTAAGAGAGAGAGAACAGAGAATGGCTAGGGTTTCACTCGTTGTGTTTGTTGGCATTTGAGTGAAGAGAAATTTTGACTATCTACTTGTACATCGTTTTTGACAGGTGTACCTCCAGAGGACTTTTACCAGATAATACCAAAATTGCATCTATAGTAAAGTATACAATACCCACAGTTAAGGACGCAGTTAAACACACAGGGAAAAGATTAGTTGGAAACCAATTCAGGCATTAGAAATTCCATGATAAAGTATATTTTGATTAGAATTCAAGCATGAAACACATAGACGACGACAGGCTACCGACCACAACCTGTCAAAAATAAAATACATGCGTTTATATGCAAGTGAATATTTTAACGACGGCAAGGCGACACGACTGCAGGTTGTTGTCTATGCTACTTATGTAGCTGTAGTTGAATTAAACTAATTTCTATTTGTGTGGGCGACAATCAACAGGTTAGAGCATAGAATAACACATACGTAGAAGGTTTTATTCGCTCAATAAATTAAACGTCATAGGTACGATGGAAATTACACAGTGGAGGGTGGAAAATATGGGTTCAATAATATCAGATGGTGGCAATAGTATACAGCGATCCACAAAGGAACTACACCCGAATTTCGTGTTTTTGTGGCAAACTAGTTGTGTTAAATACAATACAAATGAATACCAACGTTAAAAGTCAACAAAAAAGTGCAAAATACATTTAAATTTTTCAGTTCTACACCAAAACGACAGGAAATAGTTAAGTGAACATATTTTGTACCTCCACCTGGTGTATGTAAACATTTCCACAGACCTACCGAGAGAGTGTGAAATGAAACGTCAGATGAGAGAATAAGTTCTTCTATAGTATGTGTTATTCTATGGGTTAGAGCTGTCAATGCCTGAAGCGGCACCACTGACAGAATAATCAACTGTTTTCACAATTTTTGTTATGTTTGTAATAATATTTATTAAATATTCTTCAGACATTTTATTTTCTTCTAACACAAATAACACAAACGTCAACATTACAGATCAGCTGTTTACTTTGCAGTTGCCGTCTTGAAAATAATTCAGTAGCTGCCACACATCTACATTTGCAGTCAGCGGCATTTGTAGTCGTGTGTTCATGTAGCCTGTCGTCGTCTATGTGTTTCATGCTTTATAATTGTCAAACATCAGAATCGATGTTATTGATAGATTAAAAATAGGTCTTACTAAATACAACTTTCTACTACCGAACTTTAGTTGTATTAACCAATTTGAGTATTTTTAAAACCTCACTCATCTGAAATGGAAGATACAAATAATAAAAAGTACAATATTAGAATTCGTATTAAAATATTAGTCACTGTAATCATAATTTAGTTTCTGTTACAAAAATAGTTGTTAAAACGTTATGTATTCGATTTTTCATAAGAGGCTTCGATGTCAAAGAGAAACTACATTTATTGGAATGTTACACAATGACTTTACAGAAAACTATTATTTTAAACAGAAAGTGATAAACAAAGTTGTGGAAAATCAATAAAGTGTATAGATGTCAGCCAACGAAGAATACATATTAGTTGTGTTCGTTTACTTTCCCAACAATAATTTGCAAGATTGTAGTTTGAGAGAGTACGAAAGATTTTACGCTCTTTTTGAAAATTTACAGAAAAAGTAAACGAACAGCATCCAACAAAAATTTGCAAGAAAACAGCTGATAGAGTTGATGTTTGTTTTTTAATTGTGATTAAAACATGGAAAGGAGGCCACAGTTGACTACTGTTGACATCAATATTATTCATATTAGTTACAATTTGCTATAAAATATTAAAGAAAACAAGAAAAAATCAAACATGATTTTACTTACTTGTCTTTGATAATTTATTTTTCATTTGCTTTGTTTACAAAACAGCCGATTTTAAACAGCTGCTCTATCTTGCAAATTTTGGTTGGCTAAAATTTTTCCAACCAAAATTTGCAAACTCTCTAACATCGAACTGTCAAAATTTACGTTCTCTAGCTCTCTTTAAACGAACAGAAAACTAGCAACAATTTGCAAGAATTTGTAGGTAAACGAGCACACTTATTATCATAAACTTTTAAACACAATCGTTGAATCTGACGCCACTATTGACGCCTTAACAAACACATGCAAACAATTGTGGACACTTGGCTGGAAGAACTATTATTGTGGATGAAACAAATTAACTTAAACATACATATGATACCCAGGGTAACCATTCCCATTTTTGATAGAAAATATGATTCTCGTAGCTAAGTCTCTATCTCGATCGCTAAAATGCTACAAACAGTTTTAAGGCGAATTTCTTAGGCGAATTTCTTAGTGATGTTACTATTTTCGCCGTATCTAATTTACTAAAAGTAGTCTATACTTCTTCCTCTGCTTTGGTAAAATGAATTTGTCACTTTATATTAGTGTTGCCAGGCCTTATAGTTTGATTTCCTCAGAAACGTTACAAATTTTTTATTAGACCTGCTGAACTCGCTTTGTTTGTTGGTAGTTGAGTGAAGACACATTCTGACTGTCTAGTGTAGAAATAGTTCTTTTTGTAAATGTAAAAAATACAACAATATATATTTTTTTTATTTTCCTCTAGATAACAAATCATCTTCACTACGGTAAATTAAATTTTTTGAAAACTGTTTTTCAGAGTTGCCGAGTACTATATTAATCGTGTGACTGGAAGTCGTCATAAATTGCCACATAATCGCTTTGCGCCAATTGGCCACAATCAAATATATGAAATATGAGACAATTTTATTACTGTTCCCCAATTCAGCACAATAAAAAATTTTCAAAAGTTGTGCGCAATTTGGCAACCCCCGTAAAAGAGGATCAATAAGTTGACACAATTCACTCAAACGGATTCCTCTCTCGCGTTATACATATCTTGATTAATTCATACTTTTTACATACTTTATTTAATTTTACCTAGACATGGTTGGAGTTTGTATACTATATACAATAATATCAAAAAATTGCTTGTAGATTGAAATTTTCAATGAAGAGAGTAAGAGAAAGCGAGAGAGAAATGTAACTCTTCACTCGTTTTCTTATAATATAAGCAATAAAGTGGATGGAATTTTGGAATAAAGGGAAGGACGAAATACTTGTCAAAATATTAAATGTATATTAATGTGATTTATTACATACCACAAACTACTCTATAGCCGGGCGATACACTTTCAACCATAGATAAACGAATTAAGTAGATATCCCACTGGCGTTGTCAAGTACTGCCACTAGGTGCTGTGTTGTCGTTTTGAAACTTTCATTAACGTTTCTCATAACATTCACTGACGTTTATTCAACAGTGTGGGACATTTTTTCAATACAAAAATAGAATCATTTTCCATGTTGTGCTATTCAAACAACTAATTTAGGTTTTTTCATGTCGTTGTGTTCCCCACTTTCAAGTTAAAATGTTGTTATTTTGATTGCATCTTTTTGTTTACCGTTATTTTTGGTGTTCGTTTGTGTTGGATTTGAGAGCAACGGACCACAAAACTAAAACAAAATCGCTGTTGATGTTGCCTACCATACCTATTGTTAGCACCTGTTCTAAATACATCTTGCAAAGTATATTTTGTTTGGGATCAAACGTTGTAATTATTGCATCCAGCTCCATCTAGAAAATATCCCATTGAACACGAAATTTCCCAAGGCATGTGCGATATCTAGTTAATTCCTTTATCTATGCTTTCAACCAGAAATCAACATAATTGTTAAGTTTTTGAGAAAAATAAAATGAATATGTCAAAGCAATTTATAATAGAATTTATTAATTGCTTATAAAGGAACCGGTGCCGATGCCAGTGAAGAGGCCTTAGCGGTAGTAGCGTACCGGAGAGCTGAAATCGACGGTAAAGTATACTTGTATTTGGTAAAGTATACTTGACTGGCCGGACGAGGCTATAATGGACAATATTTCTGACTATTGTTCTGATGAACTGAGATCTAAGCGGAAGTTTTTGCTGGCAACAAAAGTGAGTAGTTTTGAATCAGTAATTAATCGTTTTTGTAATTATAGTAGGCTCAAACGCACCATAAGCTGGGTCCTACGTTATATGGTAAATCTTTGGCGTAGGGTAAAACGAAAGGAGGTGCTCAAGGGTGAACTCTCTGCCGAGAAAGAGCAGAATGTTGAACTGTTGTTCACCCGTTACGCCCAAAAGGTGTCATTTTCGGATGACCACGCAATTCTTGAGCATCAAAAGACAATTTCCAGTTCCAGTGTGCTTTCTTCGCTCAATCCTTACATGGATTCCGAGGGTATAATTCGAGCCAGTGGACGCATACACAACGCTGGTTTTAAATCGGTGGAATCATGCCGTCCTATAATTTTGCCAAAACAACAAAATAACACCTTTGATAGCAGACTGGTATCATCGTCGATTCTGCCACATAAACAGGGGCGTGGTAATCAACGAAATTCGTCGTAATTTTTGGGTACCGTCAATTCGAGAGCTTTTGAAAAGTGTGGAAGCGAAGTGTCAGTTTTGAAAAATACGAAGAGTCAAACCATTCCAGCCGCAAATGGGTATGCTACCTACCGACAGAGTGACACTATTTGTTCGGCCCTTCTCGTACACAGGGATTGATTTCTTTGGACCTATCCTGGTTACCAATCGTTGTAGGCAAGAAAAACGCTGGGTTGTCCTGTTCACGTGCCTCACCATAAGAGCAATCCATCTCGAACTTGCAACTGATATGTCAAGTGATGCGTTTATCTTGTGTTTGCGGAACTTCATGAACCGACATGGGAGGCCCATTCAAATCCGTAGCGACAATGGTACTAATTTTGTTGGTGTGGCCAAAGAACTGGGAGATGCAAGAGACTTCCTCGACCATGATCATGTCACGGCACATCTTGCTTCCATTGGCGTCAAATGGATATTCAACACGCCTGCCAACCCCAGTGAAGGTGGTGCATGGGAGCGCCTGGTACAAGCTGTTAAAAAAGCTCTTTACATAATGCTGAAGAAAGAAACGCCGCGAAGAACATTGTGACTTCTCGCCCCCTTACTCACCTGCCTGTATCTCCCGATGAACCAGAACCCCTGACGCCTGTTGGGTTAAAATATTTTATTAGACACAGAAAAAACATTCGTTTCGACATACATATAAATATAATTGTATCATGAGCTACTGTGATACAAAACGTAAAGTAGTTATCTATAAAGTAGAAGATATTTAGCATTCAAATTCACAACACTCTCCCTGAATGTAGAATGTCTTCATGAAATTAAACATAAATTGTTTCGATAAAATAATTAGCAACATTATGGTATTACAAAAGACCGAATTTATCTTTAAAGTAATCTAATTTTTGGGCAGACACTGCCTTGGTGAATATATCTGCCAGCATTTCATTTGTAGAGACGTATTGCAACGTTACTTCCTTCTCATCAATTTTCTGGCGTATAAATTTGGCCTTTATGTCCACATGTTTTGTTCTATTCGCGTAATTATTATTCAATGCAACATGAATAGCCCCCTTGTTGTCACAAAAGATTTTCATTGTCTTTTCACTATCAGGATTGAGTTCCATTTCTAATTTCTTCAGCCAGACTGATTCCTGTATCGCAGCAGTTATTGACATGAATTCGGCTTCAGTTGATGACAATGCCAGTTTTCTGTTTGTTTGTTGTCCATGTAATAGCAGCAGACTGATAGATGAACACATATCCAGTTGTTGACTGACGATCATCCACGTTGCCTGCCCAGTCAGCATCGCAATAGCCTTTTATTCCAGTATTTTGTAAATTCTTTTTATACACCAGCCCTTTGTCTACAGTTCCCTTTAAATAGCGCAGACAAAGTATGTTGACAGCGTACGAAATATCGGGACGTGATACCTGAGAGGCAAACAATAAGCATCCAATTGCCTGCATATAAGGGACTTTCAACATTTGATTCTTTTCTCCTTCGTTCTTTGGGCTCATGGTAATTGACAATTTTTGATAGCAGGCCATCGGTGTTGAAGCACTCGGTAACATATTTTGATTGATCTATTTTAATGTGATCTTTTTTTCTCGCTATCTTCATTCCAAGTATCGTGGACACCTCTCCCATATCCTTCATCTTAAATGCTTTCGAAATGTTCTTTTTCAGAGATTTTATTGCCTTTGTGTCGGAAAATATCAACACATCGTCCACATATATTGCAATATAAACTTTATAGCCACTGGTCACTTTATGGTATATACATTGGTCAATATCGCTGCGCACAAGTCCCAATTTGAGCAATTCAAGATTTATCGTCTCACTCTTCCTGACTGCTTCAATCCGTATATTGATTTGAATAGTTTGCAGACTTTTTTGAACCAATGTAGAATCCTTCGGGTTGTTGCATGTATATAGTCTCCTTGAGAGTACCATTTAGATATGCGCTTACTGCATTCATTTGGTGAATTTCCATGTTATATTGTACAGCCAACGCAACCAGAAATCGTATCTGACAACAGGAGAAAACGTCTCGTTGCAGTCCACCCCTTCACGTTGAGTGAATCCCTTTGCTACAAGACGCGCCTTCCACTTCTTGGGACTTCCGTTGTCAACATATTTCGTTTTGAATACCCACTTGGATTGGATAGCCTTTTCACAAGGCGGTAGGTCAGTCAGGGTCCATGTATTGTTGATGTGTAGCGAATCTATTTCTTCCTGCATTGCGACTTTCCACTTGGCCGCGTTCTTTGTCGCCATCGCTTCTTTGACATTTGTAGGGTCGCTTGAAACAAATTCCATTGCGCAAAACGATGACGCCTGCTGGCTCCTACTGGCAATACGTTCCGATCTACGAATGGTTGGATCTTCAGCAATTTGTTGCCTGTAATAGGAGATCGGTGACCCGCCATCTTTATCCTGCATCTCAACATCTTCACTGTACGAAGGCCAATCAGTGTCCATGTGTTCACTATCTGTATCAGCTTCAGCTGTTTGCGACTCGCCAGGCGTATTGGACAGTTCAACAGAACTTGGCTCTTCACTGACATTCAATGACGGTGTTGATTCAACATCAGGCAGAACATCAACTCTCTCCCTTGATTTGACACCTTCACATTGCTCGAACTCTGGGTAGTATATCGCGCCATGATTGCCCTCAGCTGCCTTAACTTTACATTGCTCGAACTCTGGGTAGTATATCGCGCCATGATTGCCCTCAGCTGCCTTAAATTTACATTGCTCCAAAAATTCCACATAACGAGTTATGATAATTTGTCCATTTCGGAGGTTGAATAATCGATACGCTTTACATTCAGAACTATATTCCACCATGATACACTCCATCGACTTCGGATCTAATTTGAATCTTCTTTCTTTTGGTACGTGCGCAAATGCGGGACATCCAAACACTCGTAAGAATTTTAAATTCGGACGACGACCAGACCATATCTCTTCGGGGGATGAGTTCAGTCCACGACAAGGTACTCTGTTGATCAGAAAAACAGCAGTTACAGCGGCCTCAGCCAACAACGAACTCGTTCTACGATGGTTCGATTCATCCTTTTTAAAAACTTCAACATCCCATAACTCGATATCTAAGCGACTTAAAAGAAATGCTAGCTAATTTTTTGAGTTTATTTTGACTTCTTTTATACAAAAAAGAGATGGTCAATAGCTTTACACAGTAGCTTAACCCCATTACCCTCTCACACATCCGAAATTTCGGGGACCATATCTGGGAAATAATGCATTTGCCCGGATTTTGTTATTTTACTTTTTTGCTTAAAATAATATGTTCTGCTCGCCTCAAAAAATAGTTGTTTTTTGAAGTGTAAGCCATAAATAGACCTGGCCCAGTTGAGAAACTCATGTATTTTGTTTTTGTACTCTTGCATTCTTGTGTTGTTGGCATATATTTGTGTAGAGTTTCACAACTGAAGCGAATGAGATAAAAACAAAATGCCTGTTGTTGTTTGTGAGGGTTGTAACTTTAAAAAAATAACAAAACAAAATTTGGCAAAAGCTTAGTCATAATACAAAATGTATAGTCTCTTCCACTGACCAGTCATACTGTAGGCTCGAATCGAGCTAGGGCTTTGAAATTTCGCACACATCTCTCATATTGCTAAATTAGAAAACCAACAAGTTTTTGTTCAAATCCGCCCACAACCACGCCTACCTCCCATATAACGTAAAATAAAAAATCGTTGTATTTTCCTCATTTTCATATCTATGTCAATAAAAATTACTGCCAGTGCTTGCATTTGAGTCCCCAATTATATTAAAAATTTAAGTGCCACGCCCAACGCCCATATACAAATTTTAATTTTTCAAAATTTTCGAAAACACAGATATAATTCTTTGTAGTTTCTGATAGATGTAAATCATCACTTACATCTATATAAATAACTAAAGCCTAATATGTTAGCTGAATATTTGCAAAAAAATTAGGGGGCCATAGTTTACCGTTTTTTTTAAATTAACCAATCATTCCAAATAAAAGTCAAATTTGTACTATAAAATTATCAAAATTTATAAATTTTTCAGCATTTCTCAGTGCATACTTTTAGGGATGTGATATATGAAACACAACCGCTGTAAAAAAAACTTTAACTAACGTTACTATTATCGACAGTATTAAAACACATATGCCTAAAAGTAATCACCATTTTATATGGTGTTTTCATCCATTTTTGTAATGAAATTTCGTGGCACTTTTTTTATAAAATTTATAGTTAGTTAGTTAGTTAGTTCGAAAAGAGGGGCGCGATGTTGAGTGTTCAGAAGGAGCACTCTAAACCTTCCCATGTCAGTAAGACATACACTTAAGCCGTTAAGTTCGACCTGTTGTGCGCTCTAGGTTTATCCTACTACTTCTCTATATCCCTTATAGGAATTCGGTGCTATTCACGAAATTCCTTAGTTTGTTCCAGTCCATACCCACAAGTTTGGTCATGTCCGGTATCGTACTATCCAAAAGATATCTGGATCTAGCTTGTGTGAAGGCCGGGCAGTGGCATAAGAAATGCTCCAACGTCTCATCGTCCTCCATGCATGCCCTGCACTCACTGTTCGCCACTAGTCCAATACGGTACAGGTGGGCTCGTAATCCCGAATGCCCCGTTAAGACTCCCATCATTTTTCCCATTTCGGCTTTTCCCAGTTTCAGCAAACCTTTTGTCCTCAATCCATCTGGGTCTCCCCATAGGATCTTTGTCATCCTGCCTACTGATTCCCGGTTCCACTGGGCTATATGTGCCGATTCCGCCCATTTAATTAACTCAGCCCTCGTCACCCCAAAGGGTTTCGCTCCATCCAGGCTCACCGTTTGGAGTTCCCTGGCTTTCTTTGCCAGGAGGTTCGCTCTCTCGTTGCCGAATACTCCGCTGTGCTCCGGTACCCAGATGATGTTGAGTCTGCCGTGCATAGAGTAGTCTTTTAGCACCTTCTTACAGTCAAGGACCGTTCTAGATTTGACAGTTTCTGATGATATTGCCTTTATTGCCATTTGGCTATCCGTGAATATATTTGCCTCGGCTGGGATTGTATTATCGCCGAGCTATTTGATATACTCCGTAATCGCCCGAACTTCCGCCTGAAAGTTCGTATTATGATCCGGGAGGCGTATTTGGGATTCGGTTGCTGGATTTTCAATAAAGAATCCTAGACCCGTTTTTTCTCCTAGCTTTGAGCCATCCGTGTAGCAGTAAGTCCCATTTGGCATTGGTGTCAGGGTCCCATTCTGCCAGGCGTCTCTAGTTGGCGTTAGGGTCACGCAGTTCGCCTTAACCCTTATCTCGGGTATTCGGTCAGATTCACTCGTATCTTGCGTGTACCCGACTAAGGCCCCAGTTATCCGTTGGTGTTTTGACGTGAGATCCCTGTTGATCCATTCACCTGTAGCTTGTAGGCGTTTTGCCGCAAGGGCAGCCTCGTATTTGATTCTAATCTCGATTGGCTGGATACATAAAATAGTCTCCATGGCTCTTGTCGTGGTTGTCCTTATTGCACCGCTGATACCAATGCAGCACATTCTCTGAACCCTCTGCAGTATTGCGATGTTACATTTCCTCTCAAATGCCGTCCACCATACTACAGAAGCATATGTTAGTACAGGCCTGATTACGCTTCTGTAGAGCCAGTGTGTCATAGTCGGTTTGAGGTCCCATTTGGACCCTATAGCCCTTCTGCATAGCGACCAGCATCTGTAGGCCTTATTAGCACAGTTTATCCATCTATTCCTTAGCATATGGTTGATCCAGTCTTTTAATGCCCGGTCCACCCTAAACTGGTCTAAGGATTGGATAAGTGTTTCGGTCCGGACATTATTGAACGCTCCCTCAATGTCTATGCATACAACGAGTGTGTATAGTTTGTCATTGAGAGATTGCTCTATGTAGTAGGTTACCTCATTAAGTGCGGTATCCACTGATCTGCCTTTGACATAGGCGTGTTGTCTAAACTTCAGCATATCGCTCGGTATTCCACTTTCTACCATGTCGTCCACTATTCTCTCCAAGGTTTTGAGTAGAAACGAGGTGAGGCTAATTGGTCTATAAGCCTTTGCCGTTGCATAGCTTGCTTTTCCAGGTTTGGGTATGAATACTACCCTGGCCTCCTGCCAGTTTCTCGGTTTGTAGGCGTATTTTAAGCATGTGGTAAAAATTCCTGCCATATGGGTTGTTAGCCGGGAAAATACCATCCGGTCCCGCCGCTTTATATGGGGAGCAACTCTGTATCGCTTTTTCGACCATTTGGTCCGTAATGATTGGCGACTGATGTACTACATTCTCACCTTGTGACCATTCCCCTGTGGGTTCCGCGTTCCCATTTGGAAAGTGTGTATCCATCAGGTGCCTAAGTGTTTGTTCCATTGTATCCATTCTCTTTCCCGTGTCATCTACTAGCGTTTCCGCCTGTACGTGGGTCTTAGAGAGGAATGTTTTCATCTTCGACATGTCGTTGACGCTATCCACGTGTTCACTGAATGGTCTCCAGGAGTTGCGTCTCGCTTTTCTCAATATTGCATTGTATTCACTGAGACTTCTTTTGTAGTCCTCCCAGTATACTGGTGATTTCTTACGCGTGGCCCTGTTGTAAAGTCTACGGACGTTCATCCCTAGATTTCGTATTTCCCCTGTAACCCAGGGTTTTTCTTGGGCCGATTTCCTTTCCCGAAGTGGGCAGCTGTCCTCGAAAGACTTTACTAGTGCTTGCGTTGTCTTTGTCACTATGTCGTCTAGTTCGTCCCTGCTAGAGTATTCAGGCTGAGGGTGAACTAGTCGGTGCTTAAGTAGGTTTCCGAACTTTGTCCAGTCTGTCTTGGTCCTATTTCGGAAGCATATCGGTTTCGGTGGTGGCCGTGTTATCCTGAATCTAATATATCTATGATCCGAGATTTGAAACCCTCCATTCTTGAATCTCATCTATAAGGTGTTCAGAACAGATTGGTATATCTAACACCTCCTCCCTAATCTTGTTGACAAAAGTGGCTTTGTTCCCAATATTCAGTGTGAAAAGGTCGTTAGTATTCAAATATTCTACTAGGGCATGACCCCTACGGTTACAGTTAGTACTACCCCACGACGTGTGGTGAGAGTTAGAGTCACTACCTATTAATACTTCGTTACCTGTCTGTTTGGCCCTCTCTACCAGTCGCTGTAATTTCGACGAAGGTGGTGGTGTCGGCGAATCATATGGCAAGTATACTGATGCCAGGTATATATTCCCATCTCCCTGTTTCAGTACTGTTGCATCCGATGTTGACAACTCTGGGGAGAAGAGAAAACAAAGGCTTTTATGGCATAAGATACATGTTCTCGGACGGGAATCCGTCTTCGTATAGAATAGTTGGTAATTAATATGATTTAATCCAATAACCTTGTCTTTAGTGGTCCAAGGTTCTTGTATTAAAGCAATGTGTATTTTACCTTTATTAATTTTATCCAACAGAGCTTGGGTTGCCGTCTCGCTCCGGTGGAGGTTAATCTGGATGACCTCTAACATTGGTCCTTCAGTAACCGGTCTTCTTGGGAGTTTGTGATGCATTCGGCCACTTCCTCCTTTTTGTTTTGCGGTGTCTGCTCCGCCGAGCCTCCACTCGCTTCGTCATGCTTCGCATCCTCCGGCCGTGTTCCTCCGGGCGTCATGCCGATTGGCACTTTGCCAACTTTGATGTAGACACCATACCTTTAGTCTTGGCAAGACCAGCCATGGATGCCGGGTCTATTCCGATCACAAGGAGTGTGCCCTCCTGTCCCTCCTCCCTGTGGAAAACGACCCATTTGTCCACGGTTAATCCTGCGTTTTGCTTGCCAATGACTTTAAGTATGGCGTCCGATGCAAACTTGCTGCCCCATCCTTTTATGTATACGGTAGCTTCGTCAGCCTTGGGATGTCCTTCCTTCTTACGAGGGCTAGCTTACCGCCTTCCCAGGGGGAAGAGATTTCATCCACCAGCTTCTTTAAAGTCTCCGCACAGTGTTGTGAAGCCAGCTGTAAAGTGAGTACCTCCCCTTTGAAGCCGCTACTGACGACTTCTATGGGACGTCCACTTTCGGCCTTCATTATGTGGTCCATTACCTTCGTGTTGACGAGGTCCTCCACGGTTTGGTGCTGGTTATCCGGTATTGAGCCAGTTGGGTTTCCGCTGTCAATTACTGCGTAGCAGAGATCGTCCAGTAGTTGCCTTCTTGCTACCTTTACGTATGATGGCGGTTATTTGCCTGTGTTCGCATTCAGCTTCCTCTTCCGAGTTGGATAGGGTTCGTGTTTACGCGCCCTTTCCTTGTCGGTTGATTTGGCTGATGTGCTCGCCTTTCCGGTAATCGCATCGGCTTTGCTCCTATTGTCCCTGGAGCTCTGTTGCATACCCTGGGTAATATGGGGTTTGGGCGTTTCGGAATTACCAGATGACGGGGAACACTTTTTCCTCTTTGCCATTATTTTGACAGTGTTCTGTTCTTCAGGTGATCGGTTTCTCTTCTCAGCCTCTGTTGAGGTCGAGGGAGGCAGCGACAGGTCCTTGGGAACGTCCTGTTTTTCGGCTTGTTTGGCTGAACGGTTCCTCTTTGCAATCTTCCTGCGTCGAGCCCCCGAGAGTCGTTTCTTTTGTGCAGATAGCTTCGCTATGCTCCCGCTTACTTCATCAACCATTCTATTTACCTCGTCATTTTTTGGAGTTGCTAAAATGGTAATGTTGTTTTCATTATTATCGCTTTGGGAATCAGAGTTGGAGTCACCACCTGTTATTGAAGGCTGAGGGCTTATGCAGCCCCGCTTGGTTTCGTCCGCGTCATCATCCTTGTTTTGTTTGCCATTGGCTTTTTGTGTGCTTGCCACAGACTCTACTACAGGGGTCAAGACACCACCCCCTGTAGAACCATGAGTACGATGAACCCGACTCTGCGTTTTCATCATCATCGAAACGATCTCATGGTGTTGTTTCACAATGCTATCGTGGATTAGCCTGTGTTCCGTTTCAAATGTCGTATTAGTATCGTTACGTGTATCAGTTTCGTTTGCAGTGTGTTATCGTTGTTTTGTTTTCCTGTTTTTTGTTTTTTCATTAGTTCTTTTGTGTTCATGTTAGTCCCACGAGTATGCCAGTAAATATACTACAGTCCACCCCAGTGACGGCGTGAGTTGGACCGGGCAACATATTTCATTACTACCGACCCGTGCCCTGGCGTTGGAGGGAGCTGTTAGGAACCAGTTTGTTTAAACACTAACTGGCCATTCTAGGTCCTCGGCACTGCTTACAACCACCTTGACCTTAAAAGTGTTTTTGCATTCATCGTTGGCTATTCTAATGGCGCCAAAATCGCAATAATCGCCATGTCGGGGGAAGCTTCATTGACATTCGTTATTTATTATCAACAGATAGACCTACAACGAGACTCAACTTCCCCCCGGAGTAACCTTTAGTTCGCGCAGCCAAGGCCACACTTAGGCAGCCTCGGCCACACTTAAGCCCCCACATCGCGACAAGGTTGTTACCCCAGGTGGAGGATAAAATAAAATTTATAACTTTGTTCAACAGTATAAAATATTATGGGAATTTCATTTATGAAATCAAAAGAATACACTCCCACCTTTCACATTTTAGCAACCAGACCACAACGATCGATAACGCCACCTTTTTTTAGTCCAAGAAAAACTGAAAACACTTAGTTTTTTGAGTGTCATCATAAAAGCATGAATATATTTTAATCTGTTATTGTTATTCAATTATTTTTTCTTAAAACTTAATGTAGAAATACCATAATTTTCAAATATATATATTCCAAATCGATACGACAAAAAGAAGTTATGTTTCCAGCCCATTGAAATGCATGAAAATCTGCGGCAGGTTACTGCAGAGTTTCACTTTGTTGACTTTGCCGCTTTTTTTTGTACAAAAACAAAATTTGTTGAAAAAAACTAATGATTTATTTCTCTTAATTAAACAATTCTCTACAAAACTGCATCATTACATTTTTGAAATTTGACACTCGAAAAAGGGTATTTTTGCCGGCAAAATCCCTCTGTGCGTCGTACTGTTCATGTGAACATGTGTAGAATCTGCGATGAGGGTTATTTTTAACCAGGTATATTTGATTATCTTTATTATTTATTTTATTTTGTGTGAATATCAGAATCTCATCTGTTACTAACATTTTTCTATGGCTGTAAATAAATAAATTCTCTAAATTTTTTTACTCTCTCTTACTCACTAATATACAACCAAAAATTTTTTGGCTGTCCGTGATCTATATATACGTTCATTCACTGTTCTCTGAACAGCTTCCCCTGGAATAGAGAGGAGAAAGATCTTATCGTTTAAAACTCTCCTCTATAAACTTGACAGCAAACTTCCCAGAATCAGCGACATACATATATCATTCGTCTCTGCGACTCAACAGGCCTGCTGACATCGCTGGGATAAAACTCACAATAACAAGTAAGTGATAATTGGTTTTTTTTTGTTGTTGTCTATGACGAAGAGAGCGAGTGTGATCATAAATTAAATTGCTAAAAGAGCAAATATGCTTATATATACGTAAAGCAGAGGTGACCAAAAATTTTTATGGTGTAGTATTGGTGAGAAAAACGATGTGGCTTCAGTCGTCGTTTAGACAGCGACAAATGCACATGAGCATGGGTGTATGAATTTTTTGCTGATACATCAGAAAAATATGAATATGTCCGCTACTTGTTTACACGTCGCTTTCTCAACGACGACTGAATGGAAGAGCATAAGAATAAGTGTGACATTGTTTATGTGTTGGTCTCCGCAATTGCGGTATGGGCTGGTCACCAGTGACGTAAAGTAAGAATATGTAAACAGAAAAAGCAAAGAAAAAAAATGTGGAAGAATCCAAAAATTGGATTCTTTTATTAATCACAAATTATGTTACACTACGGTGCAAAATTATGGTCACATTTTGCATAATTAAATATTAAAATCACCTACTCATCTAAATCAAATATTTATTATAAATAGAAGTGAATGAAAATATATTTATTTATTTATTTCATCAGCTAAAAACAGCCGGGATATAAAATAAAGTTTAAAATCTTTTAAACAATTACTTAACAATTAACTTAAAAAAAATAAATTTTTGACTTAAAATAACAATTCTAACAAATATATATAAAAAAAAGAAAAACCAATACCAAGAAAATTGGAAAAATGCATAAACCACAAGGCAAAAATATTTAAATTAGTGGAAATGATAATAAATTACATAATTATTAAGTCAAAGATTTCTTAATAGTACTAACAAATAGAAGAAAAAAAAAGCCAATACCAAGAAAATTGGAGGAAAAAAAACAGGATTAGCGTGACTACAGGCACCAGGAACACAGGAACAACAGGAATGCATGAACATCAGCAGCAGGAATTATATAAACACGAAAATTTCAAAAGAAGCAAGAACAGATGACACAGGAACAGATGAAGCAGGAACAGGTGAAGTAGGAACAGATGAAGCAGGAACAGATGAGGAAGGACAGAAAAAGCAGGAATTGGTGAAGCAGGAACAGGTGAAGTAGGAACAGATGGAGTAGGAATAGATATAGCAGGAACAAATAAAGCAGGAACTGTTGAAGCAGGAACTGTTGACTGTTGAAGCAGGAACTGTTGAAGAAGACTGGAACAGATGAAACATGTGCAGGGAGCGAGCAGGAGCTTTGATGACAGGAGAAAGAAAACAGGAACTCTTAAGAAGTGGAAGAACAGGAACAATGAAGACAGGAACAGAGAAAACATATGTAATTGATGAACAGGAACTTTAATGACGGGATAACAAAACAGGAACCATTGATAATTTGAAGAAGGCGAAAAAACGGGAACGATGAAGACAGCAACAGATGAAACATGTGGAGGAATTAAGCAGGAACTTTAATGTCAGGATGGAAAACAGGAACCATTGAGAAATTGAAGAAGACGTATGAACAGGAACAATAAAAATATTAAATATGTGCATGGGAGAGCAGGAAAGTAGCGATGATGACAGGAACATGTGTCGCCAAGAAGCATCAACTCTGATGAAATTAGCGTGAACAGGACCAAATATCCTTTGGACTAAATATCCTTTGGTTTCGAAACCACGATCTGGCAATTCTCAGTTTAGTGTACATTATTACTAAGTATTTTACGTTTTATTACTTCAACAGAGTCAGAAATTGAAAACAAATGGTAAAATTCATTAAAATGTTTACAAAGACTATAAAGAGGATTAAAAGCCTCATAATTATGTTTAACTGCAGGTAAATTTAACAGAACAAAATATCTTGAAGCACGAATAGGAACATTAAAGTATATATGAGATATTAGATGTGATGAATTAATTTCTCCGTTTATTAATTTTGTCATAAAGCATATCCCTAACATGATTCTCCTATGTTCGAGAGTAGGCAAATCAATCAAAGCAAGTCGATTAATATAAGGAGGTAAAACATTATCAGATTGCCAGCCAAGATTTCTCAAGGCGAAGAGCAAAAACTGTTTCTGTACTGATTCAATTCTGTCAATGTGGCACCTATAATTAGGTGACCATACTAACGACCCATATTCAAGTATTGGCCTAACAAGGCTAGTATATAATCGTTTAGCTATATAGGGATCATCAAATTCCCTTGACCATCGTTTTATAAAACCTAATAAACTTGACGCCCTATTCACACAGGAATCAATATGCAAATTAAAGGTAGGTTTCGGATCAAAAATAATTCCTAAATCACCAAACGAAGAAACATTATCCAATATATAATCATCAATCAAGTATGAAGTTTGTAAAACATTTTTCCTATTAAAAGACATTTGTCTACATTTCTTTAAGTTCAACAACATATTATTGCACCGACACCAATCAGCTAACCTCACCAAATCCTCCTGTAGTAAGTGACTATCACCCACTGTCCCTAAAGATCTGAATAGCTTTACATCATCCGCATACATTAGAAGTTTCGAATTCCTAATAACTAATGGAAGATCATTTAAAAACAAATTAAAAAGGACAGGACCCAAATGACTACCCTGGGGAACACCAGAAGTGACAAGTATCCGACGCGACACACAGCCCTTAAACAATACTGCCTGAGTTCTATTCAACAAATAAGAAGACAGCCAGTGCAAAAGACCACATGGAAACCCTATCAAGTCAAGCTTTTTGAGTAAAAGTCTATGATCAACTCTGTCAAAGGCATTACTAAAATCCGTGTAAATGACATCAGTCTGTAACTTAGACTGAAAGGATGAAAAAATAA
Organism: Phaonia tiefii; assembly: GCA_963931995.1. Lineage (NCBI taxonomy): Eukaryota > Metazoa > Arthropoda > Insecta > Diptera > Muscidae > Phaonia > Phaonia tiefii. The sequence continues at coordinate 253,960,787 of OZ008367.1, read as the reverse complement.
ATGAGATAAATTCCAATAGATTTGTAACCGTCGATTTTCCCTTTAAGAACCCATGTTGATGAGGAGAAATAATACCCTGTAGTGAGTGGATAAGCTTACAAGTTATCAGTTTCTCAAAAAGCTTGGGAATAGCACTCAACTTAGCTATTCCCCTATAGTTTTCCATATTCGACCTAGAACCACTCTTATGAAGTGGGATAATAAAACTTTCCCTCCATAGTGGGGGGAACACACCTTTGGACAAAGAAAAGTTGAACATTTTCGTCAGCGGGATATATAAAGCATCTGCACATTCTCGTAAAACAATTGATGGTACCCCATCAGGACCTGGGGAATAGGTAGGTTTAAGCGATAGGAGACCCATATAAACATCGTTATAGGACAGTGAAAGGTCAAACATCACATCAAATTCTTGAATACTGTAAGGATATTCAGACGATGAATTAGCACATTTCAAATAGGTGGATTGAAAGAATTTAGCAAAAAGATCCGCAATTTCAATATCAGTTGATTTTAAAACACCTTCATACTCCAGAGAACTGGGGTAACCCCTTACCTTCCTTTTAGAATTGACAAATTGATAAAAACACTTAGGATCCAAATTTAACTTGGCCTTAATCTTCCTAAGATAATCAGCATAACATTTACGATTCAAAGTGTCACACTTATGCATAGCAATAGAATAATTCATAAAATCAACGCAGGACCCACTTTCCTTGAACTTTTTATATAATCTATTTCTACGATTCTTTAAGCCTCTAAGTTCCCTTGTAAACCAAGGAGGACTCAACGAATTACTCTTGTCACTAGCAACTGGCACCGATGAACAAAAATTGGAACGTAGCATATCATAAAATTGATCAAAATCAACACAAAAGTCTCCCTTAAAGGAAGGCCAAATAACATCCAAAAGAGAATTCCGAAGATCTGTAAAATTAGCACGTTTAAAGTTATAGGAATGATTGACTTGCCCTATCGATCCCTTTAAAGAATCATTGAAAGCAAGATCAATATTAACGCGTAAAGTGGGATGATATTTATCCTCAGGTAAAACAAACGGTAATGTCCTATGTAAAGCCAGATCTGAAACATTAGAGTACACTAAGTCAAGAAGCCTATTATATACATTAAAAACATTATTCAACTGCATGAGTCCAAATCCAGATAAAATATCAAAAAAATTATTCAGTCGGTTACAGCTGGAAGGAACCATAAATCCGCGTTCAGAACAATGATGCCATGATGCATCAGGAATATTAAAGTCAACAAAAATTAAAATGATATCTCGCAACGACATCAATTCCAACACCTCACCAATAATTCTAGCATGCTCCAAATATACATCAATATCCGAATTTGGAGGAATATAAGAACAAATAATAAACATATTGACACCACAAAAGGTCAACCTAACACACAGACATTCCGTAACAAACATACCAGAGATTGACACTAACGAAGAAGGAATGGAAGAATGAACTGCAACAAGAACACCGCCACCTTTACGTAACAAACGATCTTTCCTATAAACATTATTGTTTGGCCAGATGATTTCTTCTCTCTCTCTCTTTTCTTCTTTCTCTCTTCTTTTAACTGAACTATTTCTCTATAATTTGAATTATTTCCTCTTTTCTTTTCTGTCCAAATTAAGTTAAGGAACTCCCTAGGTTTAAGTCAATCTTAATTAGTAACCCTTTTGTTTGTTTAACTGTCATTCCGCTAGGGAAATTCTGTGTAAAGTGTTATACTGTCATAGGCTATCTTCTTTATAATCTCCATTTTTAAATAATAAATGAATTGCGTTTTTTACATCCGAATCGACCGGTCGCATACTTGTTTTTATTGAGCGAAATTTAAATAGTTTAATCAGTTTAAATAGTTTAATCAGTTTAATCAGGACATGGGACTGTCCGTGGAGGTGGAAAGTTTCTGATTGCCATTCACTTGGGAGTGGCCAGAAATGATTCCTTCATTGGGCAGTCCAAGCAGCTCATTACTTCCACGCAGTATGTCCTGGGCAATGGCTTTTCGGAAACCTCCGTTAGCTAGCTAGAGTGAGAAGGCGAAACAAATGAGCATCAAATCAGGTATAGTAGGTGACTGATGTCACTGAAGCTCATCAAACAATCGGGCATATTCTTTTGTCCTTAGAAGGCGGATGAGCCAAACATACGGGCCATCGGCGGATAGAAACTAAAAGAAGAAAATCCAGGTTCAACATATCGCATCCTGGTCAGCGTCTGATCCATAATGGGCGGCTGCAATCAAATATCCTGGCAGTAGGTAAAATGCAAAAACCCGGTGGGCTGGGTTTGCCTCCCGCCACCGTTCATAATGGTAGTGAAAATACAAAAACGAAACAGAAAACATAAACAACCCCTATTTGTTGACGACCCCCGCAAACGTTATAAGGACCACGATTTACGGATATGCACTTGGAATGTAAGAACTCTATATAGATCCGGTGCAAGTATCCAACTGGCAGATGTCCTCGAAAGTTATAAGGCTGACATTACCGCTATCCAGGAAATGCGATGGACAGGACATGGCTGCACAAGAAAAAGAAACTGCGATATATACTATAGTTGCCATGAAAAAAAACATGAATTTGGTTGTGGATTTGTAGTTGGCAAAAGACTGCGACATCTAGTCTCTAGGTTCAATCCTGTGAGTGAACGAATAGCCACAATCCGCATAAAAGCGAAATATTTTTATATTTCCCTAATTTGTGTGCATGCCCCGACAGAAGAGAAAGATGAGGATGCCCAAGACATATTCTATGAGCTCCTAGAGGAAACGTATGACCGCTGCCCTGGCCATGACATTAAGATTGTACTAGGAGATTTTAATGCCAAAGTAGGAAGGGAGAATGTGTTTAATCCAACTATTGGCAATTTCAGTCTTCATGCTGACAGTTCCGACAACGGTATGAGACTGATTGACTTTGCCGCGGCAAAAAACATGGTCATCAGTGGCACAAGATTCCAGCATAAAGACATCCACAAGGCTACTTGGGTATCCCCTGATCAAAGAACTAGGAACCAAATTGATCACGTGGTAATTGATGGAAGGCACTCATCCAGTGTAATGGACGTACGAGTGATCAGAGGAGCTAACATCGATTCTGATCACTACCTGGTAGCAGCAAAGGTTCGCACAAGATTAAGTAGAGCGAAAATCGTACGAAACCAGACGCAGAGGAAGCTGGACATCGGAAAGCTGCAATTACCAGAGGTAGCCACAGCCTACTCAAGGAAGCTCTCGCAACTTTTGGCACAGAACCCACCCCCTCCCGATGACGATCCTGATGCGCAGTGGAAACCCATTTCCGACTCTATAAAAACTGCCGCAACAACCGTACTTGGTTTCGAAAAACCGCTTCGCAATAAACCGTGGTACGATGAAGAGTGTCGCATAGCAAATGACGAAAAGAACGCTGCACGTATGGTAATGCTTCAGTCAATTGCAACGCGAGCTGCAACTGAGCGGTATAGGGAGAAGAGAAAGGAGGTAAACCGTCTCTTTAGGCGTAAGAAACGGCAGTGGAGAAAACGCGAGAGTGAGAAAATTGAGACATACAGAAGGAAGAACGAAGCCCGAAAATTCTACCAAAAAGTTAAAAACGGAACTAATGGACTTGGTTCAGGGCCCCCCTTCTGTAAAGACAAAGACGGAAATCTCGTCGCAGATGTGCAGAGCATGTTGGGAATATGGAGAGAGCATTTCTCCGCGCTACTAGTACCTGAGATATCCGATGACGATGGGACAATCGATCACAATATGGACGACGACGTCGATTGCCCCCCTCCTAACCAAGACGAGGTCAGAACAGCTATTGCCCGGCTTAAGAACAACAAAGCCGCAGGAGCCGATGGATTACCGGCGGAGCTGTTTAAGGCTGGCGGCGATGAGCTGATAAGGTGCATGCATCAGCTCATTAGCAAAATTTGGTTAGATGAATGCATGCCCGGCGTTTGGAGTCTCAGTGTACTATGTCCCATATTTAAAAAAGGTGACCCGAGTATTTGTGCCAACTACCGTGGAATAAGCCTTTTATCCATAGCATATAAGGTTCTATCAAGTATAATGTGCGAAAGACTAAAACCAATTATCGCTTACCTGATTGGACCATACCAGTGTGGCTTTAGGCCTGGAAAATCGACAACTGACCAGATTTTCACGCTACGCCAAATCCTGGAGAAGACACACGAAAAACAAATCGACACCTATCATCTATTTATCGATTATAAAGCAGCCTTCGATAGTCCGATACGGGAGAAACTCTATGAAGCAATGTCTGAGCTTGGTATTCCTGCAAAACTCATACGCCTTTGCAGGATGACCTTGACGAACACCAAATCTGCAGTGAAAGTTGGTAAGGATCTTACCGAACCTTTCGAAACTAAGCGAGGCCTCAGGCAAGGCGACACCCTATCGTGCGATCTCTTTAACATCTTAATGGAGATCATTATGAGAAAAGCTGCAGTCAGCAGCAAAAGTCACATGCTGCTCGCGTATGCTGATGATATAGATATCATTGGGCGCACAATTAGAGAAGTTACTGCGGTTTTTTCGAGAATTGAGGAGTCAGCAAAAGTGGGTCTGACGGTGAATGAGGACAAGACAAAATTAATGGTTTCAACGAACAGGGCCTCCACGCGATTAGACCAAAGCGTGAACGTTGATAACCGTTATAACTTCGAGGTAGTGGACGAATTTATATACCTCGGATCTGCCGTGAACAAAAACAACAACATCAGCCTTGAGATCAAACGGAGAATTGTGCTTGCGAATAGATGTTATTTTGGGCTAAGCAAGCACTTTAGCGATAAAGCCCTCTCGAGTAACAAAAGTCCAGCTGTACCAGACTCTCATTCAACCTGTCTTGCTTTATGGCGCAGAATCCTGGGTCCTATCGCAAGCAGACGAAACATCTGTAGGAGTCTTCGAGAGAAAAATACTCCGAAAAATTTATGGCCCTATAGTGCACAACGGCGAGTATCGGCGACGCATGAATCATGAGCTGTATGAGCTTTATCCTGACATTGACATAGTTAAGCGGATCAAGATAACGCGATTGCGCTGGCTAGGCCATGTCAGTAGAATGGATGAAGATGAACCAGCGCGAAGGCTTTTCGAAACCGAACTCGAAGGAAGACGAAAAATAGGAAGACCAAGACTCCGCTGGAGGGATCAGGTTGACGAATCCCTGCGTACACTTGGTATTGCCAACTGGAGAGATAAAGCAAAAGATCGAACTGGTTGGCGAAATATGTTATCTTCGTTTTGTAAGGTCCCTGACCCCCCGGGGTTGTCCGAGACCGGATAAGTAAGTAAGTAAGTAAGTAATCAGCCCATAAAGACTCCCCTAAAACTATTAGGGATAATCATTTTGGCGCCCGAGCAGGGACTTAATTAATTAATTAGATTTTCGCGCATTACTGCGGTCGTAGTTCGGTACAATTCGTGATTACGAGTCGGTTTAATAAAATTACCACCGTGGTCAAAAACCTCACCATCATCTTCAATCCATCACCATCGCAGAAGAAAGCTTGGAAGATCGTTGGCAGAATTCAACAAGGAAGTCATCCTAAATGCCCCGCTGCACCTGTATACTCTGCAAGGAAAGTGCCAATTGCCAGGTATTATAAGTGCCAACAACAAGATTGTGTGTGAATTAATTGCAAGTAAACATATCACTGCAAATTTAAGTGACTTATTTCAATTTTGTAAATCACACAGTACGTTGTTTGCCCTTATTACGTGCACAATTTCAAATTTATCCACTCCCGCCCTTAAGTGAAACAAATAAATATTTTATTGCAAAATAATTTATTTTCGAGTTATAATTTACACTAACAAAGTGCGTGATATTTACACAGTGCAAGTGCTAGCCAACATACACACAAACAAAACACAATTTTCGGTATTTAATACACAAAACTTGCCGATTGTTAATTCCCTACTGCTTCTCCGGTTTATCGGTGTTTCCATCAATTCCCGCCGGTTTCCCTGTGAACAAACTAACAAAATTCGTGCAACTATTGAATTTATTTACGGAATTATCAATTTACTCACCATTCGTTTGTTTTTCCCTTTCGCTGTCTGTCCATTTACTTATTGTGATCTGTTGCGTAGTTGATCAAACTTTGTATCAACTAAGACAAAAGTGCTAAAAATTGCCAAACCCAATAACAGAGCAACCCTGTTGGTTTGAGGCCGTGCAACAACAAATACGTACGTACAAGTGGACAGACATAAATACTAGCAAAGGAGACGAAGAAAATAATAAATTATTGAATTTATTAAAATTTAAAATCATTGTGAGCAATTCTTTGAAAAGTTTTAAATAAATATAATAATAAAAATTATTACGGTGAAAAATAAGTGTGTTGTAATAACCAAAAGTCAACTTAAAGTGAAAAGTTTAATTTCACAAAACACTTTGTAAAAAGAAAGAGCAAAACAAAGAGCAAAACAAGAGTTAATTTTAACTTAACTTTAAACAATTATTAAAATTTTTTAAAAAATAAACTAAACAAAGTCGGTAAATCGGATAATAAGTGTGGTTTGTATAAATTGTGTGTTGTAATACTTGCCTAGAGCTAATAAAGTATATTGCACGTTATCAAAGAAACGTTACGATTAATATTTCTGATTGAAATTCCCATTTGTGAAAGTTTAGTTGCAAAATTAATATGGCGCCAGGTCGTAGACATCAATCGTCACCCGACAGACAAACCAGTAGCAATAAATTGAGGTTACAAAAGGCCACAGTAGTGAATAATATCGCCAGATTCAAGCGCTCTCTGAAGGAAAGCACAATTTCGGCAAATCCTATCGAGTTAGAGTGCCGCCTCGATATTCTTAATTCGTATATCGAACAGACCATGGTATATCAATCTGAGCTTGATATTTTAGATCCTACTAATGAGGAAAGAGCTGATATAGAGCACTTATGCGTTTCAACGAAAAGTCTGCTTATTGCCAAAATGGGCAACAATAGAAGGTCTAGTTTTGCGAACTCGACTATGTCCTACCCAGCTCATAGCAGTAGACTTCCGAGTATGAAACTTCCAAAATTTAGTGGAAAGTACTCAGAATACAAAAACTTTATTGGCCTTTTCGAAAATTTGGTTGATAATGACCCAATGATACCAGATATTGAGAAATTCAACCACTTAATATCTTGTTTGTCTGATTCAGCTCTAGGAACGGTGAAAGCCTACCAAGTAACCAGTGAAAACTATTCCAAGGCATTGGCAAGTCTTAAAAGAGTTTATGACAACCCATGTTTAATATTTTTTGAGAATATTTCTCAGCTATTTGACTTGCCAGAAATTTCGAATCCCTCATCGTCTGCCTTGAGGAGCTTGATTGACACAGTTTCAGCCATTTACGACTCACTTTTGTCAATCGGGGACGATAAGAGTATATCTAATGCAATTTTGATACACCTTGTCATGGGAAAAGTTGATTCAGTCACTCGTTCAAAGTGGGAAGAACAGTTGAATTATGATAAACTGCCTCTTTGGAGTGATTGCGAAGCCGCGTTGAATAAAAGATATCAACACATTTCGGCTGATGAGTCGTCAAATTCGAAGCCCAAACCAGCTTACTCAAGTAGAGCTGAGATTCCAAAGAAGAAAAACGCCAAGTCGCTTTCTTGTCAAACTGACACAGCACAAAACAGCATAAAGTGCATATTTTGTAGATCGACACTACATTATGTATCCACATGCCCCTCATTTTCTGCAATACCGGTACAACAAAGATTTGAATTTGTCAAAGGCGTTTCAGCTTGCATTAACTGCCTGAAACCGGGACACACAGTTACGAAATGCAAAGCGTCTAAGTGCCGAGTTTGTAGCCGCTCACATAATACTTTACTGCATAAGTATACCACTCCGGCGCACACAGGAGAAACAAGTTCTAATCCAGACCAGCCCTCTACTTCACGGGCATTTGAAAATTGTTCATCTTCTAATGAAGAAAGTGTTGTTTTGGCAACAGCCCTAGTTCGTATAATGGACAAATTTGGGCATTATGTCTACGCAAGGGCTTTACTGGATTCCGGTCCTCAAATAAACTTTATAACCGAGGAACTAGCACAGAGGCTACAAATTAAGAGGGAAGATGCAAGTTTAAATTTACTGGGAATTGGCAAGACAAATTCAACTGCAAAGTCAAAAATTCAAGCGACTTTAAAGGCTCGAATGGAATCACGAGAATTCACATCGGAATTTTGGGTGCTTCGGTCGATATCAAAATATCAACCCGATAAGATCATTTCTACATCTGGTTGGGATATTCCGCGCAACTTAGAGCTCGCTGATCCATTATTTTTCAAACCTCAACGAGTTGATATTTTGATCGGAGCTGAAATGTTCTTTGATTTGTTAAGTGTTGGACAAATTAAAATGAGTCCTGACACTCCAGTCTTGCAGAAAACTGTGCTGGGATGGATTGTGTCTGGAAAATATAAAAGTTCAAAGACTGCTGAAATCACTTCGTGCCACGCTAGCACGCCATCAGAAAGCGATAAATCTCTAGATGCAATTGTGCAGAGATTTTGGGAACTTGAAGAAGTTCCAAATGAGGCAAAAGTTCTTTCTTTAGAACAACAAAAATGTGAGGAACATTTTCAAAAATCTATCCAACAAATGCCGTCGGGTAGATTCAAAGTGGCACTACCATTTAAAGAAGACCCTAACCTCTTGGGTCATTCTTTCGACACAGCAAAACGGCGCTACCTCTCATTAGAGCGTCGGTTGTCAAAAGATCCTCAAGTCAGAGAGATGTATAATGCCTTCATGAAGGAATACATTGATTTAGGCCACATGTCTATTGCAGACAATATTAACTTTGATAACCCTCACTATTTCATACCACACCAATGTGTATTACGCCCTGAAAGTACGTCAACCAAACTTCGGGTGGTTTTCGATGCCTCGTGTAGAACCTCATCACAAAAATCTCTCAACGATATTTTGATGATTGGGCCAACGATTCAACAGGAGTTATTTTCTACACTTATCCGCTTTCGTTTGCATAAATACTCAATGACGGCTGATATCGAGAAAATGTACCGTCAAGTACTGATTGACGAGGCCGATACAGACTTTCAGCTTAATCTATACCGTGAAAATCCTGATGATAACCTCAACATGTACAGGTTGAACACGGTCACTTATGGTACCTCGTCTGCTCCTTTCCTGGCAATAAGATGTTTAAATCATTTGAGTGATTTGAACCAGGAAACATTTCCAAAAGGCTCTGAAGTCATCAGAAAAGACTTTTATGTCGACGACCTTTTGACGGGAGCAGACTCATTAGAGGAATTAGAAGAAATCAAACTTGAAGTTTCTCAAATTTTATCGTCAGCCTGCTTCAATTTGACGAAATGGTTTTCAAACTGTGTGAACTGTGACGACTCGTCAAGTTCTGAAATTATGTTGCAATTCAGCGACGATGCTACTAAAGCGTTAGGCACATACTGGCATCCTAAGAGCGACACACTAAAATATCGCTTAGATTATACGTTTCAAAATGTGAAGGCTACAAGAAGAAACATCTTGTCAGTTGTAGCCAGACTGTACGATCCCCTAGGATTAGTGTGCCCAGTGGTAACTAAGGCCAAATCGTTAATACAAGAACTTTGGCTTCAAAAATTAGGCTGGGATGAATCAATTCCATTGCACCTCCATACTGCGTGGGAGAATTTCAAGGCAAATTTATATTTGCTGGACCGAATTGAAATCCCAAGACATGTCCTAACTTCTACCACGGCTAGTTACCAAATCCATGGATTTGCAGATGCCTCTATAAGAGCATACGGGTGCTGCATTTATATTCGGAGCAATATCGCCAATGAAGTTTCATGCCGTTTGTTAACGGGAAAATCGAAAGTGGCTCCTATCAAGACGAAGTCTCTGACGAGACTCGAATTGTGCGCAGCGCAATTATTGGCCAAATTATGGTCAAAGGTTAAACCAATGATGCCTGGAAGAATCGAGAGTATAACTTTTTGGTCCGATTCTGAAATTACCCTTTACTGGATAAAATCGCATCCATCAACTTTGAAGACATTTGTTTCAAATAGAGTGAGCGATATTCAGGAGTTGTCTGCCCATGTCAACTGGCGACATGTGCCAACTAAAGAAAATCCAGCTGATATTGTCTCAAGAGGGTGTAACGTCGACGAACTAGGAGACTCATTATGGTTCAACGGTCCTCTATTCCTACTTCAGGATTGCCAATCATGGCCAGTTAACCCCAATTTTGAGCTCACTGCAGAGCAAGAGTCCTTAGAGAAAAGGAAGACAGCTGTATTTATCGCTGTTAAATCCCCGTCAAACTCAGTTCTAGAATTAGCCGACAAAATTTCATCGCATCCAAAACTGATACGCACATTTGCATATGTACTTCGATTTGTCGAGGGAGCTCGTAATAAAACCAAATACAGCTCCTTTATTCTCACGCCAAAAGAACTGAATTGGTCATTCTTAAAATTTGTTGAAATAGTCCAGATAAACGAGTATTCCGAGGTTATTAAAAAACTTAGAAAATCAGAGCCACTGCAGTCTAATTTGCAAAGACTGAACCCCTTTATTCACGAATACAGGGAGGAAAATCGCACTTTCAGATTAATAAGGGTAGGCGGGCGGCTGCTTAACGCGCCAATTCCATACGATGCAAAATTCCCTCTTTTAATGCCTAAGAAATGTCCATTTATTGAAATATATTTGCGAGACTTGCACGTTAAAAATTGTCATGCCGGTGCCAAGGCACTTACTGCGCTTCTTCGCAACAAAATTTGGCTAGTCAACGCCAAAGAAGAATGTAGCAGGACAATCCGTAAATGCTTTCATTGCTTTCATTACAAACCGAAGTTAATGAATCAGATAATGGGGAATTTGCCCGCCGATAGAGTGAGGGCATTACGGCCTTTTAAAATTTGTGGAGTTGACTTTTGTGGCCCAGTAAACATTACGTTGAAGATACGTGGCCGTCCTCCAATTAAAATGTATATTGCAGTGTTCGTTTGTTTCACTTCAAAGGCTGTACATATCGAGTTAGTGTCTGACTTAACTACCGATGCATTTCTTTTGTCTCTTCAAAGGTTCGTGGCCAGGCGAGGCGTGCCGGCGAAATTGTACGCCGACAAACGCGACCAACTTTGGCGGCGCCAACACCGAGCTGCGGCAATGGAGAGAGAAGGTGGCCAGCGACACGAAGGTAGCGTCATTCGTCGCAGAGAAAGGGGTAGAATTTGCCTTCATACCCCCCAGAGCTCCACACTTCGGCGGTCTTTGGGAAGCCGCAGTGAAGTCTGCCAAAGGTCTGCTCTTGCGAACCGTCGCCAACGCGTTGCTCACTACAGAAGAGATGCAGACGGTACTAGTCGAGGTGGAGGCAGTACTCAACAGTCGACCGATCGCGCCACTCAGCACCGACCCCAACGACGGGGAGGCACTAACCCCCGCACATCTGCTAATAGGGGAGGCTCAAGGCACGCTGCTGCCCGAATCAGCGCTAGAAGAACCGGCCAAGCTAACGTTCTTGAAGAGATGGCAGCGTATCTCCGCACTCAAGTGGGCATTCTGGCGCATCTGGGAGAGGGACTACGTCCGAGGACTGCAAGAGCGAACCAAGTGGTCCGAGGTGCGCCCAGATCTAGTCGTCGGCAAGATCGTACTCATTCACGACGACAATCGCCCGCCCCTGCAATGGGCAACAGGACGAGTAGAGGCCGCAATCGCCGGCGGAGACGGCAAAGTGAGGGTAGCAGACGTGAGGACGAACAGCGGCGTTTATAGGCGCCCAATCCATAAGCTGGCTCGTCTGCCAGATGATTGAAGACGGAGTCCTTCAATGGGGCCGGGATGTTTGGCCAGATGATTTCTTCTCTCTCTCTCTTTTCTTCTTTCTCTCTTCTTTTAACTGAACTATTTCTCTATAATTTGAATTATTTCCTCTTTTCTTTTCTGTCCAAATTAAGTTAAGGAACTCCCTAGGTTTAAGTCAATCTTAATTAGTAACCCTTTTGTTTGTTTAACTGTCATTCCGCTAGGGAAATTCTGTGTAAAGTGTTATACTGTCATAGGCTATCTTCTTTATAATCTCCATTTTTAAATAATAAATGAATTACGTTTTTTACATCCGAATCGACCGGTCGCATACTTGTTTTTATTGAGCGAAATTTAAATAGTTTAATCAGCCCATAAAGACTCCCCTAAAAACTATTAGGGATAAACATTTTGGAGCAGGGAATGCAAAACACTTCTAAGTCACATGTTGTCGGTTTCAACCATGATTCAGTAAAAATAACGACATTAAAATTACAAGAAAAACTATTCAAATAAAGATCAGACAGTTTAGTATTTAACCCACGAACATTCTGATAAATCAACATAAACGAGGCAGTTAGTTTTTTGAACGTTGCAAATCAACAGGACCAACACGACGTGGCTTATTTCGAGGAATAAACTCCTTAACAAGGACACCATCAGGCCAGAATGATTGTTCAATCAATACCCCAAAAACCTTTACCGGCACAATAATCCTAAATGAGGAAATATCTCTAGGCTCAGAATAATTAAATTTCAATATCCTACAATCCTTGTCATTAAATTCAGAAAAATTCAATTTCACATAATTCACAATATTCTCAATAGACGTATCAGAAGATAGTCGAGAAATAAAAATGGTCCTTCGTGGTGGGACCACTATCAAGTCACCAGTCACAGGTGCACTTTCCGATGGCTGGATAGAAGGTGCACTGCTAACAATACCCTTAGAAACAGTGGGCAACACTGGCACTTGGCCCGTTTCCAAGGAAACATCAATTTCCGGAATTCCCTTATTCAACTCCGAAACAACAGAAATAGAATTTGGTGTAGCAGAAGTAACGGAAACATCAGACAAAACATTATTAGGAACAACATCAAGACATTCACGAATGGAATCAACTGTAGGAACAGTAATGGGAAGAGAAGTTGCACTCACTGCAACTGAAGAGGGTAAAGGCAAAACAAACAAGTTACCCGGGTTATCAAAATTAGGAGTCAAAGGGATATCAGATAGAAGATTATCCGAATTCCTATCTCCTGAAGCTTTTTTCCTCTTAGGTGATGACAATAAATTCTCAGGCCACATGAATTTATTAAACATATCCTCCATCACTTTAAATTTCGACATCAGTGAACCCAAATCATTTTTTAACTGCCTGCAGTCCCAACAAGACCAGCGAAGACCGCTTTCATTCGACGCAATCTTATCAAAGTACCTCCCATTAAATCCTGCACACTTTACATGTGCATGATTATCACATAACCAACATGTCAGAAAACAACTATCATATTTGTTTGTCACTGTACAATTCTTTGCGACACACTCCATAATTAAATGCGCACCTAAAATTATGCAAAGAAATACAAAACGAAAGTTGTTTACCCCTTAAGTTATGCCACAAAAGTGCTACTAATTAATAAACAGCAGAAAGAAAATAACAACACAGGCGGCAATGCAACAAGGCAGTCAATAGATTGACGAAGAAGAGAAACAACAACAACAAACCAATATAAACAGATGTAAACAAAGCAAAGTTTCCAGCTAAGTTACAAAACTGAATCACAACACAGAACTTGATTCTCAGGAAATACTCACAGGAATTATAAAACTTCACTATCCACTAAGAGAAAATTAATTCACTTCCTCAATTAAAACACTTTAAATTCACAAAACGGCTTCAAAATGATAAAAAAAATTGTAAATTTAATTAAAAGGCCGAAAGCACACAAAAAAAATGTCACAATTCCAAGAGAGTTGCCAGATTGTATATGAGATACCCTTATCAATAAGTAAAATATTTCTTTAATTAATAAATCTAATTTAAAATTATACTATAAGAAAATGAACTTATGAAACCTGAAAAATAGAAATGTTCCCTAAAATAAATAGTAAAATAAATTATGGATTATAGATCGTAAATAGTTGAAAATGAGAACGTAAGACAATTTTAATTTGTTGACGAAACGTAGGTCCCAAGGGCAGTAGGGTAACTCAATTGGGCTAGTATTCCAACTTCAAACTAGCAATGACGGGCGGGTATAGACAGGAGGGATAATTAACATCTTCTTTCTCTCATAATTCTTTTGACATGGAATTTCTCCTTTATTTTCTACCTACATATACTTCCCTGTCATCTGTCAAACTTTCTTGTCTGCATACTTTTTTTTTTACTATTGTGTAACACATTATTCCGAATAGTCTATACCAAGATTCCGCCCCAATTTCCTTGAGCTAGAACCGTAGCATAGCAAAGTATGCAGCCTCTTGGTAGACGAATCGAAATCTTTTTTTTGAGAAAAACTCAAGTTGTTCGTTACATGTTGCCTACAACTACAAACAACACCTGCTGCTATTACCATGTTATCAAAGACAAACGTCAAAATTTAGACAACTTGCCAAAATTTTGTGGCCAGGGCAATAAATACTCACCACGCTAATGTCAAAATTTTAGTCAATTAAAATTATTTGGTTCGATAAACACATAGCATTATACCTGTGGATAAGTTGCAGCAAAGAGTATGGAATTTTAAATAGAGAAGAAAATGTACTCGTGGAGTGGAATGCCAAGAAAGAAAACGAGTGAAGCGCCTCGTTTTTCAGCTCTCTCTTTTAATCTCTTCGTTGAATATTTCAATACACGAGCAGTTTTCTGATGATGTTACTGTATCTAACTATATAAATTCCAAACATATTTGAATAAAATTACATAAAGAATGTAAAAAGTATGAAATAATCAAGTTATGACGCGCCAGAGTAATGCGTTTGAGTGAATCGTATCGACTTTTTTGGTTCTCTTCTACTAGGGTTGCTAAATTGCACAGGTTTTTTCTTCTCTACTTGTACATCCTTTTTGTTCATATCCGGTTTTCATCATAAAGCAACTATGGTATAGAGAAGAATGTTTATTCATGGAGTGGAATGCCAACAAAAAAATTATTGTGTCTAACTATAGAAATGCGAACCATATTTAAATAAAATTATATAAAGTATGAAATAATCAACTTATGACGCGGGAAAGAAATGCGTTTGAGTGGATCGCGTCGACATTTTTGGTTCTCTTCTACTAGGGTTCCCAAATTGCGCCGGTTTTTTCTTCTCTACTTGTACATCCTGTTTGTTTTCATTATGTCCCCTTTTCCACTAGCAAATATTTCTTTGCAAATTCTTGAGTTTGTAGGCGAAAGGGTATTTTCGCAGTCTGCTTTGTTCTTTTCGCTGAAACAAATTTATTTGACATTGCGTTTTTAACCCATTCGTTTTTACTGACACAGTCGGTTTTTGTTTGAAGTAAACAAATGAAATTTAATTTATAAATTACCATTTTTACACCGATTTTAAATTATTTATACACTTCTTAGGAAAATTCTTTAAAATGTAAACAGTTTTGACATTCCTGTCGAATTTTGATTCGCAAATTTTGGCAAAGAAAAATTTGTGAGTGGAAAAGCATTCGAAAATACCAAAAGAGAAAAGAAAAAATTTGGCAAAGAAATATTTGCCAGTGGAAAAGGGGACTATGTAGTATATTTTACAATGTTGTGTGCATAGCCTACTACAAACATAGATACTTTTATTATCTCACGTTTCATTTCACACTCTTCGTCGTAGGTTTGTGGAAATGAGAGCAATTAAATTTAAAATTAACTTAACTTTTTCATGTCGTTTTGGTGTAGAACTGAATAATGTAAATGTATTTTGCACTTTTTTGTTGACTTTTACCGTTGGTATGCATTTGTATTGTATTTAACACAACTAGATTGCCACAAAAACCACTTTGTTGTCTCTATCTGGTATTATTGAACCCGTTTTCCACCATCCAATGATTACTTTCCACCGTACCTATGACGTTTAATTTATTGAGAGAACAAAAGTCATAGATTAATACTTATTGTAGATCTACTAGTTCTCCCACCAAATTTATGACATTTGGCCTGGTGTGATATTTACGTTTGATGTTGAAAAGAATTGCTTTACTAATACCAGATAGAGGCAATGGTTCAAAACAACGAACAAAATAACAACAACGGCATTTCGTTTTATGTGTTAAAATTATTGTGTTAAATATGTATGCTAACAATAACAGTCAATAAAAAAGTTTAAAACACATTTAAATTTCAGTTTTTCACCAAAATGACATGAAAAATTAAAGCAAGAAGTTATTGTAATTCCACCTGGTGTATATCACTTTTCGTCAAACATCTCTCTATCACACCGACCGCATCACGAAGAGTGTGAAAGGAAACATCAGATGAACCAAATATTCTCTCTAGTCTGAGATTACTCTATGACAAAAGTATATATCGTCACCTAAAATGCAAAAGGCCGTAACTACACTTTTTATTATTCTACAGGAGAAGGAATAAACGTTATAAATTAAAGACAATTTAAAACTTAGTATCCAAATTTTAGATTCCAGCTTAGAAAACAAAGACGAATTTGTTTTTGAAAAATAAATTAATGGGAAAAAAGTAAGAAATATTTATAACGTTTAATCCTTCTCCTGTAAAAAACTAAAAAGTGTAGTTACGCCATTTTGCATTTTAGGTGACGATATGTATGTATTAGTTTTTGTTGTGTGTAACCAAAAAGAGAATTATTTCATAGTCCCCTTTCCCACTGGCAAAGATTTATTTGCCAAATATTTTCTTTTCTCTTTTGGTATTTTCGAATGCTTTTCCACTAATAAATTTTTCTTTGCTAAATTTTGCGAATCAAAATACCAAAGAACAAAAGAAACGTTAAAACTGTTTAAATTTTAATGAATTTTCCTAAGAAGTGTATAAATAATAAAAAATTGGTTTAAAAATGGTAATTTATAAATTAAATTTCATTTGCTTACTTCAAACAATCACTACAACCAACAGGTTTGTAAACAAAAACCGTCTGTGTCAGTAAAAACGAATGGGTTAAAAACGATATGTCAAATAAATTTGTTTCAGCGAAAAGAACAAAGCAGACTTTGCGAGAACAGCAAATAGTAAACTGACAAAGATTTGATTCTCTTTCTCCCACCCCTCTCGCGTACAAACTCAAGATTTTGAAAAGAAATACTATATAAGCAAATGACCATAAAGTCTGTAATTAACCTAGTATATTTTTGGTTGCAGTGCCTAACAATTTTTCCGATCTATACTAAATATGCTGTATTTGCAAAACCAGGTGCATTTGGCTAGCTTTATGATGTATTGGTTATTTTATTTTTAATAATGTCTTAAACATTAACTTTTTATTTTAAATTTCCATTTCTAATTTTAATAGTGTAAAGAAAACAATGCTTGTAAACAAGTTGTTGTCAAAATGGGGCGAAATCTCCTCGAATGTCAAAATATGTATACCTGAACACGTTAGATTTCGAAGGCGATTCTAGAATCTTTTGAGCTGAAATGCGATATACAAGAACATGCTTTAAGGGGAAGTTGCATCACCTTTCATACGCATTTAGATGACAAACGTTAATGAGGCAACATTATCGGCATAATGTAAATAAATGAACTACAAAATAAAGAACATAAACATTATCGGAAAAATATAAACTAAATAAATATGTTTTATAGTGTTATATGTATATCAATATTTAAAGAAAATAAAAATTGTGTTTTTTTTTAAATTGTGACATTTTCTCAGAGCGCTCACCACGTTTCATTTCGACATCTGACAAGAAAATGAAGTTGTCTCAAATAGTTTGACAGTATAACCCACCGTTTACACGTGCTAGTAAATTGCTGCAAGTTGACAATACGTATTATCATCGAAAATTTCGAAAAATATTGAAAACACAAGCAAATTTTAGTAGTGTCTACACGGTCAAGTGCAAGTTTATTTCACAAATGTCGTTAAAGATAAAAGTCATCGCCAAATTAGCTGTTCATCACGAATTTGAGAAGTTCCAGTATTGCCATGTATTCCACATCTGGAAAAAAGTCGCTATTAATCAGCCCGATTCTAAACAACAATTCCCTGGGAGTTTTTTCCCCGCTCCATGTTCTCCTATTCTAAACAACAATCCCCAGGGAGTTTTTCCCCGCTCCCTGTTCTCCTATTCTATACAAACTTCGAAAATGGGAATCTCTTCCCCGGGAAAAAAGTAGGTATCACGAATGTCAATAAAAGATAGAATGTGATGAATTTTGTGTTAAATTATTCCGCCAAAAAATTGAAAGGGAGCTGTCTGGGAAAATGTAAGTATTTAGTCTTTTCTATAAAAACTTAAAAAATTATTGTTATTTTAATTATTATTATGGCTTTATTCTTACTTTAAGGTCAAAAACAACCAACAAACAGCAGATTGACATCCTTTTGAGCTCGATGCAAGCGCACCCAGACATTGCATGCGGGTTTTATAAAGGAAGCAAAGAGGAGCTCACCAGGATTTGGCGCAATTTGGAGGGAGAGTTAAACTCAGCAGGACCACCATTGAAAAATGTTTCCGAATGGAACAAGGTAAGAAAGAAAAAGTTTGTCCTTAAGAATATACATACATATGTATATAAGTGCAAAAATTTGTGTTGCATTTAAAATACATGCATATGTTGTGCAATGCACAGCAAACATTTGTGATTTTGGCTGCCTTTTTAGGAGCATAATGCAGCTCTCTTGCACCAAGAAGGCATCTCCACCGGTTTTTTAATACGCCATTGGTCCGTTCTATAATATTCCGGCACTTTGACTGAGCTTCGTTGAATTTCATTTCAACAGACCCTTCTTCCGGACTTCCATGAGGGGTCATAAGTCACGGCTATAACGGATATCCTGCGTCTCCTAATAAAAAACATTGTATGGTTAATACATGCATACTCTTTAACGTTATTCAAAATTTTACCAAGCAGCCAATAATTGTCACCGCCTTGCAAATATTCCCGCTCAAGGTGACTTCGTAACTCGCTGCCATTCCAAATAAAGGAATCATGACAAGCACCGGGATGAGAGGCATCAACGTATAACATTTTCAGCTCATGATTACACACCTGTAAATATTTGTTTCATTGTTTTAATTATTAGGATAAAGATTGGATGAAATCACTTACTAGCATAACATTTAAGCTGTAGTTTCCCTTCCTGTTGTAGTAAAGGTGCTTTTTGTTAGACGGAGCAATAATACGAACATGCGTTCCATCGACGCATCCTATAACGCTAGGAATTCCATGCTTTAAATAAAATGCTAATGCAATCTTTCTTTTTTCTTCTGAACTTTTGCAAAAATTAATCCACTTTGGGCAGAGATGGTTTTCAAAAATATTTATTACTTCTGTCAGCACTTTGCTGACAGAACTTTGGGCCTGTGACACGTCGCAATCTTTGCCTACCCCTGTCTGGTGGCCACCTTCGGCAAAGAAGCGAAGAGTTGTACTTAATTTTACAATCGGCGGAATTCCAAAGGTTTTTTTTTTGCAGGCTCAACGTGTGACGTTAACGCCTCTAAGAGGTATTTGAAGGAAGGCTTGTTTACCCTATATTTTTCAAACCTTTCAAATGTAAAATACTGATTGTACTTACAAAGTTTGCTTCAGTTCAAATGGATTCGTCGCATCTCGTAGCTGCCTCCTTGCAATCTTTTATTGTTGCTCCTGCTGCCGGACTTGCCCTTCTGCTACTAATCTGAAGGCTATGCTGTACATTTTCACTAAATTCACTTCTTAGTTCCTTATTCACTTCACTTATTTATGTATTATTAAGTAATTTTTAAAAATTTCCAAATTTAACACTACATTAAACAAACAAAACAAAATGACAAAAAGTAAAACAGCTGACTTTTAATGCAATCGAAACACAGCTTAAGCAAAAACAGCTGACTTCGAAATCTCGAAATATTCTCTCCCTTGTTATGCTCCTCCCCGACTGTTGAGAATTGGAGGATTTTTTTCTCGAGAAAAGTCAACTCCCAGGGAATTCAATTCCCGGGGAGTATTTGGAATTGGGCTAAATATGTTTTCTTCTTCTAAAACTTATTAAATTCATACTTTTAATTGCCATCAACATATTTTGCGTTGTGCTTTCATATTTTTTTAACAAATGTACACAAAATTAGTAATAATTACAGTTATTATTTCACGAAATATCAATAAATTGGAACAATCTTATTACTACAGAGAAAAAAACCTAGTGTAATATTAAACACATTCATGGTCTGATATCAGCCAATGCACTGGGCAACCTAGGGTCAGCTATTACAATAGCTGTATTGACAATATTACCAATAAATGTAGGCAATTTCACGTTGGCAAACCAAACAAAAATTTGCCTTTCATATTTGTAGATTTAACCAATGCAAAAAGCCAATGAATAAAATTTACTGTGGGTGATTTAAAATGTGAATTTGTGTAAAACGTACAGTGCATTTTCGAGTATATTAATAAAAATTATATTTTTTTAATTTTATTTGTTTATGTATACATATAAGTACATATTTTTTCTATTTTATATATGTTATGTTATCTATTGTGTTATGGATGTTTGAATGTCAGCATAATGCCTGCCTCATACTGTCCATCATCTCCAAATACGACGGCAATTGTTTGCTGCTAAGCAAATTATTTAATATCTTTCCTTGTTATTGTATCCTGTTCATAGTTTTTCTAAAGGGTATGTAACGATATAATACTGCTGTTGAGGTGATCTTGGTTAGGCTCCTGTTGTATGCCCGTAAATGTTGGTAAGCTTACCTGCAGTTCCACGGGTATAAGGCTTGGAAGAGGTAAAACCCGTGTATGTATTTAGCGGCACACTACGCTGTTGGAGTTGTGCGGAATATTGTCACTAATCACAATTCGTTTTTGTTTCTGTATCAACGAACGACCTGCTGCACTGACTGTGGCGCCGGCATTGTTTGAAGGGACTGCTTTCCGGCATACGTTTGGAACTTGTAGGCACCTGAAATGGAAAAGGGATTTACTCTCTCGACATAAATCTGGTCGATTACTTTACTTACCATTACAATTTTCTGGGGATCCATTTCTATTGTACGCCTATATTCCGCTGTCCGCAATAGACGATTATACATCTTTAGCTCAAATTCCAGGGTGCCTCATGCACGTGAAGTTGACGTCCCTATGAAGGCAGCTAGACGTAAAGACGACATCGTCTACAACCTCACATTTCTGTTCCAACATTAAAATATTCTTTTGATTCATTTTACTCCAAACGATGTGCTTCCAGTTGCGAATTGTCGCGGAATTTAAGAATAAAACCGCAATAGTCCGTTTTGTTCTGTAGAAGAAAAAACTCCGCAGTTGTGCACTCTATCTTGGTTTGTTTACATTGTAATGACAACAAGTAGAGTTGCCAACGTACATAAGTAAATTCAGCATTGGTGTTAGTAGTGTGTTTTGAACTTTCGATTTTGGCAATATTGCCTCTTTTCTTTGGCAAATTTTCCTCATTAAAAAAAATCATCAAACCCAAACTAGGCAATATTACGTATCTTTATTTTTTCTGTGTAGGTAACACTGCTTATCGTTTTTATATTTCACTGGCTGCAAGTGCCAAATATCTACTGCCTTCCAAATTTTGAAGGCAGTTGAGCTGCAAGTCGATGTAGTGAGATTGTTCAGTGAAAAAGTGTAAGTATATTGAGTTTTTCGAACTTGCACTTGCATATGTAAACTGTGGGTAAGGGTAAGGGGCTAAGGGGTAATCGATGTTGATGTGAAATAATCGAAGTTGATGTCAACTTGATGTCGAACAACTTATTTACATGTTTAAGGGCCCCTTTATATTAGAAGAAGGCATATATAAATAAAAACCATAGATGATTCATTTGCTTAATCACCACTTTCACCAGAGGGCACATGCTGTTTCCGTACGACCGTTTTCACTCGGATGCGACGCAAAAGCACTCAAAAATAATTTTTATTTCGATTCTGTTGTTTAAATTTGAAAATAGAATACAAATGATAGCAAACCATTCCACTTTTCATATTTGATGACAATACAAAATGCCAGAAACCATTGTTATATATTATTTTCAATAGTTTTTGTTTCCAGGGAAATTTGCCCATATCTACCACTCCGGCGCCATCTAGAAAATTTCCTTTTACTTTCAAATCCACCACTAATCTTTCACCATCTATGGCATTTTATTTATCTATGAAGGTTGTGTGTTTTATCGAAAGTTTTTCCCAGTGGTAGATAGTATTAATAATTTTTTGTGTGGTGAAGAAATATTTGTGCTTAAGCTGTGCCAAATCAAATATGAAAATTTTGACAATAGAAATCATTTGTAGATAAAATACCGATGAACACACCATGAATACCCATGCGCGTGTGATTGCTATTTTAGCAACACACTCAATAATCATTTTATAATGGATAGATAAATGCAAAAAGATACTCAATATGATGAAAATAACAAAAATATAAACTAACAGCCCTATTCTGTGTATGTGGTAACAATCAAATTGTAACCACAAAATTGTTACGAAGTTGTCACCATTGTTTGTATATGGTATTCTGGCTACACAGTGACAACAAAAAATTCACCTCGTTACAAATAATTCACCTCACAATAACAGGTTGTCAAAAGCAGTGACAAAAAAACAAAACATATGTTTTTCTGCATAAAATGAACGCGGTAAAAAAAGGAAGAGTAGGTATTTAATATATTTATGTTTTATTGAATTAAAATTAATACATTATTATTTAGGGAATTTGAGCACAGCTGGAATGTTATATTGCCTTCCTCAAGGAACATCCAGAGATGCTAAGCGGAAAGAATATTCCTGCACATACGCGCCATATAGAAGAAGTAATTTACTTTAGCGCCAACTCTCTGATCTACATCAAAACTTCACCACCGACTAAAGCTTCTCCGCTGAGTTCAAAAAGTTGTTTTTCCCTCCGCGGTCGGTCCAACTTCTTGAGATATAGGTATTTAAAGCATGAGTATATAATCATTCGTATCTCCGGGATTTATAATCCGATCTGGTTGAAATGGGTATCATTACAAAGGTCTTTCTAAGCTCTATAAATCAGTGGATAAACATATTTATTTTTATTAGCCCATAGGGGAGCTAATTAAAAAACGTTTTTTAACCCTTCTTTTCTGCTAAAAATTTATATATTTTTTCCAAAGTATACCCTATTATTAGACCTTAGCCTTTTTTAAAGTTATATTACCCAATATCCCTTGAAAGACCGGAGATATTTACGTTAACATTTTGTAATACTTTTCGCGCTTTTTCAATCTTTCTAACACAAAATCAAGTTCTTTCTTCTTTCTGCTCCATTTCCATAGGACAAAGTAACAAAAGTCCTTCCTTCATTTAATTATGCCCTCTTGTCGTTTTGGTACAAAATATATTATTATTTTTTTCCCGTATACAGTTTTATTGTTTACTTGCAGAATTTATAAAATGATTTTGTAACAACTTTCCGGTAAATAAAAGAGCTGTCACGCGCTGTTACCTCCTCTTTGGCAGGTAACAATTTTTGTTACTTTTGTCACCAAAAGAATGTGTCAGAATAGCGATATGTGACAATTGTCACATTGCTGTCAAATAGTAACCGTGGTGACTTTTGTAACCTGCCAGAATAGGGCTGTAAATGACTAAACCTACAAAAAACATATATATTTCATCAACACATACTTAGGCTGTGTGTTCATGAAAATATTTCGGTCGTGGTAAATTGTGTTGAATTTATTTTTGTGTGGTGAAGATACAACTCCGATTTTGCAGTGTGAAATGGAAAATCAAAATTTTGACAGCTGAAAATTCATGTGCTTTATTCAAATTATAAACAAAATGAATAAATTTTGATTACGCCAATGGATGTATCATACACAGAGAAGGCGTGAGGTATGTTCTTATTATTTCATATTTTGTATACTGCGTCGGATAGAATATGTTATTTTAAGCAAAAAAAGTAAAATAGCAAAATCGGTGCCAATGCATAGTTTCGGAGTATGTTGAAATTTTGAAAAATTATGGATTATTTTCTTTATAGATACTATGTCGAAGCCGGTGTTGGACCTACCCCAGGGTAGAAAATTTCATACTATGCCGAAGCCGGTGTGGACCTACCCCAGAGGAAATAGTCCCTTAGCCCGGCCACGTAGAAAACTCTATGCCATTTTTCGATAACTCACTTAGTTATCGAGTTATCGGATGTTGAAATTATGAAAAAAATCGATAATTTTTAAAAATTGCAACATCCCATAACTCGATAACGAAGTGAGTTATAGAGAAATGCTAGCTAATTTTTTTAGTTTATTTGGACTTCTTTTATAAAAAAAAGTGATGATATCAATAGCTTTACACAGTAGCTTAACCCCATTACCCTCTCACACATCCGATATTTCGTGGACCATAACTCGGAAACAATACTTGCCCGGATTTTGTTATTTTACTTTTTTTGCTTAAAATAATGTGTTCTGCCCGCCTCAAAAAATGGTTGTTTTTTTAAGTGTAAGCCGTAAAATAGACCTGTATAGAAGACATGTATTTTGTAATAGAACTCATGTATTTTCTTTTTGTACTCTTGCATTCTTGTGTTGTTGGTATATTCGTGTAGAGTTTCACAACTGAAGCGAATAAGACAAAAACAAAATGCCTGTTGTTGCTGCCTACAACTACAACAACACATGCGTCTATTACCATGTTTCCGAGCAAATGCTGCATAAAAGACAAACGTCAAAATTTAGACTTCTTGTCAAAATATTGTGTAGCCCTGGGCCTAGTGAAAATTTTGACAATAAATACTCAATTGAATAATGAAAACCCAAAGTTTTATAGTATTTTTACATGCTTTCTATGTTCCAAAAACAGATCTCTAGATCAATGTTTGTTCCCCTGCAAACGGAGATATTATTACGAAGATATCAAATAGATTATGGAACTGCAAATTTAATGTTTCAACACATAACATGCATTGACAAGTTAAATTACATAAAAATTGCACCAAAATATCATTATCCAGGAAGTTTGAAATTATCCCAATTTTGGATAATTATCCAGAAAGTGGCAATGCAAGCTTGTAAAACTGATTATGACTGATTGTCAAATTTTTACATTCTGTCAAATTTTTGAGTAGCCCTGGGCCTAGTGAAAATTTTGACAAGTAAACTCACCACGCAAATGTCAAAATTTTACTCTAAAAAAATATTTTGATCGATAAGACACAGAGCCATAGACTAATATAGGTATAGATACATTTATTCTCTCATCTGGCGTTTCATTTCACACTCTTCATCGTAGGATTGTGGAAATGAGAGCAATTAAATTTAAAATTAACTTACACCAGGTGGTACTTAACTTACTTAAGGATGTTCACTTAACTTTTTCCTGTCGTTTTGGTGTAGAACTGAAATATTTAAATATATTTTGCACTTTTTTGTTGACTTTTATTGTTGGTATACATTTGTATTGTATTTAACACTACTAGTTTGCCACAAAAACACGAAATTCGGTTGTTGTTCCTTTGTTGATCGTTGTATACTATTGCCACTATCTGGTATTATTGAACCCATGTTTCCCACCATCCAATGTTTACTTTCCACCGTACCTATGGCGTTTAATTTATTGAGAGAATAAATGTATCTATACCTATTTTAGTCTATGCTGAAAACCCTTAGTAAAACAAAAAAATTATAGTTTGGAAAAAGTTATATTGAGTGAACTGCACACAATGAAAAAATTAGGAGAGATTATGGCGGCTGAATACCGCCGTCAAAAACAACCCAAAAGACAACAACCTTTTGGCCACCACCTGGTTTATTACATCGCTACTGAAGGCGTAACTACACTTTCTACAAACACTATGACGGAATTCATATTTTTTCGCAGCAAACGTCACAGCAGCAAGCCACCAAATTTTAAACGTTTAAAAAAACAAAATCTTTATATACGATAACGGCGCATCGGGTCCAGAAATTTCATCCTTGTGTTAGTGGACGCCAAATTCCCGCCGAGCCATGGTGTAGCGAAAATTCCATAACGTTGGCATTCCAAGAAGTTAGCCAACGGCAATCACACCACCAAAGGAAAAAGTTCACCGTTATCATAAAAGTAAGTGATTTTAGTAGATTACATAAAAGGTTTAGGGTATCAGGTAGATCTTTTGATTATAGTAAGTACACTATTGCCAGATGTCGTTACGAGGCAGAATCTCGCAAGTGTTATCAATCTTACTTGTCCAAGGTTGGTAAGAATTTTAGGAACAATCCTAAAAGTTTTTTCAACTTTGTTAACACCAAGCGTAAGTCCGTATCAAGACCTTCTCGAATTGTGATGAATGATGTCGAATACATAGACTCTGAATCTATTGCCAATTGTTTTGCTGACTTTTTCTCATCTGTTTACTCGGTTAATTCAGTATCGACTACAGTTGATGTTAACTTATATAGGTTACGAAAAAAAACTCCCCTCATGTTTCGTCAAAATTGTAGTTGTTTAGATGTGATTTTGAAATTTACTCTGTTTTGAGCTGGAAAATATAACGCGTCTGTGACTAGTGGATCAATACGGAGTAGGCGTATAGAAAAGGATGTAAGAGCCCGTTACGCTAGGAAAGTGCCGTAGCTCTACAAGAAAAACATTTCTAACAGAAACATTTTTACGAAGAAACACTTGTTGCGTGAAAATTTGAAAAAAAGACGTGCTCTGGTAAGACGAAACAAAGGTGTATTTGCTTGTATCCGATGAATAACAATAAGTACGACGTCCCAAGAATGCTCCGAAGTAAACCATTAAATGTGGTGATGGCAATATCATGCTATCGGGCTGTTTTTCATCATCTGGCGGTGGTCCAATATTTTGGAAAAAAGGTAAAATGTTCGCCACGGTCTTTGTTCACATACTTAATATATGGTAATGCTGCTATATGCGGATGAAGAAATTCCATTGAAGTGGGAGTTTATGCAGGACAATGACCCAAAACACTCCTCGAAACTTGTACAAAACTGATTTCGGGATAACATAATTGTCTGTATTGGAATGGCCTTCGCAGTCGCCGGACTTACATTCGATAGAGCACTTGCGGGGGATATTGCAAAAAAAAATGGGTATAAATCAAAAAATTAAGAAGATATTTGGGAAAAAGTGCAGGAGATTGGTGAAACAAATATTGATAAATTTCTACAGCCCACTAAATACATATAAAGGCAACACATATTTTTGTTTTTCCCCAAATTTTGAGAGGAATTTTCATGTGTTTATTTTAAATTTTATTAGTCCTTTCAAAATTAAATACTTTTCAGAAAAAAAAACTTTGACTATGACTTCTTCCTGATGAATTAACAAAAATAAACTGATTTCTAAATCGAAATATTTATAAAGCCAAAAGTTTTTGTTCAATATATTAAAAAGTTGCGTAAGACTTGTGGGTGTTGGACCTGCACCAGACGAGAAAATCCTTTATTTTAACTTTAATATCTCCGGTCTTTGAAGGGTTATCGGTGAATATTATACCCTAAAAAAAAAGTTAAGATCTTGTCTATTATCGGATCATACCAAAAAAGAAATATAATAGTGCATTTTTTGAAAAAAAAAAATCATATCAAAACAGTGAGGTTAAAAAATGTTTTTTTTTTTAATTTGCTCCCCAATTGGTTAATATAGATAAAAATGTTTATACACATATTTATAGGGATTAAAAAGGCCTTTGTAATGGTACTGATTCCAACTAGATCGGATAATAAATGGCTGACTTATGCCCGATTATATATTCAAGGTTTGGAGGTCTATATTTCGGAAAATATGGACTCTTTTCCGTAAACGTTGAAATGAAAAAAAATTTTTGAAAATCGTTCAATTTATGTTTCACTTTGGCTCAGGCAGGGGGTACAAATTCTCTCTGTACCTTAAGTCGATGTGTGGGAAAATCAGTAAAATCGCGCGATTGTTTTAAAATAATTTTTGATATTTTAATGAAAACAGGTCCTCATATTATGTTGAAAGTTTGATAACAAAACTTTAACTTTTTATATCCCCGGTCTTTCAAGGGCTACTGAGCCGTATTATACCTTTTTTTTTTTTTTTTTTTTTTTTTTTAAATCGAGCGAACCCATCGCCGCCACTCTTACCCGCCCCTACCGACCGAGAGGGCCACGTCCCCATAACGTGAGGACAGCGTACACATTATAGACCGGTCTATAACGGGAGAGCAAGGATTATAAGTTCACACGTTACAACCAACTACAGAAATTCTTCACCAGTTGGTATTACACTAACATAAATAAGTATAAAAGCACATCACGAGATATTAACATAAGATACTTCAATATATAATAATTACGAGCAAAACGAAACCCAAATCATAAATCAGACCAGATAGTAAGGATAAAGTAAATTAAATTTACATATGTACGTCAACGAATATACAGCACTAATGCAATCGGTTCAAATGACAAATTATGCTAGACTTTGTCGTTTCCCAACTACCTGTGAAATCAATAAACTGATATAGCTCATTAAAGTCACGGCACATTCTCCTAACTGGATCAAAGGACGCATAATTCGAACGCTGAAACTCGATGTTTACGAGTTTATAGTACCTCGTGGGCCTCAATGGGACATTTATGAAAATTTTAGATAACAGAAATTCAGAACATATACATCCATCAATTATCTTCAAAACTGTAATAGAGTTTATCATGGTACGTCTACTACTAAGAGTCGGCAATCTGATCAATGCTAGTCTACTGCTATACGAAGGAAGATTATGGTTCGGGTTCCATTGAAGATTTCTCAGACAAAAAATGAGAAACTGTTTCTGGACCGATTCAATCATATTAACATACAAATTGTACTGGGGGTCCCAAACAACTGATCCATATTCGAGAATAGGGCGGACTAGTGAAGTAAAAAGATTTTTCGTAACGTAGGGATCTGAAAATTCCTTTGCCCAACGTTTAATAAAGTTCAGAACGCCATAAGCCTTGTTCACCATCGTAATTATGTGGGAGTTGAAATTCAATTTTCTGTCCAAGAGAACACCAAGATCAACAAATGAATCCACCGATTCAAGAACATTGCCACCTAAAATGTATTTTGCCGAAAATAATGATGACCTAGAGAACAGCATATGCTTACATTTCGTAAAATTAAGCTCCATCAAATTGGTCTCGCACCACGTCTGGAAAGTAGACAAATCCCTCTGAAGTAAAGTATATTGACAAGGATCCTTGTAAGAAAAATAGATCTTCACGTCATCAGCGTACATTAACAATTTAGAGTGCATTATGGAGGCGGGTAAGTCGTTAATGAATAACAAAAATAGAACCGGCCCAAGATGACTGCCCTGAGGCACCCCAGATGACACAAAAATAGATCTTGAGAATGATCGACCAAATGATACCATCTGTTCTCTGTTCATTAAATAAGAACTAATCCAATTCAGCATGTTGCAATTAAAACCCATTGCCCCTAATTTATATAATAACAAATTGTGGTTAACTTTATCAAAAGCCTTACTAAAATCGGTAAAAATCACATCAGTTTGATCTCCATTAATAAAGCCGTCAATAATAGAAGAGGAAAACTGAAGCAAATTAGTCACGGTGGAACGACCCTTCCGAAAGCCATGTTGACATGGATCTAAAATAGAGGAAACCTGATGAGAAATTACCTCTGTGACTAACTTCTCAAAAAGTTTAGGAATGGCACTCAATTTTGCAATTCCCCTATAATTTGCAACATTTACTAAACTACCAGATTTGTGGAGAGGGATTATATAAGAGCTCTTCCACTTTGCAGGAAAATGGCCGAACTTCAACGAAGCGTTAAATAAGAGAGTCAACGGTAAGCTGAGAGAATTCGAGCAGTATTTCAACATAGAGTCCGGGATACCATCAGGACCAGCTTTATTCGAGGCTTTCAAGCTGATTAAGTTATCTAGCAACCACGAAGAATTTACGACAGGTGCATCAAACGGAATGGTAGAGCGGACAGTGTACGGGTATGATTTGGAAACATCATAGGCTCGGGTGGAATAAATAGATGCGAAAAAATCGGCGAAACAATTAGCAATAGACTCTTCATCTGAATATTCAATACCGTTCATTTTGATCCTACAAGGTGTGGAAGACGAATTACGCTTCAAGTTAACAAATCTAAAGAATGATTTGGGGTTCCGTTTAAAATTAGCCTTCAACCTATCCAAATATAATCTGTAACTCTCACGAGATTTAGAGTTGTATCTACTCCTAGCAACAATATACCTAGCATAGTCTGCTAGCAGTCCAGATTTTTTATACTTGTTCGAACATCTATTCCTTACATTCTTGAGACTATTTAGAGCCCTTGAGGACCATGGGGGGCCAGTATTACCCCTTATTGGCCTCTTGGGTACAGACTTAGAAATATAGCCATTAATAATATTATAGAAATCATCCAGGGCGATTTCAAATTCAAAAGAATTATCACACTGACATATACTATGCCAGTCGGTATCAAAGATAAGATTATTCAAAAGTATAAAGTTCGCACGCGAAA
Organism: Phaonia tiefii; assembly: GCA_963931995.1. Taxonomy (NCBI): domain Eukaryota; kingdom Metazoa; phylum Arthropoda; class Insecta; order Diptera; family Muscidae; genus Phaonia; species Phaonia tiefii. Next base: position 253,930,290 of record OZ008367.1, on the reverse strand, counting down.
AGCATAGGCCAACATAGGACGAAGAGCAATTGCAACCAACCTGCATGGTATCATATGTATAATTAATTCCCAGCGTTGGATGGTAACTATCCTCAGGAGAAATTAACGGATCAATTCGAGAAATATCAAAGTTGTTAGAATCATCCACTAAAACTAGATCAAGGACTCGATTCATAGAATTGGGAATGTCGTTCAATTGAATCAACCCAAGTTCGGAAATATGCGTAACAAAATCAGATGACCAATCATATGGTGTCAATGGAGTCAGAGAATTAGTATCGGGTAAAGACACCCATGTCACAGACGGCAAGTTAAAGTCACCCAATACTAAAATACGGTCCTTTCTACTGGCTAACGCAATAACTTTTGCAATAGCGTCAATATGCACTTGATATACCTCAAAGCATGAAGATGGCGGAATATAGGAACACGTGACAAACAATTTCAAATCGCCTAAATTAATGGACACCACAAGAAACTCAAGATCGCCAATGTCATCAACTGTAACCAACTCAGAAGATAAAGAATTCTCAATTGAGATTAAAACACCACCACCAATTTTACCAACACGATCTTTTCTATAAACTACGTACTTATCGCAGAACAACTCAGAATTAAAAACATTAGGTTTAAGCCATGTCTCAGAAAATGCAATGACATCAAACTCAAAACCAAAGCTATCAACAAATAATCTGGACAATTTAGTATTCAAACCGCGAACATTCTGATACGCCAAATTCAAACTCCCAATTAGTTTTTTGGAGCTGGCTTATCTCCAGACGGTAATCTAGCAAAATTATCACGCCTACCATTATCCCGATACTCAAATTCCCTTACGAATGTTCTGTGGGGCCAAAATTCCGAATCCACCAGTTTGACAAATAGATCATCCGGTGCAATAATTTTGAAAGACGACCTACGTTCCGAAAATTGTGACTTCAGCTTGAAGCACTGTATGGAATCGTTAGAATTATTCCCGACTAATTTAGACGATATGTAAAGTCGTATATCCTCTTCGGTCGTGTCGGGGGAAAGTCTAGACACAAAAACTGTCTTCCTTGCCGGTACGACAGTCAACGTTCTTGGTCCCGGTCCTGGCACTGGGGCGGGATTACCACCCGGAGGAGACGACTTATCGCTGTCCGTGGAAGCTATAGTAACTACAGAAACGACTTCAGCAAAAGTAGGAGGGGCAGAAGATTTCATTGGACTTGAAACTGTAACTGGAGAATTAACGTCCATTAAATTCGGCGAGGAAGGAATTACCAACAATGGAGGGGCCTTCTTAGCCGTCTTCTTCCTTTTCGGCGAGGAAGCTTTCGGTGAACCCGCTCTCTTTTCCAATCCCGGATATTTATTAAACATCCCAATAAACTTGGAAAATCGACCAGATAAAGCTGAAAGCTCCTTTTCCATCTCAGAAAACTCGGACTTCATGCTCCTGAAAAATTTGTAGAACTCCACATCCAATTTTCTACAATCCACGCAACACCAACGCAGACCCTTGTCATCACTAAGATTGTCCGCCACTCTTGCATAAAGGCCAACACATTTGACATGTATCAAGCCATCACACAACCAACACGAAATAAGAGTATCGGTATCCGATCTAACCTTACAGTCTTTGTTCATGCAAGTCATCATCATAATTAATTCAGAGTAGAAAAAAAAAAAAAAAAAAATAAATAAATAAATAAGAAACAAATACTAAAAACAGAATTCCAAAATCGACAAAATTCCCAAAAACGTATGAACTTATTATCCCTTTGATATTAATTCCCAAAACCAGATGGCAACTCTGACACACAAATAACGAAACAAAGAGAATGAAAGAAAAACAAAAATCAAACAACTACAACGTTAGACGTTCTCAACAATGACAAACAAATATTATTGTTGTTGTTTGTGTTTTACACGATCAACAGAATTTCAATTGCACACAATAATACAAAAACTGTATAAACAAGCACTGCACTGAACACACAATTACATCAAGTAATGTAATTTAACTTATCTTCGCACTATTAACACAACAAGCACTATTTAAACTTTTAAAATACGAAAATAAAGTAAATTCACGGAGCACAACTAAAAAACGAACTAAACGAGAGTAGAGTTGCCAAATTTATTTGAAAGAAAGCTTGAAATCTTCTCTATTTCTGGTGTGTAAAAAAAATGTAGCAACAATACGGTCTATTTTTAAAAAATAATGATTTTAAAGAAAAAAGTGAGGTTATAAAATATTTTTTTTTAACTATTCCACAATGGGTTAATAACAAGTAAAATATTTTTAACCGTATTTGTAGAGTTTAAAAAGACCTTTCTAATGACATAAATTTCAACAAGGTCAGAAAAGTAGTTTCAGAGATATAGCCGACTATACACTCAAGCTTCGCAAGCCCATATCTCAAGAAGATGGGCCGATGTATTTGATGATAAAATGATTCCATTCCAAGAAATGCCCCTGAACTAGAGTTAAGCCAAGTAAATATGTACGTTCCCTTATTTACTTACAAAGTTTGCGGCAGCTCCAGTGAATTCGTCGCATCGCGTAACTATCTCCTTGCAAACGTTTGTTATTGCTTCTCCTGCTCCCGGTCGTTCTTCTGCTGTCATTCTAAAGGCTGTGGTGTACATTTTCACTTATTTTGATTATTAATTAAGTTTTATTTGCTTAAAATGATTTGCATTTAACAACCAAAACCAAACGTCATAAAGCAAAACAGCTGACTTCGAAAATTCGCACTTCACTCTCCCTTATTATTCTATTCCCCGTCTGTTTAGAATATGAGGATTTTATTCCCGGGAAAAATTAATTCCCCGGGAATTATCTCCCGGGGAGTATTCAGAATCGGGCTATATACATAGTTACGCTAAAAAACAGTTGAAAAAAAACTACATTAGATGTTTTTAAATAACATAGGTCTTCCTACAAAACAGTGTTATTACTTTTGCCGGCACTGTATATAAAATCAAAAACGGTATACATTTCCTTTTCCAAGTTGTATCTTTTAAGTTTCACAAGTCCTAGCTGTATATATGTACATATCTTCTGAAATATTTAAAAGATTCATTACTTTCTTGTAAAATATACGAGTCTGTGGTTTTAAACATCAATTTTTTAGTCAAATATTTACTGATTCCAATGTAAAGCATATGCATTTCATTAAGATTAAACTTTATAAAAACAAAGTGGATTACGTCCAAAAGAGGGATATTTTCTTTTATTGTGATGTTGAGAGTTGGCTTTTTCTCTGAACGATCATCAATATCTTCTTCACAATCAATTTCTTATAAATCCCTTGTATTGTTTACTGTTTCTCCTTTTCCGGAAAGAAACCAGTATGACTTTTTGGGTACTTAAAAGTTCTATCAATCAGGCATATTACAAACAACCTAATATTTTAAAGCTGAATTGTTTTCCATTCACATACAGTATTGGCCAAAACTTAAGCACCCCCCTAGGTAATTTTTTTCATATGGTCATATTTTAAATTTTTTAAAGAAAGGCACTGACAAGCACGGAGTAGGCAACATAGTGGTCAGGGTTTGCTTTTCTGGACAAGGGATTGGGCAAATTCATAAGATCGATGGAATTATAAATCGTTTCAAGTATCCCGACATAACAAAGAACGTGATGTTGCCATATGCTGATGAAGAGATGCAAATCGAATGGAGGTTCCATCATGATAACGATCCAAAACATTCAACAAAAGTGGTTAAGGATTGGTTTCAGAGCAGTGGGATACAAATTCTTCGTAACCCAATTGAGATCTTATGGGAGATCGCTAACACGAAAATCAACCAAGAAAATTGCAAAACAAAGAAAGATTTTTTTCGAAGCTATAAAAATAGCCTGAGAAGCAATATCACCGGATATAATTTATAATTTAATACCCTCTATGCCGAAAAGATATGCGTGTGTCATCCAGAATTAAGGATTCGCAACGAAATAATCTCAATATTTTTTTTTAGAAGAGGGTGCTTTATTTTTGTCCACTTAGATTTGCGACGTAAAATGGTTTTTGGATTTAAATTTTTTATCTATAAATTGCTGAAATCCTTAGGTTTTTGTTTATCAATAATAAAGATATAAATAAATAAATCCGAGTTTATATTATAAATAAATAAAAAAATCACATGAGGTGTCATGGGACACCCGGTTGGAACGAAGTTTCTTCGCTATATGTATATTATGTACTAGTTAGTTCCAGAACGTATAAAGACGCAAGTCTCTTGCCCAAGTCTTGGTTTGTTGATGACAGAGGTAAGGTCGGGTTAGGGGAATAAATTTGAGGTACAGACTTGCTTGTACTCGGAAAGTTGAAAAACTGACTTGCGCAAGTAACTTGCCGAGTGTGAAAGGGGTCAAAGCGCCCGTTGAAAAGTACGATAACTTAAATAGATCTTTAAGAATAGGTACTTTTTGTAAAATACAAAACTTTTTTTAAGACCATTTTTTTTCTGCAATGTATTTTTTCAAAAAAATTTATATTTTTACGTCCTTTTTTAAGAATATGTATTATATTTTCCGGAATATGTAGATATTATATAGGTCCTTTTTTAAAGAGAGGATGTTTAAAAGATAATGCTTTTTAAGAAAAGGTACTATTTTTAAGAAGTACTTTCTGTAAGAAAAAGCCATAAGAGTATGATATTTTTTTTACAAAGAAGTACTTTTGTAAGAGCAAGTACTTTTTAAAGAAGTGGTACTCTTTTTAGGAAAAGGTTATTTTTTAACAAAATTTACTTATTTTCAGAAAGCCAACTTACCCCAGGAAAAATAGGTAATATTTTACTTTTAAGAAAAGGAATTTGTGTAAGAAAATATATTTTTTATAACAAGATATTTTTTTTTTTTAAGTAAATGTTTTTTTTAGGAAATGGTATTTTTTTACAATTGGTAATTTTTTCAAGAATAGGTAAATTTTTAAGAGTAGGTAGATAGTAGATATTGTCCTATTAAATGAGACAAACTTAAACCATAGACACAATGTAATATTTAAAAATTATAAAATCAAAACAAATATCGAATTGATGCAACAAGGGGTGGGGGAACTGCTATATTACTCAAGAATTACATACACTACTACAGTCACGATAATAAAAGTAGATATTCGCTAGATGCTTTAGATACATGAGCCACATAAAGATACCCGTTGACTGCGACAACTTTTTAGTTATTACATGTGCGTACTATCCGGCCGGCAATATAAATTCAATACGAGCAGACTTGCAAAAACTATTTGATTTTATGAATCTTCAAAATTCACATAACTACTATGTACTAGCGGGAGACTTGAACTGCAAGCACACAGAATGGGGTAATACTGTTAATAACGCAAAAGGCAATAACTTACAAAAAGTCAACATCGAATTCCTTACACTTCCAACATGTTCAGCGAAGCCCGCTTTCCTTAGCCGTAATTATGTCATAATGCCTTCCATTGAAGCCAGCACACTTCACAATTGCATGACTATCACAAAGCCAACATGAAAGAACACAACCCTCATATACGTCCCTGACTGTACAAATTTAGTAATAATTACCAAATCCTAAAAGTATGCAGAATAATACTGGGTTGTATACTGGGTTATAGCATAATACGGTTAAAAAAAGTTGTTTAAAATTGTTGGCGTAGAATACGTCTTACCTTACGGTATAGGGAGTCATGTCAGATTGTTATTGTTGTAATCTTTATTTCATTGATTACACAGTGCAACACGAAAAAAAATAACCATATACGGACACCACTACGTGATAAAAGACTAAAAAAAAAGACCCGTGTATCCCAATTTTTCCCAAAGTCATGCACTTTTTTTTATGGGCCGCCAAAGATTTGGGGCCTCGGTATCATTTTCGTAAAAATGTGATCATTTTCTCAGGCTCATATCTTGCAAACCGTTCAGAATTTCGATTTACTCTCTGAGGCAAAGTTGTAGCTCTTGTCATAAAGAACAAAAATTGCGAACATATAAAACCTTCCAGATCAAAATCGCAAAAAAACTTAAAAAAATTCGATTTTTTTTTACCTTTTTTCCCGTGTTCAGGTCCATAGGTAGCAAACCGTTCAAAATTCAAGGAAACAATCAACTACAAAAATTTACCTAAGATCTCAATAAACAAATTTCTAGAACATATAAACTTCCTAGAGATGATTCTTAACACTGTTTAGGTAGCACGCAAAAGAGAAAAATTTGCCGAAAATTTTTTAATTTCATTTTTTTTTACCTTTTTCTCCTGTTCAGGTCCATAGGTAGCAAAAAATGAAATATGCCTGGCCAGAACCATGTGTTTGTCCAAGGGTTAACACCGCTTAGGTAGCGCTTAGGTATCCCGCGATCATGCACCGACAGCAGCAGCACAGGCAATGCAGTAAGCTCAGCACACGCAACAAGGGACGCAGCACACAATATAAAAGCGACACGACGCTCACATCGAGGCATTACACAGCGCGACGTCAACGAGAGCTCAGCGGTGAAAGTTATAAAGTGAAAGTGAAAGTAAAAAAAGTGAAAGTGCTACAGTATAATTCGCATACAACATTGGCAACTGATTTCAGAAGGAAAAGATTTCAGAAGGAAAAGAATCTTTTAACTAGTGAATTCAAAAGAGCATATACATTGTTTTTCGACGAAGTGGACTTGACCGGTGAAAATTACACACCTAATACAGTGTGTCGCCAATGTTATGACAATCTCATGGCATGGTTGAGTGGAGGCAGAGGTACTATGAAGTATTGTAAGCCGGTAAACTGGATTAATCGCCCAGGTGATCATGATGCAACCAGTTGCTATGCATGCGTAAATTACACATGTCGTCTAAATCGACATTCTGAGAAGAACAAAATTTATAAAGCAACTGCAACAGCCACACTACCAGTGCTTGCACCTGAAAATTTTGTATCACCAAGGCCGCCAACTCCAGATCGTACTACAGAATTTACAGCAATGAGTACAGCAAGTGGTGTTACTTATGAAGATCCATTTGATATCGAATTTTTTTAAGTTTTTTGCGATTTTGATCTGGAAGGTGAAGTTTTTTTGATTTTATATGTTCGCAATTTTTGTTCTTTATGACTTTGCCTCAGAGAGTAAATCGAAATTCTGAACGGTTTGCAAGATATGAGCCTGAGAAAATGATCACATTTTTACGAAAATGATACCGAGGCCCCAAATCTTTGGCGGCCCATAAAAAAAAGTGCATGATTTTGGGAAAAATTGGGAAACACGGATCTTTTTTTTAGTCTTTTATCACGTAGTGGTGTCCGTATATGGTTATTTTGCCATGACTTAAAAAATTACACACAGTGTTATGAGGAAACGACGAGATAACTTTTTTTAAAAAATTTTTTGTAGGTAAATGAAGATGTTATCTTTCGTTTGATATACATTTCATATTGGTTGATATCTTCGTAATATTTAAATTTCTCAAAACGAAAATTGTTTAAACACATACACTCAAACATATGTGTGGTGTTTGGTTGAGTGTTTGAGTTTGTAGCGTGAACACAAACTATGCTGCTGTTTCAGTGTGGACACAAACCTTCGGCTGTTGTTTTGATTTATGAAATATTGAAATTTCGTATATTTACTTATGTATTTAAGTGAAACAAAATGTTAAATGTGAATTTGAATTTAACATGGATATATAATTATAAAAAATATATGAAAAAATTAATTCATACATTTTTATGTTAAATGTAAGTGCTGCCAAGATGTAGTTTTATACCAATGATACCAATTTAAAAACATATTTATCCTATTTTTCCTATCATAAGCCCATATTATCAAAAGTAACTTTCAAATAATCAAATTGATTTGCGTCTGTTATTTATCATTTATCCTTACTCTTTTAATTTGAAAACATATTTATCCTATTTTTCCTACCATAAGCTTATGTATATTATCAAAAGTAACTATCAAATAAATAAATTCATTTGCTTATGTTATTTATCATTTATTGTTATATATGTTTTCTGTCTTATCGGATGGCGTATTCTACGTTAAACTTAATGGGACAACTGTCTGCTGTTTTTTTTTTTCATTTAGCCCCCATTCCGCAACGTGTGATAAGGAACTTCGTTCCAAAAAACAACAAAATAAATTAATAACTTATTTTTCTTTACAAAATTATTATATGAAAAAAATTACCTAGAGGGGTGCTAAAGTTTTGGCCAATACTGTACATACATATATACCTAAAGTAAAGAAAACATAATTAGTTCATAGCATTCTGATTAGATGAAATGCTCAGCAGCTATACCTTCGTTATGTATTATATTGCTCTCTGATACAAATACTAACAGAAATTCTCCTGCAGAATCTGGTTTGGGGTTCCAGTAGTAAAGGTCAATCACCAAAAGGGATTTGTAACATAAATTGGTGAAAACACCTTATCCATAACGTGCCAAAAGCCCCTTTTGAATTTGTTTCATCTAAATGAATGATTAGACAAATGCTATAAAAAAAAATAGTTTCCCATTACATCCCATGAAGGGACAGGGGAGAGCTTCTCACAATCACTGAGCTGTGCGCTTTCCAGTTTTCACTCACTGATTGCGACCTACAGTTTTACACCGATTCCGAACGGTATTTTGCGAAGCTTTTTCATGGCGTCACTATGCGAGGCATTGGTCAGAGCAGGGTTCGAACCCAGGATCTCATGTACAAGTGGCGCGCACACTACCATTGCACCACCGACGGCCACAGATGAATGTTATCCTCTTTATAATTGTTACGATCTATGACAACATTAAGATTTGCTTGTATTCCAAAACACGGAATTTCCTAGTGTCGTCGTATATTATGATATTCGGTCATTAGATCCGTTCCGGATCACTTCTATGAGTGATACGTGGGTCCAGGAGAACCTTTCATCACTGAAGCCCACGAACACTTAAGGACCTGACGAGATCCCTAATTCTGTGCTAAAATACTGTTCTACGACATTAGCTACACCATTGACTATACTATTCAATGCATCTTTGAAATTTAGCTACTTTCCAGCGGTCTGGAAAATTTCGTATATTGTCCCTCTTCATAAGTCGGGTAGCATTACAAATGTGTCAAATTATAGAGGTATTGCGAAACTGAGTGCGATTTCAAAACTTCTTGAGAAACTGGTCACTGACATTATATCTTACAAAGTTTCCTCTATTATTACATGTAGACAACATGGTTTTCGCAAAGGCCTGTCTATAGTTACAAACTTACTTCAATTTTCTTCTCACGTAATTGATGGTTTTATTTCAGGAATGCAAACCGATGTTATTTACACGGAGTTTAGTAAAGCTTTCGATAAGGTTAACCATCGCCTCCTACTGAGTAAATTAAGCGCTATCGGGTTTAATAGTAATATTATTGAATGGATTTCATCTTACCTTACTGGTCGCGAACATATGGTAATTTTTGGGGATTCGTTATCTAGACCTATCCAAGTGTCTTCCGGCGTTCCTCAGGGAAGTCACCTGGGTCCTATTTTATTTATCTTGTTTATTAACGATTTGCCTAATTCGATAGCTGAGTCTAATGTGCTTATGTACGCGGACGATGTGAAAATATTTATGTCATATAAAAATACTTCAGACTATATTCTACTTCAAAATGATCTGGATCGGTTTGGGAGTTGGTGCAATCATAACCTTATGGAGTTAAACTTGGGTAAATGTAAGCATATGGCGTTTTACAGATCACGTATGATTACCTCCCGGTATTCTATAGGTGGTTCTACATAATAATTGGTCAATTCTTTCTTGGATTTAGGTTTTTTACTTGATAGGAAATTGTCTTTCAATAGTCACATTATTGCTACTGTTAATAAGGCTTATGGCGTACTTTCGTTCATTAAGCGCTGGGCGAAGGAATTTTCTGATCCATAGATCACGAAAAATCTTTTTACATCCCTTGTTATGCCCATATTAGATTATGGATCAGTGGTATGGGATCCACAATATGACTTTTATGTGAATATGATAGAATCGGTACAGAAACAATTCCTTATTTTTTGTCTTAGGAATCTGAGATGGGATCCTAACGTCCACCTTCCTCCATATGTCAGTAGATTGTCTTTGATTAAATTACCTACTCTGGCTAGTAGACGGGCTATGCTTAATTCGATTACAATATATAAGATTCTCAGGGGCGATATACGCTCTGAGTATCTTCTTGGTCGTATTTCGATAAATGTTCCTTCGAGAACTTCTAGGACCTATAAACCCTTGTATATTAGTTTTCGACGCTATAATTATGCTTTGCATGAACCGGTTCGGAGAATGTGCACAGATTTTAATGATGTTTATCAGTTTATTGACTTTTCTTTATCACCGGACACGATAAAGTCTTTTATTATAAATCATCTAAATAGCTAGTGGGTAGTATTTTATGTATGATTATTAATGGTGTATTGATAATTTATGGTTTTATGTTTTAAGATTTATTATTTTTCAATAAGTATATATATAGTGGTAATCTGCGGATTTTATTCCTCTTGTAACTGGTATTGCTTTAATCGGCTGTGAAGTTTTATGTAGCCGTTGCACGTTTTCCTCTCAGTTACTCCCCGCTACGGACCGGTCTGTGGTGTGTACGTTATCCCTACGTCATAGGGATGAGGCCCTCTCGGTCGGTTGGGGCGGGTGTGAGTGGCGGCGATGGGATCGTTCGTTAAAAAAAAAAATATCAAAAAGTGTTTTCCCTAAGCCATCAAAGGCAAAAACCAACATTGTGCCGAGTAATAGCTGTACCCCAGTGCAGCTCATACAATCTTCAACGCCCCAGGCGACCTTTTTGGGTAAGTGCAGGACCGCTGTGACTTTCGAGTGTGACAAGTTTCTAAGAGCGTGTTTTGTTTCCCTGTGCTATACTTACTTACTTACTTATCCGGTCTCGGACAACCCCGGGGGGTCAGGGACCTTACAAAACGAAGATAACATATTTCGCCAACCAGTTCGATCTTTTGCTTTATCTCTCCAGTTGGCAATACCAAGTGTACGCAGGGATTCGTCAACCTGATCCCTCCAGCGGAGTTTGGTCTTCCTATTTTTCGTCTTCCTTCGAGTTCGGTTTCGAAAACCCTTCGCGCTGGTTCATCTTCATCCATTCTACTGACATGGCCTAGCCAGCGTAATCGCGTTATCTTGATCCGCTTAACTATGTCAATGTTAGGATAAAGCTCAGACAGCTCATGAGTCATGCGTCGCCGATACTCGCAGTTGTGCACTACATACATTTTTCGGAGTATTTTTCTCTTGAAGACTCCTACAGATGTTTCGTCTGCTTGCGATAGGACCCAGGATTCTGCGCCATAAAACAAGACAGGTTGAATGAGAGTCTGGTACAGCTGGACTTTTGTTACTCGAGAGAGGGCTTTATCTCTAAAGTGCTTGCTTAGCCCAAAATAACATCTATTCGCAAGCACAATTCTCTGCTTGATCTCAAGGCTGACGTTGTTGGTTTTGTTCACGGCAGATCCGAGGTATATAAATTCGTCCACTACCTCGAAGATATAACGGTTATCAACGTTCACGCTTTGGTCTAATCGCGTGGAGGCCCTGTTCGTTGAAACCATTAATTTTGTCTTGTCCTCATTTACCGTCAGACCCACTTTTGCTGACTCATTCTCAATTCTCGAAAAAACCGCAGTAACTTCTCTAATTGCCTCGCCTAGTTTCGAAAGGTTCGGTAAGATCCTTACCAACTTTCACTGCGGATTTGGTGTTCGTCAAGGCGTATGAGTTTTGCAGGAATACCAAGCTCAGACATTGCTTCATAGAGTTTCTACCGTATCGGACTATCGAAGGCCGCTTTATAATCGATAAATATATGATAGGTGTCGATTTGTTGTTCGTGTGTCTTCTGACATATCATAGTTAAGGAAAATAAGATAGAAAAGTTTGCCAATTTTAGAGATAATAGAGTTTAAGTGAATTTTCAGTTTTTGCAAATTTAGCATAGTTGCAAGTTGCTGCAGATTTTTTAAATATAGTAATTGGCAGAAAGTAGGTCAATAAGTAAATTTGTTTTATATAATAAAGAAAGATTAAAGATAGGAGTGTAGGCTACGCAGTGCGGCTGAAGCGAGCACTTTCTGCCATATTGAGCAGTTTGGAATGATAGGGTGACATGGACATTTTTGACTTGTTAACATTTATGATTTAATTTTTGAATTTTATTATTTCCCCCACGGGGTCTAATGCGAATTGCCTCTGAGGCTCTGCGTGATTTTTTTGTTTTCTCGTACGTGCGGTGATACACGTGTTTAAATTACAGTTCGCGTTTAGTTTAATAGCGATCGGAGTCTTTCATCTTCGTACCCTACGTGGGCATAGTTAGGCTGATGAGCCTTAATTAAGTTAAGTTTTTACTTTGTTGTATAAGAACTTAGAGTAAATTAAGAGATTAAGAATCTTATTGTTATTTTTTTGGAAATTTATTTTGTTTCGCTTCGCCCTTTGGGGCACTATTAGTACTTAAGAAAATTAATGTTGAAATTTTGACAAAGTTTAAGAAATTACGTTTCTCACCCTTATGGATTTAATAAATTTTATAATGTTTTACGAAATTCTGTTTTCGTTATGCGAGCGTAAGTTTGTAATAGGTAAGTAGGGTACAAAAGGGATTTCAGTTTTCTGGTACTTCGATTTTTGGGACATTGATACGAATCAATGTTAGGAGAAGCTAGTAAGGGCTTCATAAGGGTGGGCCAGTCAGCCCATATGGCGCACGATAGGTTATTATCCTATCACTCCAAGACATATTGTAACTTTCCGGTTTTGAATTTGTTTTGTGTTTGTGCTTACTAACTGACAATTATCTTTCGGGCTCCTTTTTCTATTTTATTTTTATGTCGAGATATCTTGAGAGTTAAAGCCTCGGTGTGTAATCAATGTTAAGAGGCAGACTGTTGGTGTGTTTGGTAAGCGGAAAGATCCCCCCGTCCGGCGAATTCACCAGCCCGGCAGACGCATGGCACTCCGAGCAACCCGCGGGACCATCACATGAACTCCATAGGTGACCCTTCGAAATTGCTGTCTGTATACACCTCGTTATCTTTAGTTTGGAGAAGTTACAATGCATTCGCGCTTACCGTAAGTCCCGTATCGGGAGTTATTTTATTTTTCGGACGCGTTGCGACGGTAAGACGCGGGGCATTGGGCCTCTTCTTGAGGTGACCTTTATCTCGCGTCCCCGCTTGAGAAGTCTTGTCCCTGCAATAAAGTCAGGGGCAATTGCTCGGAGTAGGGAAAAGTCATAGGTTTATTTGATCCATTTATTTAGTTTCTTCAATTCCATATTAAATGTTTCGAATAATTGTGTTATTGGACAACACGTAAGTCCCGGCGAAGATCTTCAGATCTAACCGCGTTGCGACGGGTTGTTCAACACACGATTGTTTGGACCATAGTTAACATTAATGTACATTTTTGGTCTTTAGCGTAGTTAGATCACACTTAAGTCCCGGCGAAGATATTCTGATCTAACCGTGTTGCTACGTTTGGTGTGACTAGTGAGCGACAAAGTGTTTGCATTATTTTTGTTTTAGAGAAAAGTCATAGTTTTTCGGTAGCTACTAGTCAGTCGTCGGTGGTGCAATGGTTAGTGTGCGCGGCTCTTGTATATGAGATCCTGGGTTCGAAACCGGCTCGACGGCGGTCACCTCGCATAGTGACGGCGACACTATCGAGTATCTAGCCATGAAAAAGCTTCTCAAATTACCGTTCGGAATCGGTGTAAAACTGTAGGTCCCAATCAGTGAGTGAAAACTGGAAAGCTGACAGCTCAGTGATTGTGAGAAGTTCTCCCCAGTCCCTTCATGGGATGTAATGGGAAACCATTTATATTATTTATTTTACTAGTCAGTAATGACTAGGCTGAACACGAAGAAAGTGTTCGGGTAGTCTAGGAGAGTGAGTCACGTAAGCGCGGTTTTGGACTCATTACGTTTGCCCTTTTTGAATTACCAGTGGACCACTCCAGTACAGATCGTAGAATGCGGTCAAAGTTTTTATGTGTCATGGAGAAATTTTGCGTCATATTCTTTTTTAGTACCGGATGAACTTACCTTAATACCACCCTATTATTAATGATTATCGAATACAAATTTGAAGAAAGTTTGTATTTGATTTTGATTTTTGTTTTGAATCGCGTTAAACTTTTCGAAATATCTTTTTGATTTTCGGAGTCATTTTTAACCTTAGCAGTTTTGCTTTAATACGTGTCGAGTTTCGAATTTTTGATTTTTCGAATACAAGGTTGATGAAAGTTTGTATACGATTACGATTTTTGTTTACATCGCTTGAAAATTTGGCGATATATTTCTGTTTTGGTTTACTAATTTTTGATAAAAAATCTTGTTTTCATTAATTTGATTTTTATTGAAAATTTTTGAAAATATATTTTTGATTTTTGCATTTAAATTTATTTTGTTGCTTCGTTTTATTTGATTTTCAATTAAAATTAAGGTTTTTGTTTTCATAGATTTGATTTTTATTGAAAATTTTTGAGAATATGTTTTGGATTTTTGCATTTAAATTTATTTTTTTTGATTCATTTTATTTGATTTTCAATTAAAATTTAAATTTTTGTTTTCATAGATTTGATTTTTATTGAAAATTTTTGAAAATATATTTTTGATTTTTGAATTTAAAATTTTATTTTTGATTTGTTTTTATTGATTTTGATTTAAATTAATCTTAACTTTTCAGTTTAAATTTTTCTTTGCGATTGTTTTGGTCTAGCTTTTTAGCTAGTTTATATTTGGTTCTCAATACTTTTTCGATCTCTTTTATTATATTTTCGGCGCAAGCGTTTCACACCACGTAATTTTTTGATTACTGCTAAGTGGTGTAATATTCTGTTTTGATTTTTCTTTCGCGATCCCCAGAGGGGAAGTTTTTCGATTTCTGGGGGAAATTTATTCTGTTGTTGTGATCTTGTTGTACGTGAGTAAGGCCGAGATGCCGGTAGAGCGTTCGCCCACGAGAAGAGGAGCTGAAGGGACGAATTTGTTCCAGGATATTGCTGCAGGGGCGGAACCAACACAAGCAGTGCCTATGGCGCGTGCGGTTATCAACACTGACAGCAATCCAGCAACCACTGCTTCTGCACCAATTGTGGGGTCGAGCGGTGTTGATCATCGAGGAAGAACTGACCCGTTAAATAGTACGGAGCACGTAGAGTCGTTCGAGTCTCAGGATGTTAGCGCACTAATTGCACTTCAGGCGCAGGCGGGGCGAAAACCACTTTCGGATATTTCACCAACGGAATACGAAGCAGCCATTAGATCAGGGAGAAATGATCACGTCAGATTTGGAGCGAGTACTAGTCGTCAAGATGATGACGAGGCTCTGATACGCCGAATATTACCAGCAATTCTAGCAGCTACGAGAGAAGCAGCAGCCACCGGCGGGGTTAATCACACGGCAGCCCAGACCATGCCAACACTGACAGCTGCACCAAGACGTTATCAGCCTCCTACAGCAGGGGATGTGACACCTAGAGGACCAGATGAAGCGAGACGTCCAGCCCGGATGCCGAGCGCAGTGCCTGGACGAGCAACAAATGACATTATACATCGACCATCAGAGGCAGAGCAGCCTTCAACATATACACGTCCACCGATAGCGTGGATGCAAGAATTCACGGGACCAAGCGGCTACCAGTTTTCAGAAGCCAGCCAACGGGATCCCAGAGAAAGATTTAGGCCCACTCAAGGGTCAACACCACCGCGGGCAATGCCACGACGAGAGGCCCCGCATAACTCCGATAGACTCGGAGACTTCGACCTCTTTTCACAGAGGGGAAGAAAACCTGACTTGTCGAAGTGGGGTTTAAATTTCGATGGGACACCTAAGGCAATGAATGTCCAAGATTTTTTGTTTGGGATGGTGGCACAATGTCAGGACGAGGAATGCTCCGAATCCCAACTAGTGTATAATCTTCATCACTTGTTGGCAGGATCTGCTCGAGGGTTCTATTGGAACTTTCGTAAGTTGAAGCCAGTGCTTACCTGGAGGGAACTACAGAGGGCGTTTAAAACGCAGTTCCAAACCTACGATAGGGAGTTTCAGATTCAGACTCAGATCCTGAGTAGCGCCAACAGCCACACGAAACTTATGAGGATTTTGTTATTGCGATTTTGAAGCTGAGGAACCAGCAGCGTACCCCATACCAGGAGGAGCAGCTGGTCGAAATAATGAGGGGTAACCTCATGGCTTCGTTGGCCCAAATTGTATTCCCCGTTAGAGCAGATAATCTGAGTGAATTTAGCAGAGAAGTAAAGAGAGCGGAAAGTTTCTTAGCACTGCAAAGGCAGCCGCATCCTACGCGAACTGTACCTCCGTCTAAAGTATATAAGGTTGTTTTGGAAGAAACAACTACAGAGCTACCACCTTCAGGCGACATAGAGGCTATCATAGCAGGCAGTAAAGTTGTCTGTTGGAACTGCAAAGCTACTGGACATATTTTCCGGTACTGTTTATCCCCTACCAGGAAATATTCTGCTATAAATGCGGAAAGGAGAACACGGTGACTCGTAAATGTCCTAATTGTCAGGGAAACCAGGAGAGGCACCCACCTCCGACTGGGGAGGTGAGATCCACGGAGGTTGGATCCCAACCGCAGCCAACCAAATTATTTCCGAACCAGATATGACTAACCCAGATATACCCGAACCTGATTTGACCAACCCGGAGTGGTTCAATTATTTTAAGTCCAGCGGTATCCAACGTGGACAACACTTTGAAAGAATCTGCATCAGTACCTGCTAACTCATTCAATGAAGATGAAGAAGACCCAGTTGTGACGATTCTGAGGAACGAGAATCCAGCCATGAAAATTTATTTACCACCAGCTCAGAGGCAGCTTAAGCCATTGCATCAACGCCTGGCTGAGTATAAGGCAACTAGAGCTAGAATTTTTGGTGGAGCCTCAGATCGAATTAAACGAGCAAGAGTGAGATTTGAGAGACGTCGGTTGATCCGAAGAGAGGTCTACTTGAAGGAGACGATAATCGCTTTTATGCGAAAATCAACATTGGAGGAATAGAAGTCGAGGGGCTACTAGACAGCGGAGCATCCGTTACTTGCTTAGGCAAGGGATGCGAAGAACTAGTTGAACAAGCCAACTTGCAAATGCGTCGATTTGGATCATCGGTGAGAACAGCTGATGGAAGTGCTCACAGAATACTAGGAAGGATTCGAGCGATGATCAAATTCAATAAAAAGTCCGAGGAGGTGGATTTCTTTTTGGTACCTACCTAGGAGCGTGCGCTTTACTTAGGCGTGGACTTCATGAGGAAGTTTAAGTTGTTGACGAGCATAGAGAGTCTTACCACTCAAGGGGTGGACTTATGGGAGGATGTCTTAGCCCCTGAGGAGTTTAAGACTCACACCTTGTCGTCACAACAAAAGCAAATATTGGAAGCCGCGGTACAAAAGTTTCCGTGTTATACGCGGAAGGGCCTCGGTAAAACTCATTTGGAGATGCACTCCATTTAAACAGGAGACGCTGTTCCAGTTAAGGATAGACACTATCCGGTATCACCAGCCTGACACTTTTATATACCGAGTTAGACAGGATGTTGGAGCTAGGAGTCATTGAGCCTAGTGAAAGTCCGTGGAGTCATCCCGAGGCTTTAGTCCGCAAGGGACCCAAAAATAGGCTGTGCCTAGATGCACGTAAGCTCAATGCACTTACCATCAAAGATGCCTACCCGCTCCCACATATAGAAGGCTTACTGAGTAGACTTTGTGATACATATTTCATTTCGAGCGTGGATTTAAAGGATGCTTTTTGGCAAATAGCATTGCACCCATCCAGTAGGGAGAAGACGGCATTCACGGTACCCGGAAGGCCACTTTACCATTTCATGGTAATGCCTTTTGGCCTTTGCAATGCTGCCCAAAGACTCTGTCGATTGATGGATAAAGTTATCCCAGCTGCTATTAGTGATCGTGTCTTCGTCTACTTGGACGATCTTTTGGTGGTATCTCCAGACTTCCAGACCCACGTTGAACTTTTGGCAGGTCTGATGATTAACGTTCAGAAATCAAATTTTTGTTTGAAGGAACAGCGTTATTTAGGTTACCTCGTTGGAGGAGGCCAAGTTAAGCCCGATCCATCGAAAATTGAGTCAATCGTTGGCTACCAATTTCCGAAGACCCTGAAGCAAGTAAGAAGCTTTTTAGGAGCCACTGGATGGTATCGGACATTTATTTCCGAATACGCCACCATTGCGGCTCGTATTTCGGATACTTTGAAGAAAAGTTAAACTTTTTGTTTTACTGATGACGCCAAACAGGCCTTTGAAAAGTTAAAAAATGTTTTGGTGACTAGCCCAGTGTTAGTTCACTCAGACTTTTCAAAGCGCTTCTATGTGCAATGCGACGCCTCTGACTTAGGTACCGACGCCGTATTATTCCAACACGTTGATAATGGCGAAGAGCACCCTATAGCCTATTACTCATACAAGCTGACGCCCGCACAGCGAAATTATACTGTGACGGAGCGAGAGTGTTTGGCAGTAGTGCTTGCATTAAGAAATTTAGACCCTTTATTGAACTAATGGCTTTCACTGCCATTACCGATCACAGCAGCCTTAAGTGGTTGATGTCACATCGGGATCTCAGTGGAAGACAAGCTCGGTGAGTCTTCATTTACAGTCGTTCGACTTCATCATCGAACATCGCAAAGGAAAGATGAATGTTGTGCCGGATACCTTGTCCAGATATGAGATGGAGGAAGTATCGGTGAACGTTTCTAGTTTGATCAATCTGGAGGATGAAGCTTTTCGAAGCTCAGATTATGCGGATTTAATTAAGACTATTGAAGAGAATGCCAGTCGTCTACCCGATTTAAGGGTCATCGATGGAATCGTGTATAAACGCACGATGCCATACGACCCAAAGAATCGTTAAGAAGTCTCGCGATCCACCACACGTGGCCCATGGAGGATTCCTCAAGACTCTGAAGAGGATCAAAGAGTATTTCTATTGGCCTAACATGAATGTGCAAGTCAAAAGTTATGTGAGCGCATGTCAGGTGTGCCGAGAGGCTAAAGAGACCACCGATGGGGAAGGAGATAGTGACCCATCGGACATTCCAGCGAATTTTTGTGGACTTTTTGGGACCTTACTCTAGGTCAAAGAACGGCAACTGCTATATTTTTATCATTCTAGACCATCTCACAAAGTTCGTGTTCCTTAAAGCTATGCCTAAGGCTAGAAGCAATGATATAAGAAATCTGTCACAAGGTTGGTGTACCGGAAACTATCGTCTCCCATAATGGTAAGCAGTTCATCGGCCGCGAATTTACTGATTTTGTTGAAAATTTCGGAATCAAGCATTATCGAACAGCAGTGCACTCTCCTCAGGCAAATGCCTCGGAGAGAGTCAACCAGCAGGTATTGGCGGCAATTCGTTCTTATATGAAAGAGGATCACCGAGAGTGGGACCGACACTTGTCGGAGATAGAGTGTTCTTTGCGGTTATCCGCTTGTTTGGGTTTAAAATGTTTCCCATGGCAATATGTATAAGCTGGCGAGACGTTTGAAGAGTTTTTCGGACATGGGTGAAGGCGAAATACCTAGATCCGTGGCTCAAGACCTTATACTGTCAAAAATCCAGGATAGCCTGCATAAGGCTTACGAAAAGAATGAACGAACTTACAACACCCGAAGCCGACCGGTTAAATTTATTCCTGGACAAGAAGTGTTTAGACGTAATTTCCAGCAGAGCAGCTTTAAAGACAACTTTAATGCGAAATTAGCACGGAAGTTTTTGAAGTGCCGCATTGTCAAGCCTGTCGGAAATAGTCTTTACGAAATTGAGGATTTGATAGGTAAACGCTTAGGGGTTTACCATGCTAAAGACCTGAAACAATAGGTCGCAGAAAATATGTAGACAGGATAAAACCTGTATCTCTGTTATGCTCCATGGTAACGTGTGTCTTTCAACACTGTCAGCTGAAGACGAGCGGCTATTGGCAACAGAGTGTGGACACGTATTTCATCTCGCGTGCCACGAGATTTGGATGAACCATGCAGAGCTGACTGTCCTGTGTGCCGTCATCCCAATTATTGGTCCCATCCTTTGTATTCACGATTTGTCCCAGTCGATGTAGCAGCTGACATGGGCGAACTAGACACCCTCCGACAACAGACCATCACCTATCAGGAGCGGTATACGACAGCCAAGGCCGTGTTAGCTCACGAGCGCGAGTGCACTGAAGAGTTGCGAGCCCAGCAAGAACAGTACTCCCGGGCTCTGTTGCGCGAGAACGAGCAGATTCTGGAGGAAAATGTGACCATCCGGCAATTGAGAGAGAATCCTGGAGGCAAAATCCAAGAACTCCGTGACCGGTTAGACGCCCTGAGGTGCAGAATGCCAGACAGATGTCGACGAAGGGGCTAAATACAAAAAAGAGAAGTAGAGAGCCAGGAACAGCTAGAGGAGATCCTAAAGATGCTACCCCAGCCATCCACCAGCAGCGGCGCTGCCGCAGCAGAATAGACAGCCAGAGTTAACAACACCAGCAGCGAGAGCGGAGTCCAGACAATCCGCAGCACCGATAACAGCCAGTAAACCCAGCTTGGAGGCGCCGACGATAGTTGAGGACTCGTCCAGACCAGGCCACTGACCTGAGACAATACCATCCGCAAGGGAGGAGGCTATTCACGTAGGTCGTAGGATCCTCAATTGAGAGAGAATCCTGGAGGCGAAATCCAAGAACTCCGTGACCGATTGGACGCCCTGAGGCGCAGAATGCCAGACAGGTGTCGAAGAAGGGGCTAAATACAAAAAAGAGAAGTAGAGAGCCAGGAACAGCTTGAGGAGATCCTAAAGATGCTACCGCAGCCTTCCGCCAGCAGCGGCGCTGCCGCAGCAGAATAGACAGCCAGAGGTAACAACACCAGCAGCGAGAGCGGAGTCCAGACAATCCGCAGCACCGATAACAGCAAGTAAACCCAGCTTGGAGGCGCCGACGATAGTTGAGGACTCGTCAAGACCAGGCCACTGACCTGAGACAATACCATCCGCAAGGGAGCAGGCTATTTCCGTAGGTGGTAGGATCCTGGGCGACCCAACCCTATCGGCCGCGTCCCCTGTAACCATAGGTTTCCTCTCATCCTTCGACAGGAATGTCAGCAGGATGGTAAGATTTACCCAAACAACCCAAAAGACAACAGCCTTTTGGCCACCACCTGGTTTATTACATCACAACCGCCGTCAAAACCATCCAAAAGACAACAACAACTTTTTGGCCAACACGTGGTTTATTACGTCGCAACTGAAGGCGTAACTACACCTTCTACAAACACCATGACGGAATTCATAGTTTTTTCGCAGCAAACGTCACAGCAGCAAGCCACCAAATTATAAACGTTTAAAAAAACAAAATCTTTATATACGATCTAGGCGCATCGGGTCCTGCAATTTCATCCTTGTGTTAGTGGACACCAAATTCCCGCCGAGCCATAGTGTAGCGAAATTTCCATAACCTTGGAATTCGAAGAAGTTAGCCAACGGCAATCACGCCACCAAAGGAAAAAGTGCACGGTCATCATAAAAGTAAGTGATTTCAATATCAAAAAGTGTTTTCCCCAAGCCATCAAAGGCAAAAACCAACAATGTGCCGAGTAATAGCTGTACCCCAGTGCAATCTTCAACGCCCCAGGCGACCTTTTTGGGTAAGTGCAGTTCCACCGCTGTGACTTTTGAGTGTGACAAGTTTCTAAGAGCGTGTTTTGTTTCCCTGTGCTATAGTGAAGAGAAAAGCGAAAAACTCCAGCAGCACCGCCCGGTTACCGTACAGCTTTGTCTCTGTAAATATTGTCTTTGTGTGCTGTAAATATTTTAATTTCGGCGACCAACATCAACATCTGCCAGCCCTTAGTCGACAGCCTCTCCAGCCGACCACACCCCAGCTATAGCCGAGAAGCGCAACAGCCACTCATCATCATCAAAAATGCTCCAACAACATCTCCATCATATCCCCCACCAACCAGCGAACGTTATACATAACCTCATCCTCAACTCTAACATACACAGTGAGCTCCCCATCTTCCCCTGAGAGCTGAAGGTAAGTCCGTTTTGGTTTCCCTTTTAACGGACGGTGGGCAAGTCCACTTTGGACGGTGCTAGGGAAGTTTGTTAGTTTTTGCCAAGGAAAGAGTGTATATAATTTGTGGCGCAATAGGCTTGGACCCAAGGGCCAAGTCCTAGGCTTTGAGACTTTCCTTCTGGAAGTCGAAAAGCAGTGAATTGATGAACATTTAGAAACTTTAAATACAAATGTCTAATGAAAAAAGAAAAAAAATGCAACCAATATAAAAGAAAAATTCAAAAATTAAGATACCATGATAAAAGAAAATGCGTTAGAAACAAAATGCAAAAATCTGAATAAAATGCGATAATTAAGAAATAAAAATTAAGATAACCTAATAAAATAAAATGCGATAGGAGCAAAATGCAAAATTTTTAAAATTCAATAATAAAAAAAAAAACACAAATTAAAATATCATAATTAAGCAAAATGCAAAATTTTTAAAAGGCAATAATTAAGTAACCCAAATTAAAATATCATAATGAAGAAAGATTCAAAAAATTTTAAAATACAGTAATTAAGAAATACAAATTGCGATATCATAATTAAGAAAAAAATACACACGTGAAATATCATAGTTAAGGAAAATAAGAAAATAAGATAGAAAAGTTTGCCAATTTTAGAGATAATAGAGTTTAAGTGAGTTTGCAGTTTTTGCAAATTTAGCATAATTGCAAGTTGCTGCAGATTTTTTAAATATGGTAATTGGCAGATTTTTCAGAAAGTAGATGAATAAGTAAATTTGTTTTATATCATAAAGAAAGATAGGAGTGTAGGCTACGCAGTGCGGCTGAAGCGTGCACTTTCTGCCATATTGAGCAGTTTGGAATGTTGGGGTGACATGGACATTTTTGACTTGTTAACATTTATGATTTTATTTTTGGATTTTATTATTTCCCACACGGGGTTTCATGCGAATTGCCTCTGAGGATCTGCGTGATTTTTTGTTTTTATTTTCTCGTACGTGCGGTGATACGAGTGTTTAAATTACGGTTCGCGTTTAGTTTAATGGCGATCGGAGCCTAAAAGTTTGTTCGTCGGGTTCTGTGTGTCGTTAACACTACGAAAATCTTATTGCGCGAGAACGAAGGTGCAATTTTCGGCACTCTTATAATTTGTAGGTTTTGAATATAGGGAGCGAGGCCCTACACTTCATAGTCTTTTATCTTCGTACCCTACGTGGGCATAGTTAGGCTGATGAGCCTTAATTAAGTTAAGTTTTTACTTTGTTGTATAAGAACTTAGAGTAAATTAAGAGATTAAGAATCTTATTGTTATTTCTTTGGAAATTTATTTTGTTTCGCTTCGCCCTTTGGGGCACTATTACTACTTAAGGAAATTAATGTTGAAATTTTGTGAAAGTTTAAGAAATTAAGTTTTCACACTTAAGGATTTAATAAATTTTATAATGTTTTCACGAAATTCTGTTTTTGTTATGCGAGCTTAAGTTTGTAATAGGTAAGTAGGGTACAAAAGGGGTTTAAGTTTTCTGGTACTTCGATTTTTGGGACATTGATACGAATCAATGTTAGGAGAAGCTAGTAAGGGCTTCATAAGGGCGGGCCAGTCAGCCCATATGGCGCACGATAGGTTATTATCCTATCACTCCAAGACATATTGTAACTTTCCGGTTTTGAATTTGTTTTGGGTTTGTGTTTACTAACTGACAATTATCTTTCGGGCTCCTTTTTCTATTTTATTTTTATGTCGAGATATCTTGAGAGTTTAAGCCTCGGTGTGTAATCAATGTTAAGAGGCAGACTGTTGGTGTGTTTGGTAAGCGGAAAGATCCCCCCGTTCGGCGAATTCACCAGCCCGGCAGACGCATGGCACTCCGAGCAACCCGCGGGACCATCACATGAACTCCATAGCTGACCCTTCGAAATTGCTGTCTGTATACACCTCGTTATCTTTAGTTTGGAGAAGTTACAATGTATTCGCGCTTACCGTAAGTCCCGTATCGGGAGTTATTTTATTTCTCGAACGCGTTGCGACGGTAAGACGCGGGGCATTGGGCCTCTTCTTGAGGTGACCTTTATCTCGCGTCCCGCTTGAGAAGTCTTGTCCCTGCAATAAAGTCAGGGGCAATTGCTCCGAGTGGGGAAACGTCATAGGTTTATTTGATCCATTTATTTAGTTTCTTCAATTCCATATTAAATGTTTCGAATAATTGTGTTATTGGACAACACGTAAGTCCCGGCGAAGATCTTCAGATCTAACCGCGTTGCGACGGGTTGTTCAACACACGATTGTTTGGACCATAGTTAACATTAATGTACATTTTTGGCGTTAGCGTAGTTAGATCACACTTAAGTCCCGGCGAAGATCTTCTGATCTAACCGTGTTGCTACGTTTGGTGTGACTAGTGAGCGACAGTGTTTGCATTATTTTTGTTTTAGAGAAAAGTCATAGTTTTTCGGTAGCTACTAGTCAGTCGTCGGTGGTGTAATGGTTAGTGTACGCGGCTCTTGTACATGAGATCCTGGGTTCGAACCCGGCGACACTATCGAGTATCTAGCCATGAAAAAGCTTCTCAAATTACCGTTCGGAATCGGTGTAAAACTGTAGGTCCCAATCAGTGAGTGAAAACTGGAAAGCTCACAGCTCAGTGATTGTGAGAAGTTCTCCCCAGTCCCTTCATGGGATGTAATGGGAAACCATTTATATTATTTATTTTACTAGTCAGTAATGACTAGGCTGAACACGAAGAAAGTGTTCGGGGTAGTCTAGGAGAGTGAGTCACGTAAGCGTGGTTTTGGACTCATTACGTTTGCCCTTTTTGAATTACCAGTGGACCACTCCAGTACAGATCGTAGAATGCGGTCAAAGTTTTTATGTGTCATGGAGAAATTTTGCGTCATATTCTTTTTTAGTACCGGATGAACTTACCTTAATACCACCCTATTATTAATGATTATCGAATACAAATTTGAAGAAAGTTTGTATTTGATTTTGATTTTTGTTTTGAATCGCGTTAAATTTTCGAAATATCTTTTTGATTTTCGGAGTCATTTTTAACCTTAGCAGTTTTGTTTTAATACGTGTCGAGTTTCGAATTTTTGATTTTCGGCATACAAGGTTGATGAAAGTTTGTATACGATTACGATTTTTGTTTACATCGCTTTACTAATTTTTGATAAAAAATCTTGTTTTCATTAATTTGATTTTTATTGAAAATTTTTGAAAATATATTTTTGATTTTTGCATTTAAATTTATTTTGTTGATTCGTTTTATTTGATTTTCAATTAAAATTAAGGTTTTTGTTTTCATAGATTTGATTTTTATTGAAAATTTTTGAGAATATGTTTTGGATTTTTGCATTTAAATTTATTTTTTTTTGATTCATTTTATTTGATTTTCAATTAAAATTTAAATTTTTGTTTTCATAGATTTGATTTTTATTGAAAATTTTTGAAAATATATTGAATTTAAAATTTTATTTTTGATTTGTTTTTATTGATTTTGATTTAAATTAATCTTAACTTTTCAGTTTAAATTTTTCTTTGCGATTGTTTTGGTCTAGCTTTTTAGCTAGTTTATATTTGGTTCTCAATACTTTTTCGATCTCTTTTTTTATATTTTCGGCGCAAGCCTTTCAGACCACGTAATTTTTTGATTACTGCTAAGTGGTGTAATATTCTGTTTTGATTTTTCTTTCGCGATCCCCAGAGGGGAAGTTTTTCGATTTCTGGGGGAAATTTATTCTGTTGTTGTGATCTTGTTGTACGTGAGTAAGGCCGAGATGCCGGTAGAGCGTTCGCCCACGAGAAGAGGAGCTGAAGGGACGAATTTGTTCCAGGATATTGCTGCAGGGGCGGAACCAACACAAGCAGTGCCTATGGCGCGTGCGGTTACCAACACTGACAGCAATCCAGCAACCACTGCTTCTGCACCAATTGTGGGGTCGAGCGGTGTTGATCATCGAGGAAGAACTGACCCGTTAAATAGTACGGAGCACGTAGAGTCGTTCGAGTCTCCGGATGTTAGCGCACTAATTGCACTTCAGGCGCAGGCGGGGCGAAAACTACTTTCGGATATTTCACCAACGGAATACGAAGCAGCCATTAGATCAGGGAGAAATGATCAAGTCGGATTTGGAGCGAGTACTAGTCGTCAAGATGATGACGAGGCTCTGATACGCCGAATATTACCAGCAATTCTAGCAGCTACGAGAGAAGCAGCAGCCACCGGCGGGGTTAATCACACGGCAGCCCAGACCATGCCAACACTGACAGCTGCACCAAGACGTTATCAGCCTCCTACAGCAGGGGATGTGACACCTAGAGGACCAGATGAAGCGAGACGTCCAGCCCGGATGCCGAGCGCAGTGCCTGGACCAGCAACAAATGACATTATACATCGACCATCAGAGGCAGAGCAGCCTTCAACATATACACGTCCACCGATAGCGTGGATGTAAGAATTCACGGGACCAAGCGGCTACCAGTTTTCAGAAGCCAGCCAACGGGATCCCAGAGAAAGATTTAGGCCCACTCAAGGGTCAACACCACCGAGGGCGATGCCACGATGAGAGGCCCCGCATAACTCCGATAGACTCGGAGACTTCGACCTCTTTTCACAGAGGGGAAGAAAACCTGACTTGTCGAAGTGGGGTTTAAATTTCGATGGGACACCTAAGGCAATGAATGTCCAAGATTTTTTGTTTGGGATGGTGGCACAATGTCAGGACGAGGAATGCTCCGAATCCCGACTAGTGTATAATCTTCATCACTTGTTGGCAGGATCTGCTCGAGGGTTCTATTGGAACTTTCGTAAGTTGAACCCAGTGCTTACCTGGAGGGAACTACAGAGGGCGTTTAAAACGCAGTTCCAAACCTACGATAGCTAGTTTCAGATTCAGACTCAGATCCTGACTCAGATCCTGAGTAGCGCCAACAGCCACACGAAACTTATGAGGATTTTGTTATTGCGATTTTGAAGCTGAGGAACCAGCAGCGTACCCCATACCAGGAGGAGCAGCTGGTCGAAATAATGAGGGGTAACCTCAAGGCTTCGTTGGCCCAAATGGTACTCCCCGTTAGAGCAGATAATCTGAGTGAATTTAGCAGAGAAGTAAAGAGAGCGGAAAGTTTCTTAGCACTGCAAAGGCAGCCGCATCCTACGCGAACTGTACCTCCGTCTAAAGTACATAAGGTTGTTTTGGAAGAAACAACTACAGAGCTACCACCTTCAGGCGACATAGAGGCTATCATAGCAGGCAGTAAAGTTGTCTGTTGGAACTGCAAAGCTACTGGACATATTTTCCGGTACTGTTTATCCCCTACCAGGAAATATTCTGCTATAAATGCGGAAAGGAGAACACGGTGACTCCTAAATGTCCTAATTGTCAGGGAAACCAGCAGAGGCAACCACCTCCAACTGGGGAGGTGAGATCCACGGAGGTTTGACCCCAGCCGCAGCCAACCAAATTATTTCCGAACCAGATATGACTAACCCAGATATACCCGAACCTGATTTGACCAACCCGGATAGTCCTGAACCAGCTAGTAGTGGTTCAATTATTTTAAGTCAAGCGTTATCCAACGTGGACAACACCTTGAAAGAATCTGCAGCAGTACCTGCTAACTCATTCAATGAAGATGAAGAAGACCCAGTTGTGACGATTCTGAGGAACGAGAATCCAGCCATGAAAATTTATTTACCACCAGCTCAGAGGCAGCTTAAGCCATTGCATCAACGCCTGGCTGAGTATAAGGCAACTAGAGCTAGAATTTTTGGTGGAGCCTCAGATCGAATTAAACGAGCAAGAGTGAGATTTGAGAGACGTCGGTTGATCCGAAGAGAGGTCTACGTGAAGGAAACGATAATCGCTTTTATGCGAAAATCAACATTGGAGGAATAGAAGTCGAGGGGCTACTAGACAGCGGAGCATCCGTTACTTGCTTAGGCAAGGGATGCGAAGAACTAGTTGAACAAGCCAACTTGCAAATGCGTCGATTTGGATTATCGGTGAGAACAGCTGATGGAAGTGGTCACAGAATACTAGGAAGGATTCGAGCGATGATCAAATTCAATAAAAAGTCCGAGGAGGTGGATTTCTTTTTGGTACCTACCTAGGAGCGTGCGCTTTACTTAGGCGTGGACTTCATGAGGAAGTTTAAGTTGTTGACGAGCTTAGAGAGTCTTACCACTCAAGGGGTGGACTTATGGGAGGATGTCTAAGCCCCTGAGGAGGTTAAGACTCACACCTTGTCGTCACAACAAAAGCAAATATTGGAAGCCGCGGTACAAAAGTTTCCGTGTTATACGCGGAAGGGCCTCGGTAAAACTCATTTGGAGATGCACTCCATTTATACAGGAGACGCTGTTCCAGTTAAGGATAGATACTATCCGGTATCACCAGCCTGACACTTTTATATGCCGAGTTAGACAGGATGTTGGAGCTAGGAGTCATTGAGCCTAGTGAAAGTCCGTGGAGTCATCCCGTGGCTTTAGTCCGCAACGGACCCAAAAATAGGCTGTTCCTAGATGCACGTAAGCTCAATGCACTTACCATTAAAGATGCCTACCCGCTCCCACATATAGAAGGCTTACTGAGTAGACTTGGTGATACATATTTCATTTCGAGCGTGGATTTAAAGGATGCTTTTTGGCAAATATCATTGGACCCATCCAGTAGGGAGAAGACGGCATTCACGGTACCCGGAAGGCCACTTTACCATTTCAAGGTAATGCCTTTTGGCCTTTGCAATGCTGCCCAAAGACTCTGTCGATTGATGGATAAAGTTATCCAAGCTGCTATTCGTGACCGTGTCTTCGTCTACTTGGACGATCTTTTGGTGGTATCTCCAGACTTCCAGACCCACGTTGAACTTTTGCAACAAGTTGCAAGCTGTCTGGAAAAGGCAGGTCTGATGATTAACGTTCAGAAATCAAATTTTTGTTTCAAGGAACAGCGTTATTTAGGTTACCTCGTTGGAGGAGGCCAAGTTAAGCCCGATCCATCGAAAATTGAGTCAATCGTTGGCTACCAATTTCCGAAGACCCTGAAGCAAGTAAGAAGCTTTTTAGGAGCCACTGGATGGTATCGGACATTTATTTCCGAATACGCCACCATTGCGGCTCGTATTTCGGATACTTTGAAGAAAAGTTAAACTTTTTGTTTTACTGATGAAGCCAAACAGGCCTTTGAAAAGTTAAAAAATATTTTGGTGACTAGCCCAGTGTTAGTTCACTCAGACTTTTCAAAGCGCTTCTATGTGCAATGCGACGCCTCTGACTTAGGTACCGACGCCGTATTATTCCAACACGATGATAATGGCAAAGAGCACCCCATAGCCTATTACTCATACAAGCTGACGCCCGCACAGCGAAATTATACTGTGACGGAGCGAGAGTGTTTGGCAGTAGTGCTTGCATTAAGAAATTTAGACCCTTTATTGAACTAATGGCTTTCACTGCCAAAATGCCAATGTACATTTTTGGCGTTAGCGTAGTTAGATCACACTTAAGTCCCGGCGAAGATCTTCTGATCTAACCGTGTTGCTACGTTTGGTGTGACTAGTGAGCGACAAAGTGTTTGCATTATTTTTGTTTTAGAGAAAAGTCATAGTTTTTCGGTAGCTACTAGTCAGTCGTCGGTGGTGCAATGGTTAGTGTGCGCGGCTCTTGTACATGAGATCCTGGGTTCGAACCCGGCTCGGTGGCGGTCACCTCGCATAGTGACGGCGACACTATCGAGTATCTAGCCATGAAAAAGCTTCTCAAATTACCGTTCGGAATCGGTGTAAAACTGTAGGTCCCAATCAGTGAGTGAAAACTGGAAAGCTCACAGCTCAGTGATTGTGAGAAGTTCTCCCCAGTCCCTTCATGGGATGTAATGGGAAACCATTTACATTATTTATTTTACTAGTCAGTAATGACTAGGCTGAACACGAAGAAAGTGTTCGGGGTAGTCTAGGAGAGTGAGTCACGTAAGCGTGGTTTTGGACTCATTACGTTTGCCCTTTTTGAATTACCAGTGGACCACTCCAGTACAGATCGTAGAATGCGGTCAAAGTTTTTATGTGTCATGGAGAAATTTTGCGTCATATTCTTTTTTAGTACCGGATGAACTTACCTTAATACCACCCTATTATTAATGATTATCGAATACAAATTTGAAGAAAGTTTGTATTTGATTTTGAGTTTTGTTTTGAATCGCGTTAAACTTTTCGAAATATCTTTTTGATTTTCGGAGTCATTTTTAACCTTAGCAGTTTTGCTTTAATACGTGTCGAGTTTCGAATTTTTGATTTTTCGAATACAAGGTTGATGAAAGTTTGTATACGATTACGATTTTTGTTTACATCGCTTGAAAATTTGGCGATATATTTCTGTTTTGGTTTACTAATTTTTGATAAAAATCTTGTTTACATTAATTTGATTTTTATTGAAAATTTTTGAAAATATATTTTTGATTTTTGCATTTAAATTTATTTTGTTGATTCGTTTTATTTGATTTTCAATTAAAATTATGGTTTTTGTTTTCATAGATTTGATTTTTATTGAAAATTTTTGAGAATATGTTTTGGATTTTTGCATTTAAATTTATTTTTTTTTGATTCATTTTATTTGATTTTCAATTAAAATTTAAATTTTTGTTTTCATAGATTTGATTTTTATTGAAAATTTTTGAAAATATATTTTTGATTTTTGAATTTAAAATTTTATTTTTGATTTGTTTTTATTGATTTTAATTTAAATTAATCTTAACTTTTCAGTTTAAATTTTTCTTTGCGATTGTTTTGGTCCAGCTTTTTAGCTAGTTTATATTTGGTTCTCAATACTTTTTCGATCTCTTTTATTATATTTTCGGCGCAAGCCTTTCACACCACGTAATTTTTTGATTACTGCTAAGTGGTGTAATATTCTGTTTTGATTTTTCTTTCGCGGTCCCCAGAGGGGAAGTTTTTCGATTTCTGGGGGAAATTTATTCTGTTGTTGTGATCTTGTTGTACGTGAGTAAGGCCGAGATGCCGGTAGAGCGTTCGCCCACGAGAAGAGGAGCTGAAGGGACGAATTTGTTCCAGGATATTGCTGCAGGGGCGGAACCAACACAAGCAGTGCCTATGGCGCGTGCGGTTACCAACACTGACAGCAATCCAGCAACCACTGCTTCTGCACCAATTGTGGGGTCGAGCGGTGTTGATCATCGAGGAAGAACTGACCCGTTAAATAGTACGGAGCACGTAGAGTCGTTCGAGTCTCCGGATGTTAGCGCACTAATTGCACTTCAGGCGCAGGCGGGGCGAAAACCACTTTCGGATATTTCACCAACGGAATACGAAGCAGCCATTAGATCAGGGAGAAATGATCAAGTCGGATTTGGAGCGAGTACTAGTCGTCAAGATGATGACGAGGCTCTGATACGCCGAATATTACCAGCAATTCTAGCAGCTACGAGAGAAGCAGCAGCCACCGGCGGGGTTAATCACACGGCAGCCCAGACCATGCCAACACTGACAGCTGCACCAAGACGTTATCAGCCTCCTACAGCAGGGGATGTGACACCTAGAGGACCAGATGAAGCGAGACGTCCAGCCCGGATGCCGAGCGCAGTGCCTGGACCAGCAACAAATGACATTATACATCGACCATTAGAGGCAGAGCAGCCTTCAACATATACACGTCCACCGATAGCGTGGATGCAAGAATTCACGGGACCAAGCGGCTACCAGTTTTCAGAAGCCAGCCAACGGGATCCCAGAGAAAGATTTCGGCCCACTCAAGGGTCAACACCACCGCGGGCGATGCCACGACGAGAGGCCCCGCATAACTCCGATAGACTCCGAGACTTCGACCTCTTTTCACAGAGGGGAAGAAAACCTGACTTGTCGAAGTGGGGTTTAAATTTCGATGGGACACCTAAGGCTATGAATGTCCAAGATTTTTTGTTTGGGATGGTGGCACAATGTCAGGACGAGGAATGCTCCGAATCCCGACTAGTGTATAATCTTCATCACTTGTTGGCAGGATCTGCTCGAGGGTTCTATTGGAACTTTCGTAAGTTGAAGCCAGTGCTTACCTGGAGGGAACTACAGAGGGCGTTTAAAACGCAGTTCCAAACCTACAATAGGGAGTTTCAGATTCAGACTCAGATCCTGAGTAGCGCCAACAGCCACACGAAACTTATGAGGATTTTGTTATTGCGATTTTGAAGCTGAGGAACCAGCAGCGTACCCCATACCAGGAGGAGCAGCTGGTCGAAATAATGAGGGGTAACCTCATGGCTTCGTTGGCCCAAATTGTATTCCCCGTTAGAGCAGATAATCTGAGTGAATTTAGCAGAGAAGTAAAGAGAGCGGAAAGTTTCTTAGCACTGCAAAGGCAGCCGCATCCTACGCGAACTGTACCTCCGTCTAAAGTATATAAGGTTGTTTTGGAAGAAACAACTACAGAGCTACCACCTTCAGGCGACATAGAGGCTATCATAGCAGGCAGTAAAGTTGTCTGTTGGAACTGCAAAGCTACTGGACATATTTTCCGGTACTGTTTATCCCCTACCAGGAAATATTCTGCTATAAATGCGGAAAGGAGAACACGGTGACTCGTAAATGTCCTAATTGTCAGGGAAACCAGCAGAGGCACCCACCTCCGACTGGGGAGGTGAGATCCACGGAGGTTGGATCCCAACCGCAGCCAACCAAATTATTTCCGAACCAGATATGACTAACCCAGATATACCCGAACCTGATTTGACCAACCCGGAGTGGTTCAATTATTTTAAGTCCAGCGGTATCCAACGTGGACAACACTTTGAAAGAATCTGCATCAGTACCTGCTAACTCATTCAATGAAGATGAAGAAGACCCAGTTGTGACGATTCTGAGGAACGAGAATCCAGCCATGAAAATTTATTTACCACCAGCTCAGAGGCAGCTTAAGCCATTGCATCAACGCCTGGCTGAGTATAAGGCAACTAGAGCTAGAATTTTTGGTGGAGCCTCAGATCGAATTAAACGAGCAAGAGTGAGATTTGAGAGACGTCGGTTGATCCGAAGAGAGGTCTACTTGAAGGAGACGATAATCACTTTTATGCGAAAATCAACATTGGAGGAATAGAAGTCGAGGGGCTACTAGACAGCGGTGCATCCGTTACTTGCTTAGGCAAGGGATGCGAAGAACTAGTTGAACAAGCCAACTTGCAAATGCGTCGATTTGGATCATCGGTGAGAACAGCTGATGGAAGTGGTCACAGAATACTAGGAAGGATTCGAGCGATGATCAAATTCAATAAAAAGTCCGAGGAGGTGGATTTCTTTTTGGTACCTACATAGGAGCGTGCGCTTTACTTAGGCATGGACTTCATGAGGAAGTTTAAATTGTTGACGAGCATAGAGAGTCTTACCACTCAAGGGGTGGAATTATGGGAGGATGTCTAAGCCCCTGAGGAGGTTAAGACTCACACCTTGTCGTCACAACAAAAGCAAATATTGGAAGCCGCGGTACAAAAGTTTCCGTGTTATACGCGGAAGGGCCTCGGTAAAACTCATTTGGAGATGCACTCCATTTATACAGGAGACGCTGTTCCAGTTAAGGATAGATACTATCCGGTATCACCAGCCTGACACTTTTATATGCCGAGTTAGACAGGATGTTGGAGCTAGGAGTCATTGAGCCTAGTGAAAGTCCGTGGAGTCATCCCGTGGCTTTAGTCCGCAACGGACCCAAAAATAGGCTGTTCCTAGATGCACGTAAGCTCAATGCACTTACCATCAAAGATGCCTACCCGCTCCCACATATAGAAGGCTTACTGAGTAGACTTGGCGATACATATTTCATTTCGAGCGTGGATTTAAAGGATGCTTTTTGGCAAATATCATTGGACCCATCCAGTAGGGAGAAGACGGCATTCACGGTACCCGGAAGGCCACTTTACCATTTCAAGGTAATGCCTTTTGGCCTTTGCAATGCTGCCCAAAGACTCTGTCGATTGATGGATAAAGTTATCCCAGCTGCTATTCGTGACCGTGTCTTCGTCTACTTGGACGATCTTTTGGTGGTATCTCCAGACTTCCAGACCCACGTTGAACTTTGCAACAAGTTGCAAGCTGTCTGGAAAAGGCAGGTCTGATGATTAACGTTCAGAAATCAAATTTTTGTTTGAAGGAACAGCGTTATTTAGGTTACCTCGTTGGAGGAGGCCAAGTTAAGCCCGATCCATCGAAAATTGAGTCAGTCGTTGGCTACCAATTTCCGAAGACCCTGAAGCAAGTAAGAAGCTTTTTAGGAGCCACTGGATGGTATCGGACATTTATTTCCGAATACGCCACCATTGCAGCTACTATTTCGGATACTTTGATGAAAAGTTAAACTTTTTGTTTTACTGACGAAGCCAAACAGGCCTTTGAAAAGTTAAAAAATGTTTTGGTGACTAGCCCAGTGTTAGTTCACTCAGACTTTTCAAAGCGCTTCTATGTGCAATGCGACGCCTCTGACTTAGGTACCGACGCCGTATTATTCCAACACGTTGATAATGGCGAAGAGCACCCTATAGCCTATTACTCATACAAGCTGACGCCCGCACAGCGAAATTATACTGTGACGGAGCGAGAGTGTTTGGCAGTAGTGCTTGCATTAAGAAATTTAGACCCTTTATTGAACTAATGGCTTTCACTGTCAGCCTTAAGTGGTTGATGTCACATCGGGATCTCAGTGGAAGACAAGCTCGGTGAGTCTTCATTTACAGTCGTTCGACTTCATCATCGAACATCGCAAAGGAAAGATGAATGTTGTGCCGGATACCTTGTCCAGATATGAGATGGAGGAAGTATCGGTGAACGTTTCTAGTTTGATCAATCTGGAGGATGAAGCTTTTCGAAGCTCAGATTATGCGGATTTAATTAAGACTATTGAAGAGAATGCCAGTCGTCTACCCGATTTAAGGGTCATCGATGGAATCGTGTATAAACGCACGATGCCATACGACCCAAAGAATCGTTAAGAAGTCTCGCGATCCACCACACGTGGCCCATGGAGGATTCCTCAAGACTCTGAAGAGGATCAAAGAGTATTTCTATTGGCCTAACATGAATGTGCAAGTCAAAAGTTATGTGAGCGCATGTCAGGTGTGCCGAGAGGCTAAAGAGACCATCGATGGGGAAGGAGATAGTGACCCATCGGACATTCCAGCGAATCTTTGTGGACTTTTTGGGACCTTACTCTAGGTCAAAGAACGGCAACTGCTATATTTTTATCATTCTAGACCATCTCACAAAGTTCGTGTTCCTTAAAGCTATGCCTAAGGCTAGCAGCAAATGCGTGATCAGATTTCTGATATCAGAAATCTGTCACAAGATTGGTGTACCAGAAACTATCGTCTCCCATAATGGTAAGCAGTTCATCGGCCGCGAATTTACTGATTTTGTTGAAAATTTCGGAATCAAGCATTATCGAACAGCAGTGCACTCTCCTCAGGCAAATGCCTCGGAGAGAGTCAACCAGCAGGTATTGGCGGCAATTCGTTCTTATATGAAAGAGGATCACCGAGAGTGGGACCGACACTTGTCGGAGATAGAGTGTTCTTTGCGGTTATCCGCTTGTTTGGGTTTAAAATGTTTACCCATGGCAATATGTATAAGCTGGCGAGACGTTTGAAGAGTTTTTCGGACATGGGTGAAGGCGAAATACCTAGATCCGTGGCTCAAGACCTTATACTGTCAAAATCCAGGATAGCCTGCAAAAGGCTTACGAAAAGAATGAACGAACTTACAACACCCGAAGCCGACCGGTTAAATTTATTCCTGGACAAGAAGTGTTTAGACGTAATTTCCAGCAGAGCAGCTTTAAAGACAATTTTAATGCGAAATTAGCACGGAAGTTTTTGAAGTGCCGCATTGTCAAGCCTGTCGGAAATAGTCTTTACGAAATTGAGGATTTGATAGGTAAACGCTTAGGGGTTTACCATGCTAAAGACCTGAAACAATAGGTCGCAGAAAATATGTAGACAGGATAAAACCTGTATCTCTGTTATGCTCCATGGTAACGTGTGTCTTTCAACACTGTCAGCTGAAGACGAGCGGCTATTGGCAACAGAGTGTGGACACGTATTTCATCTCGCGTGCCACGAGATTTGGATGAACCATGCAGAGCTGACTGTCCTGTGTGCCGTCATCCCAATTATTGGTCCCATCCTTTGTATCCACGATTTGTCCCAGTCGATGTAGCAGCTGACATGGGCGAACTAGACACCCTCCGACAACAGACCATCACCTATCAGGAGCGGTATACGACAGCCAAGGCCGTGTTAGCTCACGAGCGCGAATGCACTGAAGAGTTGCGAGCCCAGCATGAGCAGCACTCCCGGGCTCTGTTGCGTGAGAACGAGCAGATTCTGGAGGAAAATGTGAAGATGTGCCAGACCATCCGGCAATTGAGAGAGAATCCTGGAGGCGAAATCCAAGAACTCTGTGACCGATTGGACGCCCTGAGGCGCAGAATGCCAGACAGGTGTCGAAGAAGGGGCTAAATACAAAAAAGAGAAATAGAGAGCGAGTAACAGCTTGAGGA
Organism: Phaonia tiefii; assembly: GCA_963931995.1. Taxonomy (NCBI): domain Eukaryota; kingdom Metazoa; phylum Arthropoda; class Insecta; order Diptera; family Muscidae; genus Phaonia; species Phaonia tiefii. The sequence goes on along the minus strand of OZ008367.1, from coordinate 253,893,673 downwards.
GATCCTAAAGATGCTACCGCAGCCATCCACCAGCAGCGTCGCTGCCGCAGCAGAATAGACAGCCAGAGGTAACAACACCAGCAGCGAGAGCGGAGTCCAGACAATCCGCAGCCCCGATAACAGCAAGGTAAACCCAGCTTGGAGGCGCCGACGATAGTTGAGGACTCGTCCAGACCAGGCCACTGACCTGAGACAATACCATCCGCAAGGGAGGAGGCTATTCACGTAGGTGGTAGGATCCTGGGCGACCCAACCCTATCGGCCGCGTCCCCTGTAACCATAGGTTTCCTCTCATCCTTCGACAGGAATGTCAGCAGGATGGTAAGATTTACCCAAACAACCCAAAAGACAACAGCCTTTTGGCCACCACCTGGTTTATTACATCACAACCGCCGTCAAAACCACCCAAAAGACAACAACAACTTTTTGGCCAACACGTGGTTTATTACGTCGCAACTGAAGGCGTAACTACACCTTCTACAAACACCATGGCGGAATTCATAGTTTTTTTCGCAGCAAACGTCACAGCAGCAAGCCACCAAATTATAAACGTTTAAAAAAATAAAATCTTTATATACGATATAGGCGCATCGGGTCTAGCAATTTCATCCTTGTGTTAGTGGACACCAAATTCCCGCCGAGCCATAGTGTAGCGAAATTTCCATAACCTTGGAATTCGAAGAAGTTAGCCAACGGCAATCACACCACCAAAGGAAAAAGTGCACGGTCATCATAAAAGTAAGTGATTTCAATATCAAAAAGTGTTTTCCCCAAGCCATCAAAGGCAAAAACCAACATTGTGCCGAGTAATAGCTGTACCCCAGTGCAGCTCATACAATCTTCAACGCCCCAGGCGACCTTTTTGGGTAAGTGCAGTTCCACCGCCCTGACTTTCGAGTGTGACAAGTTTCTAAGAGCGTGTTTTGTTTCCCTGTGCTACAGTGAAGAGAAAGGCGAAAAACTCCAGCAGCACCGCCCGGTTACCGTACAGCAAGGCAGCCTCGGGCCAACTTTCCGGTCCCACCCCAGTTCCCCCATAGGGAATGGACGGAAGCGCGTATCCAGCGTCCCCGGGTCTGAGCGGCGTCGGACCTAAAGAAGGTCCAAGGCTTCCCTATCCACGGCAAGCCGTTTTTCGGGCACAAAAGCTGCACCTAACCTCTCCCGTGCCATCGAAATCATTACCGTGTGCCAGCAAAAATTGACATTGTGTGCGACTACCTTCGTCTTTTTGTGCTGTAAATATTGTAATTTCGGCGACCAACATCAACATCTGCCAGCCCTTAGTCGACAGCCTCTCCAGCGGACCACACCCCAGCTATAGCCGAGAAGCGCAACAGCCACTCATCATCATCAAAAATGCTCCAACAACATCTCCATCATATCCCCCACCAACCAGCGAACGTTATACATAACCTCATCCTCAACTCCAACATACACAGTAAGCTCCCCATCTTCCCCTGAGAGCTGAAGGTAAGTCCGTTTTGGTTTCCCTTTTAACGGACGGTGGGCAAGCCCACTTTGGACAGTGCTAGGGAAGTTTGTTAGTTTTTGCCAAGGAAAGAGTGTATATAATTTGTGGCGCAATAGGCTTGGACCCAAGGGCCAAGTCCTAGGCTTTGAGACTTTCCTTCTGGAACATTTGAAACTTTAGAAACTTTTAGAAACTTTAAATACAAAATGTCTAATGAAAAAAGAAAAAATGCAACCAATATAAAATAAAAATTCAAAAATTAAGATACCATGATAAAAGAAAATGCGTTAGAAACAAAATGCAAAAATCTGAATAAAATGCGATAATTAAGAAATAAAAATTAAGATAACCTAATAAAATAAAATGCGATAGGAGCAAAATGCAAAATTCAATAATAAAAAAAAACACAAATTAAAATATCATAATTAAGCAAAATGCAAAATTTTTAAAAGGCAATAATTCAAAAAATTTTAAAATACAGTAATTAAGAAATACTAATTGCGATATCATAATTAAGAAAAAAATACACTCGTGAAATATCATAGTTAAGGAAAATAAGAAAATAAGATAGAAAAGTTTGCCAATTTTAGAGATAATAGAGTTTAAGTGAGTTTGCAGTTTTTGCAAATTTAGCATAATTGCAAGTTGCTGCAGATTTTTTAAATATGGTAATTGGCAGATTTTTCAGAAAGTAGATGAATAAGTAAATTTGTTTTATATCATAAAGAAAGATAGGAGTGTAGGCTACGCAGTGCGGCTGAAGCGTGCACTTTCTGCCATATTGAGCAGTTTGGAATGTTGGGGTGGCATGGACATTTTTGACTTGTTAACATGTATGATTTTATTTTTGGATTTTATTATTTCCCACACGGGGTCTCATGCGAATTGCCTCTGAGGATCTGCGTGATTTTTTGTTTTTGTTTTCTCGTACGTGCGGTGATACGAGTGTTTAAATTACGGTTCGCGTTTAGTTTAATGGCGATCGGAGCCTAAAAGTTTGTTCGTCGGGTTCTGTGTTTCGTTAACACTACGAAAATCTTATCGCGCGAGAACGAAGGTGCAATTTTCGGCACTCTTATAATTTGTAGGTTTTGAATATAGGGAGCGAGGCCCTACACTTCATAGTCTTTCATCTTCGTACCCTACGTGGGCATAGTTAGGCTGATGAGCCTTAATTAAGTTAAGTTTTTACTTTGTTGTATAAGAACTTAGAGTAAATTAAGAGATTAAGAATCTTATTGTTATTTTTTTGAAAATTTATTTTGTTTCGCTTCGCCCTTTGGGGCACTATTAGTACTTAAGGAAATTTTGTGAAAGTTTAAGAAATTAAGTTTTCACCCTTATGGATTTAATAAATTTTATAATGTTTTCACGAAATTCTGTTTTTGTTATGCGAGCTTAAGTTTGTAATAGGTAAGTAGGGTACAAAACGGGTCAAAGTTTTCTGGTACTTCGATTTTTGGGACATTGATACGAATCAATGTTAGGAGAAGATAGTAAGGACTTCATAAGGGCGGGCCAGTCAGCCCATATGGCGCACGATAGGTTATTATCCTATCACTCCAAGACATATTGTAACTTTCCGGTTTTGAATTTGTTTTGTGTTTGTGCTTACTAACTGACAATTATCTTTCGGGCTCCTTTTTCTATTTTATTTTTATGTCGAGATATCTTGAGAGTTTAAGCCTTGGTGTGTAATCAATGTTAAGAGGCAGACTGTTGGTGTGTTTGGTAAGCGGAAAGATCCCCCCGTCCGGCGAATTCACCAGCCCGGCAGACGCATGCCACTCCGAGCAACCCGCGGGACCATCACATGAACTCCATAGCTGACCCTTCGAAATTGCTGTCTGTATACACCTCGTTAAATTTAGTTTGGAGAAGTTACAATGCATTCGCGCTTACCGTAAGTCCCGTATCGGGAGTTATTTTATTTCTCGAACGCGTTGCGACGGTAAGACGCGGGGCATTGGGCCTCTTCTTGAGGTGACCTTTATCTCGCGTCCCCGCTTGAGAAGTCTTGTCCCTGCAATAAAGTCAGGGGCAATTGCTCCGAGTGGGGAAAAGTCATAGGTTTATTTGATCCATTTATTTAGTTTCTTCAATTCCATATTAAATGTTTCGAATAATTGTGTTATTGGACAACACGTAAGTCCCGGCGAAGATCTTCAGATCTAACCGCGTTGCGACGGGTTGTTCAACACACGATTGTTTGGACCATAGTTAACATTAATGTACATTTTTGGCGTTAGCGTAGTTAGATCACACTTAAGTCCCGGCGAAGATCTTCTGATCTAACCGTGTTTCTACGTTTGGTGTGACTAGTGAGCGACAAAGTGTTTGCATTATTTTTGTTTTAGAGAAAAGTCATAGTTTTTCGGTAGCTACTAGTCAGTCGTCAGTGGTGCAATGGTTAGTGTGCGCGGCTCTTGTACATGAGATCCTGGGTTCGAAACCGGCTCGGCGGCGGTCACCTCGCATAGTGACGGCGACACTATCGAGTATCTAGCCATGAAAAAGCTTCTCAAATTACCGTTCGGAATCGGTGTAAAACTGTAGGTCCCAATCAGTGAGTGAAAACTGGAAAGCTCACAGCTCAGTGATTGTGAGAAGTTCTCCCCAGTCCCTTCATGGGATGTAATGGGAAACCATTTATATTATTTATTTTACTAGTCAGTAATGACTAGGCTGAACACGAAGAAAGTGTTCGGGGTAGTCTAGGAGAGTGAGTCACGTAAGCGTGGTTTTGGACTCATTACGTTTTCCCTTTTTGAATTACCAGTGGACCACTCCAGTACAGATCGTAGAATGCGGTCAAAGTTTTTAAGTGTCATGGAGAAATTTTGCGTCATATTCTTTTTTAGTACCGGATGAACTTACCTTAATACCACCCTATTATTAATGATTATCGAATACAAATTTGAAGAAAGTTTGTATTTGATTTTGATTTTTGTTTTGAATCGCGTTAAACTTTTCGAAATATCTTTTTGATTTTCGGAGTCAGTTTTGCTCTAATACGTGTCTAGTTTCGAATTTTTGATTTTTCGAATACAAGGTTGATGAAAGTTTGTATACGATTACGATTTTTGTTTACATCGCTTGAAAATTTGGCGATATATTTCTGTTTTGGTTTACTAATTTTTGATAAAAAATCTTGTTTTCATTAATTTGATTTTTATTGAAAATTTTTGAGAATATGTTTTGGATTTTTGCATTTAAATTTATTTTTTTTGATTCATTTTATTTGATTTTCAATTAAAATTTAAACTTTTGTTTCATAGATTTGATTTTTATTGAAAATTTTTTAAAATATATTTTTGATTTTTGAATTTAAAATTTTATTTTTGATTTGTTTTTATTGATTATGATTTAAATTAATCTTAACTTTTCAGTTTAAATTTTTCTTTGCGATTGTTTTGGTCTAGCTTTTTAGCTAGTTTATATTTGGTTCTCAATACTTTTTCGATCTCTTTTATTATATTTTCTCTATATATATTAGAGTTTAAGTGAGTTTGCAGTTTTTGCAAATTTAGCATAATTGCAAGTTGCTGCAGATTTTTTAAATATGGTAATTGGCAGATTTTTCAGAAAGTAGATGAATAAGTAAATTTGTTTTATATCATAAAGAAAGATAGGAGTGTAGGCTACGTAGTGCGGCTGAAGCGTGCACTTTCTGCCATATTGAGCAGTTTGGAATGTTGGGGTGGCATGGACATTTTTGACTTGTTAACATTTATGATTTTATTTTTGGATTTTATTATTTCCCACACGGGGTCTCATGCGAATTGCCTCTGAGGATCTGCGTGATTTTTTGTTTTTGTTTTCTCGTACGTGCGGTGATACGAGTGTTTAAATTACGGTTCGCGTTTAGTTTAATGGCGATCGGAGCCTAAAAGTTTGTTCGTCGGGTTCTGTGTTTCGTTAACACTACGAAAATCTTATCGCGCGAGAACGAAGGTGCAATTTTCGGCACTCTTATAATTTGTAGGTTTTGAATATAGGGAGCGAGGCCCTACACTTCATAGTCTTTCATCTTCGTACCCTACGTGGGCATAGTTAGGCTGATGAGCCTTAATTAAGTTAAGTTTTTACTTTGTTGTATAAGAACTTAGAGTAAATTAAGAGATTAAGAATCTTAATGTTATTTTTTTGAAAATTTATTTTGTTTCGCTTCGCCCTTTGGGGCACTATTAGTACTTAAGGAAATTTTGTGAAAGTTTAAGAAATTAAGTTTTCACCCTTATGGATTTAATAAATTTTATAATGTTTTCACGAAATTCTGTTTTTGTTATGCGAGCTTAAGTTTGTAATAGGTAAGTAGGGTACAAAAGGGGTCTAAGTTTTCTGGTACTTCGATTTTTGGGACATTGATACGAATCAATGTTAGGAGAAGATAGTAAGGGCTTCATAAGGGCGGGCCAGTCAGCCCATATGGCGCACGATAGGTTATTATCCTATCACTCCAAGACATATTGTAACTTTCCGGTTTTGAATTTGTTTTGTGTTTGTGCTTACTAACTGACAATTATCTTTCGGGCTCCTTTTTCTATTTTATTTTTATGTCGAGATATCTTGAGAGTTTAAGCCTTGGTGTGTAATCAATGTTAAGAGGCAGACTGTTGGTGTGTTTGGTAAGCGGAAAGATCCCCCGTCCGGCGAATTCACCAGCCCGGCAGACGCATGGCACTCCGAGCAACCCGTGGGACCGTCACATGAACTCCATAGCTGACCCTTCGAAATTGCTGTCTGTATACACCTCGTTATCTTTAGTTTCGAGAAGTTACAATGCATTCGCGCTTACCGTAAGTCCAGTATCGGGAGTTATTTTATTTCTCGAACGCGTTGCGACGGTAAGACGCGGGGCATTGGGCCTCTTCTTGAGGTGACCTTTATCTCGCGTCCCCGCTTGAGAAGTCTTGTCCCTGCAATAAAGTCAGGGGCAATTGCTCCGAGTGGGGAAAAGTCATAGGTTTATTTGATCCATTTATTTAGTTTCTTCAATTCCATATTAAATGTTTCGAATAATTGTGATATTGGACAACACGTAAGTCCCGGCGAAGATCTTCAGATCTAACCGCGTTGCGACGGGTTGTTCAACACACGATTGTTTGGACCATAGTTAACATTAATGTACATTTTTGGTCTTTAGCGTAGTTAGATCACACTTAAGTCCCGGCGAAGATCTTCTGATCTAACCGTGTTGCTACGTTTGGTGTGACTAGTGAGCGACAAAGTGTTTGCATTATTTTTGTTTTAGAGAAAAGTCATAGTTTTTCGGTAGCTACTAGTCAGTCGTCGGTGGTGCAATGGTTAGTGTGCGCGGCTCTTGTACATGAGATCCTGGGTTCGAAACCGGCTCGACGGCGGTCACCTCGCATAGTGACGGCGACACTATCGAGTATCTAGCCATGAAAAAGCTTCTCAAATTACCGTTCGGAATCGGTGTAAAACTGTAGGTCCCAATAAGTGAGTGAAAACTGGAAAGCTCACAGCTCAGTGATTGTGAGAAGTTCTCCCCAGTCCCTTCATGGGATGTAATGGGAAACCATTTATATTATTTATTTTACTAGTCAGTAATGACTAGACTGAACACGAAGAAAGTGTTCGGGGTAGTCTAGGAGAGTGAGTCACGTAAGCGTGGTTTTGGACTCATTACGTTTGCCCTTTTTGAATTACCAGTGGACCACTCCAGTACAGATCGTAGAATGCGGTCAAAGTTTTTATGTGTCATGGAGAAATTTTGCGTCATATTCTTTTTTAGTACCGGATGAACTTACCTTAATACCACCCTATTATTAATGATTATCGAATACAAATTTGAAGAAAGTTTGTATTTGATTTTGATTTTTGTTTTGAATCGCGTTAAACTTTTCGAAATATCTTTTTGATTTTCGGAGTCAGTTTTGCTTTAATACGTGTCGAGTTTCGAATTTTTGATTTTTCGAATACAAGGTTGATGAAAGTTTGTATACAATTACGATTTTTGTTTACATCGCTTGAAAATTTGGCGATATATTTCTGTTTTGGTTTACTAATTTTTGATAAAAAATCTTGTTTTCATTAATTTGATTTTTATTGAAAATTTTTGAAAATATATTTTTGATTTTTGCATTTAAATTTATTTTTTTGATTCGTTTTATTTGATTTTCAATTAAAATTAAGGTTTTTGTTTTCATAGATTTGATTTTTATTGAAAATTTTTGAGAATATGTTTGGATTGTTGTTTTGGATGTTTTGGATTTTTGCATTTAAATTTATTTTTTTTTGATTCATTTTATTTGATTTTCAATTAAAATTTAAATTTTTGTTTTCATAGATTTGATTTTTATTGAAAATTTTTTAAAATATATTTTTGATTTTTGAATTTAAAATTTTATTTTTGATTTGTTTTTATTGATTTTGATTTAAATTAATCTTAACTTTTCAGTTTAAATTTTTCTTTGCGATTGTTTTGGTCTAGCTTTTTAGCTAGTTTATATTTGGTTCTCAATACTTTTTCGATCTCTTTTATTATATTTTCTCTATATATATTAGAGTTTAAGTGAGTTTGCAGTTTTTGCAAATTTAGCATAATTGCAAGTTGCTGCAGATTTTTTAAATATGGTAATTGGCAGATTTTTCAGAAAGTAGATGAATAAGTAAATTTGTTTTATATCATAAAGAAAGATAGGAGTGTAGGCTACGTAGTGCAGCTGAAGCGTGCACTTTCTGCCATATTGAGCAGTTTGGAATGTTGGGGTGGCATGGACATTTTTGACTTGTTAACATTTATGATTTTATTTTTGGATTTTATTATTTCCCACACGGGGTCTCATGCGAATTGCCTCTGAGGATCTGCGTGATTTTTTGTTTTTGTTTTCTCGTACGTGCGGTGATACGAGTGTTTAAATTACGGTTCGCGTTTAGTTTAATGGCGATCGGAGCCTAAAAGTTTGTTCGTCGGGTTCTGTGTTTCGTTAACACTACGAAAATCTTATCGCGCGAGAACGAAGGTGCAATTTTCGGCACTCTTATAATTTGTAGGTTTTGAATATAGGGAGCGAGGCCCTACACTTCATAGTCTTTCATCTTCGTACCCTACGTGGGCATAGTTAGGCTGATGAGCCTTAATTAAGTTAAGTTTTTACTTTGTTGTATAAGAACTTAGAGTAAATTAAGAGATTAAGAATCTTATTGTTATTTTTTTGAAAATTTATTTTGTTTCGCTTCGTCCTTTGGGGCACTATTAGTACTTAAGGAAATTTTGTGAAAGTTTAAGAAATTAAGTTTTTCACCCTTATGGATTTAATAAATTTTATAATGTTTTCACGAAATTCTGTTTTTATTATGCGAGCTTAAATTTGTAATAGGTAAGTAGGGTACAAAAGGGGTCTAAGTTTTCTGGTACTTCGATTTTTGGGACATTGATACGAATCAATGTTAGGAGAAGATAGTAAGGGCTTCATAAAGGTGGGCCAGTCAGCCCATATGGCGCACGATAGGTTATTATCCTATCACTCCAAGACATATTGTAACTTTCCGGTTTTGAATTTGTTTTGTGTTTGTGCTTACTAACTGACAATTATCTTTCGGGCTCCTTTTTCTATTTTATTTTTATGTCGAGATATCTTGAGAGTTTAAGCCTTGGTGTGTAATCAATGTTAAGAGGCAGACTGTTGGTGTGTTTGGTAAGCGGAAAGCTCCCCCCGTCCGGCGAATTCACCAGCCCGGCAGACGCATGGCACTCCGAGCAACCCGCGGGACCATCACATGAACTCCATAGCTGACCCTTCGAAATTGCTGTTTGTATACACCTCGTTATCTTTAGTTTGGAGAAGTTACAATGCATTCGCGCTTACCGTAAGTCCCGTATCGGGAGTTATTTTATTTCTCGAACGCGTTGCGACGGTAAGACGCGGGGCATTGGGCCTCTTCTTGAGGTGACCTTTATCTCGCGTCCCCGCTTGAGAAGTCTTGTCCCTGCAATAAAGTCAGGGGCAATTGCTCCGAGTGGGGAAAAGTCATAGGTTTATTTGATCCATTTATTTAGTTTCTTCAATTCCATATTAAATGTTTCGAATAATTGTGTTATTGGACAACACGTAAGTCCCGGCGAAGATCTTCAGATCTAACCGCGTTGCGACGGGTTGTTCAACACACGATTGTTTGGACCATAGTTAACATTAATGTACATTTTTGGTCTTTAGCGTAGTTAGATCACACTTAAGTCCCGGCGAAGATCTTCTGATCTAACCGTGTTGCTACGTTTGGTGTGACTAGTGAGCGACAAAGTGTTTGCATTATTTTTGTTTTAGAGAAAAGTCATAGTTTTTCGGTAGCTACTAGTCAGTCGTCGGTGGTGCAATGGTTAGTGTGCGCGGCTCTTGTACATGAGATCCTGGGTTCGAAACCGGCTCGACGGCGGTCACCTCGCATAGTGACGGCGACACTATCGAGTATCTAGCCATGAAAAAGCTTCTCAAATTACCGTTCGGAATCGGTGTAAAACTGTAGGTCCCAATAAGTGAGTGAAAACTGGAAAGCTCACAGCTCAGTGATTGTGAGAAGTTCTCCCCAGTCCCTTCATGGGATGTAATGGGAAACCATTTATATTATTTATTTTACTAGTCAGTAATGACTAGGCTGAACACGAAGAAAGTGTTCGGGGTAGTCTAGGAGAGTGAGTCACGTAAGCGTGGTTTTGGACTCATTACGTTTGCCCTTTTTGAATTACCAGTGGACCACTCCAGTACAGATCGTAGAATGCGGTCAAAGTTTTTATGTGTCATGGAGAAATTTTGCGTCATATTCTTTTTTAGTACCGGATGAACTTACCTTAATACCACCCTATTATTAATGATTATCGAATACAAATTTGAAGAAAGTTTGTATTTGATTTTGATTTTTGTTTTGAATCGCGTTAAACTTTTCGAAATATCTTTTTGATTTTCGGAGTCAGTTTTGCTTTAATACGTGTCGAGTTTCGAATTTTTGATTTTTCGAATACAAGGTTGATGAAAGTTTGTATACAATTACGATTTTTGTTTACATCGCTTGAAAATTTGGCGATATATTTCTGTTTTGGTTTACTAATTTTTGATAAAAAATCTTGTTTTCATTAATTTGATTTTTATTGAAAATTTTTGAAAATATATTTTTGATTTTTGCATTTAAATTTATTTTTTTGATTCGTTTTATTTGATTTTCAATTAAAATTAAGGTTTTTGTTTTCATAGATTTGATTTTTATTGAAAATTTTTGAGAATATGTTTGGATTGTTGTTTTGGATGTTTTGGATTTTTGCATTTAAATTTATTTTTTTTTGATTCATTTTATTTGATTTTCAATTAAAATTTAAATTTTTGTTTTCATAGATTTGATTTTTATTGAAAATTTTTTAAAATATATTTTTGATTTTTGAATTTAAAATTTTATTTTTGATTTGTTTTTATTGATTTTGATTTAAATTAATCTTAACTTTTCAGTTTAAATTTTTCTTTGCGATTGTTTTGGTCTAGCTTTTTAGCTAGTTTATATTTGGTTCTCAATACTTTTTCGATCTCTTTTATTATATTTTCTCTATATATATTAGAGTTTAAGTGAGTTTGCAGTTTTTGCAAATTTAGCATAATTGCAAGTTGCTGCAGATTTTTTAAATATGGTAATTGGCAGATTTTTCAGAAAGTAGATGAATAAGTAAATTTGTTTTATATCATAAAGAAAGATAGGAGTGTAGGCTACGTAGTGCGGCTGAAGCGTGCACTTTCTGCCATATTGAGCAGTTTGGAATGTTGGGGTGGCATGGACATTTTTGACTTGTTAACATTTATGATTTTATTTTTGGATTTTATTATTTCCCACACGGGGTCTCATGCGAATTGCCTCTGAGGATCTGCGTGATTTTTTGTTTTTGTTTTCTCGTACGTGCGGTGATACGAGTGTTTAAATTACGGTTCGCGTTTAGTTTAATGGCGATCGGAGCCTAAAAGTTTGTTCGTCGGGTTCTGTGTTTCGTTAACACTACGAAAATCTTATCGCGCGAGAACGAAGGTGCAATTTTCGGCACTCTTATAATTTGTAGGTTTTGAATATAGGGAGCGAGGCCCTACACTTCATAGTCTTTCATCTTCGTACCCTACGTGGGCATAGTTAGGCTGATGAGCCTTAATTAAGTTAAGTTTTTACTTTGTTGTATAAGAACTTAGAGTAAATTAAGAGATTAAGAATCTTATTGTTATTTTTTTGAAAATTTATTTTGTTTCGCTTCGTCCTTTGGGGCACTATTAGTACTTAAGGAAATTTTGTGAAAGTTTAAGAAATTAAGTTTTTCACCCTTATGGATTTAATAAATTTTATAATGTTTTCACGAAATTCTGTTTTTATTATGCGAGCTTAAATTTGTAATAGGTAAGTAGGGTACAAAAGGGGTCTAAGTTTTCTGGTACTTCGATTTTTGGGACATTGATACGAATCAATGTTAGGAGAAGATAGTAAGGGCTTCATAAGGGTGGGCCAGTCAGCCCATATGGCGCACGATAGGTTATTATCCTATCACTCCAAGACATATTGTAACTTTCCGGTTTTGAATTTGTTTTGTGTTTGTGCTTACTAACTGACAATTATCTTTCGGGCTCCTTTTTCTATTTTATTTTTATGTCGAGATATCTTGAGAGTTTAAGCCTTGGTGTGTAATCAATGTTAAGAGGCAGACTGTTGGTGTGTTTGGTAAGCGGAAAGATCCCCCCGTCCGGCGAATTCACCAGCCCGGCAGACGCATGGCACTCCGAGCAACCCGCGGGACCATCACATGAACTCCATAGCTGACCCTTCGAAATTGCTGTCTGTATACACCTCGTTATCTTTAGTTTGGAGAAGTTACAATGCATTCGCGCTTACCGTAAGTCCCGTATCGGGAGTTATTTTATTTCTCGAACGCGTTGCGACGGTAAGACGCGGGGCATTGGGCCTCTTCTTGAGGTGACCTTTATCTCGCGTCCCCGCTTGAGAAGTCTTGTCCCTGCAATAAAGTCAGGGGCAATTGCTCCGAGTGGGGAAAAGTCATAGGTTTATTTGATCCATTTATTTAGTTTCTTCAATTCCATATTAAATGTTTCGAATAATTGTGTTATTGGACAACACGTAAGTCCCGGCGAAGATCTTCAGATCTAACCGCGTTGCGACGGGTTGTTCAACACACGATTGTTTGGACCATAGTTAACATTAATGTACATTTTTGGTCTTTAGCGTAGTTAGATCACACTTAAGTCCCGGCGAAGATCTTCTGATCTAACCGTGTTGCTACGTTTGGTGTGACTAGTGAGCGACAAAGTGTTTGCATTATTTTTGTTTTAGAGAAAAGTCATAGTTTTTCGGTAGCTACTAGTCAGTCGTCGGTGGTGCAATGGTTAGTGTGCGCGGCTCTTGTACATGAGATCCTGGGTTCGAAACCGGCTCGACGGCGGTCACCTCGCATAGTGACGGCGACACTATCGAGTATCTAGCCATGAAAAAGCTTCTCAAATTACCGTTCGGAATCGGTGTAAAACTGTAGGTCCCAATAAGTGAGTGAAAACTGGAAAGCTCACAGCTCAGTGATTGTGAGAAGTTCTCCCCAGTCCCTTCATGGGATGTAATGGGAAACCATTTATATTATTTATTTTACTAGTCAGTAATGACTAGGCTGAACACGAAGAAAGTGTTCGGGGTAGTCTAGGAGAGTGAGTCACGTAAGCGTGGTTTTGGACTCATTACGTTTGCCCTTTTTGAATTACCAGTGGACCACTCCAGTACAGATCGTAGAATGCGGTCAAAGTTTTTATGTGTCATGGAGAAATTTTGCGTCATATTCTTTTTTAGTACCGGATGAACTTACCTTAATACCACCCTATTATTAATGATTATCGAATACAAATTTGAAGAAAGTTTGTATTTGATTTTGATTTTTGTTTTGAATCGCGTTAAACTTTTCGAAATATCTTTTTGATTTTCGGAGTCAGTTTTGCTTTAATACGTGTCGAGTTTCGAATTTTTGATTTTTCGAATACAAGGTTGATGAAAGTTTGTATACAATTACGATTTTTGTTTACATCGCTTGAAAATTTGGCGATATATTTCTGTTTTGGTTTACTAATTTTTGATAAAAAATCTTGTTTTCATTAATTTGATTTTTATTGAAAATTTTTGAAAATATATTTTTGATTTTTGCATTTAAATTTATTTTTTTGATTCGTTTTATTTGATTTTCAATTAAAATTAAGGTTTTTGTTTTCATAGATTTGATTTTTATTGAAAATTTTTGAGAATATGTTTGGATTGTTGTTTTGGATGTTTTGGATTTTTGCATTTAAATTTATTTTTTTTTGATTCATTTTATTTGATTTTCAATTAAAATTTAAATTTTTGTTTTCATAGATTTGATTTTTATTGAAAATTTTTTAAAATATATTTTTGATTTTTGAATTTAAAATTTTATTTTTGATTTGTTTTTATTGATTTTGATTTAAATTAATCTTAACTTTTCAGTTTAAATTTTTCTTTGCGATTGTTTTGGTCTAGCTTTTTAGCTAGTTTATATTTGGTTCTCAATACTTTTTCGATCTCTTTTATTATATTTTCTCTATATATATTAGAGTTTAAGTGAGTTTGCAGTTTTTGCAAATTTAGCATAATTGCAAGTTGCTGCAGATTTTTTAAATATGGTAATTGGCAGATTTTTCAGAAAGTAGATGAATAAGTAAATTTGTTTTATATCATAAAGAAAGATAGGAGTGTAGGCTACGTAGTGCGGCTGAAGCGTGCACTTTCTGCCATATTGAGCAGTTTGGAATGTTGGGGTGGCATGGACATTTTTGACTTGTTAACATTTATGATTTTATTTTTGGATTTTATTATTTCCCACACGGGGTCTCATGCGAATTGCCTCTGAGGATCTGCGTGATTTTTTGTTTTTGTTTTCTCGTACGTGCGGTGATACGAGTGTTTAAATTACGGTTCGCGTTTAGTTTAATGGCGATCGGAGCCTAAAAGTTTGTTCGTCGGGTTCTGTGTTTCGTTAACACTACGAAAATCTTATCGCGCGAGAACGAAGGTGCAATTTTCGGCACTCTTATAATTTGTAGGTTTTGAATATAGGGAGCGAGGCCCTACACTTCATAGTCTTTCATCTTCGTACCCTACGTGGGCATAGTTAGGCTGATGAGCCTTAATTAAGTTAAGTTTTTACTTTGTTGTATAAGAACTTAGAGTAAATTAAGAGATTAAGAATCTTATTGTTATTTTTTTGAAAATTTATTTTGTTTCGCTTCGTCCTTTGGGGCACTATTAGCACTTAAGGAAATTTTGTGAAAGTTTAAGAAATTAAGTTTTTCACCCTTATGGATTTAATAAATTTTATAATGTTTTCACGAAATTCTGTTTTTATTATGCGAGCTTAAATTTGTAATAGGTAAGTAGGGTACAAAAGGGGTCTAAGTTTTCTGGTACTTCGATTTTTGGGACATTGATACGAATCAATGTTAGGAGAAGATAGTAAGGGCTTCATAAGGGTGGGCCAGTCAGCCCATATGGCGCACGATAGGTTATTATCCTATCACTCCAAGACATATTGTAACTTTCCGGTTTTGAATTTGTTTTGTGTTTGTGCTTACTAACTGACAATTATCTTTCGGGCTCCTTTTTCTATTTTATTTTTATGTCGAGATATCTTGAGAGTTTAAGCCTTGGTGTGTAATCAATGTTAAGAGGCAGACTGTTGGTGTGTTTGGTAAGCGGAAAGATCCCCCCGTCCGGCGAATTCACCAGCCCGGCAGACGCATGGCACTCCGAGCAACCCGCGGGACCATCACATGAACTCCATAGCTGACCCTTCGAAATTGCTGTCTGTATACACCTCGTTATCTTTAGTTTGGAGAAGTTACAATGCATTCGCGCTTACCGTAAGTCCCGTATCGGGAGTTATTTTATTTCTCGAACGCGTTGCGACGGTAAGACGCGGGGCATTGGGCCTCTTCTTGAGGTGACCTTTATCTCGCGTCCCCGCTTGAGAAGTCTTGTCCCTGCAATAAAGTCAGGGGCAATTGCTCCGAGTGGGGAAAAGTCATAGGTTTATTTGATCCATTTATTTAGTTTCTTCAATTCCATATTAAATGTTTCGAATAATTGTGTTATTGGACAACACGTAAGTCCCGGCGAAGATCTTCAGATCTAACCGCGTTGCGACGGGTTGTTCAACACACGATTGTTTGGACCATAGTTAACATTAATGTACATTTTTGGCGTTAGCGTAGTTAGATCACACTTAAGTCCCGGCGAAGATCTTCTGATCTAACCGTGTTGCTACGTTTGGTGTGACTAGTGAGCGACAAAGTGTTTGCATTATTTTTGTTTTAGAGAAAAGTCATAGTTTTTCGGTAGCTACTAGTCAGTCGTCGGTGGTGCAATGGTTAGTGTGCGCGGCTCTTGTACATGAGATCCTGGGTTCGAAACCGGCTCGACGGCGGTCACCTCGCATAGTGACGGCGACACTATCGAGTATCTAGCCATGAAAAAGCTTCTCAAATTACCGTTCGGAATCGGTGTAAAACTGTAGGTCCCAATCAGTGAGTGAAAACTGGAAAGCTCACAGCTCAGTGATTGTGAGAAGTTCTCCCCAGTCCCTTCATGGGATGTAATGGGAAACCATTTATATTATTTATTTTACTAGTCAGTAATGACTAGGCTGAACACGAAGAAAGTGTTCGGGTAGTCTAGGAGAGTGAGTCACGTAAGCGCGGTTTTGGACTCATTACGTTTGCCCTTTTTGAATTACCAGTGGACCACTCCAGTACAGATCGTAGAATGCGGTCAAAGTTTTTATGTGTCATGGAGAAATTTTGCGTCATATTCTTTTTTAGTACCGGATGAACTTACCTTAATACCACCCTATTATTAATGATTATCGAATACAAATTTGAAGAAAGTTTGTATTTGATTTTGATTTTTGTTTTGAATCGCGTTAAACTTTTCGAAATATCTTTTTGATTTTCGGAGTCAGTTTTGCTTTAATACGTGTCGAGTTTCGAATTTTTGATTTTTCGAATACAAGGTTGATGAAAGTTTGTATACAATTACGATTTTTGTTTACATCGCTTGAAAATTTGGCGATATATTTCTGTTTTGGTTTACTAATTTTTGATAAAAAATCTTGTTTTCATTAATTTGATTTTTATTGAAAATTTTTGAAAATATATTTTTGATTTTTGCATTTAAATTTATTTTTTTGATTCGTTTTATTTGATTTTCAATTAAAATTAAGGTTTTTGTTTTCATAGATTTGATTTTTATTGAAAATTTTTGAGAATATGTTTGGATTGTTGTTTTGGATGTTTTGGATTTTTGCATTTAAATTTATTTTTTTTTGATTCATTTTATTTGATTTTCAATTAAAATTTAAATTTTTGTTTTCATAGATTTGATTTTTATTGAAAATTTTTTAAAATATATTTTTGATTTTTGAATTTAAAATTTTATTTTTGATTTGTTTTTATTGATTTTGATTTAAATTAATCTTAACTTTTCAGTTTAAATTTTTCTTTGCGATTGTTTTGGTCTAGCTTTTTAGCTAGTTTATATTTGGTTCTCAATACTTTTTCGATCTCTTTTATTATATTTTCTCTATATATATTAGAGTTTAAGTGAGTTTGCAGTTTTTGCAAATTTAGCATAATTGCAAGTTGCTGCAGATTTTTTAAATATGGTAATTGGCAGATTTTTCAGAAAGTAGATGAATAAGTAAATTTGTTTTATATCATAAAGAAAGATAGGAGTGTAGGCTACGTAGTGCGGCTGAAGCGTGCACTTTCTGCCATATTGAGCAGTTTGGAATGTTGGGGTGGCATGGACATTTTTGACTTGTTAACATTTATGATTTTATTTTTGGATTTTATTATTTCCCACACGGGGTCTCATGCGAATTGCCTCTGAGGATCTGCGTGATTTTTTGTTTTTGTTTTCTCGTACGTGCGGTGATACGAGTGTTTAAATTACGGTTCGCGTTTAGTTTAATGGCGATCGGAGCCTAAAAGTTTGTTCGTCGGGTTCTGTGTTTCGTTAACACTACGAAAATCTTATCGCGCGAGAACGAAGGTGCAATTTTCGGCACTCTTATAATTTGTAGGTTTTGAATATAGGGAGCGAGGCCCTACACTTCATAGTCTTTCATCTTCGTACCCTACGTGGGCATAGTTAGGCTGATGAGCCTTAATTAAGTTAAGTTTTTACTTTGTTGTATAAGAACTTAGAGTAAATTAAGAGATTAAGAATCTTATTGTTATTTTTTTGAAAATTTATTTTGTTTCGCTTCGTCCTTTGGGGCACTATTAGTACTTAAGGAAATTTTGTGAAAGTTTAAGAAATTAAGTTTTTCACCCTTATGGATTTAATAAATTTTATAATGTTTTCACGAAATTCTGTTTTTATTATGCGAGCTTAAATTTGTAATAGGTAAGTAGGGTACAAAAGGGGTCTAAGTTTTCTGGTACTTCGATTTTTGGGACATTGATACGAATCAATGTTAGGAGAAGATAGTAAGGGCTTCATAAGGGTGGGCCAGTCAGCCCATATGGCGCACGATAGGTTATTATCCTATCACTCCAAGACATATTGTAACTTTCCGGTTTTGAATTTGTTTTGTGTTTGTGCTTACTAACTGACAATTATCTTTCGGGCTCCTTTTTCTATTTTATTTTTATGTCGAGATATCTTGAGAGTTTAAGCCTTGGTGTGTAATCAATGTTAAGAGGCAGACTGTTGGTGTGTTTGGTAAGCGGAAAGATCCCCCCGTCCGGCGAATTCACCAGCCCGGCAGACGCATGGCACTCCGAGCAACCCGCGGGACCATCACATGAACTCCATAGCTGACCCTTCGAAATTGCTGTCTGTATACACCTCGTTATCTTTAGTTTGGAGAAGTTACAATGCATTCGCGCTTACCGTAAGTCCCGTATCGGGAGTTATTTTATTTCTCGAACGCGTTGCGACGGTAAGACGCGGGGCATTGGGCCTCTTCTTGAGGTGACCTTTATCTCGCGTCCCCGCTTGAGAAGTCTTGTCCCTGCAATAAAGTCAGGGGCAATTGCTCCGAGTGGGGAAAAGTCATAGGTTTATTTGATCCATTTATTTAGTTTCTTCAATTCCATATTAAATGTTTCGAATAATTGTGTTATTGGACAACACGTAAGTCCCGGCGAAGATCTTCAGATCTAACCGCGTTGCGACGGGTTGTTCAACACACGATTGTTTGGACCATAGTTAACATTAATGTACATTTTTGGTCTTTAGCGTAGTTAGATCACACTTAAGTCCCGGCGAAGATCTTCTGATCTAACCGTGTTGCTACGTTTGGTGTGACTAGTGAGCGACAAAGTGTTTGCATTATTTTTGTTTTAGAGAAAAGTCATAGTTTTTCGGTAGCTACTAGTCAGTCGTCGGTGGTGCAATGGTTAGTGTGCGCGGCTCTTGTACATGAGATCCTGGGTTCGAAACCGGCTCGACGGCGGTCACCTCGCATAGTGACGGCGACACTATCGAGTATCTAGCCATGAAAAAGCTTCTCAAATTACCGTTCGGAATCGGTGTAAAACTGTAGGTCCCAATAAGTGAGTGAAAACTGGAAAGCTCACAGCTCAGTGATTGTGAGAAGTTCTCCCCAGTCCCTTCATGGGATGTAATGGGAAACCATTTATATTATTTATTTTACTAGTCAGTAATGACTAGGCTGAACACGAAGAAAGTGTTCGGGGTAGTCTAGGAGAGTGAGTCACGTAAGCGTGGTTTTGGACTCATTACGTTTGCCCTTTTTGAATTACCAGTGGACCACTCCAGTACAGATCGTAGAATGCGGTCAAAGTTTTTATGTGTCATGGAGAAATTTTGCGTCATATTCTTTTTTAGTACCGGATGAACTTACCTTAATACCACCCTATTATTAATGATTATCGAATACAAATTTGAAGAAAGTTTGTATTTGATTTTGATTTTTGTTTTGAATCGCGTTAAACTTTTCGAAATATCTTTTTGATTTTCGGAGTCAGTTTTGCTTTAATACGTGTCGAGTTTCGAATTTTTGATTTTTCGAATACAAGGTTGATGAAAGTTTGTATACAATTACGATTTTTGTTTACATCGCTTGAAAATTTGGCGATATATTTCTGTTTTGGTTTACTAATTTTTGATAAAAAATCTTGTTTTCATTAATTTGATTTTTATTGAAAATTTTTGAAAATATATTTTTGATTTTTGCATTTAAATTTATTTTTTTGATTCGTTTTATTTGATTTTCAATTAAAATTAAGGTTTTTGTTTTCATAGATTTGATTTTTATTGAAAATTTTTGAGAATATGTTTGGATTGTTGTTTTGGATGTTTTGGATTTTTGCATTTAAATTTATTTTTTTTTGATTCATTTTATTTGATTTTCAATTAAAATTTAAATTTTTGTTTTCATAGATTTGATTTTTATTGAAAATTTTTTAAAATATATTTTTGATTTTTGAATTTAAAATTTTATTTTTGATTTGTTTTTATTGATTTTGATTTAAATTAATCTTAACTTTTCAGTTTAAATTTTTCTTTGCGATTGTTTTGGTCTAGCTTTTTAGCTAGTTTATATTTGGTTCTCAATACTTTTTCGATCTCTTTTATTATATTTTCTCTATATATATTAGAGTTTAAGTGAGTTTGCAGTTTTTGCAAATTTAGCATAATTGCAAGTTGCTGCAGATTTTTTAAATATGGTAATTGGCAGATTTTTCAGAAAGTAGATGAATAAGTAAATTTGTTTTATATCATAAAGAAAGATAGGAGTGTAGGCTACGTAGTGCGGCTGAAGCGTGCACTTTCTGCCATATTGAGCAGTTTGGAATGTTGGGGTGGCATGGACATTTTTGACTTGTTAACATTTATGATTTTATTTTTGGATTTTATTATTTCCCACACGGGGTCTCATGCGAATTGCCTCTGAGGATCTGCGTGATTTTTTGTTTTTGTTTTCTCGTACGTGCGGTGATACGAGTGTTTAAATTACGGTTCGCGTTTAGTTTAATGGCGATCGGAGCCTAAAAGTTTGTTCGTCGGGTTCTGTGTTTCGTTAACACTACGAAAATCTTATCGCGCGAGAACGAAGGTGCAATTTTCGGCACTCTTATAATTTGTAGGTTTTGAATATAGGGAGCGAGGCCCTACACTTCATAGTCTTTCATCTTCGTACCCTACGTGGGCATAGTTAGGCTGATGAGCCTTAATTAAGTTAAGTTTTTACTTTGTTGTATAAGAACTTAGAGTAAATTAAGAGATTAAGAATCTTATTGTTATTTTTTTGAAAATTTATTTTGTTTCGCTTCGCCCTTTGGGGCACTATTAGTACTTAAGGAAATTTTGTGAAAGTTTAAGAAATTAAGTTTTTCAGCCTTATGGATTTAATAAATTTTATAATGTTTTCACGAAATTCTGTTTTTATTATGCGAGCTTAAATTTGTAATAGGTAAGTAGGGTACAAAAGGGGTCTAAGTTTTCTGGTACTTCGATTTTTGGGACATTGATACGAATCAATGTTAGGAGAAGATAGTAAGGGCTTCATAAGGGTGGGCCAGTCAGCCCATATGGCGCACGATAGGTTATTATCCTATCACTCCAAGACATATTGTAACTTTCCGGTTTTGAATTTGTTTTGTGTTTGTGCTTACTAACTGACAATTATCTTTCGGGCTCCTTTTTCTATTTTATTTTTATGTCGAGATATCTTGAGAGTTTAAGCCTTGGTGTGTAATCAATGTTAAGAGGCAGACTGTTGGTGTGTTTGGTAAGCGGAAAGATCCCCCCGTCCGGCGAATTCACCAGCCCGGCAGACGCATGGCACTCCGAGCAACCCGCGGGACCATCACATGAACTCCATAGCTGACCCTTCGAAATTGCTGTCTGTATACACCTCGTTATCTTTAGTTTGGAGAAGTTACAATGCATTCGCGCTTACCGTAAGTCCCGTATCGGGAGTTATTTTATTTCTCGAACGCGTTGCGACGGTAAGACGCGGGGCATTGGGCCTCTTCTTGAGGTGACCTTTATCTCGCGTCCCCGCTTGAGAAGTCTTGTCCCTGCAATAAAGTCAGGGGCAATTGCTCCGAGTGGGGAAAAGTCATAGGTTTATTTGATCCATTTATTTAGTTTCTTCAATTCCATATTAAATGTTTCGAATAATTGTGTTATTGGACAACACGTAAGTCCCGGCGAAGATCTTCAGATCTAACCGCGTTGCGACGGGTTGTTCAACACACGATTGTTTGGACCATAGTTAACATTAATGTACATTTTTGGTCTTTAGCGTAGTTAGATCACACTTAAGTCCCGGCGAAGATCTTCTGATCTAACCGTGTTGCTACGTTTGGTGTGACTAGTGAGCGACAAAGTGTTTGCATTATTTTTGTTTTAGAGAAAAGTCATAGTTTTTCGGTAGCTACTAGTCAGTCGTCGGTGGTGCAATGGTTAGTGTGCGCGGCTCTTGTACATGAGATCCTGGGTTCGAAACCGGCTCGACGGCGGTCACCTCGCATAGTGACGGCGACACTATCGAGTATCTAGCCATGAAAAAGCTTCTCAAATTACCGTTCGGAATCGGTGTAAAACTGTAGGTCCCAATAAGTGAGTGAAAACTGGAAAGCTCACAGCTCAGTGATTGTGAGAAGTTCTCCCCAGTCCCTTCATGGGATGTAATGGGAAACCATTTATATTATTTATTTTACTAGTCAGTAATGACTAGGCTGAACACGAAGAAAGTGTTCGGGTAGTCTAGGAGAGTGAGTCACGTAAGCGCGGTTTTGGACTCATTACGTTTGCCCTTTTTGAATTACCAGTGGACCACTCCAGTACAGATCGTAGAATGCGGTCAAAGTTTTTATGTGTCATGGAGAAATTTTGCGTCATATTCTTTTTTAGTACCGGATGAACTTACCTTAATACCACCCTATTATTAATGATTATCGAATACAAATTTGAAGAAAGTTTGTATTTGATTTTGATTTTTGTTTTGAATCGCGTTAAACTTTTCGAAATATCTTTTTGATTTTCGGAGTCATTTTTAACCTTAGCAGTTTTGCTTTAATACGTGTCGAGTTTCGAATTTTTGATTTTTCGAATACAAGGTTGATGAAAGTTTGTATACGATTACGATTTTTGTTTACATCGCTTGAAAATTTGGCGATATATTTCTGTTTTGGTATACTAATTTTTGATAAAAATCTTGTTTTCATTAATTTGATTTTTATTGAAAATTTTTGAAAATATATTTTTGATTTTTGCATTTAAATTTATTTTTTTGATTCGTTTTATTTGATTTTCAATTAAAATTAAGGTTTTTGTTTTCATAGATTTGATTTTTATTGAAAATTTTTGAGAATATGTTTTGGATTTTTGCATTTAAATTTATTTTTTTTTGATTCATTTTATTTGATTTTCAATTAAAATTTAAATTTTTGTTTTTATAGATTTGATTTTTATTGAAAATTTTTGAAAATATATTTTTGATTTTTGAATTTAAAATTTTATTTTTGATTTGTTTTTATTGATTTTAATTTAAATTAATCTTAACTTTTCAGTTTAAATTTTTCTTTGCGATTGTTTTGGTCCAGCTTTTTAGCTAGTTTATATTTGGTTCTCAATACTTTTTCGATCTCTTTTATTATATTTTCGGCGCAAGCCTTTCACACCACGTAATTTTTTGATTACTGCTAAGTGGTGTAATATTCTGTTTTGATTTTTCTTTCGCGATCCCCAGAGGGGAGGTTTTTCGATTTCTGGGGAAAATTTATTCTGTTGTTGTGATCTTGTTGTACGTGAGTAAGGCCGAGATGCCGGTAGAGCGTTCGCCCACGAGAAGAGGAGCTGAAGGGACGAATTTGTTCCAGGATATTGCTGCAGGGGCGGAACCAACACAATCAGTGCCTATGGCGCGTGCGGTTACCAACACTGACAGCAATCCAGCAACCACTGCTTCTGCACAAATTGTGGGGTCGAGCGGTGTTGATCATCGAGGAAGAACTGACCCGTTAAATAGTACGGAGCACGTAGAGTCGTTCGAGTCTCCGGATGTTAGCGCACTAATTGCACTTCAGGCGCAGGCGGGGCGAAAACTACTTTCGGATATTTCACCAACGGAATACGAAGCAGCCATTAGATCAGGGAGAAATGATCAAGTCGGATTTGGAGCGAGTACTAGTCGTCAAGATGATGACGAGGCTCTGATACGCCGAATATTACCAGCAATTCTAGCAGCTACGAGAGAAGCAGCAGCCACCGGCGGGGTTAATCACACGGCAGCCCAGACCATGCCAACACTGACAGCTGCACCAAGACGTTATCAGCCTCCTACAGCAGGGGATGTGACACCTAGAGGACCAGATGAAGCGAGACGTCCAGCCCGGATGCCGAGCGCAGTGCCTGGCCCAGCAACAAATGACATTATACATCGACCATCAGAGGCAGAGCAGCCTTCAACATATACACGTCCACCGATAGCGTGGATGTAAGAATTCACGGGACCAAGCGGCTACCAGTTTTCAGAAGCCAGCCAACGGGATCCCAGAGAAAGAGTTAGGCCCACTCAAGGGTCAACACCACCGAGGACGATGCCACGATGAGAGGCCCCGCATAACTCCGATAGACTCGGAGACTTCGACCTCTTTTCACAGAGGGGAAGAAAACCTGACTTGTCGAAGTGGGGTTTAAATTTCGATGGGACACCTAAGGCAATGAATGTCCAAGATTTTTTGTTTGGGATGGTGGCACAATGTCAGGACGAGGAATGCTCCGAATCCCGACTAGTGTATAATCTTCATCACTTGTTGGCAGGATCTGCTCGAGGGTTCTATTGGAACTTTCGTAAGTTGAACCCAGTGCTTACCTGGAGGGAACTACAGAGGGCGTTTAAAACGCAGTTCCAAACCTACGATAGCTAGTTTCAGATTCAGACTCAGATCCTGACTCAGATCCTGAGTAGCGCCAACAGCCACACGAAACTTATGAGGATTTTGTTATTGCGATTTTGAAGCTGAGGAACCAGCAGCGTACCCCATACCAGGAGGAGCAGCTGGTCGAAATAATGAGGGGTAACCTCAAGGCTTCGTTGGCCCAAATGGTACTCCCCGTTAGAGCAGATAATCTGAGTGAATTTAGCAGAGAAGTAAAGAGAGCGGAAAGTTTCTTAGCACTGCAAAGGCAGCCGCATCCTACGCGAACTGTACCTCCGTCTAAAGTACATAAGGTTGTTTTGGAAGAAACAACTACAGAGCCACCACCTTCAGGCGACATAGAGGCTATCATAGCAGGCAGTAAAGTTGTCTGTTGGAACTGCAAAGCTACTGGACATATTTTCCGGTTCTGTTTATCCCCTACCAGGAAATATTCTGCTATAAATGCGGAAAGGAGAACACGGTGACTCCTAAATGTCCTAATTGTCAGGGAAACCAGCAGAGGCACCCACCTCCGACTGGGGAGGTGAGATCCACGGAGGTTTGACCCCAGCCGCAGCCAACCAAATTATTTCCGAACCAGATATGACTAACCCAGATATACCCGAACCTGATTTGACCAACCCGGATAGTCCTGAACCAGCTAGTAGTGGTTCAATTACTTTAAGTCAAGCGTTATCCAACGTGGACAACACCTTGAAAGAATCTGCAGCAGTACCTGCTAACTCATTCAATGAAGATGAAGAAGACCCAGTTGTGACGATTCTGAGGAACGAGAATCCAGCCATGAAAATTTATTTACCACCAGCTTAGAGGCAGCTTAAGCCATTGCATCAACGCCTGGCTGAGTATAAGGCAACTAGAGCTAGAATTTTTGGTGGAGCCTCAGATCGAATTAAACGAGCAGGAGTGAGATTTGAGAGACGTCGGTTGATCCGAAGAGAAGTCTACTTGAAGGAGACGATAATCGCTTTTATGCGAAAATCAACATTGGAGGAATAGAAGTCGAGGGGCTACTAGACAGCGGAGCATCCGTTACTTGCTTAGGCAAGGGATGCGAAGAACTAGTTGAACAAGCCAACTTGCAAATGCGTCGATTTGGATCATCGGTGAGAACAGCTGATGGAAGTGGTCACAGAATACTAGGAAGGATTCGAGCGATGATCAAATTCAATAAAAAGTCCGAGGAGGTGGATTTCTTTTTGGTACCTACATAGGAGCGTGCGCTTTACTTAGGCGTGGACTTCATGAGGAAGTTTAAATTGTTGACGAGCATAGAGAGTCTTACCACTCAAGGGGTGGAATTATGGGAGGATGTCTAAGCCCCTGAGGAGGTTAAGACTCACACCTTGTCGTCACAACAAAAGCAAATATTGGAAGCCGCGGTACAAAAGTTTCCGAGCTAGGAGTCATTGAGCCTAGTGAAAGTCCGTGGAGTCATCCCGTGGCTTTAGTCCGCAACGGACCCAAAAATAGGCTGTTCCTAGATGCACGTAAGCTCAATGCACTTACCATCAAAGATGCCTACCCGCTCCCACATATAGAAGGCTTACTGAGTAGACTTGGTGATACATATTTCATTTCGAGCGTGGATTTAAAGGATGCTTTTTGGCAAATATCATTGGACCCATCCAGTAGGGAGAAGACGGCATTCACGGTACCCGGAAGGCCACTTTACCATTTCAAGGTAATGCCTTTTGGCCTTTGCAATGCTGCCCAAAGACTCTGTCGATTGATGGATAAAGTTATCCCAGCTGCTATTCGTGACCGTGTCTTCGTCTACTTGGACGATCTTTTGGTGGTATCTCCAGACTTCCAGACCCACGTTGAACTTTGCAACAAGTTGCAAGCTGTCTGGAAAAGGCAGGTCTGATGATTAACGTTCAGAAATCAAATTTTTGTTTCAAGGAACAGCGTTATTTAGGTTACCTCGTTGGAGGAGGCCAAGTTAAGCCCGATCCATCGAAAATTGAGTCAATCGTTGGCTACCAATTTCCGAAGACCCTGAAGCAAGTAAGAAGCTTTTTAGGAGCCACTGGATGGTATCGGACATTTATTTCCGAATACGCCACCATTGCGGCTCGTATTTCGGATACTTTGAAGAAAAGTTAAACTTTTTGTTTTACTGATGACGCCAAACAGGCCTTTGAAAAGTTAAAAAATGTTTTGGTGACTAGCCCAGTGTTAGTTCACTCAGACTTTTCAAAGCGCTTCTATGTGCAATGCGACGCCTCTGACTTAGGTACCGACGCCGTATTATTCCAACACGTTGATAATGGCGAAGAGCACCCTATAGCCTATTACTCATACAAGCTGACGCCCGCACAGCGAAATTATACTGTGACGGAGCGAGAGTGTTTGGCAGTAGTGCTTGCATTAAGAAATTTAGACCCTTTATTGAACTAATGGCTTTCACTGCCATTACCGATCACAGCAGCCTTAAGTGGTTGATGTCACATCGGGATCTCAGTGGAAGACAAGCTCGGTGAGTCTTCATTTACAGTCGTTCGACTTCATCATCGAACATCGCAAAGGAAAGATGAATGTTGTGCCGGATACCTTGTCCAGATATGAGATGGAGGAAGTATCGGTGAACGTTTCTAGTTTGATCAATCTGGAGGATGAAGCTTTTCGAAGCTCAGATTATGCGGATTTAATTAAGACTATTGAAGAGAATGCCAGTCGTCTACCCGATTTAAGGGTCATCGATGGAATCGTGTATAAACGCACGATGCCATACGACCCAAAGAATCGTTAAGAAGTCTCGCGATCCACCACACGTGGCCCATGGAGGATTCCTCAAGACTCTGAAGAGGATCAAAGAGTATTTCTATTGGCCTAACATGAATGTGCAAGTCAAAAGTTATGTGAGCGCATGTCAGGTGTGCCGAGAGGCTAAAGAGACCACCGATGGGGAAGGAGATAGTGACCCATCGGACATTCCAGCGAATTTTTGTGGACTTTTTGGGACCTTACTCTAGGTCAAAGAACGGCAACTGCTATATTTTTATCATTCTAGACCATCTCACAAAGTTCGTGTTCCTTAAAGCTATGCCTAAGGCTAGAAGCAATGATATAAGAAATCTGTCACAAGATTGGTGTACCAGAAACTATCGTCTCCCATAATGGTAAGCAGTTCATCGGCCGCGAATTAACTGATTTTGTTGAAAATTTCGGAATCAAGCATTATCGAACAGCAGTGCACTCTCCTCAGGCAAATGCCTCGGAGAGAGTCAACCAGCAGGTATTGGCGGCAATTCGTTCTTATATGAAAGAGGATCACCGAGAGTGGGACCGACACTTGTCGGAGATAGAGTGTTCTTTGCGGTTATCCGCTTGTTTGGGTTTAAAATGTTTACCCATGGCAATATGTATAAGCTGGCGAGACGTTTGAAGAGTTTTTCGGACATGGGTGAAGGCGAAATACCTAGATCCGTGGCTCAAGACCTTATACTGTCAAAAATCCAGGATAGCCTGCATAAGGCTTACGAAAAGAATGAACGAACTTACAACACCCGAAGCCGACCGGTTAAATTTATTCCTGGACAAGAAGTGTTTAGACGTAATTTCCAGCAGAGCAGCTTTAAAGACAACTTTAATGCGAAATTAGCACGGAAGTTTTTGAAGTGCCGCATTGTCAAGCCTGTCGGAAATAGTCTTTACGAAATTGAGGATTTGATAGGTAAACGCTTAGGGGTTTACCATGCTAAAGACCTGAAACAATAGGTCGCAGAAAATATGTAGACAGGATAAAACCTGTATCTCTGTTATGCTCCATGGTAACGTGTGTCTTTCAACACTGTCAGCTGAAGACGAGCGGCTATTGGCAACAGAGTGTGGACACGTATTTCATCTCGCGTGCCACGAGACTTGGATGAACCAGGGCAGAGCTGACTGTCCTGTGTGCCGTCATCCCAATTATTGGTCCCATCCTTTGTATCCACGATTTGTCCCAGTCGATGTAGCAGCTGACATGGGCGAACTAGACACCCTCCGACAACAGACCATCACCTATCAGGAGCGGTATACGACAGCCAAGGCCGTGTTAGCTCACGAGCGCGAATGCACTGAAGAGTTGCGAGCCCAGCATGAACAGCACTCCCGGGCTCTGTTGCGCGAGAACGAGCAGATTCTGGAGGAAAATGTGAAGATGTGCCAGACCATCCGGCAATTGAGAGAGAATCCTGGAGGCGAAATCCAAGAACTCCGTGACCGATTGGACGCCCTGAGGCGCAGAATGCCAGACTGGTGTCGAAGAAGGGGCTAAATACAAAAAAGAGAGCGGAGTCCAGACAATCCGCAGCCCCGATAACAGCAAGTAAACCCAGCTTGGAGGCGCCGACAATAGTTGAGGACTCGTCCAGACCAGGCCACTGACCTGAGACAATACCATCCGCAAGGGAGGAGGCTATTCACGTAGGTGGTAGGATCCTGGGCGACCCAACCCTATCGGCCGCGTCCCCTGTAACCATAGGTTTCCTCTCATCCTTCGACAGGAATGTCAGCAGGATGGTAAGATTTACCCAAACAACCCAAAAGACAACAGCCTTTTGGCCACCACCTGGTTTATTACATCACAACCGCCGTCAAAACCACCCAAAAGACAACAACAACTTTTTGGCCAACACCTGGTTTATTACGTCGCAACTGAAGGCGTAACTACACCTTCTACAAACACCATGACGGAATTCATAGTTTTTTCGCAGCAAACGTCACAGCAGCAAGCCACCAAATTATAAACGTTTAAAAAAACAAAATCTTTATATACGATATAGGCGCATCGGGTCCAGCAATTTCATCCTTGTGTTAGTGGACGCCAAATTCCCGCCGAGCCATAGTGTAGCGAAATTTCCATAACCTTGGAATTCGAAGAAGTTAGCCAACGGCAATCACGCCACCAAAGGAAAAAGTGCACGGTCATCATAAAAGTAAGTGATTTCAATATCAAAAAGTGTTTTCCCCAAGCCATCAAAGGCAAAAACCAACATTGTGCCGAGTAATAGCTGTACCCCAGTGCAGCTCATACAATCTTCAACGCCCCAGGCGACCTTTTTGGGTAAGTGCAGTTCCACCGTCGTGACTTTCGAGTGTGACAAGTTTCTAAGAGCGTGTTTTGTTTCCCTGTGCTACAGTGAAGAGAAAGGCGAAAAACTCTAGCAGCAGCGCCCGGTTACCGTACAGCAAGGCAGCCTCGGGCCAACTTTCCGGTCCCACCCCAGTTCCCCCATAGGGAACGGACGGAAGCGCGTATCCAGCGTCCCCGGGTCTGAGCGGCGTCGGACCTAAAGAAGGTCCAAGGCTTCCCTATCCACGGCAAGCCGTTTTTCGGGCACAAAAGCTGCACCTAACCTCTCCCGTGCCATCGAAATCATTACCGTGTGCCAGCAAAAATTGTCATTGTGTGCGACTACCTTCGTCTTTGTGTGCTGTAAATATTGTAATTTCGGCGACCAACATCAACATCTGCCAGCCCTTAGTCGACAGCCTCTCCAGCGGACCACACCCCAGCTATAGCCGAGAAGCGCAACAGCCACTCATCATCATCAAAAATGCTCCAACAACATCTCCATCATATCCCCCACCAACCAGCGAACGTTATACATAACCTCATCCTCATCTCCAACATACACAGTAAGCTCCCCATCTTCCCCTGAGAGCTGAAGGTAAGTC
This sequence comes from Phaonia tiefii, assembly GCA_963931995.1. Taxonomy (NCBI): domain Eukaryota; kingdom Metazoa; phylum Arthropoda; class Insecta; order Diptera; family Muscidae; genus Phaonia; species Phaonia tiefii. The sequence goes on along the minus strand of OZ008367.1, from coordinate 253,863,559 downwards.
CGTTATGGTTTCCCTTTTAACGGACGGTGGGCAAGCCCACTTTGGACAGTGCTAGGGAAGTTTGTTAGTTTTTGCCAAGGAAAGAGTGTATATAATTTGTGGCGCAATAGGCTTGGACCCAAGGGCCAAGTCCTATGCTTTGAGACTTTCCTTCTGGAACATTTGAAACTTTAGAAACTTTTAGAAACTTTAAATACAAAATGTCTAATGAAAAAAGAAAAAAAATGCAACCAATATAAAATAAAAATTCAAAAATTAAGATACCATGATAAAAGAAAATGCGTTAGAAACAAAATGCAAAAATCTGAATAAAATGCGATAATTAAGAAACAAAAATTAAGATAACCTAATAAAATAAAATGCGATAGGAGCAAAATGCAAAATTTTTAAAATTCAATAATAAAAAAAACCAAATTAAAATATCATAATTAAGCAAAATGCAAAATTTTTAAAAGGCAATAATTAAGAAACCCAAATTAAAATATCATAATGAAGAAAGATTCAAAAAATTTTAATATACAGTAATTAAGAAATACAATTTGCCATATCATAATTAAGAAAAAAATACACACGTGAAATATCATAGTTAAGGAAAATAAGAAAATAAGATAGAAAAGTTTGCCAATTTTAGAGATAATAGAGTTTAAGTGAGTTTGCAGTTTTTGCAAATTTAGCATAATTGCAAGTTGCTGCAGATTTTTTAAATATGGTAATTGGCAGATTTTTCAGAAAGTAGATGAATAAGTAAATTTGTTTTATATCATAAAGAAAGATAGGAGTGTAGGCTACGCAGTGCGGCTGAAGCGTGCACTTTCTGCCATATTGAGCAGTTTGGAATGTTGGGGTGACATGGACATTTTTGACTTGTTAACATTTATGATTTTATTTTTGGATTTTATTATTTCCCACACGGGGTCTCATGCGAATTGCCTCTGAGGATCTGCGTGATTTTTTTGTTTTTGTTTTCTCGTACGTGCGGTGATACGAGTGTTTAAATTACGGTTCGCGTTTAGTTTAATGGCGATCGGAGCCTAAAAGTTTGTTCGTCGGGTTCTGTGTTTCGTTAATACTACGAAAATCTTATCGCGCGAGAACGAAGGTGCAATTTTCGGCACTCTTATAATTTGTAGGTTTTGAATATAGGGAGCGAGGCCCTACACTTCATAGTCTTTCATCTTCGTACCCTACGTGGGCATAGTTAGGCTGATGAGCCTTAATTAAGTTAAGTTTTTACTTTGTTGTATAAGAACTTAGAGTAAATTAAGAGATTACGAATCTTATTGTTATTTTTTTGGAAATTTATTTTGTTTCGCTTCGCCCTTTGGGGCACTATTAGTACTTAAGGAAATTAATGTTGAAATTTTGTGAAAGTTTAAGAAATTAAGTTTTTCACCCTTATGGATTTAATAAATTTTATAATGTTTTCACGAAATTCTGTTTTTGTTATGCGAGCTTAAGTTTGTAATAGGTAAGTAGGGTACAAAAGGGGTTTAAGTTTTCTGGTACTTCGATTTTTGGGACATTGTTACGAATCAATGTTAGGAGAAGCTAGTAAGGGCTTCATAAGGGCGGGCCAGTCAGCCCATATGGCGCACGATATGTTATTATCCTATCACTCCAAGACATATTGTAACTTTCCGGTTTTGAATTTGTTTTGGGTTTGTGTTTACTAACTGACAATTATCTTTCGGGCTCCTTTTTCTATTTTATTTTTATGTCGAGATATCTTGAGAGTTTAAGCCTCGGTGTGTAATCAATGTTAAGAGGCAGACTGTTGGTGTGTTTGGTAAGCGGAAAGATCCCCCCGTTCGGCGAATTCACCAGCCCGGCAGACGCATGGCACTCCGAGCAACCCGCGGGACCATCACATGAACTCCATAGCTGACCCTTCGAAATTGCTGTCTGTATACACCTCGTTATCTTTAGTTTGGAGAAGTTACAATGTATTCGCGCTTACCGTAAGTCCCGTATCGGGAGTTATTTTATTTCTCGAAAGCGTTGCGACGGTAAGACGCGGGGCATTGGGCCTCTTCTTGAGGTGACCTTTATCTCGCGTCCCCGCTTGAGAAGTCTTGTCCCTGCAATAAAGTCAGGGGCAATTGCTCCGAGTGGGGAAAAGTCATAGGTTTATTTGATCCATTTATTTAGTTTCTTCAATTCCATATTAAATGTTTCGAATAATTGTGTTATTGGACAACACGTAAGTCCCAGCGAAGATCTTCAGATCTAACCGCGTTGCGACGGGTTGTTCAACACACGATTGTTTGGACCATAGTTAACATTAATGTACATTTTTGGCGTTAGCGTAGTTAGATCACACTTAAGTCCCGGCGAAGATCTTCTGATCTAACCGTGTTGCTACGTTTGGTGTGACTAGTGAGCGACAGTGTTTGCATTATTTTTGTTTTAGAGAAAAGTCATAGTTTTTCGGTAGCTACTAGTCAGTCGTCGGTGGTGCAATGGTTAGTGTGCGCGGCTCTTGTACATGAGATCCTGGGTTCGAACCCGGCGACACTATCGAGTATCTAGCCATGAAAAAGCTTCTCAAATTACCGTTCGGAATCGGTGTAAAACTGTAGGTCCCAATCAGTGAGTGAAAACTGGAAAGCTCACAGCTCAGTGATTGTGAGAAGTTCTCCCCAGTCCCTTCATGGGATGTAATGGGAAACCATTTATATTATTTATTTTACTAGTCAGTAATGACTAGGCTGAACACGAAGAAAGTGTTCGGGGTAGTCTAGGAGAGTGAGTCACGTAAGCGTGGTTTTGGACTCATTACGTTTGCCCTTTTTGAATTACCAGTGGACCACTCCAGTACAGATCGTAGAATGCGGTCAAAGTTTTTATGTGTCATGGAGAAATTTTGCGTCATATTCTTTTTTAGTACCGGATGAACTTACCTTAATACCACCCTATTATTAATGATTATCGAATACAAATTTGAAGAAAGTTTGTATTTGATTTTGATTTTTGTTTTGAATCGCGTTAAATTTTCGAAATATCTTTTTGATTTTCGGAGGCATTTTTAACCTTAGCAGTTTTGTTTTAATATGTGTCGAGTTTCGAATTTTTGATTTTCGGCATACAAGGTTGATGAAAGTTTGTATACGATTACGATTTTTGTTTACATCGCTTTACTAATTTTTGATAAAAAATCTTGTTTTCATTAATTTGATTTTTATTGAAAATTTTTGAAAATATATTTTTGATTTTTGCATTTAAATTTATTTTTTTGATTCGTTTTATTTGATTTTCGATTAAAATTAAGGTTTTTGTTTTCATAGATTTGATTTTTATTGAAAATTTTTGAGAATATGTTTTGGATTTTTGCATTTAAATTTATTTTTTTTGATTCATTTTATTTGATTTTCAATTAAAATTTAAATTTTTGTTTTCATAGATTTGATTTTTATTGAAAATTTTTGAAAATATATTTTTGATTTTTGAATTTAAAATTTTATTTTTGATTCGTTTTTATTGATTTTCATTTAAATTAATCTTAACTTTTTAGCTTACATTTTTTTTGCGATTGCTTTGGTCTAGCTTTTTAGCTAGTTTATATTTGGTTCTCAATACTTTTTCGATCTCTTTTATTATATTTTCGGCGCAAGCCTTTCACACCACGTAATTTTTTGATTACTGCTAAGTGGTGTAATATTCTGTTTTGATTTTTCTTTCGCGATCCCCAGAGGGGAAGTTTTTCGATTTCTGGGGGAAATTTATTCTGTTGTTGTGATCTTGTTGTACGGTACGTGAGTAAGGCCGAGATGCCGGTAGAGCGTTCGCCCACGAGAAGAGGAGCTGAAGGGACGAATTTGTTCCAGGATATTGCTGCAGGGGCGGAACCAACACAAGCAGTGCCTATGGCGCGTGCGGTTACCAACACTGACAGCAATCCAGCAACCACTGCTTCTGCACCAATTGTGGGGTCGAGCGGTGTTGATCATCGAGGAAGAACTGACCCGTTAAATAGTACGGAGCACGTAGAGTCGTTCGAGTCTCCGGATGTTAGCGCACTAACTGCACTTCAGGCGCAGGCGGAGCGAAAACCACTTTCGGATATTTCACCAACGGAATACGAAGCAGCCATTAGATCAGGGAGAAATGATCAAGTCGGATTTGGAGCGAGTACTAGTCGTCAAGATGATGACGAGGCTCTGATACGCCGAATATTACCAGCAATTCTAGCAGCTACCAGAGAAGCAGCAGCCACCTGCGGGGTTAATCACCCGGCAGCCCAGACCATGCCAACACTGACAGCTGCACCAAGACGTTATCAGCCTCCTACAGCAGGGGATGTGACACCTAGAGGACCAGATGAAGCGAGACGTCCAGCCCGGATGCCGAGCGCAGTGCCTGGACCAGCAACAAATGACATTATACATCGACCATCAGAGGCAGAGCAGCCTTCAACATATACACGTCCACCGATAGCGTGGATGCAAGAATTCACGGGACCAAGCGGCTACCAGTTTTCAGAAGCCAGCCAACGGGATCCCAGAGAAAGATTTAGGCCCACTCAAGGGTCAACACCACCGCGGGCGATGCCACGATGAGAGGCCCCGCATAACTCCGATAGACTCGGAGACTTCGACCTCTTTTCAGAGAGGGGAAGAAAACCTGACTTGTCGAAGTGGGGTTTAAATTTCGATGGGACACCTAAGGCAATGAATGTCCAAGATTTTTTGTTTGGGATGGTGGCACAATGTCAGGACGAGGAATGCTCCGAATCCCGACTAGTGTATAATCTTCATCACTTGTTGGCAGGATCTGCTCGAGGGTTCTATTGGAATTTTCGTAAGTTGAACCCAGTGCTTACCTGGAGGGAACTACAGAGGGCGTTTAAAACGCAGTTCCAAACCTACGATAGCGAGTTTCAGATTCAGACTCAGATCCTGAGTAGCGCCAACAGCCACACGAAACTTATGAGGATTTTGTTATTGCGATTTTGAAGCTGAGGAACCAGCAGCGTACCCCATACCAGGAGGAGCAGCTGGTCGAAATAATGAGGGGTAACCTCAAGGCTTCGTTGGCCCAAATGGTATTCCCCGTTAGAGCAGATAATCTGAGTGAATTTAGCAGAGAAGTAAAGAGAGCGGAAAGTTTCTTAGCACTGCAAAGGCAGCCGCATCCTACGCGAACTGTACCTCCGTCTAAAGTACATAAGGTTGTTTTGGAAGAAACAACTACAGAGCTACCACCTTCAGGCGACATAGAGGCTATCATAGCAGGCAGTAAAGTTGTCTGTTGGAACTGCAAAGCTACTGGACATATTTTCCGGTACTGTTTATCCCCTACCAGGAAATATTCTGCTATAAATGCGGAAAGGAGAACACGGTGACTCCTAAATGTCCTAATTGTCGGGGAACCAGCAGAGGCACCCACCTCCAACTGGGGAGGTGAGATCCACGGAGGTTTGACCCCAGCCGCAGCCAACCAAATTATTTCCGAACCAGATATGACTAACCCAGATATACCCGAACCTGATTTGACCAACCCGGATAGTCCTGAACCAGCTAGTAGTGGTTCAATTATTTTAAGTCCAGCGTTATCCAACGTGGACAACACCTTGAAAGAATCTGCAGCAGTACCTGCTAACTCATTCAATGAAGATGAAGAAGACCCAGTTGTGACGATTCTGAGGAACGAGAATCCAGCCATGAAAATTTATTTACCACCAGCTCAGAGGCAGCTTAAGCCATTGCATCAACGCCTGGCTGAGTATAAGGCAACTAGAGCTAGAATTTTTGGTGGAGCCTCAGATCGAATTAAACGAGCAAGAGTGAGATTTGAGAGACGTCGGTTGATCCGAAGAGAGGTCTACTTGAAGGAGACGATAATCGCTTTTATGCGAAAATCAACATTGGAGGAATAGAAGTCGAGGGGCTACTAGACAGCGGAGCATCCGTTACTTGCTTAGGCAAGGGATGCGAAGAACTAGTTGAACAAGCCAACTTGCAAATGCGTCGATTTGGATCATCGGTGAGAACAGCTGATGGAAGTGCTCACAGAATACTAGGAAGGATTCGAGCGATGATCAAATTCAATAAAAAGTCCGAGGAGGTGGATTTCTTTTTGGTACCTACCTAGGAGCGTGCGCTTTACTTAGGCGTGGACTTCATGAGGAAGTTTAAGTTGTTGACGAGCATAGAGAGTCTTACCACTCAAGGGGTGCACTTATGGGAGGATGTCTTAGCCCCTGAGGAGTTTAAGACTCACACCTTGTCGTCACAACAAAAGCAAATATTGGAAGCCGCGGTACAAAAGTTTCCGTGTTATACGCGGAAGGGCCTCGGTAAAACTCATTTGGAGATGCACTCCATTTATACAGGAGACGCTGTTCCAGTTAAGGATAGACACTATCCGGTATCACCAGCCTGACACTTTTATACGCCGAGTTAGACAGGATGTTGGAGCTAGGAGTCATTGAGCCTAGTGAAAGTCCGTGGAGTCATCCCGAGGCTTTAGTCCGCAAGGGACCCAAAAATAGGCTGTGCCTAGATGCACGTAAGCTCAATGCACTTACCATCAAAGATGCCTACCCGCTCCCACATATAGAAGGCTTACTGAGTAGACTTTGTGATACATATTTCATTTCGAGCGTGGATTTAAAGGATGCTTTTTGGCAAATAGCATTGCACCCATCCAGTAGGGAGAAGGCGGCATTCACGGTACCCGGAAGGCCACTTTACCATTTCATGGTAATGCCTTTTGGCCTTTGCAATGCTGCCCAAAGACTCTGTCGATTGATGGATAAAGTTATCCCAGCTGCTATTAGTGATCGTGTCTTCGTCTACTTGGACGATCTTTTGGTGGTATCTCCAGACTTCCAGACCCACGTTGAACTTTTGGCAGGTCTGATGATTAACGTTCAGAAATCAAATTTTTGTTTCAAGGAACAGCGTTATTTAGGTTACCTCGTTGGAGGAGGCCAAGTTAAGCCCGATCCATCGAAAATTGAGTCAATCGTTGGCTACCAATTTCCGAAGACCCTGAAGCAAGTAAGAAGCTTTTTAGGAGCCACTGGATGGTATCGGACATTTATTTCCGAATACGCCACCATTGCGGCTCCTATTTCGGATACTTTGAAGAAAAGTTAAACTTTTTGTTTTACTGATGAAGCCAAACAGGCCTTTGAAAAGTTAAAAAATGTTTTGGTGACTAGCCCAGTGTTAGTTCACTCAGACTTTTCAAAGCGCTTCTATGTGCAATGCGACGCCTCTGACTTAGGTACCGACGCCGTATTATTCCAACACGATGATAATGGCGAAGAGTACCCTATAGCCTATTACTCATACAAGCTGACGCCCGCACAGCGAAATTATACTGTGACGGAGCGAGAGTGTTTGGCAGTAGTGCTTGCCATTAAGAAATTTAGACCCTTTATTGAACTAATGGCTTTCACTGCCATTACCGATCACAGCAGCCTTAAGTGGTTGATGTCACATCGGGATCTCAGTGGAAGACAAGCTCGGTGAGTCTTCATTTACAGTCGTTCGACTTCATCATCGAACATCGCAAAGGAAAGATGAATGTTGTGCCGGATACCTTGTCCAGATATGAGATGGAGGAAGTATCGGTGAACGTTTCTAGTTTGATCAATCTGGAGGATGAAGCTTTTCGAAGCTCAGATTATGCGGATTTAATTAAGACTATTGAAGAGAATGCCAGTCGTCTACCCGATTTAAGGGTCATCGATGGACTCGTGTATAAACGCACGATGCCATACGACCCAAAGAATCGTTAAGAAGTCTCACGATCCACCACACGTGGCCCATGGAGGATTCCTCAAGACTCTGAAGAGGATCAAAGAGTATTTCTATTGGCCTAACATGAATGTGCAAGTCAAAAGTTATGTGAGCGCATGTCAGGTGTGCCGAGAGGCTAAAGAGACCACCGATGGGGAAGGAGATAGTGACCCATCGGACATTCCTGCGAATCTTTGTGGACTTTTTGGGACCTTACTCTAGGTCAAAGAACGGCAACTGCTATATTTTTATCATTCTAGACCATCTCACAAAGTTCGTGTTCCTTAAAGCTATGCCTAAGACTAGCAGCAAAAGCGTGATCAGATTTCTGATATCAGAAATCTGTCACAAGATTGGTGTACCAGAAACTATCGTCTCCCATAATGGTAAGCAGTTCATCGGCCGCGAATTTACTGATTTTGTTGAAAATTTCGGAATCAAGCATTATCGAACAGCAGTGCACTCTCCTCAGGCAAATGCCTCGGAGAGAGTCAACCAGCAGGTATTGGCGGCAATTCGTTCTTATATGAAAGAGGATCACCGAGAGTGGGACCGACACTTGTCGGAGATAGAGTGTTCTTTGCGGTTATCCGCTTGTTTGGGTTTAAAATGTTTACCCATGGCAATATGTATAAGCTGGCGAGACGTTTGAAGAGTTTTTCGGACATGGGTGAAGGCGAAATACCTAGATCCGTGGCTCAAGACCTTATACTGTCAAAAATCCAGGATAGCCTGCATAAGGCTTACGAAAAGAATGAACGAACTTACAACACCCGAAGCCGACCGGTTAAATTTATTCCTGGACAAGAAGTATTTAGACGTAATTTCCAGCAGAGCAGCTTTAAAGACAACTTTAATGCGAAATTAGCACGGAAGTTTTTGAAGTGCCACATTGTCAAGCCTGTCGGAAATAGTCTTTACGAAATTGAGGATTTGATAGGTAAACGCTTAGGGGTTTACCATGCTAAAGACCTGAAACAATAGGTCGCAGTAAATATGTAGACAGGATAAAACCTGTATCTCTGTTATGCTCCATGGTAACGTGTGTCTTTCAACACTGTCAGCTGAAGACGAGCGGCTATTGGCTACAGAGTGTGGACACGTATTTCATCTCGCGTGCCACGAGACTTGGATGAACCAGGGCAGAGCTGACTGTCCTGTGTGCCGTCATCCCAATTATTGGTCCCATCCTTTGTATCCACGATTTGTCCCAGTCGATGTAGCAGCTGACATGGGCGAACTAGACACCCTCCGACAACAGACCATCACCTATCAGGAGCGGTATACGACAGCCAAGGCCGTGTTAGCTCACGAGCGCGAATGCACTGAAGAGTTGCGAGCCCAGCATGAACAGCACTCCCGGGCTCTGTTGCGCGAGAACGAGCAGATTCTGGAGGAAAATGTGAAGATGTGCCAGACCATCCGGCAATTGAGAGAGAATCCTGGAGGCGAAATCCAAGAACTCCGTGACCGATTGGACGCCCTGAGGCGCAGAATGCCAGACTGGTGTCGAAGAAGGGGCTAAATACAAAAAAGAGAAGTAGAGAGCGAGTAACAGCTTGAGCAGATCCTAAAGATGCTACCGCAGCCATCCACCAGCAGCGGCGCTGCCGCAGCAGAATAGACAGCCAGAGGTAACAACACCAGCAGCGAGAGCGGAGTCCAGACAATCCGCAGCCCCGATAACAGCAAGTAAACCCAGCTTGGAGGCGCCGACGATAGTTGAGGACTCGTCCAGACCAGGCCACTGACCTGAGACAATACCATCCGCAAGGGAGGAGGCTATTCACGTAGGTGGTAGGATCCTGGGCGACCCAACCCTATCGGCCGCGTCCCCTGTAACCATAGGTTTCCTCTCATCCTTCGACAGGAATGTCAGCAGGATGGTAAGATTTACCCAAACAACCCAAAAGACAACAGCCTTTTGGCCACCACCTGGTTTATTACATCACAACCGCCGTCAAAACCACCCAAAAGACAACAACAACTTTTTGGCCAACACCTGGTTTATTACGTCGCAACTGAAGGCGTAACTACACCTTCTACAAACACCATGACGGAATTCATAGTTTTTTCGCAGCAAACGTCACAGCAGCAAGCCACCAAATTATAAACGTTTAAAAAAACAAAATCTTTATATACGATATAGGCGCATCGGGTCCAGCAATTTCATCCTTGTGTTAGTGGACGCCAAATTCCCGCCGAGCCATAGTGTAGCGAAATTTCCATAACCTTGGAATTCGAAGAAGTTAGCCAACGGCAATCACACCACCAAAGGAAAAAGTGCACGGTCATCATAAAAGTAAGTGATTTCAATATCAAAAAGTGTTTTCCCCAAGCCATCAAAGGCAAAAACCAACATTGTGCCGAGTAATAGCTGTACCCCAGTGCAGCTCATACAATCTTCAACGCCCCAGGCGACCTTTTTGGGTAAGTGCAGTTCCACCGTCGTGACTTTCGAGTGTGACAAGTTTCTAAGAGCGTGTTTTGTTTCCCTGTGCTACAGTGAAGAGAAAGGCGAAAAACTCTAGCAGCAGCGCCCGGTTACCGTACAGCAAGGCAGCCTCGGGCCAACTTTCCGGTCCCACCCCAGTTCCCCCATAGGGAACGGACGGAAGCGCGTATCCAGCGTCCCCGGGTCTGAGCGGCGTCGGACCTAAAGAAGGTCCAAGGCTTCCCTATCCACGGCAAGCCGTTTTTCGGGCACAAAAGCTGCACCTAACCTCTCCCGTGCCATCGAAATCATTACCGTGTGCCAGCAAAAATTGTCATTGTGTGCGACTACCTTCGTCTTTGTGTGCTGTAAATATTGTAATTTCGGCGACCAACATCAACATCTGCCAGCCCTTAGTCGACAGCCTCTCCAGCGGACCACACCCCAGCTATAGCCGAGAAGCGCAACAGCCACTCATCATCATCAAAAATGCTCCAACAACATCTCCATCATATCCCCCACCAACCAGCGAACGTTATACATAACCTCATCCTCATCTCCAACATACACAGTAAGCTCCCCATCTTCCCCTGAGAGCTGAAGGTAAGTCCGTTATGGTTTCCCTTTTAACGGACGGTGGGCAAGCCCACTTTGGACAGTGCTAGGGAAGTTTGTTAGTTTTTGCCAAGGAAAGAGTGTATATAATTTGTGGCGCAATAGGCTTGGACCCAAGGGCCAAGTCCTAGGCTTGGAGACTTTCCTTCTGGAACATTTGAAACTTTAGAAACTTTTAGAAACTTTAAATACAAAATGTCTAATGAAAAAAGAAAAAAAATGCAACCAATATAAAATAAAAATTCAAAAATTAAGATACCATGATAAAAGAAAATGCGTTAGAAACAAAATGCAAAAATCTGAATAAAATGCGATAGTTAAGAAACAAAAATTAAGATAACCTAATAAAATAAAATGCGATAGGAGCAAAATGCAAAATTTTTAAAATTCAATAATAAAAAAAACCAAATTAAAATATCATAATTAAGCAAAATGCAAAATTTTTAAAAGGCAATAATTAAGAAACCCAAATTAAAATATCATAATGAAGAAAGATTCAAAAAATTTTAAAATACAGTAATTAAGAAATACAATTTGCCATATCATAATTAAGAAAAAAATACACACGTGAAATATCATAGTTAAGGAAAATAAGAAAATAAGATAGAAAAGTTTGCCAATTTTAGAGATAATAGAGTTTAAGTGAGTTTGCAGTTTTTGCAAATTTAGCATAATTGCAAGTTGCTGCAGATTTTTTAAATATGGTAATTGGCAGATTTTTCAGAAAGTAGATGAATAAGTAAATTTGTTTTATATCATAAAGAAAGATGGGAGTGTAGGCTACGCAGTGCGGCTGAAGCGTGCACTTTCTGCCATATTGAGCAGTTTGGAATGTTGGGGTGACATGGACATTTTTGACTTGTTAACATTTATGATTTTATTTTTGGATTTTATTATTTCCCACACGGGGTCTCATGCGAATTGCCTCTGAGGATCTGCGTGATTTTTTTGTTTTTGTTTTCTCGTACGTGCGGTGATACGAGTGTTTAAATTACGGTTCGCGTTTAGTTTAATGGCGATCGGAGCCTAAAAGTTTGTTCGTCGGGATCTGTGTTTCGTTAACACTACGAAAATCTTATCGCGCGAGAACGAAGGTGCAATTTTCGGCACTCTTATAATTTGTAGGTTTTGAATATAGGGAGCGAGGCCCTACACTTCATAGTCTTTCATCTTCGTACCCTACGTGGGCATAGTTAGGCTGATGAGCCTTAATTAAGTTAAGTTTTTACTTTGTTGTATAAGAACTTAGAGTAAATTAAGAGATTACGAATCTTATTGTTATTTTTTTGGAAATTTATTTTGTTTCGCTTCGCCCTTTGGGGCACTATTAGTACTTAAGGAAATTAATGTTGAAATTTTGTGAAAGTTTAAGAAATTAAGTTTTTCACCCTTATGGATTTAATAAATTTTATAATGTTTTCACGAAATTCTGTTTTTGTTATGCGAGCTTAAGTTTGTAATAGGTAAGTAGGGTACAAAAGGGGTTTAAGTTTTCTGGTACTTCGATTTTTGGGACATTGTTACGAATCAATGTTAGGAGAAGCTAGTAAGGGCTTCATAAGGGCGGGCCAGTCAGCCCATATGGCGCACGATATGTTATTATCCTATCACTCCAAGACATATTGTAACTTTCCGGTTTTGAATTAGTTTTGGGTTTGTGTTTACTAACTGACAATTATCTTTCGGGCTCCTTTTTCTATTTTATTTTTATGTCGAGATATCTTGAGAGTTTAAGCCTCGGTGTGTAATCAATGTTAAGAGGCAGACTGTTGGTGTGTTTGGTAAGCGGAAAGATCCCCCCGTTCGGCGAATTCACCAGCCCGGCAGACGCATGGCACTCCGAGCAACCCGCGGGACCATCACATGAACTCCATAGCTGACCCTTCGAAATTGCTGTCTGTATACACCTCGTTATCTTTAGTTTGGAGAAGTTACAATGTATTCGCGCTTACCGTAAGTCCCGTATCGGGAGTTATTTTATTTCTCGAAAGCGTTGCGACGGTAAGACGCGGGGCATTGGGCCTCTTCTTGAGGTGACCTTTATCTCGCGTCCCCGCTTGAGAAGTCTTGTCCCTGCAATAAAGTCAGGGGCAATTGCTCCGAGTGGGGAAAAGTCATAGGTTTATTTGATCCATTTATTTAGTTTCTTCAATTCCATATTAAATGTTTCGAATAATTGTGTTATTGGACAACACGTAAGTCCCGGCGAAGATCTTCAGATCTAACCGCGTTGCGACGGGTTGTTCAACACACGATTGTTTGGACCATAGTTAACATTAATGTACATTTTTGGCGTTAGCGTAGTTAGATCACACTTAAGTCCCGGCGAAGATCTTCTGATCTAACCGTGTTGCTACGTTTGGTGTGACTAGTGAGCGACAGTGTTTGCATTATTTTTGTTTTAGAGAAAAGTCATAGTTTTTCGGTAGCTACTAGTCAGTCGTCGGTGGTGCAATGGTTAGTGTGCGCGGCTCTTGTACATGAGATCCTGGGTTCGAACCCGGCGACACTATCGAGTATCTAGCCATGAAAAAGCTTCTCAAATTACCGTTCGGAATCGGTGTAAAACTGTAGGTCCCAATCAGTGAGTGAAAACTGGAAAGCTCACAGCTCAGTGATTGTGAGAAGTTCTCCCCAGTCCCTTCATGGGATGTAATGGGAAACCATTTATATTATTTATTTTACTAGTCAGTAATGACTAGGCTGAACACGAAGAAAGTGTTCGGGGTAGTCTAGGAGAGTGAGTCACGTAAGCGTGGTTTTGGACTCATTACGTTTGCCCTTTTTGAATTACCAGTGGACCACTCCAGTACAGATCGTAGAATGCGGTCAAAGTTTTTATGTGTCATGGAGAAATTTTGCGTCATATTCTTTTTTAGTACCGGATGAACTTACCTTAATACCACCCTATTATTAATGATTATCGAATACAAATTTGAAGAAAGTTTGTATTTGATTTTGATTTTTGTTTTGAATCGCGTTAAATTTTCGAAATATCTTTTTGATTTTCGGAGTGATTTTTAACCTTAGCAGTTTTGTTTTAATACGTGTCGAGTTTCGAATTTTTGATTTTCGGCATACAAGGTTGATGAAAGTTTGTATACGATTACGATTTTTGTTTACATCGCTTTACTAATTTTTGATAAAAAATCTTGTTTTCATTAATTTGATTTTTATTGAAAATTTTTGAAAATATATTTTTGATTTTTGCATTTAAATTTATTTTTTTGATTCGTTTTATTTGATTTTCGATTAAAATTAAGGTTTTTGTTTTCATAGATTTGATTTTTATTGAAAATTTTTGAGAATATGTTTTGGATTTTTGCATTTAAATTTATTTTTTTTGATTCATTTTATTTGATTTTCAATTAAAATTTAAATTTTTGTTTTCATAGATTTGATTTTTATTGAAAATTTTTGAAAATATATTTTTGATTTTTGAATTTAAAATTTTATTTTTGATCCGTTTTTATTGATTTTCATTTAAATTAATCTTAACTTTTTAGCTTACATTTTTTTTTGCGATTGCTTTGGTCTAGCTTTTTAGCTAGTTTATATTTGGTTCTCAATACTTTTTCGATCTCTTTTATTATATTTTCGGCGCAAGCCTTTCACACCACGTAATTTTTTGATTACTGCTAAGTGGTGTAATATTCTGTTTTGATTTTTCTTTCGCGATCCCCAGAGGGGAAGTTTTTCGATTTCTGGGGGAAATTTATTCTGTTGTTGTGATCTTGTTGTACGTGAGTAAGGCCGAGATGCCGGTAGAGCGTTCGCCCACGAGAAGAGGAGCTGAAGGGACGAATTTGTTCCAGGATATTGCTGCAGGGGCGGAACCAACACAAGCAGTGCCTATGGCGCGTGCGGTTACCAACACTGACAGCAATCCAGCAACCACTGCTTCTGCACCAATTGTGGGGTCGAGCGGTGTTGATCATCGAGGAAGAACTGACCCGTTAAATAGTACGGAGCACGTAGAGTCGTTCGAGTCTCCGGATGTTAGCGCACTAACTGCACTTTAGGCGCAGGCGGGGCGAAAACCACTTTCGGATATTTCACCAACGGAATACGAAGCAGCCATTAGATCAGGGAGAAATGATCAAGTCGGATTTGGAGCGAGTACTAGTCGTCAAGATGATGACGAGGCTCTGATACGCCGAATATTACCAGCAATTCTAGCAGCTACCAGAGAAGCAGCAGCCACCTGCGGGGTTAATCACCCGGCAGCCCAGACCATGCCAACACTGACAGCTGCACCAAGACGTTATCAGCCTCCTACAGCAGGGGATGTGACACCTAGAAGACCAGATGAAGCGAGACGTCCAGCCCGGATGCCGAGCGCAGTGCCTGGACCAGCAACAAATGACATTATACATCGACCATCAGAGGCAGAGCAGCCTTCAACATATACACGTCCACCGATAGCGTGGATGCAAGAATTCACGGGACCAAGCGGCTACCAGTTTTCAGAAGCCAGCCAACGGGATCCCAGAGAAAGATTTAGGCCCACTCAAGGGTCAACACCAACGCGGGCGATGCCACGACGAGAGGCCCCGCATAACTCCGATAGACTCGGAGACTTCGACCTCTTTTCACAGAGGGGAAGAAAACCTGACTTGTCGAAGTGGGGTTTAAATTTCGATGGGACACCTAAGGCAATGAATGTCCAAGATTTTTTGTTTGGGATGGTGGCACAATGTCAGGACGAGGAATGATCCGAATC
Organism: Phaonia tiefii; assembly: GCA_963931995.1. Taxonomy (NCBI): domain Eukaryota; kingdom Metazoa; phylum Arthropoda; class Insecta; order Diptera; family Muscidae; genus Phaonia; species Phaonia tiefii. The sequence goes on along the minus strand of OZ008367.1, from coordinate 253,848,039 downwards.
CCGACTAGTGTATAATCTTCATCACTTGTTGGCAGGATCTGCTCGAGGGTTCTATTGGAACTTTCGTAAGTTGAACCCAGTGCTTACCTGGAGGGAACTACAGAGGGCGTTTAAAACGCAGTTCCAAACCTACGATAGCTAGTTTCAGATTCAGACTCAGATCCTGAGTAGCGCCAACAGCCACACGAAACTTATGAGGATTTTGTTATTGCGATTTTGAAGCTGAGGAACCAGCAGCGTACCCCATACCAGGAGGAGCAGCTGGTCGAAATAATGAGGGGTAACCTCAAGGCTTCGTTGGCCCAAATGGTACTCCCCGTTAGAGCAGATAATCTGAGTGAATTTAGCAGAGAAGTAAAGAGAGCGGAAAGTTTCTTAGCACTGCAAAGGCAGCCGCATCCTACGCGAACTGTACCTCCGTCTAAAGTACATAAGGTTGTTTTGGAAGAAACAACTACAGAGCTACCACCTTCAGGCGACATAGAGGCTATCATAGCAGGCAGTAAAGTTGTCTGTTGGAACTGCAAAGCTACTGGACATATTTTCCGGTACTGTTTATCCCCTACCAGGAAATATTCTGCTATAAATGCGGAAAGGAGAACACGGTGACTCCTAAATGTCCTAATTGTCAGGGAAACCAGCAGAGGCAACCACCTCCAACTGGGGAGGTGAGATCCACGGAGGTTTGACCCCAGCCGCAGCCAACCAAATTATTTCCGAACCAGATATGACTAACCCAGATATACCCGAACCTGATTTGACCAACCCGGATAGTCCTGAACCAGCTAGTAGTGGTTCAATTATTTTAAGTCCAGCGTTATCCAACGTGGACAACACCTTGAAAGAATCTGCAGCAGTACCTGCTAACTCATTCAATGAAGATGAAGAAGACCCAGTTGTGACGATTCTGAGGAACGAGAATCCAGCCATGAAAATTTATTTACCACCAGCTCAGAGGCAGCTTAAGCCATTGCATCAACGCCTGGCTGAGTATAAGGCAACTAGAGCTAGAATTTTTGGTGGAGCCTCAGATCGAATTAAACGAGCAAGAGTGAGATTTGAGAGACGTCGGTTGATCCGAAGGGAAGTCTACTTGAAGGAGACGATAATCGCTTTTATGCGAAAATCAACATTGGAGCAATAGAAGTCGAGGGGCTACTAGACAGCGGAGCATCCGTTACTTGCTTAGGCAAGGGATGCGAAGAACTAGTTGAACAAGCCAACTTGCAAATGCGTCGATTTGGATCATCGGTGAGAACAACTGATGGAAGTGCTCACAGAATACTAGGAAGGATTCGAGCGATGATCAAATTCAATAAAAAGTCCGAGGAGGTGGATTTCTTTTTGGTACCTACCTAGGAGCGTGCGCTTTACTTAGGCGTGGACTTCATGAGGAAGTTTAAGTTGTTGACGAGCATAGAGAGTCTTACCACTCAAGGGGTGGACTTATGGGAGGATGTCTTAGCCCCTGAGGAGTTTAAGACTCACACCTTGTCGTCACAACAAAAGCAAATATTGGAAGCCGCGGTACAAAAGTTTCCGTGTTATACGCGGAAGGGCCTCGGTAAAACTCATTTGGAGATGCACTCCATTTATACAGGAGACGCTGTTCCAGTTAAGGATAGACACTATCCGGTATCACCAGCCTGACACTTTTATATGCCGAGTTAGACAGGATGTTGGAGCTAGGAGTCATTGAGCCTAGTGAAAGTCCGTGGAGTCATCCCGTGGCTTTAGTCCGCAAGGGACCCAAAAATAGGCTGTGCCTAGATGCACGTAAGCTCAATGCACTTACCATCAAAGATGCCTACCCGGTCCCACATATAGAAGGCTTACTGAGTAGACTTTTTGATACATATTTCATTTCGAGCGTGGATTTAAAGGATGCTTTTTGGCAAATAGCATTGCACCCATCCAGTAGGGAGAAGACGGCATTCACGGTACCCGGAAGGCCACTTTACCATTTCATGGTAATGCCTTTTGGCCTTTGCAATGCTGCCCAAAGACTCTGTCGATTGATGGATAAAGTTATCCCAGCTGCTATTAGTGATCGTGTCTTCGTCTACTTGGACGATCTTTTGGTGGTATCTCCAGACTTCCAGACCCACGTTGAACTTTTGGCAGGTCTGATGATTAACGTTCAGAAATCAAATTTTTGTTTCAAGGAACAGCGTTATTTAGGTTACCTCGTTGGAGGAGGCCAAGTTAAGCCCGATCCATCGAAAATTGAGTCAATCGTTGGCTACCAATTTCCGAAGACCCTGAAGCAAGTAAGAAGCTTTTTAGGAGCCACTGGATGGTATCGGACATTTATTTCCGAATACGCCACCATTGCGGCTCCTATTTCGGATACTTTGAAGAAAAGTTAAACTTTTTGTTTTACTGATGAAGCCAAACAGGCCTTTGAAAAGTTAAAAAATGTTTTGGTGACTAGCCCAGTGTTAGTTCACTCAGACTTTTCAAAGCGCTTCTATGTGCAATGCGACGCCTCTGACTTAGGTACCGACGCCGTATTATTCCAACACGATGATAATGGCGAAGAGTACCCTATAGCCTATTACTCATACAAGCTGACGCCCGCACAGCGAAATTATACTGTGACGGAGCGAGAGTGTTTGGCAGTAGTGCTTGCCATTAAGAAATGTAGACCCTTTATTGAACTAATGGCTTTCACTGCCATTACCGATCACAGCAGCCTTAAGTGGTTGATGTCACATCGGGATCTCAGTGGAAGACAAGCTCGGTGAGTCTTCATTTACAGTCGTTCGACTTCATCATCGAACATCGCAAAGGAAAGATGAATGTTGTGCCGGATACCTTGTCCAGATATGAGATGGAGGAAGTATCGGTGAACGTTTCTAGTTTGATCAATCTGGAGGATGAAGCTTTTCGAAGCTCAGATTATGCGGATTTAATTAAGACTATTGAAGAGAATGCCAGTCGTCTACCCGATTTAAGGGTCATCGATGGACTCGTGTATAAACGCACGATGCCATACGACCCAAAGAATCGTTAAGAAGTCTCACGATCCACCACACGTGGCCCATGGAGGATTCCTCAAGACTCTGAAGAGGATCAAAGAGTATTTCTATTGGCCTAACATGAATGTGCAAGTCAAAAGTTATGTGAGCGCATGTCAGGTGTGCCGAGAGGCTAAAGAGACCACCGATGGGGAAGGAGATAGTGACCCATCGGACATTCCTGCGAATCTTTGTGGACTTTTTGGGACCTTACTCTAGGTCAAAGAACGGCAACTGCTATATTTTTATCATTCTAGACCATCTCACAAAGTTCGTGTTCCTTAAAGCTATGCCTAAGACTAGCAGCAAAAGCGTGATCAGATTTCTGATATCAGAAATCTGTCACAAGATTGGTGTACCAGAAACTATCGTCTCCCATAATGGTAAGCAGTTCATCGGCCGCGAATTTACTGATTTTGTTGAAAATTTCGGAATCAAGCATTATCGAACAGCAGTGCACTCTCCTCAGGCAAATGCCTCGGAGAGAGTCAACCAGCAGGTATTGGCGGCAATTCGTTCTTATATGAAAGAGGATCACCGAGAGTGGGACCGACACTTGTCGGAGATAGAGTGTTCTTTGCGGTTATCCGCTTGTTTGGGTTTAAAATGTTTACCCATGGCAATATGTATAAGCTGGCGAGACGTTTGAAGAGTTTTTCGGACATGGGTGAAGGCGAAATACCTAGATCCGTGGCTCAAGACCTTATACTGTCAAAAATCCAGGATAGCCTGCATAAGGCTTACGAAAAGAATGAACGAACTTACAACACCCGAAGCCGACCGGTTAAATTTATTCCTGGACAAGAAGTGTTTAGACGTAATTTCCAGCAGAGCAGCTTTAAAGACAACTTTAATGCGAAATTAGCACGGAAGTTTTTGAAGTGCCACATTGTCAAGCCTGTCGGAAATAGTCTTTACGAAATTGAGGATTTGATAGGTAAACGCTTAGGGGTTTACCATGCTAAAGACCTGAAACAATAGGTCGCAGTAAATATGTAGACAGGATAAAACCTGTATCTCTGTTATGCTCCATGGTAACGTGTGTCTTTCAACACTGTCAGCTGAAGACGAGCGGCTATTGGCAACAGAGTGTGGACACGTATTTCATCTCGCGTGCCACGAGACTTGGATGAACCAGGGCAGAGCTGACTGTCCTGTGTGCCGTCATCCCAATTATTGGTCCCATCCTTTGTATCCACGATTTGTCCCAGTCGATGTAGCAGCTGACATGGGCGAACTAGACACCCTCCGACAACAGACCATCACCTATCAGGAGCGGTATACGACAGCCAAGGCCGTGTTAGCTCACGAGCGCGAATGCACTGAAGAGTTGCGAGCCCAGCATGAACAGCACTCCCGGGCTCTGTTGCGCGAGAACGAGCAGATTCTGGAGGAAAATGTGAAGATGTGCCAGACCATCCGGCAATTGAGAGAGAATCCTGGAGGCGAAATCCAAGAACTCCGTGACCGATTGGACGCCCTGAGGCGCAGAATGCCAGACTGGTGTCGAAGAAGGGGCTAAATACAAAAAAGAGAAGTAGAGAGCGAGTAACAGCTTGAGCAGATCCTAAAGATGCTACCGCAGCCATCCACCAGCAGCGGCGCTGCCGCAGCAGAATAGACAGCCAGAGGTAACAACACCAGCAGCGAGAGCGGAGTCCAGACAATCCGCAGCCCCGATAACAGCAAGTAAACCCAGCTTGGAGGCGCCGACGATAGTTGAGGACTCGTCCAGACCAGGCCACTGACCTGAGACAATACCATCCGCAAGGGAGGAGGCTATTCACGTAGGTGGTAGGATCCTGGGCGACCCAACCCTATCGGCCGCGTCCCCTGTAACCATAGGTTTCCTCTCATCCTTCGACAGGAATGTCAGCAGGATGGTAAGATTTACCCAAACAACCCAAAAGACAACAGCCTTTTGGCCACCACCTGGTTTATTACATCACAACCGCCGTCAAAACCACCCAAAAGACAACAACAACTTTTTGGCCAACACCTGGTTTATTACGTCGCAACTGAAGGCGTAACTACACCTTCTACAAACACCATGACGGAATTCATAGTTTTTTCGCAGCAAACGTCACAGCAGCAAGCCACCAAATTATAAACGTTTAAAAAAACAAAATCTTTATATACGATATAGGCGCATCGGGTCCAGCAATTTCATCCTTGTGTTAGTGGACGCCAAATTCCCGCCGAGCCATAGTGTAGCGAAATTTCCATAACCTTGGAATTCGAAGAAGTTAGCCAACGGCAATCACACCACCAAAGGAAAAAGTGCACGGTCATCATAAAAGTAAGTGATTTCAATATCAAAAAGTGTTTTCCCCAAGCCATCAAAGGCAAAAACCAACATTGTGCCGAGTAATAGCTGTACCCCAGTGCAGCTCATACAATCTTCAACGCCCCAGGCGACCTTTTTGGGTAAGTGCAGTTCCACCGTCGTGACTTTCGAGTGTGACAAGTTTCTAAGAGCGTGTTTTGTTTCCCTGTGCTACAGTGAAGAGAAAGGCGAAAAACTCCAGCAGCAGCGCCCGGTTACCGTACAGCAAGGCAGCCTCGGGCCAACTTTCCGGTCCCACCCCAGTTCCCCCATAGGGAACGGACGGAAGCGCGTATCCAGCGTCCCCGGGTCTGAGCGGCGTCGGACCTAAAGAAGGTCCAAGGCTTCCCTATCCACGGCAAGCCGTTTTTCGGGCACAAAAGCTGCACCTAACCTCTCCCGTGCCATCGAAATCATTACCGTGTGCCAGCAAAAATTGTCATTGTGTGCGACTACCTTCGTCTTTGTGTGCTGTAAATATTGTAATTTCGGCGACCAACATCAACATCTGCCAGCCCTTAGTCGACAGCCTCTCCAGCGGACCACACCCCAGCTATAGCCGAGAAGCGCAACAGCCACTCATCATCATCAAAAATGCTCCAACAACATCTCCATCATATCCCCCACCAACCAGCGAACGTTATACATAACCTCATCCTCATCTCCAACATACACAGTAAGCTCCCCATCTTCCCCTGAGAGCTGAAGGTAAGTCCGTTATGGTTTCCCTTTTAACGGACGGTGGGCAAGCCCACTTTGGACAGTGCTAGGGAAGTTTGTTAGTTTTTGCCAAGGAAAGAGTGTATATAATTTGTGGCGCAATAGGCTTGGACCCAAGGGCCAAGTCCTAGGCTTGGAGACTTTCCTTCTGGAACATTTGAAACTTTAGAAACTTTTAGAAACTTTAAATACAAAATGTCTAATGAAAAAAGAAAAAAAATGCAACCAATATAAAATAAAAATTCAAAAATTAAGATACCATGATAAAAGAAAATGCGTTAGAAACAAAATGCAAAAATCTGAATAAAATGCGATAATTAAGAAACAAAAATTAAGATAACCTAATAAAATAAAATGCGATAGGAGCAAAATGCAAAATTTTTAAAATTTAATAATAAAAAAAACCAAATTAAAATATCATAATTAAGCAAAATGCAAAATTTTTAAAAGGCAATAATTAAGAAACCCAAATTAAAATATCATAATGAAGAAAGATTCAAAAAATTTTAAAATACAGTAATTAAGAAATACAATTTGCCATATCATAATTAAGAAAAAAATACACACGTGAAATATCATAGTTAAGGAAAATAAGAAAATAAGATAGAAAAGTTTGCCAATTTTAGAGATAATAGAGTTTAAGTGAGTTTGCAGTTTTTGCAAATTTAGCATAATTGCAAGTTGCTGCAGATTTTTTAAATATGGTAATTGGCAGATTTTTCAGAAAGTAGATGAATAAGTAAATTTGTTTTATATCATAAAGAACTGTAGGCTACGCAGTGCGGCTGAAGCGTGCACTTTCTGCCATATTGAGCAGTTTGGAATGTTGGGGTGACATGGACATTTTTGACTTGTTAACATTTATGATTTTATTTTTGGATTTTATTATTTCCCACACGGGGTCTCATGCGAATTGCCTCTGAGGATCTGCGTGATTTTTTTGTTTTTGTTTTCTCGTACGTGCGGTCATACGAGTGTTTAAATTACGGTTCGCGTTTAGTTTAATGGCGATCGGAGCCTAAAAGTTTGTTCGTCGGGTTCTGTGTTTCGTTAACACTACGAAAATCTTATCGCGCGAGAACGAAGGTGCAATTTTCGGCACTCTTATAATTTGTAGGTTTTGAATATAGGGAGCGAGGCCCTACACTTCATAGTCTTTCATCTTCGTACCCTACGTGGGCATAGTTAGGCTGATGAGCCTTAATTAAGTTAAGTTTTTACTTTGTTGTATAAGAACTTAGAGTAAATTAAGAGATTACGAATCTTATTGTTATTTTTTTGGAAATTTATTTTGTTTCGCTTCGCCCTTTGGGGCACTATTAGTACTTAAGGAAATTAATGTTGAAATTTTGTGAAAGTTTAAGAAATTAAGTTTTTCACCCTTATGGATTTAATAAATTTTATAATGTTTTCACGAAATTCTGTTTTTGTTATGCGAGCTTAAGTTTGTAATAGGTAAGTAGGGTACAAAAGGGGTTTAAGTTTTCTGGTACTTCGATTTTTGGGACATTGTTACGAATCAATGTTAGGAGAAGCTAGTAAGGGCTTCATAAGGGCGGGCCAGTCAGCCCATATGGCGCACGATATGTTATTATCCTATCACTCCAAGACATATTGTAACTTTCCGGTTTTGAATTTGTTTTGGGTTTGTGTTTACTAACTGACAATTATCTTTCGGGCTCCTTTTTCTATTTTATTTTTATGTCGAGATATCTTGAGAGTTTAAGCCTCGGTGTGTAATCAATGTTAAGAGGCAGACTGTTGGTGTGTTTGGTAAGCGGAAAGATCCCCCCGTTCGGCGAATTCACCAGCCCGGCAGACGCATGGCACTCCGAGCAACCCGCGGGACCATCACATGAACTCCATAGCTGACCCTTCGAAATTGCTGTCTGTATACACCTCGTTATCTTTAGTTTGGAGAAGTTACAATGTATTCGCGCTTACCGTAAGTCCCGTATCGGGAGTTATTTTATTTCTCGAACGCGTTGCGACGGTAAGACGCGGGGCATTGGGCCTCTTCTTGAGGTGACCTTTATCTCGCGTCCCCGCTTGAGAAGTCTTGTCCCTGCAATAAAGTCAGGGGCAATTGCTCCGAGTGGGGAAAAGTCATAGGTTTATTTGATCCATTTATTTAGTTTCTTCAATTCCATATTAAATGTTTCGAATAATTGTGTTATTGGACAACACGTAAGTCCCGGCGAAGATCTTCAGATCTAACCGCGTTGCGACGGGTTGTTCAACACACGATTGTTTGGACCATAGTTAACATTAATGTACATTTTTGGCGTTAGCGTAGTTAGATCACACTTAAGTCCCGGCGAAGATCTTCTGATCTAACCGTGTTGCTACGTTTGGTGTGACTAGTGAGCGACAGTGTTTGCATTATTTTTGTTTTAGAGAAAAGTCATAGTTTTTCGGTAGCTACTAGTCAGTCGTCGGTGGTGCAATGGTTAGTGTGCGCGGCTCTTGTACATGAGATCCTGGGTTCGAACCCGGCGACACTATCGAGTATCTAGCCATGAAAAAGCTTCTCAAATTACCGTTCGGAATCGGTGTAAAACTGTAGGTCCCAATCAGTGAGTGAAAACTGGAAAGCTCACAGCTCAGTGATTGTGAGAAGTTCTCCCCAGTCCCTTCATGGGATGTAATGGGAAACCATTTATATTATTTATTTTACTAGTCAGTAATGACTAGGCTGAACACGAAGAAAGTGTTCGGGGTAGTCTAGGAGAGTGAGTCACGTAAGCGTGGTTTTGGACTCATTACGTTTGCCCTTTTTGAATTACCAGTGGACCACTCCAGTACAGATCGTAGAATGCGGTCAAAGTTTTTATGTGTCATGGAGAAATTTTGCGTCATATTCTTTTTTAGTACCGGATGAACTTACCTTAATACCACCCTATTATTAATGATTATCGAATACAAATTTGAAGAAAGTTTGTATTTGATTTTGATTTTTGTTTTGAATCGCGTTAAATTTTCGAAATATCTTTTTGATTTTCGGAGTCATTTTTAACCTTAGCAGTTTTGTTTTAATATGTGTCGAGTTTCGAATTTTTGATTTTCGGCATACAAGGTTGATGAAAGTTTGTATACGATTACGATTTTTGTTTACATCGCTTTACTAATTTTTGATAAAAAATCTTGTTTTCATTAATTTGATTTTTATTGAAAATTTTTGAAAATATATTTTTGATTTTTGCATTTAAATTTATTTTTTTGATTCGTTTTATTTGATTTTCGATTAAAATTAAGGTTTTTGTTTTCATAGATTTGATTTTTATTGAAAATTTTTGAAAATATATTTTTGATTTTTGAATTTAAAATTTTATTTTTGATTCGTTTTTATTGATTTTCATTTAAATTAATCTTAACTTTTTAGCTTACATTTTTTTTTGCGATTGCTTTGGTCTAGCTTTTTAGCTAGTTTATATTTGGTTCTCAATACTTTTTCGATCTCTTTTATTATATTTTCGGCGCAAGCCTTTCACACCACGTAATTTTTTGATTACTGCTAAGTGGTGTAATATTCTGTTTTGATTTTTCTTTCGCGATCCCCAGAGGGGAAGTTTTTCGATTTCTGGGGGAAATTTATTCTGTTGTTGTGATCTTGTTGTACGTGAGTAAGGCCGAGATGCCGGTAGAGCGTTCGCCCACGAGAAGAGGAGCTGAAGGGACGAATTTGTTCCAGGATATTGCTGCAGGGGCGGAACCAACACAAGCAGTGCCTATGGCGCGTGCGGTTACCAACACTGACAGCAATCCAGCAACCACTGCTTCTGCACCAATTGTGGGGTCGAGCGGTGTTGATCATCGAGGAAGAACTGACCCGTTAAATAGTACGGAGCACGTAGAGTCGTTCGAGTCTCCGGATGTTAGCGCACTAACTGCACTTTAGGCGCAGGCGGGGCGAAAACCACTTTCGGATATTTCACCAACGGAATACGAAGCAGCCATTAGATCAGGGAGAAATGATCAAGTCGGATTTGGAGCGAGTACTAGTCGTCAAGATGATGACGAGGCTCTGATACGCCGAATATTACCAGCAATTCTAGCAGCTACCAGAGAAGCAGCAGCCACCTGCGGGGTTAATCACCCGGCAGCCCAGACCATGCCAACACTGACAGCTGCACCAAGACGTTATCAGCCTCCTACAGCAGGGGATGTGACACCTAGAAGACCAGATGAAGCGAGACGTCCAGCCCGGATGCCGAGCGCAGTGCCTGGACCAGCAACAAATGACATTATACATCGACCATCAGAGGCAGAGCAGCCTTCAACATATACACGTCCACCGATAGCGTGGATGCAAGAATTCACGGGACCAAGCGGCTACCAGTTTTCAGAAGCCAGCCAACGGGATCCCAGAGAAAGAGTCAACACCACCGCGGGCGATGCCACGATGAGAGGCCCCGCATAACTCCGATAGACTCGGAGACTTCGACCTCTTTTCACAGAGGGGAAGAAAACCTGACTTGTCGAAGTGGGGTTTAAATTTCGATGGGACACCTAAGGCAATGAATGTCCAAGATTTTTTGTTTGGGATGGTGGCACAATGTCAGGACGAGGAATGCTCCGAATCCCGACTAGTGTATAATCTTCATCACTTGTTGGCAGGATCTGCTCGAGGGTTCTATTGGAACTTTCGTAAGTTGAACCCAGTGCTTACCTGGAGGGAACTACAGAGGGCGTTTAAAACGCAGTTCCAAACCTACGATAGCGAGTTTCAGATTCAGACTCAGATCCTGAGTAGCGCCAACAGCCACACGAAACTTATGAGGATTTTGTTATTGCGATTTTGAAGCTGAGGAACCAGCAGCGTACCCCATACTAGGAGGAGCAGCTGGTCGAAATAATGAGGGGTAACCTCAAGGCTTCGTTGGCCCAAATGGTATTCCCCGTTAGAGCAGATAATCTGAGTGAATTTAGCAGAGAAGTAAAGAGAGCGGAAAGTTTCTTAGCACTGCAAAGGCAGCCGCATCCTACGCGAACTGTACCTCCGTCTAAAGTACATAAGGTTGTTTTGGAAGAAACAACTACAGAGCTACCACCTTCAGGCGACATAGAGGCTATCATAGCAGGCAGTAAAGTTGTCTGTTGGAACTGCAAAGCTACTGGACATATTTTCCGGTACTGTTTATCCCCTACCAGGAAATATTCTGCTATAAATGCGGAAAGGAGAACACGGTGACTCCTAAATGTCCTAATTGTCAGGGAACCAGCAGAGGCACCCACCTCCAACTGGGGAGGTGAGATCCACGGAGGTTTGACCCCAGCCGCAGCCAACCAAATTATTTCCGAACCAGATATGACTAACCCAGATATACCCGAACCTGATTTGACCAACCCGGATAGTCCTGAACCAGCTAGTAGTGGTTCAATTATTTTAAGTCCAGCGTTATCCAACGTGGACAACACCTTGAAAGAATCTGCAGCAGTACCTGCTAACTCATTCAATGAAGATGAAGAAGACCCAGTTGTGACGATTCTGAGGAACGAGAATCCAGCCATGAAAATTTATTTACCACCAGCTCAGAGGCAGCTTAAGCCATTGCATCAACGCCTGGCTGAGTATAAGGCAACTAGAGCTAGAATTTTTGGTGGAGCCTCAGATCGAATTAAACGAGCAAGAGTGAGATTTGAGATCGTCGGTTGATCCGAAGAGAGGTCTACTTGAAGGAGACGATAATCGCTTTTATGCGAAAATCAACAGTGGAGGAATAGAAGTCGAGGGGCTACTAGACAGCGGAGCATCCGTTACTTGCTTAGGCAAGGGATGCGAAGAACTAGTTGAACAAGCCAACTTGCAAATGCGTCGATTTGGATCATCGGTGAGAACAGCTGATGGAAGTGCTCACAGAATACTAGGAAGGATTCGAGCGATGATCAAATTCAATAAAAAGTCCGAGGAGGTGGATTTCTTTTTGGTACCTACCTAGGAGCGTGCGCTTTACTTAGGCGTGGACTTCATGAGGAAGTTTAAGTTGTTGACGAGCATAGAGAGTCTTACCACTCAAGGGGTGGACTTATGGGAGGATGTCTTAGCCCCTGAGGAGTTTAAGACTCACACCTTGTCGTCACAACAAAAGCAAATATTGGAAGCCGCGGTACAAAAGTTTCCGTGTTATACGCGGAAGGGCCTCGGTAAAACTCATTTGGAGATGCACTCCATTTATACAGGAGACGCTGTTCCAGTTAAGGATAGACACTATCCGGTATCACCAGCCTGACACTTTTATATGCCGAGTTAGACAGGATGTTGGAGCTAGGAGTCATTGAGCCTAGTGAAAGTCCGTGGAGTCATCCCGTGGCTTTAGTCCGCAAGGGACCCAAAAATAGGCTGTGCCTAGATGCACGTAAGCTCAATGCACTTACCATCAAAGATGCCTACCCGCTCCCACATATAGAAGGCTTACTGAGTAGACTTTGTGATACATATTTCATTTCGAGCGTGGATTTAAAGGATGCTTTTTGGCAAATAGCATTGCACCCATCCAGTAGGGAGAAGACGGCATTCACGGTACCCGGAAGGCCACTTTACCATTTCATGGTAATGCCTTTTGGCCTTTGCAATGCTGCCCAAAGACTCTGTCGATTGATGGATAAAGTTATCCCAGCTGCTATTAGTGATCGTGTCTTCGTCTACTTGGACGATCTTTTGGTGGTATCTCCAGACTTCCAGACCCACGTTGAACTTTTGGCAGGTCTGATGATTAACGTTCAGAAATCAAATTTTTGTTTCAAGGAACAGCGTTATTTAGGTTACCTCGTTGGAGGAGGCCAAGTTAAGCCCGATCCATCGAAAATTGAGTCAATCGTTGGCTACCAATTTCCGAAGACCCTGAAGCAAGTAAGAAGCTTTTTAGGAGCCACTGGATGGTATCGGACATTTATTTCCGAATACGCCACCATTGCGGCTCCTATTTCGGATACTTTGAAGAAAAGTTAAACTTTTTGTTTTACTGATGAAGCCAAACAGGCCTTTGAAAAGTTAAAAAATGTTTTGGTGACTAGCCCAGTGTTAGTTCACTCAGACTTTTCAAAGCGCTTCTATGTGCAATGCGACGCCTCTGACTTAGGTACCGACGCCGTATTATTCCAACACGATGATAATGGCGAAGAGTACCCTATAGCCTATTAATCATACAAGCTGACGCCCGCACAGCGAAATTATACTGTGACGGATCGAGAGTGTTTGGCAGTAGTGCTTGCCATTAAGAAATTTAGACCCTTTATTGAACTAATGGCTTTCACTGCCATTACCGATCACAGCAGCCTTAAGTGGTTGATGTCACATCGGGATCTCAGTGGAAGACAAGCTCGGTGAGTCTTCATTTACAGTCGTTCGACTTCATCATCGAACATCGCAAAGGAAAGATGAATGTTGTGCCGGATACCTTGTCCAGATATGAGATGGAGGAAGTATCGGTGAACGTTTCTAGTTTGATCAATCTGGAGGATGAAGCTTTTCGAAGCTCAGATTATGCGGATTTAATTAAGACTATTGAAGAGAATGCCAGTCGTCTACCCGATTTAAGGGTCATCGATGGACTCGTGTATAAACGCACGATGCCATACGACCCAAAGAATCGTTAAGAAGTCTCACGATCCACCACACGTGGCCCATGGAGGATTCCTCAAGACTCTGAAGAGGATCAAAGAGTATTTCTATTGGCCTAACATGAATGTGCAAGTCAAAAGTTATGTGAGCGCATGTCAGGTGTGCCGAGAGGCTAAAGAGACCACCGATGGGGAAGGAGATAGTGACCCATCGGACATTCCTGCGAATCTTTGTGGACTTTTTGGGACCTTACTCTAGGTCAAAGAACGGCAACTGCTATAGTTTTATCATTCTAGACCATCTCACAAAGTTCGTGTTCCTTAAAGCTATGCCTAAGACTAGCAGCAAAAGCGTGATCAGATTTCTGATATCAGAAATCTGTCACAAGATTGGTGTACCAGAAACTATCGTCTCCCATAATGGTAAGCAGTTCATCGGCCGCGAATTTACTGATTTTGTTGAAAATTTCGGAATCAAGCATTATCGAACAGCAGTGCACTCTCCTCAGGCAAATGCCTCGGAGAGAGTCAACCAGCAGGTATTGGCGGCAATTCGTTCTTATATGAAAGAGGATCACCGAGAGTGGGACCGACACTTGTCGGAGATAGAGTGTTCTTTGCGGTTATCCGCTTGTTTGGGTTTAAAATGTTTACCCATGGCAATATGTATAAGCTGGCGAGACGTTTGAAGAGTTTTTCGGACATGGGTGAAGGCGAAATACCTAGATCCGTGGCTCAAGACCTTATACTGTCAAAAATCCAGGATAGCCTGCATAAGGCTTACGAAAAGAATGAACGAACTTACAACACCCGAAGCCGACCGGTTAAATTTATTCCTGGACAAGAAGTGTTTAGACGTAATTTCCAGCAGAGCAGCTTTAAAGACAATTTTAATGCGAAATTAGCACGGAAGTTTTTGAAGTGCCGCATTGTCAAGCCTGTCGGAAATAGTCTTTACGAAATTGAGGATTTGATAGGTAAACGCTTAGGGGTTTACCATGCTAAAGACCTGAAACAATAAATAAAATAAATAAATAAATGGTTTCCCATTACATCCCATGAAGGAACCGGGGAGAACTTCTCACAATCACTGAGCTGTGCGCTTTCCAGTTTTCACTCACTGATTGGGCCCTACAGTTTTACACCGATTCCGAACGGTATTTTGAGAAGCTTTTTTCATGGCTATATACTCGATAGTGTCGCCGTCACTAAGCGAGGTGACCGTCGTCGAAAGAAATTTTAAGGTGGTTGGAGCAGGAATCGAACCCAGGATCTCCTGTACAAGAGGCGCGCACACTACCCATTGCACCACCGACGGTGCAACAATAGGTCGCAGAAAATATGTAGACAGGATAAAACCTGTATCTCTGTTATGCTCCATGGTAACGTGTGTCTTTCAACACTGTTAGCTGAAGACGAGCGGCTATTGGCAACAGAGTGTGGACACGTATTTCATCTCGCGTGCCACGAGACTTGGATGAACCAGGGCAGAGCTGACTGTCCTGTGTGCCGTCATCCCAATTATTGGTCCCATCCTTTGTATCCACGATTTGTCCCAGTCGATGTAACAGCTGACGTGGGCGAACTAGACACCCTCCGACAACAGACCATCACCTATCAGGAGCGGTATACGACAGCCGAGGCCGTATTAGCTCACGAGCGCGAATGCACTGAAGAGTTGCGAGCCCAGCATGAACAGTACTCCCGGGCTCTGTTGCGCGAGATCGAGCAGATTCTGGAGGAAAATGTGAAGATGTGCCAGACCATCCGGCAATTGAGAGAGAATCCTGTAGGCGAAATCCAAGAACTCCGTGACCGATTGGACGCCCTGAGGCGCAGAATGCCAGACAGGTGTCGAAGAAGGGGCTAAATACAAAAAAGAGAAGTAGAGAGCCAGGAACAGCTTGAGGAGATCCTAAAGATGCTACCGCAGCCATCCACCAGCAGAGGCGCTGCCGCAGCAGAATAGACAGTCAGAGGTAACAACACCAGCAGCGAGAGCGGAGTCCAGACAATCCGCAGCCCCGATAACAGCAAGTAAACCCAGCTTGGAGGCGCCGACAATAGTTGAGGACTCGTCCAGACCAGGCCACTAACCTGAGACAATACCATCCGCAAGGATGGGGGTGGTAGGATCCTGGGCGACCCAACCCTATCGGCCGCGTCCCCTGTAACCATAGGAATGTCAGCAGGATGGTAAGATTTGTGGCAGCTGAATACCGCCGTCAAAAACAACCCAAAAGATAACAACCTTTCGGCCACCACCTGGTTTATTACATCACAACCGCCGTCAAAACCACCCAAAAGACAACAACAACTTTTTGGCCAACACCTGGTTTATTACGTCGCAACTGAAGGCGTAACTACACCTTCTACAAACACCATGACGGAATTCATAGTTTTTTCGCAGCAAACGTCACAGCAGCAAGCCACCAAATTATAAACGTTAAAAAAAAACAAAATCTTTATATACGATATAGGCGCATCGGGTCCAGCAATTTCATCCTTGTGTTAGTGGACGCCAAATTCCCGCCGAGCCATAGTGTAGCGATATTTCCATAACCTTGGAATTCGAAGAAGTTTGCCAACGGCAATCACACCACCAAAGGAAAAAGTGCACCGTCATCATAAAAGTAAGTGATTTCAATATCAAAAAGTGTTTTCCCCAAGCCATCAAAGGCAAAAACCAACATTGTGCCGAGTAATAGCTGTACCCCAGTGCAGCTCATACAATCTTCAACGCCCCAGGCGACCTTTTTGGGTAAGTGCAGTTCCACCGTCGTGACTTTCGAGTGTGACAAGTTTCTAAGAGCGTGTTTTGTTTCCCTGTGCTATAGTGAAGAGAAAGGCGAAAACCTCCAGCAGCACCGCCCGGTTACCGTACAGCAAGGCAGCCTCGGGCCAACTTTCCGGTCCCACCCCAGTTCCCCCATAGGGAACGGACGGAAGCGCGTATCCAGCGTCCCCGGGTCTGAGCGGCGTCGGACCTAAAGAAGGTCCAAGGCTTCCCTATCCACGGCAAGCCGTTTTTCGGGCACAAAAGCTGCACCTAACCTCTCCCGTGCCATCGAAATCATTACCGTGTGCCAGCAAAAATTGACATTGTGTGCGACTACCTTCGTCTTTTTGTGCTGTAAATATTGTAATTTCGGCCACCAACATCAACATCTGCCAGCCCTTAGTCGACAGCCTCTCCAGCCGACCACACCCCAGCTATAGCCGAGAAGCGCAACAGCCACTCATCATCATCAAAAATGCTCCAACAACATATCCATCATATCCCCCACCAACCAGCGAACGTTATACATAACCTCATCCTCAACTCCAACATACACAGTAAGCTCCCCATCTTCCCCTGAGAGCTGAAGGTAAGTCCGTTTTGGTTTCCCTTTTAACGGACGGTGGGCAAGCCCACTTTGGACAGTGCTAGGGAAGTTTGTTAGTTTTTGCCAAGGAAAGAGTGTATATAATTTGTGGCGCAATAGGCTTGGACCCAAGGGCCAAGTCCTAGGCTTTGAGACTTTCCTTCTGGAACATTTGAAACTTTAGAAACTTTTAGAAACTTTAAATACAAAATGTCTAATGAAAAAAGAAAAAAAATGCAACCAATATAAAATAAAAATTCAAAAATTAAGATACCATGATAAAAGAAAATGCGTTAGAAACAAAATGCAAAAATCTGAATAAAATGCGATAATTAAGAAATAAAAATTAAGATAACCTAATAAAATAAAATGCGATAGGAGCAAAATGCAAAATTCAATAATAAAAAAAAACACAAATTAAAATATCATAATTAAGCAAAATGCAAAATTTTTAAAAGGCAATAATTCAAAAAATTTTAAAATACAGTAATTAAGAAATACAAATTGCGATATCATAATTAAGAAAAAAATACACACGTGAAATATCATAGTTAAGGAAAATAAGAAAATAAGATAGAAAAGTTTGCCAATTTTAGAGATAATAGAGTTTAAGTGAGTTTGCAGTTTTTGCAAATTTAGCATAATTGCAAGTTGCTGCAGATTTTTTAAATATGGTAATTGGCAGATTTTTCAGATAGTAGATGAATAAGTAAATTTGTTTTATATCATAAAGAAAGATAGGAGTGTAGGCTACGCAGTGCGGCTGAAGCGTGCACTTTCTGCCATATTGAGCAGTTTGGAATGTTGGGGGTGGCATGGACATTTTTGACTTGTTAACATTTATGATTTTATTTTTGGATTTTATTATTTCCCACACGGGGTCTCATGCGAATTGCCTCTGAGGATCTGCGTGATTTTTTTGTTTTTGTTTTCTCGTACGTGCGGTGATACGAGCGTTTAAATTACGGTTCGCGTTTAGTTTAATGGCGATCGGAGCCTAAAAGTTTGTTCGTCGGGTTCTGTGTTTTGTTAACACTACGAAAATCTTATCGCGCGAGAACGAAGGTGCAATTTTCGGCACTCTTATAATTTGTAGGTTTTGAATATAGGGAGCGAGGCCCTACACTTCATAGTCTTTCATCTTCGTACCCTACGTGGGCATAGTTAGGCTGATGAGCCTTAATTAAGTTAAGTTTTTACTTTGTTGTATAAGAACTTAGAGTAAATTAAGAGATTAAGAATCTTATTGTTATTTTTTTTGGAAATTTATTTTGTTTCGCTTCGCCCTTTGGGGCACTATTAGTACTTAAGGAAATTAATGTTGAAATTTGGTGAAAGTTTAAGAAATTAAATTTTTCACCCTTATGGATTTAATAAATTTTATAATGTTTTCACGAAATTCTGTTTTTGTTATGCGAGCTTAAGTTTGTAATAGGTAAGTAGGGTACAAAAGGGGTTTAAGTTTTCTGGTACTTCGATTTTTGGGACATTGATACGAATCAATGTTAGGAGAAGCTAGTAAGGGCTTCATAAGGGCGGGCATCGCTGACAATAACACCAGCCAGCCCATATGGCGCACGATAGGTTATTATCCTATCACTCCAAGACACATTGTAACTTCCCGGTTTTGAATTTGTTTTGTGTTTGTGCTTACTAACTGACAATTATCTTTCGGGCTCCTTTTTCTACTTTATTTTTATGTCGAGATATCTTGAGAGTTTAAGCCTCGGTGTGTAATCAATGTTAAGAGGCAGACTGTTGGTGTGTTTCGTAAGCGGAAAGATCCCCCCGTCCGGCGAATTCACCAGCCCGGCAGACGCATGGCACTCCGAGCACCCCGCGAGACCATCACATGAACTCCATAGCTAACCCTACAGAATTGCTGTCTGTATCCACCTCATATGACAAGATAGCTATATTTAAATAGCCAACAGATTTTAAGAATGCTATTGTTTATAATACTGAAAATAACAACAATGTTTAAGGAAATGCACATACCGTGTGTAAAAAACATATTTAAGTAGTTGCGGGCCTCGCATATTAAAAAAATCGACGTGGGGGTCCCCCAATCTGTGACCTTGACGCCTAAATAGCGGCCCCTGCCACGGAATTTCCCTAGCTCCCAGGTGCGTTTAGAGCCAGGGATAGCTTTGGATACCCCGAGTGGCTGGCCAATGGAATGCTGGTATTGCCCAACCGTGTCCAATTTATTGGTTTTGGTGATATCTTTGGTTAATGGTTAGTAGTTAGAGGTTGTTTTGTTTGTTTTTGTGTTAGTTTGGTTAGGTTAGGGTTAGTTTGTTTATGTTCTTCCCAATTATGTTTTTGTTGGACAAGAACATTTCTTTGAAATAGTCCACTTGCTACGGGGGGTAGCCAACCCGCCATGGACCATTTAGAATTTGAAGGCAGCTGGAAAGCTACTTCGCGTTCGGGTTGTACCGCAGCTTTCCCATAACCCGGCAGCTGGATCATATTATGGTTCGCATGGCATTGGCGCTGACTCCAAAGATGTTTGTGGTGGAGAATTCCTTTTGCATGGGAGATATTCAACATAAATATATTTGCTGCCAGGGCAAAGTCCCCGCAAATGCATAAAAAGGTCCTTGCATCCTGTTTTAAACCTGAAAAAAGAAAATAGAAGAATTATTGATAAAAATGAACAAACAAAAACACTCGCGGGACACTAGACCAGTGGTTCCCAAAATATTTTGGTCGTGGAACCCCCAAATTTTTTGCCAATGATCGCGGAACCCTTAATATTTTTTAAACAACGACTTTTCAAAATTTAATGCGATATTAAATGAAACAAGTATTGTTTTGTTATTTCAGTTTTTATTGAATTAAAAAAACTCAAAAAAATTGCAATTCATCATAGAAATAGTTAATAAAAATACAAAACATAAACTAAAATTAATGAAAAATTAATGTGAAGAATGAACCTGCTTCTTTGATTCTCTCAAAATTGGGCGAAATCGCATATCTGGTGTAGCATCAAGTTTGTTACGATATTTGGTTTTTGTCGCAACATGTTTTGAAACCCCAGCTTCACACAAATAAGTGGTTGCAAACGGCAATAGTATTCGAATAGCATGTTTTGATAAATTCGGATATTCATTGAATACATCTGCCCAGAATATTGTTAATGGAACTGTTCTAAATTTGGCTTCTAATTGTGTATCCGAACTCAATTCAATCAAATTTTCATAATCCATGAAATGAAATCCTTTCGATTTTTCTTTTATTTCGAAAGGATTTTGTACCCAGAAATTATCGTGATTCTCTAGGTTTGGAAAGTAATCACTGAGTGCTTACTGTAAACTGGACAGATGTGTTTTATACCATCACGGATTTCCATATCTAAATCCACTTCAGATTCTTCGAGAAAATCACTAAGCGTCTGGAACCACTCGAAGTTATTTTGCTCCACAGTTGAAAACCAATATTGTATTTCCTTGAAAAAGCAACAAATTTACCTTTTGTTTGCAATATGTCGACTTGCTTTCCTTGCAGAGCCAAACATAATTCGTTTAATTTTCAAAAATATGTCAGCAACGTATGGAAGTGTAGATAGCCAAGTCATATTATTTCATGTCTGATAATTCAAATTTATGACCAATAAAATATGCCAACAATTCCTTTTGCAATTCAAATATTCGCACAAGAATTTTACCACGCGATAACCATCGAACTTCCGTATGAAGAAGTAAAGTTGTGTGAAGACTACCCATATCTTCGCACATAGCTTTAAAAATACCTGATTACAATGGTTTACTTTTAATAAAATTAATAATCTTCACAGCTTCGTCTAGAACAGATTTAAATATAACTGAAATAATTTTTGTTACTAATGCATATCTGTGAAGAATGCAATGAATACTGTTACAGTTTTTTGCAACATTTCTAATCCGTGCTACATCACCACTCACATTTCCTGTCATTGCTTTTGCTCCATCGCTGCATACTTCAATCAAAAAGGGTGTACAAGTATAGAAGAAGAAACCCCGCAATTTGGCAACCCTAGTGGAAGAGAACCAAAAAAGTCGACGCGAATCACTCAAACGCATTTCTTTCCCACATCATAACTTGATTATTTCATACTTTTTACATACTTTATGTAATTTTATTTAAATACGGTTGAAATTTCTATAGTTAAATATAATAACATCATCAGAAAACTGCTCGTTTATTGAAATATTCAACGAAGAGAGTAAGAGAGCGAGTAGAGAAACGACGCGCTTCCCTCGTTTTCTTTGATGGCATTCCACTCCATGAGTAAATGTTCTTCTCTATACAATAGTTGCTTTATGCTTCAATACATTTTCCCCAGTTAATTGCATGCCTTGTTATATATTAAATATGTTCTCTATATATAAAATGTGAATATATACACCATTCGCATTTTTTTAATGAAATACAATTTATCACGCGGAACACCAAAACAAACACATACTTTGGGAACCACTTCACTAGACAATTACAAATGGGCGAATCGTAATCAGCTGATGGGTATTGCGGTCACAGTTGATGGAAATGGTATTAAACAGAGATGGTATATCAGATAAATTACTAGTACTGTAAACCCACTGTAGGTCTTAGTGTACTGAGAGAAATTAAGCGATAGTGCGTAAAAAAATACGAAAACATTATCTTAATACGCACGCACCGGAAATAATGTTGAATATCGTATCGATAACACTTTGGGGATGTGTAGGATGCTTAAGAGAGCGCCAAAGAGCGGATATACATGTACACTACATTTAGAAAAAGATACGGGATGCATATAAGGAAAAGGTAGATAATTTAAAACGTCTACATACCAAAAAATTGGACAAACAGACGCCAATAAAAGCGAAGCCATATCTCAGACCAGGCATTATAAAAAGAAAATCGAAGAAGAAAGACGTTAGATCGCAAGAATAAGTGTTTGAAAATCCGCGCGTTAAGAAAAGTGCTTGTGTTTAAAAGGAAGTAAGGAACACACATTAGGAAATACCTTAGAATGCTCAAGGTACCCCGTAAAAAAGTAACAAAGGAGATACAGGTCAGTCAATTAAATGTCCGAGTAGCCCTTTAGGGAAGTGTTAGAGGAAATAATAAAGCTACACGAGTGCATACAAATTGAAAAAAACCAAACCAAAAGAAAATAAAACAGTACGACAAAATCACGGGAAAAAAATTATAAATATTATTCATACAACTATAAGATAAAGGAAAATATACAAATTATTAGTAAGAAAGACAAGATTTAAAGTTTATGTTAGAGTATTAGTGTATGGCCGTGGCCGTCGGTGGTGCAATGGTTAGTGTGCGCGGCTCTTGTACATTAGATCCTGGGTTCGAACCCGGCTCTGACCACCTTCAAATTTTCTTTCGGCGGCGGTCACCTCGCATAGTGACGGCGACACTATCGAGTATCTAGCCATGAAAAAGCTCCTCAAATTACCGTTCGGAATCGGTGTAAAACTGTAGGTCCCAATCAGTGAGTGAAAGCTGGAAAGCGCACAGCTCAGTGATTGTGAGAAGTTCTCCCCAGCCCCTTCATGGGATGTAATGGGAAACCATTTATTTATTTTTATTTATTAGTGTATTTATTGAATAAGGGGCTTAGTTATACTGTTTTGTGTTCTTGTCTGTTTAAAATTTTCAGATTTTTAGGTTGTAGCATTCCGCAGAGTCTTCAGGGAGCTCTATTAGGGCTAGGGAAATAGTAAGACTGCTAGAAGAATAATAAAAAAAAAACAAAATGTCTTCTAGAAGCATCAGACAATAATATAAAACCCTAAAAATAGTAATTATACAGCCTAGAAGTAGCGCTTCGCTCTTAAACCACTCAAAACCTCTAAGCCTTGCGCTTAGCTGCGACGCATAGTATCGCTTTGCGACTCATATTGTGCAGCCGACGTATGTACACATTCCATTACTCGAAGGAAGTGATTACATATTAGTGTTTTAGTTGGTTGTGTCGTTTTTTGTATTATTAAGGTTTATAATTGCTAAGTTTTTCTAATATTTGCTGACATTTTTAATTGTGACTTATACCAGAAAATATATAGTCAAATGATTTTCCTGTCACCGGGCATCAAAGATTTTTGGTCCAAAGACCTATCGTTTTGTTTTCCGTTGAACCTGCAAAATATGTAACTGTTCCAAATTTATGTTTTTAAGATAATACACGATTCTTAAATATTGTCTTCTAACACGATGCAAAATCATTCAATGTTCTTAAAAAGGCTCAATAAATTAATTAAATTAAATAAATTAATTGTTTTCCGTTGAACTGTTATTTTTAAAGATTTGATGTAAACTTTTCAATTTCATAAATCAAATATTAGGCGTGTAAGAAATAAGATTAGGATTAGCATTAACATATTAAGATTAATAAAATCTATAATGATGAATTATTGAAAAGAAATTAAATAATATGTGTAAATAATTTCTTTAAAAAGGGTGAATGTGTAAGTATGTGCATGATATGAAATGGGCGGGCTTACGGGGCAAAATTAAAAGGGCAATTCCGTGACCACGTGCGGCTGGAGGTCAATACCTACCTCCCACTGAACGAATACTCGTATGATGTTTTGTTTGTTTAGTTGTTTTGTTTTGAAATTTGTTTAAGTTATTGATACGGACCTTAGAGCCTATCCATGAACAACCCCTGAAGGAGGCTGATCAGTATACCGGCGCATTCAAAGGACTCGTAAAGGACACGTAACAATATGGCACCCAAACGAAAGGAGCCTGACATCATTGATGTCGGTTTATATATACATGTGTATGACATAGAGACACGGTGAAATAGACCACTAGTTTTGAATGAAATAACCCAATCATATACCTTAGAAATTGAAGGAAACTAATTTCGACTTTTTTTTATAGACGTTCTGAATCCAGATTTAGAAGTCCGTTGTACAAAAAAGGTTTAAATTTAGAAACTCGATATGAAAGTAATATGTTAAATGCAACATCGGAAAATGTAGTGACATATGTATTTGAAAGTCAGCGATACTCTATTAGCAAACATAGTCCGAACTTAAAAAAAGAATTTAGTTAGTTTCAGCTTATAGATTGATAGTGATGCAGCTTTCCAATGATTTGATAACCGCTCTAGGCAATGTTTAGAGGACTGTAGTATCAGACGTACGGAACTGACACCGATAGGTTGCGAGGATAACTGTTAGTGGGAATCACAAAACAAGTGAATTACAAAAATATATAATTTCATTAATGTAGTTTGACGTAATTGTATTCCAATGAGATGCTCTTGAATAGAGCCAGTAAAGAAAACCGCACACATCATGACTTATGTTCACATCACCCTAACTTTGAATAGAAAACTTTGAGAATTTAATAATATTCTCTTGCAGATTTATTTTGAAAATTAATTTTTTTTGTTGTTTTTCTGTTTTTTTTTTGTTTTGTGTTTGGTGGTTGATAAAAATCAATATAAAATAAATACTTTTAGTAATTTAGAAAAATCAGAATTGAGCACTAAGTGGTATTTCTGACGTTTCGTCTTCCGATCAAGTGTTGGTGTAATGAGTATAGAGACTCGCGCGCAATCTAAAAATAGGAAAAGAGGTAGGCCGGAATAATTTGATTTAAATAGATCAACATATTTGATAGAGGAAAAGAGGTAAAAGAAAAATTCAAATATGGATAAGAATAATGATAATATTGGTCCAAATTCTGATCCTGCCGACACCAGTCTAAGGAGAAGTACATCTTTGAATACGCTTCTTCAAACCGCGGCAAACCAAATTAGTCAAAATGATAATGCGATTCAAGCAACTAGCTCTCAAGTACGAGAAACTAATACAGTTAACCCGAACCCGATAGAGAACAGAATTAAAACGGATCAAAAGGATATGTTTGTTACCCGCAAAACATTATGCGATTTGGCCGAAGCAGTGCAGAATTTGACAAACCTGGCTGCCGGTCAATCCAGAACGGATGATAATAACGAACCGCCAGCAGGAGTCTCCCGGGTAAAACCGTATTCAGTGGGTCCTACACAACAATATGTGGCAGATCAACAGAGTATAGCCCAAAATACGCATGAAAGACAGGGATTGTCAAATAGTGAGTGATATAGTAGACCTGGAGGACAAAATTATCAGACTAGAATCCGAGTGAGCAAATTAGGATTAGTTTTCGAGGGTGTAGATGATTTAATTTTCAGATTAGAGCATTTGCAATCTCAATACGGTATCCCATGGTCAAAAATTGTTCGCGACTTTCATCTTCTAGTATCAGGATCTGCATGGAAGTGGTATTGGTTGTTCCTTAATGACAATCGAAATTGTGATTGGCCAGATTTAAGACATGGCTTATTGAGTAGATTCCAATCTCTGCGTTCCAATTTTGAAGTAATGAGGGATCTGTTCGAAAGAAAACAACAACCAAATGACACAACATGTGTCAAATTAGAGCTAAATTATTGCTTAAAATTAAAATTATGAAGAAAAATGTCCATGAGAATATTGCTAGAATTGTGTACGCTATGCAGATATCACCCGAAGAACAGCTTAGAATAGAATGCAATGAGGCAGAAAGGAATTTTCCAAGGCGTGAGATCAGAAACTTACCACCACTTGTACGTCCGAATAGGAAAGTTAATGAGCTGCACTCTAATGAGATCGAATATGTATCTGACTCCGAAATGGAAATCACAGAGTGTGAAGAAGTGGCAGCAGTGCAAATAAGTACAGCCAAAATCAAAAGTGACATGCTGGAACTGCCCTAAACCAGGTGACGTATTTATGGAATGTGAGTCTAACGAAAGGATGCTGTTCTGTTACAGGTGTGGTAAACCAAATACCATTACCCCAAAGTGTCCAGTTTGCCAACAGGGAAACCGGAGCAAGGTCGTGGAGAATACAGGGGCATCACGTCCAATGGAGAACCCTGCTGCGAACTAGAAATAAGGAAAGTACTCATGCATAAACCTGAAAACATAAATGAAATAAGATTATTGAGAGGAAAGATAGAACAGAAGATAATATTGATTTTGATCCAAAACTACGTCATTATATTCCGCTTAAGGTAAGGCAACAAAATTATAACGAAGAAAGAGCTAGAATTTTTAATCGGAGGGGGAAAGAGACTATTATCGAAATCGATCAGACGAGTACGTCAAAAATTTAATGAGAAGAACTGGAAATTGCGTATAAATACTATGAAAAGAGCAAGTTCAGATACAGACCCTGGAGTTTTTGCCGACGTTAATATACAAGGAATCAAGATGAAGGGACTCTTGGACACAGGAGCATCGGTGAGCATTCTCGGAAGGGGCTGTAGGGAGCTGGTTTCTGATATAGGGTGCCCTATGAAAACTATATTTTCAAATGTTTCTACAGCAAGTGGACAATAGCATTATAGTTGTGTCCTGATTTGGAACAACCATTATACTTAGGAATTGATTTTTGGAAATTATTTGCTTTAGCACCGGATATCATAAATACCGATGAGATTAATATGGAAGTCATTCAGAAGGAATTCGTTGATGAAAATGTTCAGTATAAGTTAAATCCACATATATTAATGGAAGAAAAACAAGTGAAACTACAAAACATAAACAAATTTGATACATTTGAAGAGAAAGGATTAGGAAGCACAAATTTAGAAAAGCATACAATAAAATTAATGGAAGGCAAGGTACCAGTAAAGTACCGGCATTACCCTATATCTCCTGCAGTTCAGGCGAAAGTACACGAGGAAATCGACAACATGTTCAAATTAAATGTTATAGAACTAAGCAATAGTCCATGGAGTAATCGGACAACAGTTGTCCGAAAACCTGGTAAAAATCGATTCTGCTTTGATGCCCGTAAATTGAACAAAGTTACGGTGAAGGATGCTTACCCCCTTCAAAACATCGATGGCATCTTGAGCAGAATCCACGAAACCTACTACATAAGCAGCGTTGATTTAAAGTACGCCTTCTGGCAGGTCGAGTTGGACGAAGAAAGTAAACAGTATACCGCTTTTACAGTGGCGGGCCGTCCTCTCTACCAATTTAGAGTGATGCCCTTTGGGCTATGTTATGCTTCTCAACGTCTTTGTAGACTGATGGACAAAGTCGTACCTCAACGCCTGAAATTTGCTAATAATTTCAAGTGATTTCGATGAACATTCGAGGCTGTTAGAGGAAGTAGCCAAATGCTTAAGCAACGCAAACCTAACTATTGGCCTGAAGAAGTCAAAGTTCTGCTTTAGAGAGCTAAGATATTTAGGTTTCATTATAGGAAATGGTGTGTTAAAAACAGACCTTGAAAAAGTTCAGGCTATAAAAAAGATTTGAATTTCTAGAAATCCCCGTGAAGTTCGTAGCTTCTTAGGTACTGCCGGCTGGTATAGGCGCTTTATAGAAGATTTTGCCTCTATATCAGCACAGATACCGGCACCCTTAAAAAATCAAAGAAATTTGATATTAATGAAAGAGCGGCTGAAGCCTTCTGAAAACTGAAGAAAGCCTTAATCACAGAACCCGTCCTACGACACGCAGATTTCTCAAAACAATTTTTTATTCAATGTGACGCATCGGACTACGGCATAGGAGCTGTTCTGTATCAATTTAATAAGGACAATGAAGAACACCCTATTGCTTTTTATTCACAAAAGTTAAATGCGTGTCAGCGAAATTATAGCGTCACCGAAAAAGAGTGTGTGGCTGCAGATATGGATGTACAAAAATTTAAACCATATGTAGATCTTTTACCATTTACAGTCATAACTGATCACGCCAGTTTAAAACGGTTTATGACCTTAAAAGATATGAGTGGTAGATTGGTCGGTTGGTCTCTGCAGCTTCAAGCTTTTGATTTCGAAATGGAGCATAGGAAGGGATATGAAAACATTGTCGCCGATATACTCTCGAAGGCTCCAATAGACGAATCAATTGCAGAAATCACTAGGGATGAAATATTAGACTTTGAAATCATCAAAAATGTAAAGGAAAATCATGAAAATTTATCAGATATTCGAATAAGAGATTGAAATGTTTTTAAAAGAACTGCTTTTCAACAAGATCAGGAAGAGGAAGATTATAGTTGAAAATCATGGTTGCCAGCGAATATTACACAGACTATTATTGAAAAAGCCCATAACTCTTTCACAGCAGCGCATGGTGGAATGGAAAAGACTATCGATCGAGTAAAACGGTTCTTTTATAGGCCACGTATGACCAGCCAAATTAGGCGGTTTGTCCGAAATTGTCAATTATGCCGGGAATCTAAGCCCTGTAACCAAAATTTAAGATCAGAGATAGGACAGGAAGTAGTAACAGACACTGTACATAGATTTTTTCATTGTGGATCACTTCACCAAATTCACGTTTCTTAAATCCATGAAAGAGGCAAAAGTTGGAAACGTAAAATTTTTGGTACATGAAATATTTCATAAATTTGGCGTACCAGTCGCTGCTGAGAGTTTGTTCTGATCGGTCGCAAACACTACGTCCTATCGAAGTTAAAGTCAAATAGTATCAGTATCAGTGCGTTAATTTTATTCACCGCAAGTGTCTACTCTCTCGCGTTTACAAGAGTCTATTTTCTTTTGTACATCTGTTAAAGGCCTCGTGAAGATGCCCCGCGCGGCCAAATCGGCGCGCCCGAAGGGGAAACAAACGTTTAGAAAATCCAAGCTCCCGATGTCGTCATACTCTCTGGGACACATTGGAGCAACATCACCATCATTTAATAGATTTAGTAGTCTATCTACCATCGAAGACATGGATGAAGCACCAGTACAAGTCATGAATGCGGATTAAGCTACGCAGAAACCCCCACCAATTGTCACTGACATCAATGTTCCTCTACGCGAAGTTCAACATTTGTTGGGCAATGACTGCGTATACAAACGAACTTCCATCGGCGTTAAGATTTTTCCCCAAAACAAAGAAAAATTTAATTTTTGTATAAAATCTCTAAAAGAGGCCAAGGTTGACTATCACACTTTTAATGCGAAAGAGGATAAACTTTATACCACATTTATCCACGGTCTACCAAGGTTAGACCCTGTTGACATTATCAGTGAATTAAAGACATACAACTTGTCACCCGTTTCCGTCGTAGAGATTAATACGCGATACAGCTCCCAAGATGATGCCGTATACAAAGTTCAATTTGCCCGCAGATCATTTGCACCAAATTTACTAAAAAGTGTAAAAACAATCTCCAATGTCATCATAACATGGAGAAAGCAAAAACCAAAAACAAATAACAGGCCAACACAATGTTGGAATTGTCTTATGTTTGGTCACGGCGGACAACACTGTAATCGGCAATCGGCCTGCATGACTTGTGCAAACCGTCATCCAACGAAAGACTGTCCATTTACTCAAAACAATAAAAAACCAGCAGTGTTCACTTGTTACAATTGCAAGCAAAATGGATATGAGAGAATTGATCATTCGGCAAACGACGTTACTTGTCCCATGCGCTCTCGTTACTTAGAAATTAGAGCAAAGGTAACCGCTGCCCCAACAAAAAGAAACGCAACAATGCGACAACGCGTTAACTACAACCACGTTCCCTCTCCCCCACCCCCCACACGTAACACAATAAACAGTAATCACCAGCACAACGGCTATCGTTCTTACGCTGATGCAGCTCGCAAGGAGAATAGTGCTCTCTTTAATATTGATGAACTCTTCAATATATTTACAACGGCACTAGATGAATTAGGCAGGTGTACAACAAAAGTACAACAATTACAGGTAGTAATGTCTCTCTTAAAATACGCTCATGACATCCGTAATTTTAAGAGATTAAACTTGTTTCACTGGAATGCCAATGGTATCTCCTTGTAACAAAAAATGTACACATTGCAAGTCTTAATGAAACATTTCTTAAAGAGACTCATACACCATATTTTGAAAATTACACTCTCTATCGCAATGACCGAATTAGCAGAAGAGGCGGCGGTGTGGCTCTTTTGGTGCATAAATCTCTTAAACACAAACTGCTACCTTTAACAAAAATATCACACATTGAAAATTTGTCTATTGAAATAACTATTAACAGAACAAATGTTATAGTCACTACAGCATACTCTCCCAAACACAATCAAAATTTCTGTAACGGCATCACAGCTCTTACACCATGCAACAAAGATTTCATAACCCTCGGGGACTTTAATGCTAAGCATCAATCATGGAACTGTTCCCATGCCAATTCTTCTGGTCTAGCTCTCAACAATCTCCAATATGCTCGAAACTTCTTTATATATTATCCTGCTAACCACACTTTGTTTCCTCACCAAGTAAATAGAATGCCGTCAACTGTCGATATCGTTCTTAGCAATATCACTATGCCACTGAGGCTAAAGTCATTAGATTACTTATTGCCGTCTGATCACCGGCCAATTTTATGCTCAATAAAATGTTCATCATTTCAAACTGTCGACACTGGTTATATATCATACAAAAATACTAACTGGGGGCTATATCGAAGTACACTAAACAGAAGCATCAATCCCTCAACCGAACAATTAAGATCAAAAGAGGCAATTGAAAGGGAAATTCAATCCTTTATAAACCTCATTATATCCGCTCGAAACATTTCTACCAAAATAAATAACACATTTCCACTGACAAGAAGCAATTGTCTACCTGACAATATTATCCAGCTTATTGGACAGCGAAATAGATATAAAAGGAAGGAACAGAGGTCGAACAGCTCACAACAACAAAATTTTTATAAAAATTGTGTTAATTTTTTAAACAACGCTATTGATATAATGGTTAAAAAGGTTATCAATAACAAGTGGACCAATCTTTTACAAAGCTTAAAACCTGGTGACAAAAAATTTTGGAAGTTAAGTCGATCGTTACGAAACAAAGGCAAACGCAGCATATCTCACCTGAAACAACATGGCTCAAAAATCATAACGGACATTGAAAAAGCAGAGATACTAGCGAACACATTTGCTAAATCAAACACCTTGACCGCAGATTATAAGCACTCCATCGATTCGCTAGTGAACTCGGCTGTTTCAAATCTAAACAGCGAACCCCCTAGTGCAGACGGAAGCATTTTAACTACATCTCCTGAAATCTCATCTCTATTATCAACGTTAAAGACGACAAAAGCTCCTGGATTCGATGGTGTACCCAACATTCTCTTAAAAAATCTTCCCATCAAAGCAGTACAACTAATTACATGCATTTTTAACAGTTGCATCCTCTTAAACTACTTCCCAAAAGCCTTTAAAAAAGCCAAAGTTATTTCCATACAAAAACCAAACAAACCTGCGGATATTGCTTCCAGTTACAGACCCATCAGTCTCTTGAGCAACCTGGGAAAGATATATGAAAAGGTTATCTACACCAGACTAAGGGACTTCACATCAGACGAAAACATTATATGCCAAAAACAATTCGGCTTCAAACCAGGTCACAATACAGTCCACCAAGTGAGCAGAATCAACAACATTATTATTAAAAACAAACGGCACAAAAAGTCCACAGGGTTAGTACTGCTGGATATCGAGAAAGCATTTGACACCGTCTGGCATAACGGTCTTCTTTACAAATGAATGGCCGCAAATGCCCCAACATACATCTGCAACATTATAGCGGATTTTCTGAATAATAGAACATTTGCAGTATCAGTCAACAATAGTTTATCTTCATTTAAAATCCTTCCAGCAGGACTTCCCCAGGGTTCTATTCTGTCCCCTATTTTGTATTCAATTTATATTTCTGACTTTAAACATCCAAACGACATAGACATTGCACTGTACGCTGATGATACAGCCCTTATAACATCGAGTAAATTAACCAAGGCTCTCCTCAAGAAGATGGAACGCAGCCTTGTGGCGTGCAACAGTTATTTCCGAAAGTGGAAAATAAAAATTAACGAGCAAAAGACGCAAAGCATTATATTCCCTTGGAATAAATCACCCAAGAGGGCACCACTGAGGCCGTTGTATTTCGGAACCAGCTCCTTACATATCAACAATGAAGTCAAATACCTCGGTGTCATTTTAGACAAAAAGTTAACGTTCAGGGCACATATTGAATTTTCACGCGAAAAGGCTGTAAAATCACTAAGGGCACTGTGGCCTTTGCTTAATAAACGTTCTGTCCTTACACACCACAATAAGAACCTATTATACAAATGTATTATTCGACCAATAATATCATACGCATCGCCAATATGGTATAAAGCAGCAAAGTCTCACACCAAACGACTACAAATCATCCAAAACAAATGTCTTAAGTTGATAAATAGAAAACACTGGCGTTACCCCACAATAATGCTTCACGAAGAGACTGGATATGAACTCATCGGCGATTTCATAAATCGGTTGAATGCAAACTATTTTCAAAAAGTTGCAGACTCTCCTTATGGGATTCTAAGAGAGTGTAACCAACTATCATAACTAAACCCCAGAAATTTACCAAACCCATAATATTAATAAATAGAAAATTATTTTAACAAATAATGACCCTATCATTAATATTTTGTACCCTATGTTTGAATCCTAGCTTTAAGTATATCAGATAAGGTTTTTGATCCTTTTGCCTTAAAAACATAATAAATAAAAACAAATCAAAATATAAAGAAAAATTCCATCAAATGTAAATATACATATACTAAGTTTCAGTTGCTGAAATATCAAAATGATAAAACTCACAATTTTGTATCATGTCTTTGTAAGATTCAATTGTATTATTTGGATTAATAAATATTTTTTTTGAATTGAAAAATTGAAATTTGGCGTACCGGAAATGATTCACAGTGATAATGGTGCACAATTTACATCGAAACTTTTTAGTGGAATGATAGATGTTTATAAATTAATCACATGAAAACAGCTGTATTCACCTCAGTCCAACGCCTCCGAGAGGGTTAACCAGTCTGTGATATCTGATATCAGAACATACTTAG
Source organism: Phaonia tiefii (assembly GCA_963931995.1). Taxonomy (NCBI): domain Eukaryota; kingdom Metazoa; phylum Arthropoda; class Insecta; order Diptera; family Muscidae; genus Phaonia; species Phaonia tiefii. Next base: position 253,815,152 of record OZ008367.1, on the reverse strand, counting down.
ATGAGGGACATCGCCCTTGGGACCTGTATTTGTCCTAAATCGAGTGCGCCCTTAGATCATCTTTCCATTCAGCCACTGGTGTAACGCCTTTCTTTGCATTATTCGGTTATCATATGTTCACTAGTGGGGTGTTACGCTCTGCTGATCACTGTATGCTCTACAGAAAAAGATGTGAATTCTCATGTTAGAATACTTGCATGATACGATGTTAAAACCCTGGTAGCTCTGTCAGGTTGGCAAGTCCTCGACCCGTAATTTTCTTCAGCGCATAATCATAATAAAATAAACAATCCATGCCACGCAACCAAGTGTTTATGATAGAGAAGCAGAAAGTTAATTATATTCTAAACTGATAACATTGTCCAAATAACCGAAATGTTACCAAACCATGACGAATTGTGGCATGACCGGGTGTAGTGTCATACCAAGGTGCACTTATCCCACCCATTTGCCTTTGACAGAGTGAACACCTTTAATTTGCATCTGTCCCTAGGATAAGCATTTTACAACACTAAACTGACGTGCTATTCAACATTCCCCCGACAAATGAAAGATCTAGCGGCTCATATTTTCAATCTAAAATTAATTCATTCATTAAATTTCTAAAAATATTAAGTAGGCTGAACATTTATTATATACTTAGGTATACTTAACCAAATCTTGAAAATTTTGCCCACTGATCACTAAAAGTACTAGTCGGTACTTAAATTAAATTAAAGCAACACACCCTACCTCGAAGATGGAGCTCGATTTTAAAGGATTGTCAATACGAAGCTAAATGGTACAAAATGGGCTAAATCCTCGCGATGTAAAAAAAAATATAAAGCCTGTGTTAGATAACACGGGCGCATAGGTCAGACGTAGAATACGTTAGTCATTTTGCAATTAAAATATATGAATTAAATATAATTTTTGATAAATGATTTAAATCTATCAAATTTATCTTTAATTTTTATGTTAAAAATTTAGGATAGTTTTTAACAAAATTTGGGTACACTTTATTTCAATTCGATGCACTTTTGAAAACAAGTGTAAATACTGCATGTGGCAACACTGGTTCTGTAATGTTCACATAAAACATGCATTGTCATTATACTTCTTCTCTTTCTCACACAGGTTCTGTGATGAACACACAGATAATCGTACTGCTCTTACACATGATGTTATAATACATAAAATACAAAGCATATGCAAATTAATACAAAATTTGAAGGAGTTAAATTTTGATTTACTTATAGAATCAAAAAAATTATATGTAGCAATATAATTATTTAAATACAAATCAAAGAAGACATATTAAATATGTTACGACCCTACTTGAATTTTCTTCAATGCATGCATAAAGTATTAAAAACCTATAATGAAAGTGACAAACATTTTCTCAAAATTTTGTGCTCCAGGTCAACACCCCTACCTTACCGTATAACGTATTCTACGTTAAAAATACAATAATTTTACTTTATATAATTAACACTGGCTTTAACGAATCACTCAAAGTATGTTGTAAAAAAATTAGGTCACTTTCAGATATACATATATACTTTACATACATACATGTACTCCACTACATGCCGGTACTTATAAGTATTTTATGTGTATGAATATTCACTTATATGTACAATGTAGAATGTAGTACATTGTACATGCATGTAATTTACTTCGCTAGCACTATAATACTCGTATTTATCACTTAGCCTGTCATTGTGTATGCGCAAACTTATGTATGCGAAAGCTGTGTGTGCACCAACGTGGTCGAACTGCACTTGCTCATGCACAAATGTTGCCGACCAACATGTGAGCAGCGACGTTTACATGACCTGGCGCCTGACCACGACCTTGTCCAAGCTCCGTCAAATGTGGCGGCTCAGTACCGCCGTCAAAACCAACATGAAAATACAACAACAACCCTTTTGCCACCACCTGGTTACTACACCACAGCCGCTGTCAAAAACAACCCCCAAAAGACAACAACAATCTTTTGGCTACCACCTGGTTTACTACATCATAACCGAAGGCGTAACTACACCTTCGACAGACACTCTGGTGAAATTCTAAATTATCTGTTTACATTAACACACACAGCCGCGGCAGCCGAGAAATTTCGAGAAAAATCATTTGATAACGGCGCCGTATATATTTTGGAAAACCTAGCAGTGTGAGTGAACGCCACCAAATTGAATTTACCCAAGCCAAGCTGTAATTGTACAGTTTTTCTTGGTCCAGCGCCATTCGAAAAATCAAACGATAGGGCAACAGGCGCATTCCTTAGGCCGGAGTGAAAATATAAAGAGTGCTAAAACAATTAAAGTTAATTGCCAGGGACGTGTACAGAGGATAGCCACAGAGCGAGCGTGTGAAGCAGGGAAACGTCTCCGCTAATTCGACACCCCAAAATTTCATCATTTTGGCCACAGGCCAAAGGTAAGTGTAACTGCAAGTGCGTGCATGTATGTGTGACAAAGTGTTTAGTGCTTTTTCATTCGTGTCTCCACAGTAAAGAATTACGTCCATCTATCCGGTAGCAGAAAAGTCAGGTAGCCTAGGGCCAATTTTTAGGTCCCGCTCTAGTTCCCCCATAGGGAACGGACGGACGCTTATACCAGCGTCCCGGGCAAGAACAGGGTTGGCCAAAAGGAGGTCCCAGGCTTCCCGTAGGGCTAGTTCCCAAATTTCGGCCATCAACAGCGGATCATATCATCGGCCAACACCACCAGAGCCGCCATTTTGTGCACAATCCACCAACCAACCGTTCGAGAAGCATCGGCAGCAACAACACCAGCCACCTCAGCCACATTTTGCCAGCAAAACACCAGCATCAGGGCTCATCATACACCAGCCAGCAGCTGCCGTCAACACCATCTGCCCAAAATAATAGCCCCAGTCATCATCCACCACACCACACACAGAAACAATAGTCCCGTTCAGCCATCACATCATCATCTCCAGCAGTAATACCGTAAGCCGTCCCTTCTGCCCTGAAAGCTGTAGGTAAGTACGTTTTATTTTCCTTTTAACGGACCGTGGCCAGACCACTCTGGACAGACAAAGTGAAGTTAGTTAGGCAATTTATATAAAAGTGAGAGTAGTGGTGTGAACGCAGGCTTGGACCCAAGGGCCAAGTCCTAGGCTTTGAGACTCCCCTACCGGAAGTCGAAAAGCAGAAGATTATGTAAAATTTAAGGGAAAAGAAGTTTAATAAAGAGAATTTCAAAAATTAATGTGATAAGATAAAATACATAATGGGCAAAATGATAACTCTGAAATAAAGTTATCCTAACTCAGCCAAAGTACAAAATTTGTCAATAGCAATATAATTTAAATAAGAAAAGAAAAGAAAGGAAAACACAAAAAAAACCCAGAGGAAGAAAAATAGTTGTAAGAAGAAAAATTCAAGAATTTTAAACAAAAAGTAAAGGTGAAAACCAAACAATAAATTGGAAGGTCAAATCAAAAGGCCATGAAAAGAAAATACTAAATGAAATTAGAATAATTAATTAGAATATAAGAGTTGAGGAAGAAGAATTTGCCAATTTAGAGAAAGAATAATAATTGGTAGATTTTTCAGAAATAGTATATAAGAGAAATTGTGTTGAAGTATAAGGAAAGATCAAAGATAATAGTGTGATCTACGCAGTGCGGCTGAAGCGTGCACTTTCTGCCATCTTGAGCAGATTCAGATGTTAGGGTGACCTGGACGTTTATGACTTTTAACTTTGTATGATTTTATTAGTAAATTTTATTATTTCCCACACAGGGTCTCATGCGAATTGCCTCTGAGGCTCTGCGCGAAATTTTTTTTTGTTTTGGGTTTCTCGTACGTGCGGTAATACGAGTGTGTAAATTACGGTTCGCGTTCAGTGTAATGGCGATCGGAGCCTAAGAGATTGTTCGTCGGGTTTTGTGTTTCGTTGACACGGCGAAGTTTTTATCGCGCGAAAACGAAGGTGCAATTTTTGGCACTCTGTTAGTTAGATAGGTTCTCGGTATAGGGAGCGACGCCCTATACGTCATTATCTTTTATCTTTGTACCCTACGGGGCATAGTTAGGCTGATGGGCCTTAAATAAGTTAAGTCTAAAGTAAAGTTTAAAAAGAAATCATAAAACTTTTTGTCAATTTTAAAAGTTTATTTGTTTCGCTTCGCCCTGTGGGCACTTTTAGTATATAAGCCAATACTGTGGAAATTTTGTTCGAATTTGCGAATTTAAGTTGTCACCCATATGGGTTTAATAAATTTTATAATGTTTTCACGAAATTCGGTTTTCGTTATGAGAGTTTAAGTTGGTAATAGGTAAGTAGGGTATAAAAGGGGTTTAAGTTTTCTGGTACTTCGATTTTTGGGACATTGATACGAATCAATGTCAGGAGAAGCTAGTAAGGGCTTCATAAGGGTGGGCATCGCTGACGATAACACCAGTCAGCCCATATGGCGCACGATAGGGTATTATCCTATCACTCCAAGGCACATTGTGACTTCCCGGTTTTGAATTTGTTATGTGTTTGTGCTTACTAACTGGCAATTATCTTTCGGGCTCCTTTTCTATTTTTATTTTTTATGTCGATATATCTTGAGAGTTTAAGCCTCGGTGTGTAATCTATGTTCAGAGGCAGACTGTTGGTGTGTTTGGTAAGCGGAAAGATCCCCCCCGTCCGGCGAGTTCACCGGCCCGGCATACGCATGGCACTCCGAGCACCCCGCGAGACCATCACATAAACTCCATAATTAACCTTGTAGAATTGTAGTCTGAAAGTGTGAACAACCTCACATGACATAATGGCGCCCAACGTTTGGCCCGAAAGATAATTTCGTTAGTCCGTTATGTTTAGTTAGGGAAGATTTAGTGCATTCGCGCTTACCGTAAGTCCCGTATCGGGAGTTATTTTTCTCGGACGCGTTGCGACGGTAAGGCGCGGGGCATTGGGCCTTTTCTTGAGGTGACCTTTGTCTCGCGTTCCCGCTTGAGAAGTCTTGTTCCTGCAATAAAGTCAGGGGCAACTGCTCCGAGTGGGGAAAAGACTTAGGTTCAGTAGATCCATTTATTTAGTTTATTAAATTCCATATTAAATGTTTCGAATAGTTGTGTTATTGTACAACACGTAAGTCCCGGCGAAGATCTTCTGATCTAACCGCGTTGCGACGGGTTGTTCAACACATGATTGTTTGGACCATAATTAACATTAATGTACATTTTTGCCGTTAGCGTAGTTAGACCACACGTAAGTCCCGGCGAAGATCTTCAGATCTAACCGCGTTGCGACGTTTGGTGTGACTAGTGAACGACAAAGTGTTAGCATTATTTTTCTTTTAGAGTAAAGTCATAGTTTTTCGGTAGCTTCTAGTCAGTAATGACTAGGCTGAACACGAAGAAAGTGTTCGGGGTAGTCTAGGAGAGTGAGTCACGTAAGCGTGGTTTTAGACTCATTACGTTTGCCCTCTTCTGGATTACCAGTGGACCATTCCAGTACAGATCGTGGAATACGGTCAAAGTTTTTATATGTCATGGAGAAGTTTTGCGTCATATTTTTTTTTGTACCAGATAAACTTACCTTAATACCACCCTACTTACTATTGAAGTACCATACGCTTTACAATTTGGAATTTTTTGAATTTCGTTTTGAGTTTATCCAGTTTGAAATTAATTTTGTTTGAGTACGTGTGATTTTCGGATACAAATTTGAAGAAAATTAGTATTTGATTTTGATTTTTGGTTTTGAATCGCTTTAAAATTGGCGATATATTAATTTTAATTTTGGAGCCGTTTATACATTTTTGCTTTAATACGTTTCGAGTTTCGAATTTTGGATTTTTGAATACAAGGTTGATGAAAGTTTGTATTCGATTACGATTTTTGTTGGCATCGCTTGGAAAATTGGCGATTTATTTTTGTTTTTGGTTTCCAATTTTTGATTAAAATTTTTGGTTTTCATTGATTTGAGTTTTCATTCAGAAAATATTTTTGAGTTTCGACTTTAAATTTTTAATTCGTTTTATTTGATTTTCAATTAAAATTAAACTTTTTGTTTTCATTAATTTGAGTTTTTATTGAAAATTTTTGAGAATTTATTTTCAAGTTTTGAATTTAAAGTTAAATTTTTAATTCGTTTTATTGATTTTCAATTAAAATTTAGATTTTTATTTTCATTAATTTAAGATTTTATTTAAAATTTTTGAGAATTTATTTTCAGTTTTTGAATTTAAAGTTAAATTTTTAATTCGTTTTATTGATTTTCAATTAAAATTTAGATTTTTATTTTCATTAATTTGAGTTTTTATTGAAAATTTTGAGAATTTATTTTCAGTTTTTGATTTTAAAGTTGAATTTTTAATTCGCTTTATTGATTTTCAATTAAAATTTAGATTTTTATTTTCATTAATTTGAGTTTTTATTGAAAATTTCTGAGAATTTATTTTCAGTTTTTGAATTTAAAGTTAAATTTTTAATTCGTTTTATTGATTTTCAATTAAAATTTAGATTTTTATTTTTATTAATTTGAGTTTTTATTGAAAATTTCTGAGAATTTATTTTCAGTTTTTGAATTTAAAGTTAAATTTTTAATTCGTTTTATTGATTTTCAATTAAAATTTAGATTTTTATTTTCATTAATTTGAGTTTTTATTGAAAATTTCTGAGAATTTATTTTCAGTTTTTGAATTTAAAGTTAAATTTTTAATTCGTTTTATTGATTTTCAATTAAAATTTAGATTTTTATTTTCATTAATTTGAGTTTTTAGTGAAAATTTTAGAGAATTTATTTTCAGTTTTTGAATTTAAAGTTACATTTTTAATTCGCTTTATTGATTTTCAATTAAAATTTAGATTTTTATTTTCATTGATTTGAGTTTTTATTGAAAATTTTTGAGAATTTATTTTCAAGTTTTGAATTTAAAGTTAAATTTTTAATTCGTTTTATTGATTTTCAATTAAAGTTTAGATTTTTGTTTTCATTAATTTGAGTTTTATTGAAAATTGTTGAGAATTTATTTTCAGTTTTGAATTTAAAGTTATATTTTTGATTCATTTTAATTGATTTTCAATTAAAGTTTAGATTTTTATTTTCATTAATTTGAGTTTTATTGAAAATTTTTGAGAACTTATTTTCAGCTTTTGAATTTAAAGTTAAATTTTTGATTCATTTAATTGGTTTTCAATTAAAATTCAGAGTTTTGTTTTCATTAAATTGATTTTTATTGACAATTTTTTTGCAAATATATTTTCCATTATTGGAATTAAATTTATATTTTTGGTTCATTTTAGTTGATTTTCAATTAAAATTAAAGTTTTTGTTTTCATTAATTTGATTTTCATTGAAAATTTTTTAGAATATATTTTCGATTTTTAGTATTTAAATTTATATTTTTGATTCATTTTAGTTGATTTTCAATTAAAACTTAAATTTTTGTTTCCATAGAATTGATTTTTATTGAAAATTTTTGTAAATATGTTTTCAATAATTGCAATTAGATTTATATATTCGGTTCGTTTTATTTGATTTGCAATTAAAATTTAAAGTTTTTGCTTTCATAATTTGATTTTGGTGGAAAATTTGTTTTGAATATATTGTTGATTTTTGAATTTTATTTTTGATTTGTGTTTATTGATTTTCATTTAAATTAATCTTAACTTTTCAGCTTAAAAAATTTTTTTTGCGATTGTTTTGGTCTAGCTTTTAGCTAATCTACTTTTGGTTTTTATAATTTTCGATTTCTTTTATTACATTTTCGGCGTAAACCTTTCGTACCACGTAATCTTTTGGATTACTGCCAAGTGGTATAATTTTCCGTTTTGAATTTTCTTCCGCGATCCCCCAGAGGGGAAGTCTTTCGATTTCTGGGGGAAATTTATTCCGTTGTTTTGATGTTGTGGTACGTGACTAAGGCCGAGATGCCGGTACAGCGTTCGCCCACATGAAGAGGAGCAAAAGGGACGAATTTGTCCTAGGATATTGCTGCAGCGGCGGAACCGCAAGCAGTGCCAATGGCGCGCGCGGTTACCAACACTGACAGCAATCCAACAACCATCGCTTCTGCACCAATTGTGGGGTCGAGCGGTGTGGATCAACGGGAAAGATCGGATCCATTAAACAGCACGGAGCATGCAGAGTCATTCGAGTCTCCGGATTTCAGCGCACTAACTGCACTTCAGGCGCAGGCGGAGCGCAGACCGCTTTCGGAGGTTTCACCAACGGAATATGAAGCAGCAATTAGATCAGGGAGAAATGAACAAGACGGATTCGGAGCGAATGCTAATCGTCAAGATGATGACGAAGCTCTCATACGCCGGATATTACCAGCAATTCTAGCAGCTACCAGAGAAGCAGCAGCCACAGGCGGGGCTAATCACCCGGCAGCCCAGGCAATGCCAACACTGACAGCTGCACCAAGACGTTATCAGCCTCCTACAGCAGGGGATATGACACCTAGAGGACCAGATGTAGCCAGACGTCCAGCCCGGATGCCGAGCGCAGTGCCTGGACCAGCAGCAAATGACATTATGCATCGACCGTCAGAGGCAGAGCAGCCTTCAACATATGCACGTCCACCGATAGCGTCGATGCAAGAATTTACGGGACCAAGCGGCTACCAGTTTCCAGAGGCCAGCCAACGGGATCCCAGAGAAAAATTTAGGCCCACTCAAGGGTCAACACCACCGCGGGCGATGCCACGACGAGAGACCCCGCATAACTCTGATAGACTCGGAGACTTCGATATCTTTTCGCAGAGAGGAAGAAAACCTGACTTGTCGAAGTGGGGTTTAAAATTTGATGGGACACCTAAGACCATGAATGTCCAAGATTTTTTGTTTCGAATGATGGCACAATGTCAGGACGAGGAATGTTCCGAATCTCGACTAGTGTATAATCTCCATCACTTGTTGGCAGGACCTGCTAAAGAGTTCTATTGGAATTTTCGCAAATTGAACCCAGTGCTTACCTGGAGGGAGCTACAGAGGGCGTTTTTAACGCAGTTCCAAACCTACGATAGCGAGTTTCAGATTCAGGCTCAGATCCTGAGTAGGCGCCAACAGCCACACAAAACTTATCAAGATTTTGTGAATGCGATTTTGAAATTGAGGAACAAGCAGCGCACCCCATACCAGGAAGAGCAGCTGGTCGAAATCATGAGGGGTAACCTCAAGGCTTCGTTGGCCCAAATGGTATTCCCCATTAGAGCGGACACCCTGAGCGATTTTAGCAGAGAAGTAAAAAGAGCGGAAAGTCTCTTAGCACTGCAAAGACAGCCCCATCCTACGCGACCTGTACCCCCAGCTAAAGTCCATGAGGTTGTTTTTGAAGAAACAACTGCAGAATTACAACCCGCAGGAAATATAGAGGCCATCATAGCAGGTAGTAAAGTTGTCTGCTGGAACTGCCGAGCTACAGGACATATTTTCCGGGATTGTCTATCCACTACCAGGAAAATATTCTGCTACAAATGCGGAAAGGAGAACACGGTGACTCCTAAATGTCCTAATTGTCAGGGAAACCAGTCGAGGCACCCACCTCAGACTGGGGAGGTGAGATCCACGGAGGTTTAATCCCAGCCACAGCCAACTTAATTATTTCCGAACCAGATATGACTAACCCAGATGTACCCGAACCTGATATGACCAACCCGGATTTTCCTGAACCAGCTAGTAGTGATTCAATTATCTTAAGTCCAGCGTTATCCAACGTGGACAACACCTTGGAAGAGTCTACAGCAGTACCTGCTAACTCATTCAAGGAAAATGAAGAAGACCCAATTGTGACGATACTGAGGGACAAAAATCCAGCCATTGAAGTTTATTTACCACCAGCCCAGAGGCAGTTTAAGCCATTGCATCAACGCTGAGTATAAGGCAGCTAGGGCTAGACTTTTTGGCGGAGCCTCAGATCGAATTCAACGAGCAAGAGTGAGATTTGAGAGACGTCGGTTGATCCGAAGAGAGGTCGCCTCTACCACTCTACTTGAAGGAGACGATAATCGTTTTTATGCGAAAATCAACATTGGAGGAATGGAAGTCGAGGGGCTACTAGACAGCGGAGCATCCGTTACTTACTTAGGCAAGGGATGTGAAGAACTAGTTGAACAAGCCAACTTACAAATACGTCGATTTGGATCATCGGTGAGAACGGCAGATGGAAGTGCTCATAGAATACTAGGAAGGATTCGAGCGATGATCAAATTCAATAAAAAGTCCGAGGAGGTGGATTTCTTTTTGGTACCTACCTTGGAGCGTGCTCTTTACTTAGGCGTGGACTTCATGAGGAAGTTTAAGTTGTTGACGAGCATAGAGAGTCCTACCACTCAACGGGTGGACTTATGCGAGGATGTCTTAGCCCCTGAGGAGGTTAAGACTCACCCCTTGTCGTCACAACAAAAGCAAATATTGGAAGCCGCGGTACAAAAGTTTCCGTGTTATACGCGGAAAGGCCTCGGTAAAACTCATTTGGAGATGCACTCCATTGATACAGGAGACGCTGTACCAGTTAAGGATAGATACTATCCGGTATCGCCAGCTGTGCAGACACTTTTGTATGCCGAATTGGACAGGATGTTGGAGTTAGGAGTCATTGAGCCTAGTGAAAGTCCGTGGAGTCATCCTGTGACCTTAGTCCGCAAGGGGCCCAAAAATAGGCTGTGCCTAGACGCACGTAAGCTCAATGCACTTACCGTTAAAGACGCCTATCCACTTCCACATATAGAAGGCTTACTGAGTCGACTTGGTGATACATATTTCATTTCGAGCGTGGATTTAAAAGATGCTTTTTGGCAAATACCACTGGACCCATCCAGTAGGGAGAAGACTGCATTCACGGTACCCGGAAGGCCACTTTACCATTTCAAGGTAATGCCTTTTGGCCTTTGCAATGCTGCACAAAGACTTTGTCGATTAATGGATAAAGTTATCCCAGCTGCTATTCGCGACCGTGTCTTCGTCTACTTGGACGATCTTTTGGTGGTATCGCCAGAGTTCCAGACCCACGTTGAACTTTTGCAACAAGTTGCAAGCTGTCTGGAAAAGGCAGGTCTGACGATTAACGTTCAGAAATCGAGTTTTTGTTTCAAGGAACTGCGTTATTTAGGTTACCTCGTTGGAGGAGGCCAAGTTAAGCCCGATCCATCGAAAGTGGAATCAATCGTTGGCTACCAATTTCCGAAGACCCTGAAGCAACTAAGAAGCTTTTTAGGAGCTACCGGATGGTATCGGAAATTTATTTCCGAATACGCCACCATTGCCGCACCTATTTCGGATACTCTGAAGAAAAGTAAAACTTTTTGCTTTACTGATGAAGCCAAGGAAGCCTTCGAAAAGTGGAAAAATGCTTTGGTGACTAGCCCAGTGTTAGTTCACCCAGACTTTTCGAAGCACTTCTATGTGCAATGCGACGCCTCGGACTTAGGTACCGGCGCCGTATTATTTCAACGCGATGATAATGGCGAAGAGCACCCTATTACCTATTACTCACACAAGTTGACACCCGCACAGCGAAATTATACTGTGACGGAGAGAGAGTGTTTGGCCGTAGTGCTTGCGATTAAGAAATGTAGACCCTTTATTGAACTAATGGCCTTTACGGTAATTACCGACCACAGCAGCCATAAGTGGTTGATGTCACATCGGGATCTCAGTGGACGACTAGCTCGGTAGAGTCTTCATTTACAGTCGTTCGACTTCGTCATCGAACATCGCAAAGGAAAGATGAATGTTGTGCCGGATACCTTGTCCAGATATGCGATGGAGGAAGTATCCGTGAACGTTTCTAGTTTGATCAATTTGGAGGACGAAGCTTTTCGAAGCTCAGACTATATGGATTTAATTAAAACCATTGAGGAGAATGCCAGTCGTCTACCCGATTTAAAGGTCATCGATGGGATCGTATATAAACGCACGATACACTACGACGGCATCCCACTTCATGAGGATTTTGCGTGGAAGGTGTGGGTACCAATTGAGTTAACCCAAAGTATCGTTGAGAAGTCTCACGATCCACCACACGTAGCCCATGGAGGATTTCTCAAGACTCTGAAGAGGATCAAAGAGTATTTCTATTGGCCTAACATGAATGTGCAAGTCAAAAATTATGTGAGCGCATGTCAGGTGTGCCGAGAGGCTAAAGCAGCCAATATTACTTTGAGACCACCAATGGGGAAGGAGATAGTGACCCATCGGCCATTCCAGCGAATCTTTGTGGACTTTTTGGGACCTTACCCTCGGTCAAAGAACGGCAATTGCTATATCTTCATCATTCTTGATCATCTCACAAAGTTCGTGTTCCTTAAAGCTATGCATAAAGCTAGCAGCAAAAGCGTGATTAGATTTCTGATATCAGAAATCTGTCACAAGTTTGGAGTACCAGAGACTATCGTCTCTGATAATGGTAAGCAGTTCATCGGTCGCGAATTTACCGATTTTGTCGACAATTTTGGTATCAAGCACTATCGAACTGCCGTGCACTCTCCGCAGGCCAATACCTCGGAGAGAGTCAACCAGTCAGTATTATCGGCTATCCGTTCGTATATGCAGGAAGATCACCGAGAATGGGACTGACACTTGTCGGAGATAGAGTGTTCTTTGCGGTCATCCGCGCATAGTGCTATAGGTGTCACGCCTTACTTTGCCTTGTTTGGGGTTAACATGATTACACATGGTAGCCTGTATAAGTTGGCACGACGCTTGAAAACTTTGTCGGACATGGGTGAAAGCGAAATACCCAGATCCGTGGCTCAAGACCTGATACGGTCAAAAATCCAAGATAGCCTGCATAAGGCTTACGAAAAGAATGAACGGACTTACAACACCCGCAGCCGACCTGTTAAATTTATTCCTGGACAAGAAGTGTTTAGACGTAATTTCCAGCAGAGCAGCTTTAAAGATAATTTTAATGCGAAGTTAGCACGGAAGTTTTTAAAGTGCCGCATAGTCAAGCCTGTCGGAAATAGTCTTTACGAGATTGAGGATTTAAAAGGTAGACGCTTAGGGGTTTACCATGCTAAAGACCTGAAACAATAGGTCTCGGAAAATAGGTAGACAGAGTAAGACCTGTATCTGTTTTATGCTCCACGGTAACGTGATGAAAAATAGTCTTGTTAAATTTATTCGAAGAATTAGATTTGATAATTGAAATACTTAGCACTTTAGAAGCAATTAGGTAGGAACTTGACCATACCCTCTACCCCTGTTATCAGACTGAAGTACATAGTGGAAGTTTCCTTGTTCTCATTTCAGCTTAGACCAATCAAGACCCTTGACCATTAGGTGTTACGAAATGGCGACGCTGGTCGAATGCAACGTGTGATTGTCAACGCTGTCGGCTGAGGACGAGCGGTTAGTGGCTACAGACTGCGGCCACCTCTTCCATGTGGCTTGCCACGAAACCTGGATGAGCCAAGGCCGAACAGACTGTCCGGTATGCCGTCAACCCAACTACTGGGCGCACCCGCTATACCCACGGTTAGTCCCGGGAGAAGTCGTCGCTGAAGTAGGCGAATTGATCACCCTCAGGCAGCAAAACATTACCTACCAGGAACGCTACACGACCGCAGAGGCAGCCTTAGCTCAACTCCGCGAAAGCACCGAGGAACTGCAAGCCAGATATGACCAGCACTCCAGGGCTCTAGAACGCGAAAATGAGCATGTCTTTGAGGATACGGATATGCAGCCCAAAAGGTGACCATACGGTTCTTCTCGCAGACCGTGACCGAGAATCCCAAAGGTCGGATCATCACCATCCTGGAACGGCTCGAGATAGTGTGCAACCCGGAGGAGATCAAGATAATCGCATGCACACCCATGGCCGTACATTCCGACATGTCGAATTGCTGACGAAGTTTCCTCGGTTGCAGCGCAGCGGCAGGGCGGTCATGATGCGTCTGCAGGCAAAAGATAGCACAGCCGTGACCCAGTTCTACAAGAAGGTGTGTATAAGCGCCAAGAAGGGACTCAAATTCCAGAGGCTGGTGCATGACCAGATATTAGTCCACGTCCTTGGCGAGGCGAGCCCCCGAGAAATCGAGACCGTCGAGCAGCTTGAAGAAGTCATCAGCTTGCTACCACAACCCTCAACCAGCAGCGGCGCAGCAGCAGCCGAATGAGAGCGCCGTCGGTAACAACACCAACCAACGAACCACCAGTTGAGCAACTCTTGCTACCCAGATAGCGGCGAACAGAACCGAGCTTGGCGGCGTGGCCGATGGAAGAGGACTCGTCCAGACCAGGCCACTGACCAGAGACAGTACCACCCGTAAGGGAGGAGGCTGTCCACGTAAGTGGTTGGATCCTGGACGACCCGATTCTACCTGCCATGTCCTCTCTAAGCATAGGTTTCCTCCCATCCTTCGACAGGAATGTCAGCAGGATGGTAGGATTTGTGGCGGCTCAGTACCGCCGTCAAAACCAACATGAAAATACAACAACAACCCTTTTGCTACCACCTGGTTACTACACCGCAGCCGCTGTCAAAAACAACCCCCAAAAGACAACAACAATCTTTTGGCTACCACCTGGTTTACTACATCATAACCGAAGGCGTAACTACACCTTCGACAGACACTCTGGTGAAATTCTAAATTATCTGTTTACATTAACACACACAGCCGCGGCAGCCGAGAAATTTCGAGAAAAATCATTTGATAACGGCGCCGTATATATTTTGGAAAACCTAGCAGTGTGAGTGAACGCCACCAAATTGAATTTACCCAAGCCAAGCTGTAATTGTACAGTTTTTCTTGGTCCAGCGCCATTCGAAAAATCAAACGATAGGGCAACAGGCGCATTCCTTAGGCCGGAGTGAAAATATAAAGAGTGCTAAAACAATTAAAGTTAATTGCCAGGGACGTGTCCAGAGGATAGCCACAGAGCGAGCGTGTGAAGCATGGAAACGTCTCCGCTAAATCGACTCCCCAAAATTTCATCATTTTGGCCACAGGCCAAAGGTAAGTGCAACTCCAAGTGCGTGCATGTATGTGTGACAAAGTGTTAAGTGCTTTTTCATTCGTGTCTCCACAGTAAAGAATTACGTCCATCTATCCGGTAGCAGAAAAGTCAGGCAGCCTAGGGCCAATTTTTAGGTCCCGCTCTAGTTCCCCCATAGGGAACGGACGGACGCTTATACCAGCGTCCCGGGCAAGAACAGGGTTGGCCAAAAGGAGGTCCCAGGCTTCCCGTAGGGCTAGTTCCCAAATTTCGGCCATCAACAGCGGATCATATCATCGGCCAACACCACCAGAGCCGCCATTTTGTGCACAATCCACCAACCAACCGTTCGAGAAGCATCGGCAGCAACAACACCAGCCACCTCAGCCACAGCAGCGACATTTTGCCAGCAAAACACCAGCATCAGGGCTCATCATACACCAGCCAGCAGCTGCCGTCAACACCATCTGCCCAAAATAATAGCCCCAGTCATCATTCACCACACCACACACAGAAACAATAGTCCCGTTCAGCCATCACATCATCATCTCCAGCAGTAATACCGTAAGCCGTCCCTTCTGCCCTGAAAGCTGTAGGTAAGTCCGTTTTATTTTCCTTTTAACGGACCGTGGCCAGACCACTCTGGACAGGCAAAGTGAAGTTAGTTAGGCAATTTATATAAAAGTGAGAGTAGTGGTGTGAACGCAGGCTTGGACCCAAGGGCCAAGTCCTAGGCTTTGAGACTCCCCTACCGGAAGTCGAAAAGCAGAAGATTATGTAAAATTTAAGGGAAAAGAAGTTTAATAAAGAGAATTTCAAAAATTAATGTGATAAGATAAAATACATAATGGGCAAAATGATAACTCTGAAATAAAGTTATCCTAACTCAGCCAAAGTACAAAATTTGTCAATAGCAATATAATTTAAAT
Organism: Phaonia tiefii; assembly: GCA_963931995.1. Classification (NCBI taxonomy): domain Eukaryota; kingdom Metazoa; phylum Arthropoda; class Insecta; order Diptera; family Muscidae; genus Phaonia; species Phaonia tiefii. The sequence continues at coordinate 253,799,327 of OZ008367.1, read as the reverse complement.
AAGAAAAGAAAAGAAAGGAAAACACAAAAAAAAACCAAGAGGAAGAAAAATAGTTGTAAGAAGAAAAATTCAAGAATTTTAAACAAAAAGTAAAGGTGAAAACCAAACAATAAATTGGAAGGTCAAATCAAAAGGCCATGAAAAGAAAATGCTAAATGAAATTAGAATAATTAATTAGAATATAAGAGTTGAGGAAGAAGAATTTGCCAATTTAGAGAAAGAATAATAATTGGCAGATTTTTCAGAAATAGTATATAAGAGAAATTGTGTTGAAGTATAAGGAAAGATCAAAGATAATAGTGTGAGCTACGCAGTGCGGCTGAAGCGTGCACTTCTGCCATCTTGAGCAGATTCAGATGTTAGGGTGACCTGGACGTTTATGACTTTTAACTTTGTATGATTTTATTAGTAAATTTTATTATTTCCTACACAGGGTCTCATGCGAATTGCCTCTGAGGCTCTGCGTGAAATTTTTTTTTGTTTTGGTTTTCTCGAACGTGCGGTAAAACGAGTGTGTAAATTACGGTTCGCGTTCAGTGTAATGGCGATCGGAGCCTAAGAGATTGTTCGTCGGGTTTTGTGTTTCGTTGACACGGCGAAGTTTTTATCGCGCGAAAACGAAGGTGCAATTTTTGGCACTCTGTTAGTTAGATAGGTTCTCGGTATAGGGAGCGACGCCCTATACGTCATTATCTTTTATCTTTGTACCCTACGGGGCATAGTTAGGCTGATGGGCCTTAAATAAGTTAAGTCTAAAGTAAAGTTTAGAAAGAAATCATAAAACTTTTTGTCAATTTTAAAAGTTTATTTGTTTCGCTTCGCCCTGTGGGCACTTTTAGTATATAAGCCAATACTGTGGAAATTTTGTTCGAATTTGCGAATTTAAATTGTCACCCATATGGGTTTAATAAATTTTATAATGTTTTCACGAAATTCGGTTTTCGTTATGAGAGCTTAAGTTGGTAATAGGTAAGTAGGGTATAAAAGGGGTTTAAGTTTTCTGGTACTTCGATTTTTGGGACATTGATACGAATCAATGTCAGGGAAAGATCCCCCCCGTCCGGCGAGTTCACCGGCCCGGCATACGCATGGCACTCCGAGCACCCCGCGAGACCATCACATAAACTCCATAATTAACCTTGTAAAATTGTAGTCTGAAAGTGTAAACAACCTCACATGACACAAACTTCCTGGTGATGAAAAGAAAATTGACCGTTGAGTTCCTTGACCACTGCTAGGACGTAACCTCGACTTCAGCACGACTAAATTAAATGCAAGATGTTGGGTTGGACGATTAAATTCAGTCCTCTTCTCTGACTGAACGTGTGGATGTAGTTCTTGCGGGGAGAAATGCAGAATCACAATTTTGGTCGTAAATTCCTCTGGCAACTGACACTTCAATAGAATACCAAAACGCAATGTCCTGCCAGTAACTATTGCTTCAATCCCACTGGTCGTCAACGGTATTTTCGGTGTATATAAAGTGTTGAAAGTTTCCTCGTTGGAAATAAAACGCACTATAAAAAAAATAAGCTCCAGGAACCCCACAAACGAACACTCACTGCAAAGAATACTTACACGTGTTGAAATTTAGCTTTTCCCGCTTTATTGTTGAGCCCAGAAAATTATTCTTACACTTGACAAAAGCTCACCTTTGCGTCTGAGTTGTTGACAGGGGTTTTCAGCAAATGGTTTGACTATTGCATCAGCAACTTCAAAGCCTGCCAAATATGTGTGTGCATATGTATTGTGTTTGAGTAAGCAACTGACGTTAAATCAGTATAGCTGTGCCAAAACTGCAAAAAAATTGCAACAATGCATTTCGCGAAGTGTCAGGGATGGCAGTTTGATCGGTGATCACAATTAATCGTTACAATCCGAAAAAGTAGCTGATTATAAACTTGCCAGAAAACTAATGTCCATTTCAGAACACCAAGTGCAAAGTTTGCAAACATCTGAAAACTTTGAAATAATCAGGGAGAGAATAAATAAAAATATTCATGATGCGTATGTTTCCCTAATTATGTACCCTACCTCGTAAAGACACAAAACCCCTACAATAAGTAGCCTACCTCCTATAGTGCACAAATCACCTATGTTAGCCTACTTCGTCACGATTGTATTTCTACCACTCGAATTTACTGTAGGATTGTCCCTTATCCGAACCATGAGGGTATCCGTAATAATGTCATTAAGTTTTTTGTTTTGTCTACTTTCCTGATCATGAAATTCCAACATATGTAAAAAAATGACCGGCTTTATCTCAGGGTGTGGGAGTTCCCCAGGTTATGTCTAGCAGATACATTAACCCTGATGAGGAGCAGTCACTGCACACCAGTCCTGTCACCGTGTTCTCAACAGCCCAGGAGATTTGTTGTGGGCCCCGCATATTTAAAAAATCGACGTGGGGGTCCCCTATCTGAGGCCTTGACGCCTAAATGGCGGCCACTGCCACGGAATTTCCCTAGCTCCCAGGTGCGTTTAGAGTTGGAGGAGCCAGGGATAGCTTTGGACACCTCGAGTGGCTGGCCAATGGAATGCTGGCATTGACCAACCGTGTCCAATTTATTGTTTTTGGTGATTTCTTTGGTTAATGGTTAGAAGTTAGAGGTTGTTTTGTTTGTTTTTGTGTTAGTTGGGTTAGGTTAGGGTTAGTTTTCTTATGTCCTTCCCAATTAAATTTCTTTGAAATAGTCGACTTGTTATGGGTCCAGCCCGCCATGGACCATTTAGAATTTGAAAGTAGCTGGAAATCTACTTCGCGATCGGTTGTACCACAGCTTTTCCAGTCTCCGGCAGCTGGATCATATTATGGTTCGCATGGCATTGGCGCTGACACCAAAGATGTTTCAATTCAATTCAATTTGCATGGGAGATATCCATCACAAGTACGTTTGCTGCCAGCGCAAAGTCACCGCATATGCATAAAAATATCCTTGCGTCCTGTTTTAAACCTGAAAAGAGAAAAACAGAAGAATTATTAATGAAAATGAACAAACGAAAGCACTTGCGAGACACGACAATTACAAATGGGCGAACAGTAATCAGCTGATAGGTATTGCGGTCACAGTTGATCAAAATGGTATATCAGATAAATTACTGGTGCTGTACACCGGTACTTATAAGCATAGATAAAGGAAATAAGTAGATATCGCACAGGCGTTGTCAAGTACTGCCACTAGGTGCTGTGTTGTCGTTTTCTAACTTTCATTGACGTTTCTCATAACATTCACTGACGTTTATTCAGCAGTGTGGGACATTTTTTCAATACAAAAATAGAATCATTTTCCAGGTAATGCTATTCGAACAGCTATTTTCGTTTTTTTCATGTCATTGTATTCCCCACTTTCTAATTCAAATGCATTTTACTTATGTGCTTTTTTGGTGTACTGTTATTGTTGGTATTCGTTTATGTTGACTTATACAGCATCGCCCCACTAAACAAAACAAAATCCCTGTTGATGTTGCCTACCAGACCTTTTGTTAGCACCTGTTCTAAACACATCTTGCAAGGTATATTTTGTTTGGGATCAAACGTTGTAATTATTGCATTCAGCTCCATCTAGAAAATATCCCATTGAACAAGAAATTTCCTACGGCACGTGCGATATCTAGTTAATTCCTTTATCTATGCTTATAAGTATTAGTATACTGAGAGAAATTAAGGGATAGTGCGTAGAAAAATACGCACGCTCCGGAAGTAATGTTGAATATCGTATCCAGAACACTGCGGATGTGTAGGATGCTTAAGAGAGCGCCATAGAGCGGATATACAGTCACTCCAAACAACGAGTGCTCAGTTTCTCATTAAAAATTTATATGATCTTTTCACTTCACTCTTACACTTTTAAAAAAACTTTAACAATTGTTTTGTATTTAGTGGAATGTGTACTTTGATTCAGTGAGAAAATGAAACATATTCAGTTTTCAGAGTTTCTAAAATTACAACAAAAACGGAATAAGTACTCTTTCTTAGCTCCAAAAAGTGAGGGCTCATTTATACATATGTTGAGGAAACAGGTTTGAAATATCGAGAAACTAAACTTAACATCATGCAAAAATTATGAAGTGATATGTTTCCAAGCCCATCAGTAAGAGTTTGTCGTAGGACTAAGACATATTATAAAATATTGTTGATATGGCTCCTAAACGTAAGGAAACACCGAAGCCGAGCGAAAATTCATAATAAATTTACGAGAGAGCAAAAAATCTTTACGAGAAATTGGTAAAATAGTGAAAAGACCTTACTCCACAGTAAAAAAAATAATTGATAAGTACAATAAGACAAAAAAAAATTGAGAACAGTCCACGATCTGGCCGACCAAAAGTTTTAACGGAGACTGAAAGAAGATATATTGTTCGAGAAATAAAAACAAATCACAAAGTTACAGCTACTCAACTGACAAAGTCAGTAAATATAAGCTATATAAATATAATATAAGCCACTGCAATCCCTCCATTCCTCCAAAGGATTGGAAGGTGGTCAAGGTTGAGGATCCTGTAGGAACCTCCCGGCAGGTAGTTTTGGTCCTGAACCAGGATTCCTTAAAACCCCTTGAGGAGTCCAAAGGCCAAATTCGGTTTGGGTTCATAAGTGTACCCCTCAGCGTACACAAAGTGGATACGCTGAGTGGCAAACTGGCCGAGTCGAAGGCGGAAGTCACAGATGTAAATGCTGGAAAGCATTCTGAAACGGCGGTAGATGCTGAACAAGCACTACTGGATGACGACAGTGGCAGCATCATCGACCTGTCCATCACTAGCGAGGGTGATCGAGGTACCCGGAGTTGAAGATCCTTTAGATGATGGAAGTCCTCCAGATAAATCTTCATCGCAGTAAGGCAGCATCTGCCAACCTCATTCTCCATCTTGCGAAGGGTGGAGCCGATGTGGTCATGATACAAGAACCATGGACGGTCAATGACCCCAGGTAGGCCAAGATCTTGCATACTCATTAAAAACAAATTTAATGCTCTTTTATTGTATAATTTTAGTGATAGCGATACAACCGCCATCAGCCCCTCGCTGTAAAACAGCCAGCGGGACATCTGGCTAGTTTCATCGTACATGGCGCACGACCATACTGAATCACCCCCTCCGAAGTGCGTCAGGGATATTGTATCGGAGGCAAAAAGACGGAAGTATAGCGTCATTATAGGTGCTGATGCCAACGCGCACCCCACAATATGGGCGAGTACCGGCACCAATGATCGAAGTGAGTCTCTTTTTAATTTCTTTATAAACGAAACATTGAGTATATGTAATAGAGGCGAGGAACCGACCTTCATAAGTTGGGTTAGGAGGGAAGTACTAGACCTAACTTTACTACTTGGTTACGACTATGTAACTGTATTCGATTGGAGCGTACTTTCTGATCACTCAGTTTCTGATCATAGATATCTACAGTTCGACATAAATATCGACCCTCTGAAAAAGGAAGTTTTTAAAAATTATAGGAAAACGGACTGGAACGCCTATCGTGGGCGCCTAAGGAAACTCTTAGGTAACCATCCGAATATTCCGACTAATGTGCCAGAGCTGGAAGAACTAGTTGGCAAATTTACTGATGCGTGCAGAACCGCGCTCAATGAGTCCTGTAAGTTCAGTGGTTATAATGGTGGAACGCTGATTTTCAGGATCTAAGATCGTCCATTAGGCGGCTTTTTAACAAGGCCAAAAAGATCGGCGACCAAAGGGATTGGGACGTTTACAAGATTAGTCTTAATCTATATAAAGGTGAAATCAAGAAGGCCAAACGGAAATCCTGGCGAAACTTCTGTGAATCGATTGAGGGAACCAACCAGACCAGAATCAGGAAGGCCCACCGTGTGCGGGATTCTTAATGAATGATAATGGAACGTGGACGCATTCGTCTGAAGAGTCTCTTAGGATTCTTCTGGATACCCACATTCCCAACGATGACCAGAATGCTGGTCATCAGCCAGAAGAGCTTGGCGGAAACTCACCTAGCTTAGAAAAACTTCGCTCAATAGTGAGCAGAAAAAATCTGATATGGGCTATTAGATGCTTTAAGCCCTATAAATCAACCGGACCTGACGGGATAATTCCCGCGCAACTACAGGAGGCACTATACCTATCTTGTAGTTGGTTGGAGGCTATCTTCAAAGGCTGCCTTATGCTGGAAGCATTTGGAAGCAAACCGAAGTGGTTTTTGTCCCGAAAGCGGGCAAATGCTCCCATATCAAACCAAAGGACTTTAGACCAATCAGTCTATCATCCTTTGTTCTTAAGACATTTGAAAGGTTACTGGAGATTCACGTTAGAAGTAATCTTCCACAGAATCTACTATCGAGTTCTCAGCATGCCTATATCAAGGCCAGGTCAACTGAGACGGCTCTCCACTCTATAGTCAGCATAATAGAGAACTCTCTTGAGAATAAGGTCTTCGCTCGAAGGACCTTCCTGGACATCGAGGGAGCCTTCAATAACGTGCAACCTTCGGCGATTCTTAGCTCGTTATATAATCTAGGAGTCGACAGCTTAGTGACACGCCTAATTGGGAAGCTTCTGGTGGATAGATCCGTCAAAGCTGAATGGGGTGGTGTACCAATTGCTAGGAACGTTAACAGGGGCACACTGCAGTGGGGAGTTCTGTCTCCACTATTATGGTTAACTTCTGTCAATGAACTGCTTCTTGAATTGGACAGGGCCGAATGCCAGGTCTTTGCCTATGCCGATGATATTGCTATCATCTGTACGGGTAGAAACCTCAATTTACTTAGCATTCGTACAACCAGGACTATCATTTAACCCACTTAAAACCGAGCTTATCTTGTTCTTTCGGAAATATAAAATTCCCGCATTTGAACTGCCGTCAGTTAATGGGATCCAATTACAGTTGACGGAAAAGGTCAAGTATCTGGGGATAATTCTCGACAGAAAACTGTATTGGAAACCGAATGTGGTGGAGAGGGTCGAAAAGGCGTCTGTTGCTCTTTTCTGTTGTAAAGGGGCGATAGGAAAGCGCTGGGGACTGTCTCCTAAGATCACCGTGTGGATTTATACGGCAATAGTCAGACCAATACTTCTCTACGGTATTGTAGTTTGGTGGACTTCCCTACAAAAGAAATATATTCTGAATTCCTTGATGAAAATTCAAAGATCGGAACTGATTAGCGTTAGTGGGGCAGTGGACACGACGTCAGGTACTGCACTTAGTGCTATCCAGAACATCTGTACTCCTGATATCATGGCCGAATCGGCAGCCGCTACATCCCTGGTGAGAATCAGAGATTGTGGCGTTTTGATATCGGGGCATTCCGGACACGCTGAATTACTACCCCGGATCAACTCTATTCCCGTAAAAACGGACTACTGTATCGCCAACCTTCTACCAGCGACAAATTTAAGGACTTCTATTCCGAACAGGAATACCTGAGAAAAGTCACTGGAAGGGGATACCAGTAGTATCAGATTTTTCACGGATGGATCAAAGTTGGACGAGCAAGTAGGCTATGGGGTCCATTCACTGGACCTAAATGTAAATATCTCCTTCAAGCTGCCTGATCACTGTAGTATATTTCAGACGGAAATAACCGCCATACTGGAGGTTGATGAACTACTGAAAAGTAATGTCACAACCCTCCGGAGAATATGTATCTACACAGACAGCCAGGCTGCTATAAATCCCTGGAAGCCATGTTTGCTACGTCCCTGACGGTGAAAGAATGCCACTCATCACTTAGGGTGATGGCGGAGTATTTTGACATCGGGCTCATCTGGGTGCCGGGACACAGCGACATTCCAGGCAATTGCGTAGCGGATGCGTTAGCTAGACAGGGCACTACGGCACAGGTTCTTTCGGCAAAAGAAAGTGTTAGTATGCCAATCTCTACCTGCCGTTTGCAGATCAGGCAGTGGGCCGATAATATGTTCAAGGACAAGTGAAAACTTACTTCAACTTGCAAACAAGCCAGGGTCCTCTGGCCACAGGTGGACAGGAAGAGGACTAGGCAAATACTTAACTTGTCGAGAGGCAGGTTATCCACAATGATAGGAACCCTTATGGAACATTGTCTTGTAGGAAAACACGCACTAAGATTGGGACATAGAAACTCTACTCTCTGTAGATGCTGCATGGAAGAGGACGAGGAAACGACGAAACACCTTCTCTTGGATTGCCCAGCTCTGGCAGGACTGAGAAGTAGGATATTCGGGGCACATCTAGTTAGCACCGTAGCCCTACAGGATATTCCTGTAGGTCTTATAGACAAATTTATTGAAAGGGCAAATTGGCTGGATGACTAGTCAATAGTTGCTATGGAGGAAACTGCAGGTATCACAATGGGATTATTTAGCCTAAGTGTGCTAGACAGCGTGCTGTCTTGCAGCCTTTTCAACCAACCAAGCTACGGAAAAAGTGTTTGCGTTAATACTATCCGTAATGTGCTGTATCAGGCTGGCTTTCATGTGCGTGTTCCTCGAATGAAGCCACATATCAGCAAGGAAAACAAGAACACACTTAAATGAATCTATGGAGTTCTGGAACCGAGTTATTTTCACAGACGAAAGCAAATGTAATATATATATGCTCACGATGGACGATTAAAAATATGGCTAAAGGCGAACGAGGAATTCACAGACAAAAATCTGTGCCCAACCTTTAAAGATGTCGGAGTATCAGTGCTTGTATCGGGTTGTATGAGAGCAGGTGGTACCGGATCTTTGCAAATAATTGATGGCATAATGAATCACAAGAAATATATAGAAATTTTCAAAACTCATCTCCAACCTAGCGTAAAAAATGTGCTTACCATCAAATTATATATTTACCAAAGATAATGATCCAAAGCACACTGCGTACAACACAAAGATGTGGCTACTATATAATACTCCCAAATGGATGGAAACACCTCCTAAATCGCCAAGCATAAACCCCATTGAAAATTTATGGGACCACCTCGAGAGAAAGATCAGAGAAAGAGACATTAGGACCAGACATAATTTAGTCAGCGCTTTAGAAGAAGAGTTGGGACGAATTCCGACTGAGGTGACCCAAAATCTTGTTAATTCTATTCCTAGACGATTAGAGGCAATAATTAAGAACAAGGGATCACACACCAAATAATTATTTCTACTGTTCTAAGTGGTTTCTGCAGAGAAATCGTACCTGAGCACTTACTTTTTGGAGCTTAAAATAAGAAATCTTATTGTTTTTGTTGTTATTATATTAATTTTAAATTCAATGTATATTTAATTTTTCTATAAAATCACAGTTCACATTGTGACGAATAAAAATCAATCGTTCATTTTTTTTAAATGTTAAAAAGTTTTGTTCTAATTAGTTTAAATATTTAATTGGAAAGTGAGCACTCATTTATTGGAGTGACTGTACAAGTTAACACCATATGCGTCCAAACTAACACACAACCCTTTTCCGTCATTTCTCCGAAATCATCACTAGCAAACATTGACAACTATCTCACTGTCAAATGACACCAACGAGCATCCGCATAAACTCTGACGCTGCACGTCCGCTCCACGGGCACATCATATTACCAACAACAACTATATCGCAAACATTGACAACTATTTCACTGGTAAACGACACCACTGAACATCTGCATAAACGCTGACGCTGCACGTCCGCTCCACGAGCACATCATGTTAGCAACACTACAACTAAGTAAATCGATAACTACATCGAAACAATGATCCACACATACTCTTTAGCATAAGTCAGTTTTAATTAATCTTTTGTATTGCAGTCATTCTTCTAGTTTGAAATAAAACACACAACTTAGGTCGGCAAAAAGATATTTTTTCTGCCTTTTTAATAAAGGAAAGATTAATTAGCGCCCAACGCGATCAGTCCGTTCGCTTTCTCGAGTACGGCCCTTAAGTAGTGCCCCGCGATCCTTTAAAGGATAATCGAAAATTCGGTTCGGTTGCGGCTCGGGCAAAGTCAAGCCCTTAAGTAGTGCAGAACGTGACAAAAGAACCAAAATCAAGGGATAACTTCCATAGAAGGAAGCCCGCACCCACGAAGTGTGCGCACCGTTGGACCTTAGTAGCAGAAACTCAGCAAAGCGGATACTCCACATGCGCCGTGGGATTTTAATGTAAGCTACTGAATTTAAGTTTAATTTAAGAAACGAAAAGTGAAACCAATTAGCCATTAAATTTGAGAAAGCCAAGTGAAAATCAAAGATAATAATACAAAATTTTAAGCAATTTTAAAAGTTTAACAAAAGAAAATATAAATAAATATTGAAATTCTGAAATAAGCAATAAATAAATAAATCTGAAATTTAATATCCTTGTGCCAAAATGAATTCAGAATCTATTATTAGACCCCCGTCCCTAATGTAAATGTCCCTCCACCATCCAATAATCCACAGATCACTCCAGAACTCGCGAATATCATTCGCAACAAGGTTGCCCAAGTGATAGCAACGGATGCTCCATCCATTATTCAAAACTTGGTTCATCCAAGAAATGAAATAGCGGTAGACCAAACTATCGACGTACGACACGCAGAGAATTTGTCAGGGCTCGACAGGGTACCAGATGTCGTTAAATGTCTACGAGACTTCTCTGGTGATCCGAAAGAATTTGCATCTTGGAAGAAAAGTGTTGAAAGGATATTGAGGATTTACGAACGTGAAAAGGGTACTCCACGTTATTTTGGTATTCTCAATGTAGTAGGAAACAAAATAATTGGAAATGCGGATTTGGCTCTAGAGTCATATAACACTCCCCTTAATTGGGAAGCAATTTCGAGGTGTTTAAACACCCACTATGCCGATAAAAGAGACATCAGCTCTCTAGAATACCAATTGTCGTCACTTTACCAGGGTAATAAGTCAATAAACGATTTTTACCAAGATGTATTTTCTCACCTTTCCTTAATCTTAAATAAAGTTTCTTGTCTTGAGATAGGACAGGAATCCCTGAATTTACTGACGAAAACATACCGTGACAAAGCTCTAGATACCTTCGTAAGAGGTTTGAATGGCGAACTTCCAAAATTAATTGGGATAAGAGAGCCAACTGACCTGCCCCAAGCACTTCAGCTATGCATGAAGTTGCAAAATCAAAACCTTAGAATACAGCATGCCTTTGGCAACCAACATACCGTAAATCGAACATTCCACAACACCCTCCAAGAAAACAGCAATATCAACCTTTTTATCCTAACCTAGCTCACATACCACAACCAATGCCAGGTTACGTAGGACATCCTACAGCATATGGAAATATGCAGCCCCGATATTTCCAAAATCCCCAATATCAGCAAAAAGTGGCTTATCCACCAAGACCAGCAGCGATGCCTTACCAGTACAACAACCCACCGCCTAGACCTTCACAACCGAAACCACCAGTTCCAATGGAAATTGATGAATCACAGAGAACCAAAAATGTGAATTATATGAACCGACCAAACAATAATGACTTTACAGGAAAACGACCCAACATTTTCCCAAACCAAGAAAACCGACCTTTCAAACAAAATAGAATAAATAATATAGAACCTGTTGACAATACTGACGATAATAATGAACAGCAGAACGAAGAACAAGACATACAACCATGGGAAGACTATTATGAACAGTACTCTACCTACGATAAAACACCAACAGAAGAAATCAATGAGTTCTCTGACATTCATTTTTTAGGCTAACGGATTCGACGTTGCCCTATTTTCAATGTAAAGCTGACAATGGTGAAGCCCTAAGGTTCCTAATTGATACAGGATCAAATAAGAACTATATCCAAGCCCATCTTGTTATAAGTCCCATCCCGAACAAAGAAATTTTGTATGCCAACTCAGTAGGCGGAAATATAAAAATAACTCACCATACGCTCATTAACCTTTTCGGACTCAAAGACGAAAAGCTAAAATTTTTTGTATTACCAGCACTCAGATCGTTTCACGGAATTCTTGGCAATGATAGTTTAAGACAACTAGACGCTGCAATTTTCACCTCAAAAAAATGTAATGTTGATAAAAAATAAAATTAAAGTCGCGATCAAACAACAAACAGCTAAATCAGTTAATTGTATCGAGATTAAAGCATCACATTTGAAACCCGGACAGACAGAAAAACTTCAAAACTTAATCAATCAATACTCAGAGCTTTTTTCCGAACCAGATGAAAAACTAACATACACCACTGCGGTAAAAGCTGAAATCCGGACCACCACCGAAGATTCAGTATACTCTAGATATTATCCGTACCCTATGTCCCTTAAAGACGAAGTGGAAAGACAAATTGCGAAACTACTCGATGATGGAATAATAAGACCTTCTCGATCTCCCTACAACTCTCCGATTTAGATAGTTCCAAAAAAAACCGATGGAACAGGCACGAAAAAGTTTAGACTCGTAATTGACTATCGTAAGTTAAATTCAGTGACAATACCCGATCGGTATCCTATTCCAGACCCGACGGTTATACTTTCCCAACTCGGACAAAATAAATTCTTTACCGTTTTAGATCTGAAAAGCGGCTTTCATCAGAATCCACTGATTGACTCTGACATGGCAAAGACAGCTTTCTCAGTAAATAATGATAAATACGAGTTTACCAGACTCCCTTTCGGCTTAAAAAATTCACCCTCCATATTCCAAAGGGCATTAGACGATATACTTAGAGAGCATATCGGTAAAATATGCCTAATTTACATAGACGACATAATAATTTTTGGCAAAAATGAAGACTCCCACGTGAGGAACATTGAAACCATCTTTGGAACACTACATAAAGCTAATATGAAAATTCAAATAGATAAATGTCACTTTCTTAAAACAGAAGTAGAATTTTTGGGATTTCTTGTTTCTCAAGATGGATTAAAAACGACTGAAACTAAAATTAAAACGATTTTAGACTTAAAAGAACTTCGATCCTTTTTAGGACTTTCTGGTTTTTATCGGTGTTTTATAAAAGACTATGCCAAACTAGCCAAACCCTTATCAGTACTTTTAAGGGGAGACGAGGACGCATGTCCAAAAAAGTTTCATCCAAAGGATGCAATGGATGCATTCAATAAACTGAAAAATACTCTAGTTTCAAATGACGTAATGCTACAATACCCCGATTTCAAAAAAAATTCCATTTAACTACTGACGCCTCGGATTATGCAATAGGAGCAGTTCTTGAACAAGACGGAAAACCCATATCATTTATATCAAGAGTACTAACAAAACGCGAGGAACATTATGCTACGAACGAGAAAGAACTCCTCGCTATAATATGGGCATTAAAAACTTTTAGAAATTATCTCTATGGTACAAGCACAGTTAAAATCTATACGGACCATCAACCGCTAACTTATGCACTTAGCAATAGGAATATCAATTACAAGCTCAAAAGATGGAAATCCATACTTGAGGAGTACAACTATGAAATCAAATATAAACCTGGTAGCACAAATATAGTAGCAGACGCATTATCTAGAATACCACAACAAATTCATTCCTTGACAGCAACACAGCATAGTGACGGAAGTTCAGCGCGAACGTTAATAGCATATACGGACGCCCCTGTTAACTCGTTTAAGAACCAAATATTCATTTCCACAGGTGATGTTTCATCCTACCAGTTCCAAATAATTTTCCCAACCTAACATAGACATACTATAATTGAAAGGGATTTTACGGAAAACAAGTCTTACCACAATATTGAAAAGATACCTTAATCCATCAGTAACCAACTGCATAAAAACCGAAGATAACATACTAGGAAAAATTCAAACAATATACCAAGTATACTTCACCAAATACAAGGTACTTTACACTCGCAAGTTCATTAAGGACATTTTAAGTGAGTCAGAACAGGAAACAGAAATTATTAAAGAACATAATAGAGCCCATCGCAATCCTAGGGAAAATAAAGCACAAATTTTGGAAAAATGTTATTTCCCACAGATGAATGCAAAAATAAAAAGAATAACAAAACAATGTAAAATTTGTATGGAGAATAAGTACGAACGATAAAGACAATTTTAAAAGCCACTTCTATTCCTACCCATCCGGGCCATATCGTTCACATAGATCTGTACTTCACCAACAAAAAAATAGTTCTAACAGCAATAGATAAATTTTCTAAATATGCCCAAGCAAAAATTGTACCTTCCAGAGATTCGGAAGATATAAAAACCCCTTTAAGAGACCTTTTGACTATATTTGGAATTCCTGAGAAAATTGTAATAGATAACGAAAAATCGTTAAGCTCAGCATCCATAATCTTCATGATAGAAAACCAGTATGGAATAGAAATTTTCAAAACTCCACCATATAAAAGTTCAATAAACGGACAAATAGAGAGATTCCATTCAACGCTCTCGGAGGTATTACGATGTACTAACGCCGAAAATACCCATACCGACTTTGAAGATCTTCTAAATAGAGCCTTATTTAAAAACAATTATTCCATTCACTCCACCACCAAACGTACACCTGTAGAAGTATTTTTCGGAATTACAGTCGGACCTAATCCAATTGAATTACAACGTGAAGAATATATGCAAAACATAAAAAATAAACAGGAAAAAGACTTGAAATTCCACAACAAAGGTAGAACAGATTTCAGAATATTCAATACAGATGACGTTATTTACGTAAGAACAAACAAAAGACTGGGAAATAAATTAACGCCACGATATAAAAAACAAATAGTTCAGGAAGACAAAGGCAACACAATTTTAACAAAATCAGGCCTTACGGTTCACAAGGATCATATAAAAAAATAATCCGAACACTCTCTTTTTCAGGGTCCTGCTTGCCCTGAGCAAAGCAGAAATTCAAATCTTGGATTACAGTAGCAGCCCAATAGTAACGATAGAAATAGGAAATGTAAAGGTAGAAACCGGAACATTTAACCTAATACACGCAATCGACCTTGAACAATACGAAGCCTTACTTGACATAATACACCTTTCAATAGAACATGACTTAACAAGAAAAAGTCGTAGCTACCCATTCCTATCCCAGGAAGAAAACTCCATACGATCCATTCTATCCCAACTCAAACCGAAAAAATATAAAAGAGCAATAAACGCACTCGGCACAGCCTGGAAATGGCTAGCTGGAACCGCGGATCATGAGGACTTTAAAATTGTAACTGATAAAGTAAATAACATTTTGATAAATAATAATCAATAAGTTATAATCAATAATTCCATCTTTGATCGAATAAGTAATTTAACACATATAACAAATGTAATTCTAAGTGAAGCAAAATTGAGTGATGGTCATAAATTAGAATTAGAAAAAAATATTGAAAGAAAACTAAAATTTATAAAAGAGGAATTAACTAATGTAGACTACTCCATACAATGGGCGAAAGCCGGAGTTATAAATTCATTCATATTATCGAATGACGAATTAAATGTTATAAAATAATCACTTGAAAAAGAAAATATTCCATACTTAAATATTGTAGAAGCAATCGAATTAAGCGATGTTAAAATAGCTTCAAATTTATCATCTATAATTTATATTGTAAGATTTCCAATAACAAGCGAAGAAACTTGTAAATTATTAACATTAAAACCTGTAAAAAATGGAAATAAGATTATTAAACTTGAATATGAAAATGTAGTAGTTTGTAATGAAAATATATTTGGCGTTAGGAGTAATTGCAAGAAAATAAACGATCTATTACTATGTAAGCAAAATAACTTAGCAGAGGTCACAAAAAGCAGCTGTATTCCCAATCTTATAAGGGGATATTCGTCAAATTGCACTTTAACCAATGGCCACCACGTACCAGCAATAGAGGAAATAACACCAGGCCTACTTCTCATCAATAGCTACAATGGATCCCTAGAAATAGAAAATGACGTTATCCAACTACAAGGAACATTCCTCATAAGATATGACAACGCTAGCCTGATGATTCAACAAAAGAATTACACTAATAAAAATAAACTATTTGTCAAACCACTTCCGGCGGTAATTAAATCCCTTGATGCTACAGGAAAACACGAAGAAGTTCTGTCACTTCAACACTTGAATGAGCTTAACATAGCAAATATCCAGGAAATCAATGCGTTGAATACCAAATATACGATCAGCCTCTTTACGGGATCATCAATAATAATAATATCACTAATTATATTCATAGCACTGGCAGCAAGAAGAATTATCGCAAATAAAAAGTCAAAAATTACCATTAAAATATCCACAAAAAATTCAGAAGACAATCATCCTAAACCTACGCAAAGATCTAACCTTTCAACTGACCATACTTCAAGGCTATCCAACGAGGACGCTGCATGTTTTAAGGAGGGAGGAGTTAACACCATATGCGTCCAAACTAACACACAACCCTTTTCCGTCATTTCTCCGAAATCATCACTAGCAAACATTGACAACTATTTCACTGGCAAATGCCACCAACGAGCATCCGCAAAAACTCTGACGCTGGAAGACTCATATTAGCAACAACAACTACATCACAAACATTGACAACTATTTCACTGGTAAATGACACCACTGAACACCTGCATAAACGCTGACGCTGCACGTCCGCTCCACGAGCACATCATGTTAGCAACACTACAACTAAGTACATCGATAACTACATCGAAACAATGATCCACACATACTTCGCATATCGCAACTCTTTAGCATAAGTCAGTTTTAATTAATCTGTTGTATTCCAGTCTTTCTTCTAGTTTGAAATAAAACACACGACTTAGGTCGGTAAAAAGATATTTTTTCTGCCTTTTTAATAAAGAAAAGATTAACTTACATACATATACCCCACACTTAGAAATAGATACGGGATGCATAGAAGGAAAAGGTAGATTATTTAAAACGTCTGCATACCGAAAAATTGGACAAACACGCCAATAAAAGCGAAGCCATATCTCAGACCAGGCATTATAAAAAGAAAGTCGAAGAAGAAAGACGTGAGATCGCAAGAATAAGTGTTTGAAAATCTGCGCGTTAAGAAAAGTGCTTGTGTTTAAAGTTTTGTGAGTATAGTGAAATATATTGTCTTTGGATAAAATAACTAATAGCGGTGTATGTAAATAGCCTGAAGGGGCTTTCATCAAGGTGGAAGACTTCAGAGTAGTCCGTTAAAAGAAATTCAAATGTATCATGTTTTTATTTGGATACCAAATAGGTCTGTCCTCTCAAACCAGTGGCTGACTTAAATATATGAAATTCCTTGAATTTGTATGGGAACACCAAACTGAATGGCAAATCGGAAGTAAGGAACACACATTCGGAAACACCTTAGAACGCCCAACGTACTCCGTAAAAAAGTAACAAAGGAGATACAGGTCAGTGAATTAAAAGTCCGAGTAGTCCTTTAGGGAAGTGTTCGAGGAAATGGTAAAGCTAAACGAGTGCATAAAAATTGCGTAATTGCATAGCAATCTGGGCTTCGAAAAACAGTAGTAAAAATTGAGTGAAAAAAAACCAAACCAAAAGAAAAAAAATAGTTCGAACAAAATAAGGAAAAAAATTTCATAAATATTATTCATACAAATATAAGATAAAGGAAAATATACAAATTATTAGTAAGAGTGTAATAAAAGTTTGTTAGTGTAAGTGTTAATATAAACGTAAAGTTTGACTGTGTAATCCTAGGAGGTATATGAGTTTTAGTGTAATTATCGAATAAGGGGCTCAATTATACTGTTTTGTATTCTTGTCTGTTTAAAATTTTCAGATTTTTAGGTTGTAGCATTGCGCAGTGCCTTCATGGAGCTCCTTTAGGGCTAGGGAAATAGTAAGATTAGAAGAATAATAAAAAATAAATAAAATGTCCTTTAGAAGCATCAGACAATAATATAAAACCCTGTACTGCAGTAAAAGTCAGTAGTGGCAATGGATACAATTTATAGACGGGTGGCAAGTACTGGTAGACTACTCGCAAATACTGTACTCTTTTTTTTAAGCTGGCAACACTACCAAAATATACATAAGTTGGCAACGCTGTTAATAGCTCTCAACAATTGTTTGGTTGTGAAAGTGATGTTTAGTTGTGAAAAAAATTGTGCAGGAAATTCCTTGATTAAAACAAATAAAAAGTACGTAAGGAAAAACTATAAAAAAATGCAGTTGCAGGTTCGCTACATAAAATCGCTGATTAAAGGCGACATGTGCAAAAATCTTGGCCAAATTCTTGGTCGAAATATTGTCATGTCTTTTAACGTTGAAAGCGTTCAGGGTATAAAGAGGTTGAAAGATGTTAAAAATGTGTACGATGTTATAAACTAGTATGTATATGTTAAAAAAGCTTGCAATAGACTTTCAATGACTTCATGTTTGTTTTTTAGATGCAATCTCTGATGAACGACCGGAAAAAAACCACAAAGTAAAGAGCAAGCAAAGGGCCAAAGAAAATCGCGGTCAGCTAAGTGTGGATGACCATGCAGAGCCGAATAATAAATGAATTATATAAATTTAAAGCCAATGAAGTGCTTTTTTAAAATATTTATTTTATCGTCCGACGTTGTAAAAACAACAAAATTAAGGCTACTTTACGTTTATGAATTTTTTAATTTTTTTTAACCTTCCAAAGAAAAAGTGCAAGACTGAAAAAAACTAGATTTTATAACTTAAGTTTTTTGGTTGTAATAAAAAAGTTAATGAAATGCCTTTTTTCCATTTTTTATTTTATATTTTAATACTTCTTTCAATAAATATTGAAAATAAACGTATACGTTTATAAATATTCAAATAAAAATCTGCATTCTTTAATTTTTCTCAATACCAATTTACCAACCAACTACCTACTCGTGAATTGCTTCAAAGGCGATTGGAGGAAATGTACTCCCAACTATATCCGAAAGCGATAGAAAAGCGAGTGCTACTTTTCGTATCACAGTCTAATATTAAAATCAGCACTTGAAAGCATTAAAGGGGAATGAAGAGAGAGTAGTCGCTATCGCTTGGCGAGTACTCGAATAGTAGTCCTGCACTACTAATATTTTCTGAAGGGAATTTCATTTATTTATATTCAAATACATTTATGTGGAAATATACTATGCGTGAATAACCGTTCAAAGACCAGATATATTGAAGTTAAAAAAATACAACAATTATTTCGAAAAAATAACTTTTTCAATAGAAGGTGTTAAAGTACACATAAATAGTTTAATAAAAAAATTTTATCTCTTTTAGTTTTTGAGATATAGGAAGTTGAGATTGAAAATATTTTAAATTCAAACTAGGATAATACGAAAATTTAGCAAAATAACAAACTTTTTGTAATATTATTAGTGGTTTATTTCCTGATTCTCTCTTAAAAAAACATATGAAACCTACAGCATAAGGATATTGTATTCTTACCCTAAATTTCAAAATATGTACAGTGAAATTTACAACAAATTAATAAAGTTTAAACTTGAATATCTCTGGTCTTTGAAGGGTTATTTGTGCATGTTATATTTTGTATTAGAGGCGAAAGACCTGTATATAAGACTATATATATTTATACATACCTTAATGTAGGTGATATTTCGACATAATGACAGTTTTGACAAAAAAGGCGAGGTCAAAACTCAAAATTTGGAAGTTTTTCCTCAATGGGTTAATAAAATTAAATTTTTTTGAAACCATTTGAAGGGCATTTCCGAGAGTATTCCACCAATACATACAGTAACCTGATCGAATTACTGATGCGAGATATAAACCCGGATATACGTTGGACTTTGGAGACCCACATCACGGGAATCGTGGACTGGAACACTACATTTTTTCCATTTTTACACTCCCCCTAATTAAATCAATAGAGGGGTAAAAACGGCTTTTTGGCGAGTTGTCGGTAAAGTAGAATTGCTCCGTTTATAGAATTTTACTTCAACATTGTCAGGCTGACAGTAGGCGACAACGTGGATGTGATTCCTCTACATTCACGCTATGAACCTTCGAGTCCCCAGGTTGGGCGCCATTCAACAAAAGTTCAACATAAATTTCAGTGAGTTTACGTGCTGATCGAGTGAGTTGCTAAGTATGCCTTGCATAAGCCGGGCTTGGAACTCGCCGGACGGGGGGATCTTTTCACTCATCTGCACAACTACAGCCTGCCACTGAACACTAGATTACATACTGAGACGGGGATTTCACACAAGCGGTTATATCGACATAAAATAAAATTAAAAAGGAACGGAGCCCGAAGTTAGTTTTGTAATAAAACACACACACAAAAAAAAAACTATTGCTGACCTGAAAAAAAAGAAAAGCGGAAAAATTGTTTTGTTTTCTTAAAAGGAAGAAAAGATTTCGCAGGGTATTTTATCCTTGCTTTACTGAAGACACTGGCAGATGGTAATGCTAGCGGTACCCTCCCACTCAAAGCCCCTGTGCCATAACTGATATTTTAGCAGAGTCCCAAAATCGAAAGCTGCCTGAATGACTTACATCTTACCCCTTCCTTTACATATCGGCCTCTTTAGCTATCATATTTATAACACGGACGAATTTTGGGACGTTATAAAATTTCATTTATTATTAAAAAGAAAGAAAGTTAACTCTACTTTACTGCCGCATAAAAGTACGGTAAGGTGCACATTAAACTTCATAAATCACCTTTAAAATCTATACATATATCTGCCCTTCAGGGCGAAGCGCTTATCTAAAACAGCCATCGGCACTCCATACCACTTGTGTGGACATTGAATTCACACCGACACTTACGCTCTTTAGAAAACCACGCTCTTTTGCTTCGTTTTTTTGAATGTGCACAGAACAAAATTTTTCTTTCGTTTAGTCGTCCGCAAGACAGCGATGAAACAACATCATGTGCGCTGGTTGTGTATTTGTTTGTCTTGCGTGCGGCAAAAAACAAGAACTCGTATGTTTGTATAATTTTTTTCAGTGCACAATATTTTCTCTCACCAACACACACTAATTTTTATTTTTGCCGACCGCTGATCTAAAATTGGCTAATTATCAAGCCTTGGCTTAAAGTTATGCTGCTCATTAGCACTTAAAATTATTTACTTAGCTTCAAACAATTCTTATTCACAAAAATATTATCAATTCATTGGGTCACTTAACCACTAATACATTCGGGGTTAGTATATTTTGTGCTCCGACGGTATTCTCAAAATGTTTGGGGATCTTTGCCAAAAACTTCCAATGGCCGACTTTCTCGACTACAATCTAATATGCGTTAACGAGCGCTCGATCAAAGCAGATTATACTGTTTTGTTTCGACCTTTCTAAACTAATCTAGCCGGTGGTGGCTGGATTTAAGCTCGTCATTCGTGACCTAGGTGTGCCACTTGATGCCCAATTGGGTCGTCGGAAAACTTATAACTTTCGCTTCATTCGGGTAACTTCTTCGAGAATTCCCCTAAGCCACGCTCACCGATTCAATGACTTGTGGAAACTTTCGACGATTTGACGAGTCTCACAAAGCACTTTGGATTCATTTACACCTGACCCTCAAATACCGCGGACTAAATCCCGAGACATTTTGGGTCACCACACACTTCGGAACACTTTTTACACACTAATATCTTCTGGTACTTATTTATAGGTCCTTTATAAAATATGTCACTTATTTATCGTATTA
The DNA here is from genome assembly GCA_963931995.1 of Phaonia tiefii. Classification (NCBI taxonomy): domain Eukaryota; kingdom Metazoa; phylum Arthropoda; class Insecta; order Diptera; family Muscidae; genus Phaonia; species Phaonia tiefii. The sequence continues at coordinate 253,777,821 of OZ008367.1, read as the reverse complement.
CAATTCAATTTCGGGGTTCATGACAAAATTATGTAAGCGTTTGACATATGAACACCGAACTTACAGACACATGTATATTGGATTTAAAGGTAGTGACTTAATTTGCATTAGCTCATCAGGCAGTGATTAGCCAAGGCACTTGCTACTTGTGGCTTAGGGCATTTATATCTATTTAGCGATTCTTACTGGCTTTTAGGCCAAATTCGACCCTCTGGGTTGGAGTGATTAATTTGAAATGAATCTCCAGAGGAACTATGGCTGGACGAAAATGGTTGGTGGTGTTACGCTGGCGAGATGTTTTTAATGGCGTTTGCAGTAGTACACGTCTGTGATGTTCTTACGTACTGGATTATGCCGGACAACTGGCGATTCCTTTTCAAGCGGAGCAAATGGCGATTCCCGCGGCTGTGCGGCCACCAGATGGTGTCGGGGCTAGCTGCAGACGGATGTGACCGGTCTGGAGGTTTTTGGTAACCGTCAGAAACCGGCTTTGTTGCCGTGCTGGGCTGCAATCGTCGTTCCTAATGAAGGTGTTTAGAAATTAGTGGCCGACTGACACAAAACCACTGACTTACTTACCTATGGGGGTTTTGTTTCGTCGCTGGAGCACTTTTAGGTGGAAGAAATTCCACAAAAATCAATTGGTCAAGTCTCCAAATTAATTGGAACAAATACGGCTCTGGAAGCTGTAGATTCTGTTCTCTTTTTTTGGAATTTTAGGAACTTTGTCGCGCACTTGTCGGACGTCTTACAATTTTCGCTTTTTGTCAGAGAATGACCAACTTTTCGGCGAAAATGGCTGATGAAACAGTCGAAAATCAACTCTGAAACCGTTGGTTTACTTCTGCAATGGTATTGAAGGTTTTCGGTAATATTCCAGAAAAACTGTTGTTCGTGTTAGAATATATGTGCAAAAATATTAAATGATTTCACCATGCCATTTACATATGTCAGGGATGGCAAATTCCCCACAGATGTTTTTGGGGCAATACTTAGGGTGGTTACCACCAGAGTGGTTGTTGTATTGTTGTGCATTGCCGGCGTTACGGTGCCGCCAGGCGAGAGATGGTAGGGAAACCTTTGGTCTAAGAAGTTCGTGCCACAGGTTGGGCGGCCTTACTTCACAGGCTGGCAACATCACTTCTGAGGAATAATCCTGGCTCATCCAGCAGCAAGGTCTTGTCGGACCTCGCTCTAGTGCAATGCGAGAGTTTGGTCACCCAGGGGTCTTAAAGCACAGGCTGCCAGCGTCACCCTCAGAAGTAATCTTGCCTCATCCAGTAGCAAAGTCTTGATCAACTTCGCCCTAGCACCTACTCCTTCGATGCTGGTTTGGTTCTGGCTTATTCTGTTGTCTGTCGCTGTCCGGGCACCTTGCCCTTGGTGTTATTGGCTTTTCGGATTTCTCTTTTCGTTTAATTACCGGTGTTCACTAGGCGCATGTTGCGGATACCGCGTCGGCCAAAAGTGCGAAGACCAACCTGCTTGTGAAGGCGCGTAATTGATGACGATCGGGGTATAGGACCATCGGGGAGGTGTTAACTATATGTACCTCTTCCGGCTTAAACTCTAGCAAGAGCCGTTCATAAATGTCTGCGATGGCCTGCTCAGGGTCCGTAATGGCAGTTGCTGATAGGTGCCGTATGGTCACTTTGTTGTCGGCGTACCCCATGATATTTCGCCGATTGACGCTCTCCTCGTATGTGTTTCTGGCCGCTTGTTGCTCACGGGCGTAAACGATATTGCGCCGGCGTGCCTGTTGCGCTTGGATGTCTACGTCGACTTTGCCATCCACTCTCCTGCGCAGCACTTCGTTTTCTAATCGGCAAGCCTGCAAGTCTGCCCGCACTTGCGTCATATCATGTGCCCACGTGTTGTTCTGACGCTCGTGAAGCGCGCTCATGGGCTGGATTTCGGCTCGCAAGGTGCGTATTTCGATGTGAGGCTGGTCACGGAGCTGGCTTATTTCCCGGCGAAGCTCGACATTTCATGACGTGAAAGCCATACTGTGTATGCAACTCATCATATAAAGCTTGTTGTCGGAGTATCTCCGCTTGATCGACAGCACGTTGTTCAAGGCGCACTTCAGCTCGCAAAGCTTGTAGCTCACCCACGTCGGCTACGGGTTCGCCCTAGACCGGTTGGTTGGTGTAAATGGCTCGTCGACATACAGGACAGTCCGAGCGGTTCTGCTCCCCCCATGTGATGTGGCAGTCGCGGTGGAAAACATGACCGCAGTTGGAGACGCAAACGCGATCGTCGTCCGGTGTTAACATTGACAGACATACGCTGCACTCTACACCACTCGCCATATCTACCGCCTTACTTAAACACCTATTGACTTGTTATTTGGGGGTCTTGCTATTGGGATCTTGCTATTGTGGTCTTGCTACTTAAACTAACTGCAAAGATACAAGAAAAAAATTCCCTTAAGTACTTCGGTTTATCAAGAGATGTGTATATACAAACTAAAGACACAAACTCTACAACTCAAACCGCCAAATTCTAACACTCTACACTACCAAATGCTGAAACACCATAAGTCGTCAACATACTCGAAAATTAACGTTATTCGGTTTCCGTGTTACTATAGAGAAACTCACACAGTTCCTTGGCAAAATTAATAACTTGCCTCGCGGTACCGTGTCGGCTAGTACTACGCAAGCTCGAACCCACGTCCTGAAAATACTCGAACATTACTTGCACCGAAAGCAACTCACTCATTGCTTAATATCTTTTGCGTGAAAAACGCCTAACCGTTTTCCTTTCAAATCCTCCAGTTCATAGAGACTATTTCCTATTGGTTTCAATATCCGACACTTCAAGCACTTTGGAGTCAGTTTCACATTAAAATTATCTTTGAAACTACTTTGCTGGAAGTTCCGTCGATAGACTTCTTGCCCCGGAATATATTTCACTGGTCGACACCTAGTGTTATATTCTTTTCGTTCTTTTCGTAGGCTTTATGAAGACTTCTGAATTTTGGACCGAATTAATTCTTGGGTCACTGTTTTGGGCATCTGCTCTTCACCAAAATCCGTCAAACTCTTCAGCCGTCTTGCCAGTTCATACATACTCCCGTGGGTGATCATATTCACTCCGAAAAGTGTAAAATACGGCGTCACCCCGATCGCACTATGTACGGCTGATCTTAAGGAGCACTCGATTCCGGATAAATGTCTATCCCTCTCTCTGTGGTCTTCTTTCATGTAAGATCTTATGGCTGACAAAACCGACTGGTTAACTCGCTCCGAGGAGTTGGCCTGCGGTGAGTACGCATCAGTCCGGTAATGCTAGATACCAAAATTCGTTACAAAATCATTAAATTCTCCGCTTATGTACTGCTTTCCATTGTCTGTCAATGGTCTCTGGCACACCAAACTTGTGGCAGACTTCAGTAATAAGAAATCGCACCACGCTCTTACTACTCGCTTTGGGCATTGCTTTCAAGATTACGAATTTGGTCAGATGATCTAAAATTATAAATATATAACAATTTCCATTTTTCGAGCGTGGGTATGGACCTAAAGAGTCCACATAAACGCGCTAGAACGGACGATGCATCACCACTTCCTTACCCATTGGGGGTCGCAACGTCATATTGGCCGCCTTGGCTTCTCGGCATGTCTGGCATGCATCAACGTAACTCTTCACTTGAACTCCCATATTGGGCCAAAAGAAATATTCTTTTATCCTATTCAGTATTTTATAAAAACCTCCGTGACTTGTATGCGGTGGATCATGTAACTTCTGGATTCTATTATGCGTCAACTCAACCGGCACCCACAACTTCCAAGCAAAGTCCTCGTGAAGTGGTACTCCATCATACGGCAGAGTCCTTTTATAGACTACAACGTCGATTACGCGTAAATCTGGCAAACGGCTCGCATTCTCCATCACTGTCGTAATCAATTCTCCATAGCCCGTAGTCTTGAAAGCTTCATTATCTGAATCGATCAACTTCATCACCTCCGCTGATATTTCCTCCATTTCATACCTGGATAATGTGTCTGGTACGACGTTCAACTTTCCCTTACGATGCTAGATTACATAGTCGAATGATTGAAGATGGAGACTCCAACGTGCCAAACGCCCACTCAAGTCACGGTGTGACATCAGCCATTTGAGGCTGCTGTGAAACGTTATCACGGTAAAAGCCATTAGCTCCACAAATGGTCGGAATTTCTTAATAGCCAGCACCACCGCCAAACACTCACGTTCAGTGACCGTGTAATTGCGTTGAGCTGAAGTCAGCTTATGGGAAAAATGAGCTTTCGGATGCTCCTCTCCGTTTTCGTCTCGTTGAAACAGCACTGCTCCAACTCCGAGATCAGAAGCATCACACTGGATGAAAAATCTCTTTGAAAAGTCTGGGTGAACTAGTACTGAACTAGTTACCAAAGCCCTTTCCAACTCCTCAAAGGCAGATTTAGCCTCTTCAGAGAAAACAAAAGCTTTACTCTTTTTAAGAGTAACTGAAATGGGAGCCGCGATGGTGGCGTAGTCCGAAATAAATTTACGGTACCAACCCGTGGCGCCTAGGAAACTCCTCACTTGTTTTAATGTCTTTGGAAATCTATAGTTTACTATAGATTCCACTTAAGACGGATTAGGTTTCACCTGACCGCCTCCCACGAGATATCCCAAATATCGTAATTCTTTAAAGCAGAATTTTGATTCTTGGACGTTGATGGTAAGTCCTGCGTCAGCCAGGCAACGTGCCACTTGCTGTAATAACTCCATGTGTGTTTGAAAGTCCGGTGACACCACTAACAAATCGTCCAAATACACAAACACACGATCACGGATCGCGGCAGGAATTACTTTATCCATCAGCCGGCAAAGTTTTTGAGCTGCATTGCACAGCCCGAAAGACATTACCTTAAAATGGTAAACTGGCCTTCCGGGCCCCTTAAACGCGGTCTTCTCCCTACTGGCTGTATCTAAGAGGATTTGCCAAAACGCGTCCTTTAAATCGACACTCGAGGTATAGAATGTGTCTCCAAGTCGACTGAACAAACCCTCGATATGAGGAAGTGGATACTCATCCTTTACAGTGAGTGCATTGAGCTTGCGTGCGTTCAGGAATAGCCTGTTCTTAGGCCCTTGCGAGCTAAAGTAACTTGATGACTCCAAGGACTCTCACTGGGCTCAATGACTCCCAAGTCAAACATGTGATCCACCTGGTCATATAAGAGGGTTTGAATCGCAGGCGAAACTGGATAATAGCGATCCTTAACGGGAACTGCGTCTCTCGTATCGATCGAATGCTTCTCGAGCTGTGTCTTCCGAGGCTCTTCTCGGTGTAGCAGGGAAACAATCAGACAACAACATCGAGGACTTCCTGATGTGGCGACAAGACATGGGTCTTAACGGCCTCTGGGGCCTGGTCCTCCTCTGTCAGCTCTACCCCGCAAGTGGAAAGACTCTCAATGCTTGTCAGCAACCGGAAAGTCCTCATGAAGTCCACCCCTAAATACAAGGCTCGCTCTAAGGTAGGTACCAAGTAGAAATTCATCTCCTCAGACTTATTGTTATAATTAATTCGCACACGAATCCTACCGATAATACGATGTGCGCTGCCATCGGCTGTTTTAACTGATGACCTAAATCGGTGAATCTGAAGACCCGCTCGTTCGACTAGCTCTTGACACCCCTTGCCTGACGGACGCCCAGCTGTCCACGAGTCCTTCAACTCCTCCCATTCTTACTTTAGCGTAGAATATATTATCTGCACCCTCGATCAGAGTTATCGCTGCAATCTCTCTTCGTACGAGCTTGCGAATTTTATACCTTACTCTCGTTCGCTCGATTCGGTTAGATACGCCAAAAATTCGTGCTTGCGCTTCGCGATACTCAGCCAAACGCAAATGCTATGGTTTCAGTTACTTCAACACGGGAACTCTTAATTTTTCCTCCACACAGTCATTATTCTTTAAAATTGTTGCTAAAGCCTCTCTATTTCCTACTGAAGCATCTTCTTTCAATACTGCAACATCTTCGGCAGTCTTCTTCATCAGGCCGCTAGTGTCCTCAAAAACAGTTGCGGCGGATACTCTTGTAGTATTAGCCGGTTGGATAATTTTAAATTTTGTCTAGTGTTTTGTTTAGTGTTAGAAACGATTAAGTGTTCTAACTTTGTCCCAGCTGGTTTAGTTATGGTTGGTTTACTTGTGACTGGCTCTATATCTCCGTTGTCCGCACCTCCCCGGTCTGGGGTTGGTACTTTGCCGCGTTTCCCTGGCATCTAGGGCACTTAGGAGTAACAGTGTCCTCCTTCCCGCACTTATATCAGAAAATGCGCCTATTGGTTGATGGGCAATCACGGAATGAATGGCCAACTGCTCGGCAATTCCAGCAAACCAATTTACTGGAAACTCCTAGAGCTTCAACTTCCGCTGTTACATCTACAACTGCTCAAGAATCACCTAATGCACTCTTGCCGTATGATTCTGACGAGATGGCATCGCTTGCCGCTGCGTCGCCAGTAGATGCTCTGCTCTGCGAACTTCGCGATTCAGGTCGTATAGACTCTCCACTTTAATCGGAAACAGCAGTTGCGCAATCGATGGCTTCAGGTTCCCTTTCATTATCTCTACTAATTGCGACTCTTTGTAGGGCTTGCTCTGTTGATTTTTCAACCGCAGTATGACATAAAATTCTTCAAAAGTTTCGTTGGGCTGCTGCCTCCTGTTTAGAATCTGGACCTGCAGCTGAAACTCGATGTCATACCTTTGGAAGTGCGCCAATACGGCTGCTTGAACTTCCCTCCAACTCGGCATCGGCGATAGCTTACGGAAATTCCAAAGCTGGATCCTCCATCAATGATGGCAGTCCTTTTAGTAGGTCGCTTTGATACATTGACGTGATATAAAAACTCTTGTCAAATCCTTGTTCTGGATATCCACCAGACATTCCTAAATCCTGAGCTGGTCCACTATTATGCCTCACGTAGTCGGAGCGCATTACCTCGTTTGTCTGTCTTCTCATATCCTGGGCTCATGATCCTCCAGGCCTCAAGTTTGGTTGTTGTACGGCAAACTCGGCAATTTCGGGCTGAAAATATGACGTCTCATCCAGATGTGCTGGTTCATAGCCCACTGGAGATGCAGTCAAAGGTGGCATCGCTCTGGTTGGTGGATACATTCTGTTATCAATCGCCAAAGTCTGCCGCGTCGCTTCCAAAATAACCGGAAAAATCCTCCTCACAAAGGCGTCCTCGTCACTTTGACGAGCCTCTTCAGAGCCCTGGCTATTGGGTCCCTCTGCGCCTAGCCTATGTGCTGTCCGAGCGTTTTAAGCGGTAAAAACGCTGAAGCTCGGTGAGTCTATGGACTGCGTTTGGGCGACTGATCATCTCCTCTCCTGGGCAAACTTAAACTCCCAGGATGAAAAGTCCCGCTAGACACCACCGGTGGTGCTGAAGCAGTTGACGCGGATCCAGAAACTGGAATCACCGTCTGAGTTCTACCCGTTGCGACTGCGTTTGTAGTCAGCGTCGGGCCTACTTCGGAAGCTTCCATCTGCGCCAGATGTGGCACATCTGCAGCTCCGTCGAGTGGAGAATGATGTATGGGCATCTTGCCCTAAAAGTCAAAGCAAATTGAAATATAAATGAACGAAAGTTAATCAAATAATACTGCTCTCGGGAGATCAAAACGAAATCACGAAAGAACCAAGTTACCCTCTGGGAACACGAGGTGAAAATAAACAAAATATAAACGCCAAAAACCGATTAACGTTGATTCTCGCGTACTCATCGACTAATGGTCGATGTCAAAAAAGATAATTCAAAAACGAAATATTTTGAAATGGGGAAAAAATTATTTTTTCTCTTAATACAGATTCAGACGTAGAAGATTCCCTAAAATAACTCCTATAGGCAAAAAATATTTAGTTTAAAAAAAACACAATATAGTAATATAGTAATATGCTGAAACCCGAAAATGGTATTAATAATAAATGAAACAAAATATAATAAAAGAAAGATAAATATAGCAAGGCGTATAGCAAATAAATCAATTGCTAAAAAATCTTATTATCAACCTAAAACTCAAGAACAACAGTCAAAAGAAAAAGGGTAATAACTCACAAAAAAAAAAACATAAACGGGATCAGACACCCAAACTTGGAATCTTTCGTCCAAAAATATCGTATCAAAAACCAAAAAAACTAAACGGGATCAAACACCCAAGCTTGGAATCTTTCATCCGACAATATCGCATCAAAAACCAAAAAGAAAATCAAACTCAAAAAACAAACGGAAAAATTTACAATCAAAATCAAGTTACAATACGTATGAATTATAAATTGGGAGATTAGCAGGTAAGCTTATCCAGCTAACGAAATGTAAAGCAGGATGAAAACTACTTCCACGAAACAAAACATTGACTGAAAGACAAAGAGAGGGTAAACGTATGAGGTCTGAAGCCGTCATACGTGACTCACTCAGAGTCCCCTGAATACTTCCTTCGTATTCAGCCGAGTCCAAAAACTATATTACTATATTGTGTATAAAATAAAAATTAAAACACAACTCTCAAACTTCACCGCTCTGATCTTCAGCAAATCGCCGCAACGCGGGTAGATCCTGAGAATCACGTCGGGATTTGCGCTCTACTTCAGATATTGGCGAGAAAAACGATTGTTAATGTAACCGATGATCTTATTAATTGTGTATCCGGCAATCTGTCGCAACGCGGTTAGACTGAGAATCTCACCGGGACTTACACATTGACTGAATACAAAATTAACAAAACATTTAAAAGACACTGATTTTATCATTAAATTTAAATATGGATGACAAAAACTAGAGCTAGTACCTCACTTGGAGCAATTGTTCCTAGCAATATGCCAGAACAAGACATCAAAAGTGACGAAACTATACAAAAGTGTCGAATGAAATTCGCTGCTCCGCGGCGTATCCGTCGCAACGCGATCGAGAAATACAAACGGGATTTACGGAAAGCGTAAAAGACATCGAAAGGCTTTAAACTACACGATACCGGATACAAAAACTAACTTCAGGCCCCACGTTGGGCGCCATTATGTCAGGAGTGACCAACACGTATGGTGCCAACGTGGGTATTGCTCCGTCAGGTTTACCAAAGAAAACCTTCGGGGGCCCCACGTTGAGCGCCATTGTGTCAGTACGGCAGTTTGCTGCAAGTTCAACAAAAATTTGAGTGAGTTTACGTGCTGATCGAGTGAGTTGCTAAGTATGCCTTGCATAAGCCGGGCTTGGAACTCACCGGACAGGGGGAACTTTTCACTCATCTGCACAACTACAGCCTGTCACTGAAGACTAGATTACATACTGAGACGGGGATTTCACACAAGCGGTTATATCGACATAAAATAAAATTAAAAAGGAACGGAGCCCGAAGTTAGTTTTGTAATAAAAGACACAAAAAAATAAACTATTTCTGACCTGAAAAAAAGAAAATCGGAAAAATTGGTTTGTTTTGTTAAAAGGAAGACAAGTTTTCGCAGGGTATTTTTTCCTTGCTTTAATGAAGACACTGGCAGATGGTAATGCCAGCGGTACCCTTAATCATTATTCGGTTAACCGATTAATCGTGCTATAAAATTAACCGAACATTTTAATAATTAAATTTTTCGATTAACGATTAACTCGAAAAAATCATCGCGATTAATCGATTAATAAAATATAAGTACGAGTTTATGGCAAGCAGTCCATCTTGAAACACTCCTAACAACGATTTGCGAACAAATTTCCTAACTTTACACACATTTCGAACAGATTTGATAATTTATTGAGAGAAAGCGTCGCATAGACATACATACAAAAAAATTGTTTCAAAATTGGTTCATTAAATTGGGTGTAATAGTCTGATGAAATTTCAAGACCCACTGGTCACTTTGTATGGGGGTATCAAAATACCTGGTCCGATTCTGCTCAAACTATATAATAGGATGAATTCCAAAACGTCAAAACACATTGCACTGATGCGGTTTAAATGCAGTGTCGATACAAAGCAAACAAGCGTGTTGTTTACTTTGTAATAAAAACACTTTGCATATTTTTTACGTTTAGAAACAGTTTTTTGCAATCAGTTGCTTTGAAAATGGTGATGTCGATAGCAAAAAATATTATTTTGGAAAAATTGATGGGATTACTGGAAGAAACACCTCAAAATAATTTTAAAATTTTACAAATATATATTAAAAGTCAAAGAACAAAACGCTCTATTGCTTTATATACAATAACAAACATAAAAGTGCGGAGAGGTGTGTCAAAATGTAAAGAATTTCCTAAAACTATTGATGAAATGCCTGATGACATTTTTCACTAGAAAAATTAAAAAAGTTTCTTTAAATAATAATAGCTCTTTTCGATTACTCCAAAATTTTTACAAATTAGTGCAAATTTTTACTGAACCGTGTTCGTTTACTCCAAAAGTTCAGTAAATGAGAGCCAGAGAACGAAAATGTTGACAGTTCGATGTTAGAGATCTTACAAATTTTGGTTGGAGAAATTTTAGCCAACACAAATTTGCAAGATATAACAGCTGTTTGAAATCAGCTGTTTTGTGTAAACAAATAAAAGTTTCTCTCAACAACGGCATAAATAATTACAAATAAGTTTTTTAATATTTTATTGAATATATCACTGAAATTTAGTAAGAAAATGGAAGCAATAATGCGCAGTGGCATTCAGAAAATTCTGTGGAACCGACAACGTCTTAATTGGACAATTGAGGCAGTAGATATGTAATGTAACTACAAGCCAAAATGTATGTAGCAAACGATAAAACTACATCAGTACCTCGTTTCTGTAGTTCTCGAATCGAAAAAGTTTTCACATTAAGCATGAAACAAAAAATTCCATCGTTTCTCGATTTGTGAGTAAAAAGTGTTTCTATATATCAATGCGAAAAGAGGCAACACTGATGAAGTTTTGATTGGAATATTCCAAGAAAACTGTCAAGTAAGAAAAAAATATAAACAAACAAAATAAACTAGTGCGAAAAAGAACAACAAAAAGAAGTATAGACATGTATTCAACTGCATTTTATTTTTGCTTTCTTGATTTTTCTGTAGTATTTTGGAAAAATTAATTGAAATACATAACAGAAAACATATAGTTCTTATCTTCTCCAAGTTTTAATTTCTTAAAAAACCTTTTTGTAGAAACAATATAAAAATCTCGCACCGTTTTAATTTGTGAGTATTTTTGACGTTTCAGATTTTAATTTTTTCGACTCACTACTTTTTAGAAACAGATTTTCTCGCATTTTTCCAATAAGAATGAAAAAAGCAGTACGTCACAGAAACTTTTCGCAAAACAAACGGTGTAGAAACAGTCACATGTGAGAAGCGATTTTTTGTACCGATTCCTAGCGTTTTTGTTTCAATTCACATGTTTCATGTGAAAACTTTTTCGATTCGAGAACTACAGAAATGAGGTACAGATGTTTTCTTGCGTACTGTTTGTGCAAATTTTCATAAAGAGAGCAAAATTGTTATTTCTGTCTCAAAAGTAGATTCTTGCAAATATTAACTGGGAAAGTAAACGAATAAAGCTAATAAAGGGTCCGCCATCTAACGTTTTTTTTCGTGAATGGTAACACTTAGCTCATGTCTGATTTGACAGATAATTAGTTTTATCCTTCCGCTGAGTGGGCCTGCGACCGACTTACAGAAGATGCGGATTTTGCCAAAAAAATCATCTTTTCAGATGAAGCTCATTTTGATCTTGGCGGGTATGTAAACAAGCAAAATTGTCGCATTTGGGGCACAGAAAACCCGCATGCACCCAAAACGAGTCACTGTTTGGTGCGGATTTTGGTCCAGAGGCATAATTGGGCCATTTTTCTTCGAAAATGAGCAAGGAGTGGCCGTTACAGTCAATGGCGATCGTTATCGGGCCATGTTGAATGAATTTTTGTTCACAAAAATTGAAGAGGAGGATATTGACAACATTTGGTTTCAACAGGACGGCGCTACGTGCCACACAGCCGAAGCTACACTCGATGTTTTGCGCCCTGTTTTTGAAGATCGCATTATCAGCCGCAGAGCTGATGTCGTTTGGCCACCTCGGAGCTGCGATTTGACACCGTTGGTGCCCTCAAAGATAAGTGTTACGCCGACAAGCCAGAGACAATTGATGCTTTAAAGGACAATATTCGTGAAGCCATTGGTGAAAAATTGGACCGATCGTGTAGGCTACTGCATGGCCAGCCGAGGCAGCCATTTGAATGAAATTATTTTCCATTATTAACCGGAAGGATTGTGCTTTCAATAAAAAAAGAAACATAGTCAGAAAATTACGTTTTGCAAAATTGTTGTCAAAATTAATCAATCCAATAGGGTGTGATATAGTTTCAGAGCGACCCTACCCTTTGTATGGGAGGTACCGGAAAGCGTGGCACTTTTGGGTCCAAACTTTGAGATTTGTTCTTAATTTTTGCTTGGTACCAAAAGTCACTAATTTTCATGTTGCTGATGCAACTACGATTTGTGAATTGTATCTACATATATTTTACACTTTATAACGCAGTTGCTTTTGTTACGTTTTGAATTGTTTTAATAAATGTGCCTAGTACAATGTTTGAACTTACTTACTTATCCGGTCTCGGACAACCCCGGGGGGTCAGGGACCTTACAAAATGAAGATAACATATTTCGCCAACCAGTTCGATCTTTTGCTTTATTTCTCCAGTTGGCAATACCAAGTATAGGCAGGGATTCGTCAACCTGATCCCTCCAGCGGAGTCTTACAGCCTGTTTACGTAACTATCTTCAAACAGCAGGCGTGCAATTGCTAGACAAGCAATCAGGTTTTCAATTGAGTTCATTGTTGCTTTTCGCTTGGGCATAAAAGCTCTTTTTCTTGGTTGTGTTCCTGTCAAAGAACAATATTACCTTCATGTTTTTATTGGCATTTCTTAAAGCTTTTTCATACAAATATATGCTAAACGCCTCAGTCGTATGCTGTCATTGATCGCGAACAGACGTGTTATTCTATTGCCTATTTTGTCTGTAATTTCATTTACAACATACTCCAAACATATTAATACACATTCTTGCTTAATATCTACAAAAGCAAAACAACAACACTTTAAAATAAACAAAAGTAAACAACAACAACAAACAACAACACAGTGAAGTGTAAATGAGCACTCTAAAAAGAAAAAAACCTGTTGGGCAGAGGTCCGAAAGAAAAATACAAAGCAAACGAAACCCGGTTTAAAATATTACAAACAAATGATTGTGATGACACATTTAGTGAAGATGAAGAGAAAATGCAGGAATTTAAAGTAATAATTCCCCCAATTGTCGTGGATGCTATACATAGTTTTCAAAATGTGTACAAGCTAATGGGAACAGAGTACCAATTTAAAAGAATCTCAGTGGGTACCAAAATTATATCGCCGTCGCTATCACATCTTGAAATTGCTAAAAAGAAACTCATCGAATCTGGATATACGTTCTACACACATGAAAGCAAGGACACAAAGCTGTTCAAATTAGTTCTATACGGTCTTCCCCAAACAGATCCAAATGAAATTAAGAATGAACTTAAAACATCTTACAACATTAACGTAGTTAATGTTAAAGAAATTAAAACTGCTCGGTCATCAGTCGATGATGCACTGTATATGTTAGAATTTGATCGCTCTCAGAATTCCAAAACACAAGTCCTCAGAATCAGGCGTCTATGTAGCATCGTGGTCTACTGGAGAAAGCCTCTAAAAAGCAATAAAGGCCCAACGCAATGCACCAAGTGCGCAATGTATGGGCATGGAGCCAAAAATTGTTTCCGTCAAAACATTTGCATTGCATGTGGCGGTAACCACGATGCAGCTACCTGTCAGGTCAACAAGACACCCCATGAAGGTTCGGCTGTGTACAAGTGTTTTAATTGCATAAACAAGAACCTTAAAAACACAAGTCATAGAGCTGATGATCCCCGATGCCCAAGTCGGAAGGATTATCTCATGATTCGAGACAATATACGCAACAAAATGCGACCTATGCAGAACATCCGTCCTCGTCAATCCTTCGAACAAACACCTGAGGACTTTCCATATATAAATCCAGACAACTCTCCAACGGCTGGTCACAATACTAATCTGCCTAGACACAGCTATGCCGCAGCTGTAAAATCATCAAGTCGTCAACCCTTCACATGTGATGATCTTTATAGCACAGATGAACTATTCAGTATATTCACTGAAGCATTAATAGATCTTCGAAAGTGTAAGACAAAAATAGAGCAGATCAACGTAATAATGACCATGCTCAAATATGCCGTATAAAACATCAAATAGCGTCCATGTAATGCACTGGAACTGTCAAGGCATTACACAATTCTCCCAATCAGTCCAACTTCACCTGTTAATGAGAATGTATTTTATTGACATTCTTCTTTTGAATGAAACTTTTCTCAAAGAAAACCATAAATTTAAAATTCCCGGATATAACATATACAGAAATGATAGAACATCCCACGGAGGTGGCGTAGCAATTGCCGTACGATCAACGATAAAACACAAACTAGAGAAGAAGCTTCCTACAAAGAGTATAGAGAATATTTCCGTTTCTGTGGAGCTGCAAAACAAAAAAGTAACGTTTGTAGCAGCTTATTGTCCTCGATACACACCCGATTTTCTTGGAGATCTTGACATTCTGACATCCATAAGAGACGATTTTTTCATACTTGGTGACTTCAACGCACATCACACCAGCTGGAACTGTGCAGATTCCGACAGAGCAGGCAAAACATTATATAATCATCAAAACACTTCCAATTATTATGTATATTTCCCACCCAGTCCAACCAGAATTCCTCAAAATATCACTTACAGACGGCCTTCAACCATTGCCCTTCTGCTAAGTAACTCGAATTTACCATTTACTGACATTGAAACCCACCCTTGTAAGCTCTACTCTGACCATCTTCCTATTACCTTCGACATAAATGAACGTGTAAGTGAGTCCATAAAGATGTTTCCTGACTTTCCAAAGGCCAATTGGGGAATATTCAAAAGTATAGTAAATTCAAATTTAACTTCCTCTGAAATAATGAACGTTAATCTGTCATTGAGTAATGTTGATAAAGCCATCCGTGAATTCACAAAACTATTGACCAATGCATGTTTAGAAGCAGTGCCACTTAAAACGATTAATGTCAGAAATATTAAGTTGACAGATCTGTGTAAGCGCTTAATTTCCTCTAGAAACAGCTTTAGGAGAAAGTTTCAGAGATGCAACGATCGAAAATTGAAAATGACCTATAGATCAATAATCGGCCAGCTCAATAAACTCATATCATGGCATGTCAGTATTGCAAGAAACGAACAATGGTCTAACTTCTTATCCAAGTTATATGTAGGAGGGAAAAATTTTTGGAGGGTCACAAAGCGTATTAGAGGAAATACAAAATCCGTTAAAACATTATTAGTAAACGGCCTTGAAATAACAGATAACGCGGAAAAATCAGAAGCCGTTGCAAATCACTTCGAAAACTGTCATTTAACTACTATAAATCAACGTAGTTCCATGGACAAAAAAGTAGACTTAGTAGTAAAGTCAATTGGGTTAGATAATGCTATTAACAGCGATTCTAATTCTCTGACGTCATGTGCTGAAGTTAATTTCTTTATTAATTGTCTTAAGAATTCAAAGGCTCCAGGCTATGATATGATAAACAGCATATTACTTAAAAAGCTTCCCGATTCTGCGTATAAATTTCTAGTAAAAGTCTTTAACTTTTGCATTGAAAATTCGTACTTTCCTAAAGATTTTAAGATCGCCAGAGTAATACCGATAGGAAAAACCGGAAAAAATGCTAAGCTACCAACAAGCTATCGACCAATCAGTTTGTTGAGCACGCTTGATAAAGTCTTTGAAAAAATTATATTCCAAAGACTCAAAACTTTTGTTGAAGAACATGATCTTATACATAAATGTCAGTATAGATTTCGATCTCAGCACTCGACAACGCATCAAGTCAAGAGAGTGGTGAATATTATAAAAAAGAACAAGAATAAGAGATACTCCACTGGTATACTTTTTCTGGACATTGAGAAGGCGTTTGATTCAATTTGGCATAATGGGCTAATTTATAAGCTTCATAAAATGCAAATTCCATTATATTTAACCAAGTTAATTAAAAGTTTCCTCACTGACAGATCATTCTTTGTAGATATCAATGGAGAGCATTCGGCCACAAGAAATTTCCCAGCTGGAGTGCCTCAGGGATCAGTTCTATCACCACTACTGTACAAACTGTACACCTCTGATTTCAAGCCTTCCACGCAAAATGATGTAGCTTTCTATGCAGATGATAGCGCTTTCATATGTCATGGAAAGGTCTCGAATGCAATAGTAAAACGTATGCAAAAAGCAATCGTTTCAGCTGGCAAATATTTTACAAAGTGGAAAATAAAGGTTAATGAAAGTAAATCGCAGGCTATATTATTCCCTTATAATAAATCACCGAAAAGAACTCCTACCGAAAAACTCATTGTGCAAGGTAGGGAAATTGGTTTTTCGGCTACAATAAAATAGTTAGGTATAACTCTTGACCAGAAACTGACGTTCAAAACCCACATTCACAATTCGTGTATTAAAAGCCATAAGATGCGGCCGAGGATTGTACCCACTCTTAAATAGAAGATCAAAATTGAATCTTACTTATGGATGCCAAATTTGGAAGGACTGTGCCAAGACGCACAAAAAGCGGATACAAATAATACAGAATAAAAATTTGAAAATAATTTACAATCTTCCAAGAAGATTCTCCACCGCCGAACTGCACAGTAAATTCAAACAAAAAATGATCCAGACATTAATAAATGACTTGACTCTGACAATCAATCCTATATATTATACATGTATATAGATCGAATTAGCTATAGCTCCCTAAACTTCATCAAATTTAAACATTGTGATACTAAATATAGGTTTTTCTACTATCTTTTTCCTATGTATTTTGTAATATTTTTAACTGCTAATATCCAAATTATAATCGTAAACATTGTTGAAATATCTTGAGATAAAAACTCAAAACCTGTTAAGAATGTATATATAGCACACTCTGTATTATTGATAGTAAATAAAAACAAAACAAAACAAAATATGCTAAACGGGGGCAACCCTAGCCATCAGCTGTAAAATCAACAACAGCTGATTGTAGGTATTAAAAAATAAATAAACAATCTAAAATAAACACAATTGTTTGCTTTTTTTACCAATTTAAAATGATTTCCTCCGTTGCTCTCGTTTTTTCTATTAAAACTACGGAAAATGATGATAGAGAAAGTCGCCTAAGCCGTAGGATTTTGCGTGATTCAACCAATGTGTTAGAGATTCCAGAAGACCAGTAAGTATATCAGTATAATTTGCTTTTATGAATTAATGAAGTTATGTTTTGTAGATTTATTGCAAACTTCCGTGTTAATAAGGAAGTATTTTCTAATCTGTTAGAAGATTTGGGACCGAGTGGCTAGTTGTGGGAACTCGTCCATCGAGTCTACCAAGGCACGAAACTGGATAGAGTTGGTCTTTTTTACTCTGATAAGTACAATTGTTATTATCAATATATGCTGTTTCGTTTCAATGTTAAAAATACTTAAATTTTTTTAGTCAAACAATCCATTTTTATTTATTTATTGAAATGAAAACACATCAATATAACCCACACGAACAATTTTTTACGATTGCCTATTTTGACATTTAACATTGTACGTTGTTGACTTATGTGAACCTACATTTTGACGATAATTAAAAGCTTTTGTGTTTGCACTCAAAAAAAAGTTTACAAAAACCAAAAATGATATTCGTTTGGCTATAGACGTGCGATGAGAGAAAAAACAAGTTACAAAAACAGGCCGTTAGTCTTCCCATTTTTCGTCTTCCTTTGAGTTCGGTTGCGAAAACCCTTCGTGCTGGTTCGACTTCATCCATTCTACTGACATGGCCTAGCCAGCGCAATCGCGTTATCTTGATCCGATTAACTATGTCAATGTCAGGATAAAGCTCACACAGCTCATGATTCATGCGTCGCCGATACTCGCCGTTGTGCACTATGGGGCTATAAATTTTTCGGAGTATTTTTCTCTCGAAGACTCCTACAGATGTTTCGTCTGCTTGCGATAGGACCCAGGATTCTGCGCCATAAAGCAAGACAGGTTGAATGAGAGTCTGGTATGGCTGGACTTTTGTTAGTCGAGAGACGGCTTTATCTCTAAAGTGCTTGCTTAGCCCAAAATAACATCTATTCGCAAGCACAATTCTCCGCTTGATCTCAAGGCTGACGTTATTGTTTTTGTTCACGGCAGATCCGAGGTATATAAATTCGTCCACTACCTCGAAGTTATAACGGTTATCAACGTTCACGCTTTGGTCTAATCGCGTGGAGGCCCTGTTCGTTGAAACCATTAATTTTGTCTTGTCCTCATTTACCGTCAGACCCACTTTTGCTGACTCATTCTCAATTCTCGAAAAAACCGCAGTAACTTCTCTAATTGTGCTCCCAAGGATATCTATATCATCAGCATACGCGAGCAGCATGTGACTTTTGCTGCTGATGGTTTTATTCATGTTGACTGCAGCTTTTCTCATAATGATCTCCATTAAGATGTTAAAGAGATCACACGATAGGGGGTCGCCTTGCCTGAGGCCTCGCTTAGTTTCGAAAGGTTCGGTAAGATCCTTACCAACTATAATTGCGGATTTGGTATTCGTCAAGGTCATCCTGCAAAGGCGTATGAGTTTTGCAGGAATACCAAGCTCAGACATTGATTCATAGAGTTTCTCCCGTGTCGGACTATCGAAGGCCGCCTTATAATCGATAAATAGATGATAGGTATCGATTTGTTTTTTCGTGTGTCTTCTCCAGGATTTGACGTAGCGAGAAAATCTGGTCAGTTGTCGATTTTCCAGGCCTAAAGTCACACTGGTATGGTCCAATCAGGTCAGCGATAATTGGTTTTAGTCTTTCGTACATTATACTTGATAGAACCTTATATGCTATGGATAAAAGGCTTATTCCACTGTAGTTGGCACAGATACTCGGGTCACCTTTTTTAAATATGGGACATAGTACACTGAGACTCCAATCGCCGGGCATGCATTCATCAAACAAATTTTGCTAATGAGGTGATGCATGCACCATCGCCGCCAGCCTTAAACAGTTCCGCCGGTAATCCATCGGCTCCTGCGGCTTTGTTGTTCTTAAGCCGGGCAATAGCTGTTCTGACCTCGACTTGGTTAGGCGGGGGGCAATCGACGTCGTCGTCCATATTGTGATCGATTGTCCCATCGTCATCGGATATCTCCCTTTACAGAGGGGGGCCCTGAACCATGTCCATTAGTTCCGTTTTTAACTTTTTGGTAGAATTTTCGGGCTTCGTTCTTCCTTCTGTATGTCTCAATTTTTTCACTCTCGCGCTTTCTCCGCTGCCGTTTCTTACGCCTAAAGAGACGGTCGGAAATGGGTTTCCACTGCGCATCAGGATCATTATCGGGAGGGGGTGGGTTCTGTGCCAAAAGTTGCGAGAGCTTCCTTGAGTAGGCTGTGGCTACCTCTGTTAATTGCAGCTTTCCGATGTCCAGCTTCCTCTGCGTCTGCTTTCGTACGATTTCCACTGTACTTAATCTTGTGCGAACCTTTGCTGCTACCATCGCATTTCCTGGATAGCGGTAATGTCAGCCTTATAACTTTCGAGGACATCTGCCAGTTGGGGGAAAAAACGGGGGAAAAAACTGCGTAATTTGGCAATCCTAGTAGAAGAGAACCAAAAAAAGTCGACGCGATTCACTCTAACGCATTTCTTTCCCGCGTCTGTGACGGTTCCAAGTCATTGCCCAAAATTCCCTCATTGCCACTTTCCATCTGGCAACCACACATCATCTGACAGCATCGACATAAGTCGATGACACGACCCATCTATTATTGCATCATGTGCAAAGAATGTGTGGAATGTTCCCAAACGACTTTTTATCTACACAAACTGTTTGTTTTGCACAAGACCACTGAATAACAAGCAAACGAAATACACATACGCACACACACATGCATGAAAGAATGCAAAATAACGGCCGGCAACATCACGTCACAGCAACAGCGTAGTTATTTCATTCAATTGTAATTTCGTCATCGAATCGTAAAGTCGTGTAAGGAAAAAGTCGTCTTCATTCAAGTAAAAGTCAAAAGTGGTACCGTTGATATTAGTGAAAAGTGAAACAGTCCAAGGTATAGGAAGGAGTCAATTCAAGAATCCAGGAATAGGAACTTTTTGGTCGAGACATCTGCTCCCAAACAACTGAGTAGGAGTATCCCATTTTCCACCCCTAAAATTCCGTCGAACTAGAAGCGGAACTAGGTAAGTGTGAACATGCAGCAGGAGAGGTTTAGAGGGAAGTCGCTTATATTTTCCTTTTTCCCCCCCAAATCTAGTGATCAAAACCGCATTTATTGCTGTAGCAAATTTATTGCTGTAGCAAATTTATTGCTGTATAATTTATTGCCGTATTACTTTATTGCCGTAGCAAATTTATTGACGTAGCAGAATTTCTGTTGGTTTTAAGCATTAACTCGTGCTGCAGAATTTGTAGGCAATATTCCGTGCTGCAGAAACCTTGAGCATTCCACAGTCATCCGTGCTGCAAAACGTTTAAGTATTCCACATAACCATTGTGGCAGAGTTTTCATTGTGTTACACACGCAAGTATTACTGCTGCAGAATTTCCAAGCAAGTGTGTCCCCTGCAAGACGAGAGCCGCCGAGGAAACGCGCTTCCCACCCTTCGTCAAGGCGGCAGTAAGTGCCAACCGTCGTAACAGACGTGGTGGAAGCGTCGTGCCCGGGGAGAATTCGGTCTTAAGCTAAAATTCGTGACCTTTAGGCCCGTTAGAAGTTCGAACAAACCCAGCAAGGCAACATTTTCGCCAGGAAAATTACTTCAGCATTCACCTACATTCAGTCAGCAACACTCATCGATCCTCAGAACATCGGTATACGCATTAAACATCCAAAAAGGGCAAGTAAGGTAAGTCCGTGATTCATTTTCACCCCCGGACTTACAAGTACCCTCGACGAAAGATAGGGCCGAAAATCAGGGAAATTAAAAGTTAAGAATCAAAAAGGTTTAGTCACTACGAGAATCTGAATAGTCAGAGTATAAAATATTGTAAACGGTGACAACATAAAACCTGGAAAAGAAAATATTAAAGTAAAAAAAAAAAGGATGAAATATAAAATGGTTCGAAATCAATAAAGACCAACCACAAATTACAATTACAATAATCAAACACGACATAAGAAGAAATTTTAAAGACCAGAAAGCGAGATTTAGAACATAAATTGGTCAATAACGCAGGACTAAAAGCATTAACTATAAAAGTAAAGTCCAAAATTTAGAAATCGAAAATCAGTGAGTAAGAGTGAAAAGTTAGTGAGAACCTAAAAGTGTGGCTAGGACAATATTTTGTTATAACACAAAATACTCTTCTAGTCAACGGAATAGTGAAAGTGTATTTCTAATATTGATATCTAACCGTGGTTATAATGAACCAGCACTTAAGCAATTTTTTAAGCGAATTATACGCTTCATTAACTTTTGTAACGTAGATTAAAGTGGAACATTAGAAATACATTTGCGAGATAAAGTTGAAGAATATAAAAAGCATTCCGTGTAACGTAATTTAAAAGGGAAAAGGAATACATTCTCTTCACTGTGATTTTAAAAGGCGAATTTGAGAAACGCCTATAGTAATTAAGTTAGTTCTGTAAGAAATACGGTCATAAGTGAAAAAGGCCAATTGAAAAGATTTGTAATAGCATATTAAAAAAATGTAAATATATGATTCGTTCGCCATAAACAAAAGTAATGATTTGGATAAAGAGTAAGGAGCGAACAGTGACTTTGACCCTCACGACTGACATATGCTAATATATGGGTACATATTCTTTTTCTAATTATATTGATTTATACCATACTTATATATACGATAGGCCAATTCGGGCCAAAAGTGAGTTCGACCGGGATACGGATCCCAGAACTAGCTCGGTAGTAGTACGTTTTGATTCGGTACTAAATAACGCATTTTAGCCATCGGTTATATGGCACATCGAACATATTAAAACGATATCGGGCGAAATTTAAAATTTTATTCGGAATACGAAACATAAAACCGAAAACTCGGTTCATGATATTCGAGACTTGACAGTAAGTTCTCCTTTTATTCCGGATAACACTTTTGGTTTAGGCTACAACGAGCATATTAAGTAACTAAGAGTAGGAATTGATTGAATTCACAAGAAAGTTGTTAAAGTGAATAATAATTTTAAGCAAGGCCTATACAACCCGTTGGTCTGTCAACGGGTATAATGATTAAGTTTCAATCTACCTATAAGAATAATTGTTTTGGTAGCGCTTCGCCCGTGGGGGCAACATTTTAATCAAATAAATTTTCACTGCGGTTTGTAGAAATAAGTATAGGAATGATAAGTTGAAATTAATTTTATTGATATTCCAGTAAGGGAATAATAAACTTTTGTAACGTTGTAAGAAGCGATTGTGTTTTTTAATATGGCTGAGTAAGCAGTCCATAATGGTAATAGGGGTAAACAACAGGTAAGCCTCTTTGGGGCAACTAACATTTTGGGACTCTGGACGTGAAGCAGAGTCATGGTGAAGTCGTAGGGACTTCATGAGGGTGGGCTACACTGACCACAACATCTGTCAGTGAAACTTTAATGACAAATAAGTTTACCCTACGTTCGCAAAAATCTTTTATTTTCTTCAAGGCAAACAATCATATGGTAATTTCGAATCGGTTTTGTTTTTCTTTTATTGTTTATCCATCCATCTAACGAAATATCCGTTCGGGCTCCGTTTTATTATTTTTATTATGTCGTAGGATATTGTGTGCTTTCGGTTCGTTTGTTTTTTTAGCCTTGGTATGTATTCTTGATGTTTGCCATGTCAGATTGTGTCGATGTCATTAAGTGGAAAGATCCCCCCCGTCCGGCGAGTTTACCAGCCCAGGCTTAAGCATGGCATACCAAGCAAGCCGCTTAATGATGTGTGACAGTAGGTTATTGACGTTGAATAAATCTCAGCAATCTGGCCAGTGCACAGTGACATAATGGCGTCCAACCCGATGTCTTCGCGATGAGGAATTAAGATGGGAATCATTTGTGTCGTTGTGTATTGTGGCGGTGACATAATTGGCGCCCAACGTGGGGCCCGAACGGTTATTTTTCGTTAGCCGTAGTTTAGTTTGAAAAGTTTATTTTTGTTCCTACGCGATACGTAAGTCCCGTCTAAGGAGTTATAAAGTTTCTTGACGCGTTGTGACGGATTTGCTACGGGGCAAAGATACTTTTTCGGTAGAATTTTTTGTTTATTTTCGGTTAGTGAAGTCTTGACTTGGCGTTTTAGTCCAAGACAATTGCTCATAATCGGTAATAGACTTAAATTTTTGTTTGATCCATTTTGATAGAGTAGAGTAGAGTCAATTATTTTTGTGTTTTGATCATGTTCACGTTGTCAGTCTTAACGTAAGTCCCGGTGGAAATTTTTAAATTTTAACCGCGTTGCGACGTTTTTGCCTGGTGCATGACTGACAAAGCTTTTGTTTACATCTAATAATCATTTCGTTTCGTAAGTGTCCGAGGACAGTACGTAAGTCCCGGATGAGATTTTAAATCGAACCGCGTTGCGACGAATTGTGTGACGGCATTCACGAGGAAACGGTTATATTATTTTTTTTGAGTTAATATTTAAATATAAAGTCAGTTTATAATTCAAGGTTACTACTAGTGCTAATGATTAGGCTGAATACGGTGAAAGTGTTCAGGCGAATCTGGAGGAGTGAGACACGTTAGGTGGCCACAGGCCTATAACGTTTGCCCTCGTCTTGATTCGCAGTAATCCTTCAAGTTCAGTATTCGAGTGATTTTGAGTTTGTTTTTGTAGTAAGTAAATTTTTGCGATCCTTATTTGTCAATAAGTTGCCCAAAGTAACTTACTTTTGTTTACCCTAATTACCATATACCATCGTTCAGTTTTTGAGATATAGTATTATTTTGAGTTTGATTTTTGGATGAAAGATTCCAAGTTTTGAGATTTAAGGCTTATGATTTTTGATATTTAGTTTCTGAGTTTTGATTTTGGATGAAAGACTCCAAGTTTGTATATATGATTTTTGGGTGAAAGACTCCAAGCTTTAAGATTTAGTTTTTGATTTTGAGATTTAAGTTTTAAGTTTTGTTTTTGGGTGTTTGATCCCGTTTTTGATTTAAGTTTTGGATGAAAGATTCCAAGTTTCGATTTAAGTTTTGGATGAAAGATTCCAAGTTTTTGATTTAAGTTTTGGATGAAAGATTCCAAGTTTTGATTTAAGTTTTGGATGAAAGATTCCAAGTTTTTGATTTAAGTTGTGGATGAAAGATTCCAAGTGTAGCATTTATATTGGGTGTTCGATAACGCATTTTTGATTTTGAGTTTTAGTTCTGATATTCTGATTTAGTATAGCTTTAGTTTAGAGTTCGAGATTTTTGAGTACATTTTGATCATTGAATGTTTTCGAGTTTTTGATCATCGAAATTTTTAAAGTTTTATTTTTGTAATTTATTTATGATTTTATTTGTGGCGGATTTATCACATTTATTCGTCAGTTGAATACTGACGGATAAAGTCTTATTCATATTAAACGCATCATACCAGCGTTTTCTAAGCTTGAAGTGAGCTTAATATTGTATTTGATTTTCGACCATAATTTATATTCTTTTGATTTCATTTGTTTTCGTAATTAACCCTTGATTTTCAGTTTGTCTTGCAATATTTTTCGACGACATCTTGATTTTCAGCGTGTTTTATTATATTCTACTACGACCTTTTCTGCATTTAGAGTTAAATTTTTCATCGCAAGTTGTTGCTTAACAAGCAACACTCGACGAACATTTAAATTTTTGCTTTCTCATTTCGATTACCCAAAAAGGGGTAATAACAACATTCAGTTGTTACCTTGTACTTCCAATTAGGGGAAGATTTTTTCGATTTTCGTTTCATTTTTGATTTTGTTTCACTGTTGATTGGCCATGCCTGTTAGAAGATCACCACTCACCGGAGGAACTGGAGGGGGTAACCCACCATTAGAGTCCACGGTGGAGGCTTTCTTCACAAGCAGCGTCAGTGCCTCTCACATACACTACAGCGGCAGGAACAGCTACTACGGCCGTGACTTCAACCCCGGTAACAACCAACGCTCCAAGAAGTAGGATTTATTCTGCGAGCGTAGACCAGCTACAGGAGACCGCGGTATGTCAGAGCAAGATGAATCTCCAGAGTCACCAGACTACAGCATGCTGACAGCGCGTCGAGCACTTGCTGCACGTGCGCGAATGGCAGATGCAACACCATCCGTGTTTGTAGAAACATCCAGAATTAACCCAGAACTACAGATGAATCCGGAAATGGAAACCGACCAGCAGAGAAGTGATGAAGCTTTAGTACGTCGTATTTTGCCAGCAATAGTGGAAGCCACTCGGCAATCGTTAGCCAGTAGCATGGGGAGTCAACCAGACGCTACATTACCACCCACGATTATACCAACCCAGGTGCATCGAGAGCTAACTCCGTTTGAGGATAGAACCCGTAGGCGACCTGAAATTGCAGAATATCAAGAGCAGGAAACAAGGAGTAGGCGAAACACAGAACCAGCTGAAAATTATACACGACGACTGGAGGCGGAGCGACCGTCAGGAAACGTCAGACCAGAATTAGTATCCATGATGGAGGTAGCGACAACCACCGGACAACAGCGGCCGTCAGACAATTTACCATTATCGACACCACGTTTCTGGCCTCCACGTGAATCAACACCACCCCCAGGCAATAGACCACGAAGGGAAGATATTCATCAGCAGCGTAGCCAGAGTTTTGGTGGCCACGAAGAATCTTCAAGTCGAGGAGGGCGAAAAGCTGATTTGACGAAATGGGGCATAAAATTCGACGGTACGAAGAAAACAATGAACGTACAGGAGTTCCTATACCGTGTTAATATTACATGCGAAGACAAAGATTGTGATGAATCTGAGCTGCTAAAGGATTTACATCATTTGTTGGAAGGACCAGCCCTGGAATACTATTGGAGTTGCAGGAGACTGAAGTGGAATCAGCTATAGAAGTGGATGCAATTGGAGGAGCAGTAAAAGTGACCTGCTGGAATTGCAAAGCTTTAGGGCACATGTTCAGAGACTGCCCGTCAACTATTAGAAACATCTTTTGTTACAAATGTGGACGAGAAAACACTGTAACACCCAAATGTCCATCATGTCAGGGAAACCCGTCCAGGAACCCACCTCAGACTGGGGAGGTGAGGTCCACACAGATTTAGACCCAGCCGTACCCAATTCAACTTTGGATGACCCAGCCCAAGATGTAATAGTTAAAAATGACACCAGTAGTAATAACATCGATAATAGCAACACAACTGGAAACAACTCAACAGGAAACAATACAATAGATAGCAGCACAGCAAGTAACAACACCAAAAGTGACAACAGTCTAGCTGAAAACGATATGGTAGGAAATTTGATCGAAAACAATGACAGCAGTACAATGAATAACAACGTAACAATTGACAACACCAATCAATGTCAAGAACCCAAAGGAGACGCAGTGGTGACAATCCTATGCAACAACAACCGCGAGGAGGTACCACAATCTATTCCGATTATAAAGAAAATTCGTCCAATACACCAGCGTATGGCTGAATACCGCCAAGTAAGAGAAAGAATCTTCGGAGAGCCGTCCGATAGGATCGATCGAGCGCGAATTCGTTACCAAAACGATGGCTGGTGCGAAGAGAAATTGCGGCTATCACATTGTTCGAAGGCAATGATAATAGATTTTATGCTAAGGTGAACATAGGAGGAACAGCAGTCGAAGGGCTCGTGGACAGCGGAGCGTCTGTAGCATGCCTAGGCAAAGGATGCCAGGAACTTGTTGCCCGAGCCGGACTAGAAATCCACCGTTTTGGTTCATCAGTCAAAACCGCCGATGGTAGCGCGCATAGAATACTAGGTCGAGTACGCGTGAAGGTATGTTCTAATAAACGGACAGAGGAAATTAACTTCTATTTGGTACCATCACTGGAACGTGCCTTATATCTGGGCGTAGATTTCATGAGGACATTCAAATTATTGACCAGCATAGAGAGTATTACCACTCAAGGGGTAGACCTATGCGGAGAAGTCGCTTCCTCGGAGGAGGTCCAAACTCACGTACTATCAGCTCGACAAAACGAAACGCTAGAAGCAGTAGTGCAGACATTTCCGTGCTACACGAAGAGAGGTCTCGGCAAAACGACACTAGAGACGCATTCGATCGATACTGGAGATGCAGTGCCAGTTAAAGATCGTTATTACCCTGTGTCACCGGCAGTGCAGACTCTTCTGTATGCAGAAGTGGATCGCATGCTAGACCTAGGAGTTATTGAAGTTAGCGAAAGTCCGTGGAGCCATCCCGTAACTTTAGTACGAAAGGGGGCCAAGAATCGGCTGTGCTTGGACGCGCGGAAACTTAATGTAAAGGATGCGAATCCACTTCCTCATATAGAGGGCTTGCTCAGCAGGTTAGGTGACACACATTACATCTCCAGTGTCGATCTTAAGGACGCGTTCTGGCAGATACCATTGGATCCATCCAGCCGGGAGAAGACAGCTTTTACGGTACCCGGAAGGTCACTCTACCATTTTAAGGTAATGCCATTTGGGTTGTGTAATGCAGCTCAAAGGCTTTGCCGATTAATGGATAGAGTGATACCTTCCGCCATCCGTGATCGCGTCTTCGTCTATCTGGATGATCTTCTGGTGGTATCTCCAGATTTCGAGTCTCACTTAGAGTTGTTGAAACAAGTTGCCAGTTGTCTCGAAAAAGCCGGATTGACAATCAACGTTCAAAAGTCAAAATTTTGCTTCCGTGAATTAAGATATCTAGGATACCTCGTCGGCGGCGGCCAAATTAAGCCAGATCCATCGAAAGTAGAAGTATCCGAAAACCCTCAAGCAGGTCAGGAGCTTTTTAGGCGCCACGGGTTGGTATAGGAAATTTATTTCCGATTATGCCACGATTGCAAGCCCGATTTCCGATACGCTGAAGAAAAGCAAAGCGTTTTGTTTTACGGAAGAAGTAAAAATAGCATTTGACGAATTGAAGAATGCATTAGTGTCGAGTCCAGTATTAGTACATCCTGATTTCCAACGACGATTTTTTGTGCAATGTGACGCGTCAGATCTTGGAATTGGAGCTGTACTGTCTCAAAAGGATGATGATGAAGGAGAACATCCAATAGCGTATTATTCGCACAAATTAACATCTGCTCAGCGCAACTACACCGTGACAGAGCGTGAATGCTTAGCGGTAGTTCGCGCGATAAAGAAGTTCAGACCCTTCATCGAGTTAATGGCCTTCACTGTGATCACGGATCACAGCAGCCTGAAGTGGCTGATGTCGCACCGTGATCTCAGTGGGCGATTAGCTCGATGGAGTCTACACCTACAGTCGTTTGATTTCGTGATAGAACATAGAAAAGGGAAGCTCAACGTTGTACCGGATACCCTATCGCGCTATGAAATGGAAGAAGTCTCGGCTGAAGTAATGCGCTTAATTGACTTCGAAGACAAATCCTTCAAGACTATCGAGTATGCAGATCTAGCTAAAACCATAGAGGAAAACGCAAGTAAGTTACCGGATGTAAGAGTGATTGACAACATAGTGTACAAAAGGACAATGCCTTATGACGGCATACCTTTACATGAGGACTTCGCATGGAAAGTATGGGTGCCGACAGAACTAACAGCGAGTATAATTGAAAAGGCTCACGATCCACCGCATGTAGCACATGGAGGTTTCCACAAAAAGTTAAAACGAATAAAGGAGTACTTCTATTGGCCACATATGAACGCGCAGGTAAAAACCTATGTGGACGCGTGTCAGATTTGTCGTGAAACCAAAACAGCCAACAGGACCCTAAGACCACCTATGGGTAAGGAGATAATCTCTCAACGACCATTCCAGCGAATATTTGTGGATTTCTTAGGACCATACCCGCGTTCCAAGAAGGGTAATAGTTACATTTTTATCATCCTAGACCACTTAACTAAATTTGTAATCCTTAAGGCAATGTCTAAGGCGAGCAGTAAAACGTAATACGTTTCCTTATTAACGAGATCTGTCATAAATTCAGCGCACCGGAGACAATAGTGTCCGATAACGGCAAGCAATTTATTAGCCGTGAGTTCAGCGATTTCACAACGAATTTTGGCATTAAACACCATCGTACTGTGGTACATTCGCCGCAGCCAAATGCATCAGAAAGAGTGAACCAGTCAGTCTTAGCAGCGATTAGATCATACATGAAGGAGGACCATCGCGAATGGGATCGCCATCTTTCCCAGATTGAATGCTCGCTACGATCTTCAGTACACAGCTCAACCAAAGTAACGCCATACTTTGCTCTGTTCGGAATGAACATGATTACGCACGGCAGCATGTATCAACTGGCAAGACGTTTGCAGAGTCTAACCGACATCGGAGAAGAATCAGTGCCCAAGTCGGTGGCACAAGAATTGATAAGGTCCAAAATTCAAGAAAACTTGCACCGAGCGTATGAAAAGAACGAGCGGACGTATAATACCAGATGTAGACAAGTTAAATTCATTCCTGGTCAGGAAGTTTACAGGCGGAATTTCCAACAAAGTTCTTTCAAGGATAATTTCAACGCCAAGTTAGCACAAAAGTTCATAAAGTGCAGGATTTTGAAACCTATCGGTAATAGTTTGTATGAGCTCGAAGATCTGAAAGGCAAACGTCTAGGAGTATTTCACGCGAAAGACCTGAAGCAGTAGTGTATGTGAGATAGCAATTGACCGTATGTTTACTCAAAGGATGAAGAACATCTTATTACACCTGTTGATATAATGAAGTTTAGGCTAACCAAAAGTTCAGTATTGACTTATTTTTTTTTTGTTTCACTGAAGGTAAATTAAAACCTAGACCTTTACATTTTTAGGCCAATGTGGACCAAAGCCGGAGGGATACGTGTTACCCTCTGCGTTGCATAGTATCCTCGGGAGCAGCAGACACATTGGCATAGGAATTGTGGAGATCAATTTACCAAATTACTCGCGTCAATACTCATCTTTTCAAGCCCTGTGAGGATAGTGTTGGTTAACAGCTTGCGAAGGGAAGTTTCTATAGATAGGGCCCGGACAGATAATGGTATTTCTCTCTGTTTAGTCGCTCCAAAGTACTTAGGGGTATCTTTCTTTTCGTATACTTACAGCGCAATACTATCAAGACTCTTTTTTCAAGACAAGTAGAAATGGCATCTATGCCTGAATGTAGTATTTGTCTGGCGACATTGACGGATGATAATCCGCAGGTTTCCGTGTCCAATTGTGGGCACGTTTTTCATCGTGGGTGCCACGAAACCCCGTATGCAGACATCCGGACTACAGCGTTCAAGCTATATACTTGGGTTACGGCGCAGCAGAGCCTGGTCCCACTCCCCAAGAGATAGCGACCCTTCGGGAAAAATTGCACACAAGCGTGCTAGAACGTGCACAGGCACAGGCTGAATCCGTCCGTAACCAGGATGCCTACGTACAGCTACGGGTGCAGCATGATTTACACCTAACTACGTGGCGCAGGCAAGAAGAGTCATTGCAGTTGGTGAATGCACAACTGCGCGAGGAAAAGCGTCGCTTACAAAACACGATATGAAGCGGAGAACGCCGCTCTAAGGCGTCAAGTCAGTGAGGCCGACGGTCTTTATCGTTCGCGAGTGGTCGGATTGGAGCACTGTGTGAAACAGCTGCAGGCGCAATTGGCCGCGCTGAGCACAGAGAATGAGGCGTTAAAAGTCCAGCAACAAGATCATGCCCTCCAGCTTCATGACATCTAGAAGCAAAACCTCGACTATGCGCGTGGGCAAGAAGTAGCCAAGAGCAAGTATAAGGAGAGCATCCTGCGGAAGAAGCAAATTGGGTATGCTGATACTAAAGCAGCGATCAGGGGATTTCCGAAGACTGTGACCAGTGACCCTCGTGGTCAGATTGTGAAAATTCTGGCATCTCCCACGCTCCCCAAGACTTCGAAATTCACGCATGTTCTCAATTGGTGGCGCAGCCTGGAATCTACCAAGTGATCGTGGAATGTAAGGTTCCCGGTCTAAAATTCGAACTCCTTACCAACTTCCCGAAGTTACGAGATAGTGGACGCGCCGCTCTACGCGAACTCCATATCAAGGATAGCGTAGCGGTGTCCAACTTGTACAAGGAGGCAGGAACTCGAATTAAGGGTAGAAGAGGTGTCCAGTACATGCGGATCATGGAAGACCAGGTCATTATCCACCTATGCGGTGAAGCTAGCCTACGCGAAACAGAAAACATCGAGCAGGTGGAGGAAATTGCTGAGCTTTTGCCGAATACATCCCAGCTTCAGTCCGGCTCGAGAAGATCACGTCGTTGAATAGACATGACAGTTAGCACCACCTAGGCATTAGGAGAAGGGGGTTTAGCTAGGTAGACCAAGTGTAGGGGGAAGTCCACGAGAGTCGCTCCACCGAGGGACCCAGTACCGTCTCTAGGGATAGTCTCTGGTACCTCAGGTGGCGATAACTTGTCCACAAAACCCCATGATCACTGGCCTTCCGAACTTAGTTTTCCCTCCCATCGCTCGCCATTGCTGTCTTCTAGATGGTTGGGTTTGTAACGGTTCCAAGTCATTGCCCAAAATTCCCTCATTGCCACTTTCCATCTGGCAACCACACATCATCTGACAGCATGGACATAAGTCGATGACACGACCCATCTATTATTGCATCATGTGCAAAGAATGTGTGGAATGTGCCCAAACGACTTTTTATCTACACAAACTGTTTGTTTTGCACACGACCACTGAATGACAAGCAAACGAAATACACATACGCACACACACATGCATGAAAGAATGCAAAATAACGGCCGGCAACATCACGTCACAGCAACAGCGTAGTTATTTCATTCAATTGTAATTTCATCATCGAATCGTAAAGTCGTGTAAGGAAAAAGTCGTCTTCATTCAAGTAAAAGTCAAAAGTGGTACAGTTGATATTAGTGAAAAGTGAAACAGTCCAAGGTATAGGAAGGAGTCAATTCAAGAATCCAGGAATAGGAACTTTTTGGTCGAGACATCTGCTCCCAAACAACTGAGTAGGAGTATCCTATTTTCCACCCCTAAAATTCCGTCGAACTAGAAGCGGAACTAGGTAAGTGTGAACATGCAGCAGGAGAGGTTTTAGAGGGAAGTCGCTTATATTTTCCTTTTTCCCCCCCAAATCTAGTGATCAAAACCGCATTTATTGCTGTAGCAAATTTATTGCTGTATAATTTATTGCCGTATTACTTTATTGCCGTAGCAAATTTATTGACGTAGCAGAATTTCTGTTGGTTTTAAGCATTAACTCGTGCTGCAGAATTTGTAGGCAATATTCCGTGCTGCAGAAACCTTGAGCATTCCACAGTCATCCGTGCTGCAAAACGTTTAAGTATTCCACATAACCATTGTGGCAGAGTTTTCATTGTGTTACACACGCAAGTATTACTGCTGCAGAATTTCCAAGCAAGTGTGTCCCCTGCAAGACGAGAGCCGCCGAGGAAACGCGCTTCCCACCCTTCGTCAAGGCGCCAGTAAGTGCCAACCGTCGTAACAGACGTGGTGGAAGCGTCGTGCCCGGGGAGAATTCGGTCTTAAGCTAAAATTCGTGACCTTTAGGCCCGTTAGAAGTTCGAACAAACCCAGCAAGGCAACATTTTCGCCAGGAAAATTACTTCAGCATTCACCTACATTCAGTCAGCAACACTCATCGATCCTCAGAATATCGGTATACGCATTAAACATCGAAAAGGGCAAGTAAAACACCATCACCCCAAAGGACAAGTAAGGTAAGTCCGTGATTCATTTTCACCCCCGGACTTACAAGTACCCTCGACGAAAGATAGGGCTGAAAATCATGGAAATTAAAAGTTAAGAATCAAAAAGGTTTAGTCACTACGAGAATCTGAATAGTCAGAGTATAAAATATTGTAAACGGTGACAACATAAAACCTGGAAAAGAAAATATTAAAGTAAAAAAAAGGATGAAATATAAAATGGTTCGAAATCAATAAAGACCAACCACAAATTACAATTACAATAATCAAACACGACATAAGAAGAAATTTTAAAGACCAGAAAGCGAGATTTAGAACATAAATTGGTCAATAACGCAGGACTAAAAGCATTAACTATACAAGTAAAGTCCAAAATTTAGAAATCGAAAATCAGTGAGTAAGAGTGAAAAGTTAGTGAGAACCTAAAAGTGTGGCTAGGACAATATTTTGTTATAACACAAAATACTCTTCTAGTCAACGGAATAGTGAAAGTGTATTTCTAATATTGATATCTAACCGTGGTTATAATGAACCAGCACTTAAGCAATTTTTTAAGCGAATTATACGCTTCATTAACTTTTGTAACGTAGATTAAAGTGGAACATTAGAAATACATTTGCGAGATAAAGTTGAAGAATATAAAAAGCATTCCGTGTAACGTAATTTAAAAGGGAAAAGGAATACATTCTCTTCACTGTGATTTTAAAAGGCGAATTTGAGAAACGCCTATAGTAATTAAGTTAGTTCTGTAAGAAATACGGTCATAAGTGAAAAAGGCCAATTGAAAAGATTTGTAATAGCATATTAAAAAAATGTAAATATATGATTCGTTCGCCATAAACAAAAGTAATGATTTGGATAAAGAGTAAGGAGCGAACAGTGACTTTGACCCTCACGACTGACATATGCTAATATATGGGTACATATTCTTTTTCTAATTATATTGATTTATACCATACTTATATATACGATAGGCCAATTCGGGCCAAAAGTGAGTTCGACCGGGATACGGATCCCAGAACTAGCTCGGTAGTAGTACGTTTTGATTCGGTACTAAATAACGCATTTTAGCCATCGGTTATATGGCACATCGAACATATTAAAACGATATCGGGCGAAATTTAAAATTTTATTCGGAATACGAAACATAAAACCGAAAACTCGGTTCATGATATTCGAGACTTGACAGTAAGTTCTCTTTTTATTCCGGATAACACTTTTGGTTTAGGCTACAACGAGCATATTAAGTAACTAAGAGTAGGAATTGATTGAATTCACAAGAAAGTTGTTAAAGTGAATAATAATTTTAAGCAAGGCCTATACAACCCGTTGGTCTGTCAACGGGTATAATGATTAAGTTTCAATCTACCTATAAGAATAATTGTTTTGGTAGCGCTTCGCCCGTGGGGGCAACATTTTAATCAAATAAATTTTCACTGCGGTTTGTAGAAATAAGTATAGGAATGATAAGTTGAAATTAATTTTATTGATATTCCAGTAAGGGAATAATAAACTTTTGTAACGTTGTAAGAAGCGATTGTGTTTTTTAATATGGCTGAGTAAGCAGTCCATAATGGTAATAGGGGTAAACAACAGGTAAGCCTCTTTGGGGCAACTAACATTTTGGGACTCTGGACGTGAAGCAGAGTCATGGTGAAGTCGTAGGGACTTCATGAGGGTGGGCTACACTGACCACAACATCTGTCAGTGAAACTTTAATGACAAATAAGTTTACCCTACGTTCGCAAAAATCTTTTATTTTCTTCAAGGCAAACAATCATATGGTAATTTCGAATCGGTTTTGTTTTTCTTTTATTGTTTATCCATCCATCTAACGAAATATCCGTTCGGGCTCCGTTTTATTATTTTTATTATGTCGTAGGATATTGTGTGCTTTCGGTTCGTTTGTTTTTTAGCCTTGGTATGTATTCTTGATGTTTGCCATGTCAGAATGTGTCGATGTCATTAAGTGGAAAGATCCCCCCCGTCCGGCGAGTTTACCAGCCCAGGCTTAAGCATGGCATACCAAGCAAGCCGCTTAATGATGTGTGACAGTAGGTTATTGACGTTGAATAAATCTCAGCAATCTGGCCAGTGCACAGTGACATAATGGCGCCCAACCCGATGTCTTCGCGATGAGGAATTAAGATGGGAATCATTTGTGTCGTTGTGTATTGTGGCGGTGACACGTCATGACTTGATTATTTCATACTTTACGTAATTTTATTTAAATATGGTTGGAATTTCTATAGTTAGGTATAATAACATCATCAGAAAACTGGTCGTGTATTGAAATATTCAACGAAGAGAGGCAGATAAATGACGCCTTTCACTCGGTTTCTTTGTTGGCATTCCAATCCATGAGTAAATGTTCTTCTCTATACCATAGTTGCTTTATGATATAAACAAAGACGATCTAGAACATAGGTCGGCACAAAGAGAGGCAGTAAAAATATGTGTGTGTTTTTGTGAGAGTATTTTGAGCGCACTGGGATAAATTTGGTGCTACATACAGTGGTGGCCAAAACATTAGCAACGAAGTTGTCTTATTTTAATAAAAAAGTTTCCTACATACATTTACATTGTACATACATTTGTATTTTTGTACATACATTTGTATTTTTGTACATAATTAAATATTATTAAATTTAGTCAAATATAAAATTGGTTAGTAAATTCAAGATAAATTTAAATGAATGAATGAATTAATACAGAAATGAAATTAAAAATTCTGAAAAGAGATTTAAAAAAATTATTTATTTCTGTCAACAAAATCAATAAGTTTGACGATGTTAATTTCTTTTTCGTAACACTTTATTTTTAGCAACATACAAGGCATTGTACTTCTTCACTGTGCTGATCTAGAATTAGACAACCAGAAGATGTGCGCAATTTGGCAACCCTGGTAAAAGAGAACCAAAAAGTGCTAGTAATTTACTCTAAGGTATTTCTCTCACGCGTCCTATCTTGATTATTTCATACTTTTTGAATAGTTTATGTAATTTTACTTCAACATGGTTGGAATTTGTATAGTTATATACAATAACACTATCAAAAAGCTGTTCGTGTATTGAAATAATCAATGAAGAGGGTAAGAGAGAGACCAGAGAATGACCAGGGTTTCACTCGTTGTGTTTGTTGGCATTTATGTGAAGAGAAATTTTGATTGTCTACTTGTACATCGTCTTTGATATAAAATATCCATAAAGCAACTATGGTATAGAGAAGAAAAATTACTCATGGAGTGGAATGCCAGCAAAGAAAACGAGTGAAGCGTGTCGTTTCTCTGCTCGCACTATTACTCTCTTCGTTGAATATTTCAATACATGAGCAGTTTTCTGATGATGTTATTTTATATAACTATAGAAATTCCAACCATATTTAAATCAAATTACATAAAGTATGCAAAAAGTATGACATAATCAAGTTATGACGCGAGAAAGAAATACGTTTAAGAGAATCGCGTCGACTTTTTTGGTTCTCTTCTACTAGGGTTGCCAACTTGCGGTGGTTTTTTCTTCTCTACTTGTATATCCAGTTTGAAATAACAGTGTAGCGTCGCACGGGCATTGCAGATTCTGGCCCATTTGAGCGGAAGCTAAAAAAATTATTGAGATTCCAGCATTGTAAAAATGTGAAATATTGGTATACCTGAATGCCGCTTTACAAACTTTGGCAAAATCCCTTTTTTGTTTTTCTTTTCACAAATTAATGCCGCACTGTGTCCAGTCGGAATTCGGCTGTCTCGCCGCAGTTCTTGATATTCACAAAGTGGATGTACAAGTAGAGAAGAAATAATGGAGCTTATCTATTATAGCCCCACTCTCCCAAAAAGAGGGTAGCAGAACACATTATTGTAAACAAAAAATGTTAAATAAAAAAATTGGCGACGAGCCCTATTTTGGGAGTTGCGGACCGTCAAAGTTTAGGTATATGCAGAGATTTTGTGATTCCAACTACTTCTGGGAGCCAATTTGTCAGTTGTTTTATATAAACATAATAATATAAAATAATTTTTATTTTTTGGCAAGTTTACATGCAGTATTTGAGAAGTTTTCCTAAGCTTTCCAACGGTACCTATATTGCCATATTCAACCGGAAAAAATTAACCATATAGGGGTATATATTCATAGTTCGGGGCCACGTAATCCGAGAAATATGGGCGATCGCCAAAAAATTTATATATTTTCTTTGAACGACTAGTGTGTGTGTGTGTGGAAAAAGTGTGGAGCCGATACGACAAGAGGGGCTATTCTAGATATAAGCCGAAATAATCATAACTTGGATTACTTCATTGCTAAAGGTCCAATTAGTCTTGACGGTTGACGGTTAACGTTCTACTCAATATTGCGCGGCTAGTTGAGACGGTTAGACAGTAGAAACACCGAGCAATACTATAAGAGTGTGCACTAGTTGCTTTTTGTACTAACGAGTTCCGAGACCTACGAGGAAAACATATAGAGAATGAGAGCAATCTTTAATTTTTAACAAGTTTCGTGTTAATTGGGATCTACACAAATAACTTTACTGTAACACTTCATTACATTTAGATTTTTTCCACTGAATATGCCTTTTTTCACACTTCTTTTTCCAGGTTTGCTCAGCTAATTTACCTCGAAATCTTTCCACTTTTGTGCAAGTCGCTTTGTATGGGAATGTTACCGTATGGTTGGATTAAGCAGCAAGAAAATAAGATGTCAATATTTTCTTCCAAAATGATCTAAATTTTGTTCAGCCCGGCTTGTAGGTTCTGTGCTTATATTCCAATCAGCTTACAAATAAATTTTCACAATCAGATCTTAACGATTATCTTAAACAGCACTCAAAAGTTCATTAAAAGGTTGGTATACACATCACTGTCGTTGTAGAAACTAAGATGGAATTGTTTCTACTTGGTCATGCCCACCCCATATGCCACAACAGCATCCTTGGCTAACACCTGACCGTAACTTTTGGTGTTAGCCCCAAAATTAGCAAAGCGTAAAGCTTCTAGTTAACCTTATCCATGGTTATAGTATTCCTCATCAATCAAATATTCACCAATCCTTGGTACAATAAATTTTATTTATTTCAAACAACGTGCATTTCAGTTCACTTATATTTAGGGCTTATAGCCGATATGAAAATGTTCTCAAAATTCATTAATTTTGATAAATGTTATCAATTGGCATATTCACAAAGAAGAGAAATACAGAAGTTGTTATCGAACATAACCTTGTTTTATAAAAATTGGGTTTAAATTCAGATTTCAATATTTTTCGCACATAACCTCAATCACGATCAAAAGAATTAGAAAACAGATCGACGTACGTTTTTCCATCCACATGGGAAGACAGCCGATGATCAATTTAATTATGGTTCTGCAGTTATTTATGCATGTTCACGTCCGTCCGTTATTGAGCACTCAAGATCGTCGATGACGCAGGTTTCTATTTTGGTATGTTTGTGATGTCGATTTTAGAGATATTAAAATCGTGTGATCGGTCTGTTAAAAATAGAGAAGATTATTAATACAGGTATATAATGATTATTTAAATGTTTATGCCAATGAATTATACCAATATGTAATTCAGTATATATATATATATCTATATATATAGGTAGGCTACTTATTAAATTTACTAAATTTATTAAATATATGAAATATACTTAGACTTATTTGACCGATTTTAATTTGTCTTAGACTTAGTTGTAACAAATGCAGAAATGGTTCTCGCCAGAGACAGGTCCTCTATTTTGCCAACAGCCTCCAAGATCAGGCACAATTTCAATAAGGGGAATGCCGCTTTATCACGTGTTGCTTTTTTTTGTCACTTGCAACTCCCGTTTAGAGACACCCAATTCCAATGGCATTTGGCGATTCTGCGCTCGTTGTTATTCTGGCCAACTGGAGTGTGTTTGCGCAACAATATGTTCCAAAGAAAAGATAATGGTGAGATGGTGGTGAGATGCAGCTGGTTATTAGGGTGTTCAAATGGGAACGCCCTTTACTTGCCAGGAATTTTGTGGTCTGGAGGAATGAATGCTTTCCTCGCGGCGATCACCAGTGTCGACTCTTGCCTCCTTTGTAGTCCCAAAGATTTGTGTCGAAGCCTGGGTATCATCAGGAATTAATTATCTCACTTACCATAAGTTTTAACTATTTACCCTTACCTGAACGACTGCTTGCGATGATAGACAATTAGAAATGAAAGCATCACATGAATTTGGTTTCCATGATACCCACACTAGAGAATGAAAGAATGTAAAGATTAAATGAATTACAGCTCCAGTGTGGTTGTAAGAGGTACAGTTATACATCGATCATTTCGTTAATAAGCTCCTCCCTTTTTTTTTGTTTTTCGTTTCAACATTCCTTCTTTTTCCGCAACGACAGTGATGTTGATATAATAATAAAGCATTATGACATTTCGTTTGCCAGGGATGGAATACTCATCTGGTAACGTAACAACACCAAGGCAATTGACGAACTCCGAGAAGACAATTGGTTTGGGAATAGTTTGGCCGTATTTCGTATTGTCCACGTGTGGCTCGACCCACATCTCGCCTTGTTTCTAGCCGGGCATATTACTCACACGCGCAAATCTTTTGCGTGAAAAACGCCTAGTATTTTGTCTTGTAGATTTGTCAACTTGTAAAAATTATTACAAACTAGAGAATGCACGCGAGCTTTGATATACTTCGGAGCCAGCTTCGCATTAAACAGTTTACCGAAATCGCTAAGCTGGAAGTTACGTCTGAATACTTCATCACCTGGTTTAAATCGAGGTTGTCGTTGGCTCCTGAGATTGTAAATCCGGGCTTATTTGTCATATGCCTTGTGCAAATTTTTAACAATGGTATGATCAATCATCTTCATTTTATCAGCTGTTGGTATTACTTGGAGTTCAGTGTCATTAATCATATTCAGTTTTTTAAGTACCTGGTACGCAGATCCGTGAACGATCATATGCCTGCCGAACAGCGCGTAATAGGGAGACATACCTATAGCTGAGTGTACTGAGCTTCGCAAAGATGTTCCTATCGCCACCAAATTGTCATCCCAGTCCGTTTGGTCACCTTTTATATAGGAGCGAATAGCTGCCAAAACTGTGCGATTAACGCGTTCGGAGGCATTACTCTGCGGAGCATATGATGCGTTAAACATGTGTCTTATTGAATATGATTTGGTCATTTCAGCAAACTCCTTGCTGACAAACTGTTTGCCGTTGTCGCTGTGTATAAGTTCTGGCACACCGAAAATTGCAAAAATCTGATTTTCCAAAAATTGTATAATGCTGGTTGCATCCGCTTTTCGCAAGGGCTGCAGGAACACGAATTTGCTGAAATGATCAAGAGCTATAAAGATGTTCGTATGGCCTTTCTTGGAGCCAGTCCTTATCCAGTCCGAGGAGATCTATATACATTTTCTGGGATGGCCTTTCCACTATCGTCTCATTGCCCATCGGAGGTCTTGTTATATAGTTGGGCGCTTTTGACATTTTGCAAATTTCGCATCGGCGTATATACTCACGCACCTGTATAGGCATATTAGGCCAGTAATATTTCTCTCGAAGGCGACTTAGGGTTTTAGTTATACCACCATGGGCCGCTTGTGGCGGGTTATGAGCTCCAGCAATTAATGATTCCGTCAGTTCGCTAGGTATCCACAATTTCCAAATTGATGTGTCCACCGACTCAGATCCGGATGGAAAATCAGTTGTCCTGTAGACTAAATTCTGTGATACCTAGATATCTGGCAGAGTATCCTTGTTGGCCTCACACTGGTCTCGGGGATCTCTGTAGTCATTCGCTTCAAATTCAGGAGCATCGAGATCCACATCTATCACACACAGATCCAATGCGGAAACATGTTCTGAAAATGACCGCGAGAGAGCATCTGGCACCACATTCTCTGACCCCTTTCGATGCTTGATCTCAAAATCATACCCCGCCAGCGACAAGCTCCATCTAGCTAGCCGGCCCGATAGGTCTCTCTGGTTCATTAACCATCGTAGGCTAGCGTGGTCAGTGATGATCTTGAAAGGTTGCATTTCCAGGTACGGTCGAAACTTTTTCACCGCCTCTACAGCTGCCAGACACTCAAGCTCGGTCACTGAGTAATTCCTTTGTGCTTTGTTCAATTTCATCGAGTAGTAGAATATGGGTCTCTCTGCTCCGTCCTCATCTGCCTGACACAGGACTGCTCCGATTCCAGTGCAGGATGCATCACACTGGACAATAAATGGCTTGCTGTAGTTTGGGTGTACCAAGACTGGTGTTGTAGAGAGCGCCAACTTTAGCTGTTCCATCGCGCTTTTAGCCGCTTCTGTACATACAAATTTTTTATTTGATTTCTTGATAAGGTCGGACAATGGAGCGGCTAATGTTGAGTAGTTCTTAACAAATTTCTGATAGTATCCGGCCATTCCCAGAAATCTTCTTACCTCCCGGACACTACGTGGATCGCTAAATTGTCTTATACAAGCAACTTTTTCATCGGTGGTGCGTATTCCTCCGTTTCCAATCGAGAACCCAAGATAATTTACCTCTTTTACACAGAATCTTGATTTTTCAACATTTATTGTGAGTCCGCTCTTTTTTATGTAGCCGGCCACTTCCTCTAAAAGTTTCATGTGTTCCTCAAAAGATCCTGAGAACACCAACAGATCATCGAGGTAAACGAAGACTCTTTCCCTTAATCGAGCCGGAATCACAACATCCATCAAGCGCATCATCGTCTGTGGGGCATTACAGAGCCCAAACGGCATGACCGTATACTGGTACAACGGTCTACCAGCTACTGTGAATGCGGTCTTGTCCCTACTCGATCTCTCGAGCGGAATTTGCCAAAATGCATCCTTCAGATCAATGGCAGAAATATACCACGTATCTGAAAGACGCATCAGGAGCCCTTCTATGTGCGGAATCGGATACGCATCCTTCACCGTGACGGCATTGAGACCACGACTGTCGATGCACACGCGAGTCTTCCCAGGCTTCACCACTGTAGCCACTGGAGAAGACCAAGGACTCTGACATGGCTCAATGACTCCAAGATGCAGCATGCGGTCCAACTCAGCAAACAAAAGGGCCCCTTTCGCTGGGGAGATCGGGTAGTGACGACGTTTGATCGGTAGGGCTGACCCTGTGTCGATTTTGTGTTCGAGCAGATGTGTTCTCCCGAGACCGAGCTTAGCAAAAGACGGGAACAGTTGTATGACTTCCTCTAGTCGATGTTTCTGAGTTCTTGTGAGCATGTGAGAATTTGGATCCGACTCAGGCTCTATATCCTGAATTGCTGAGACTAACCCCACATCTAGGCCAAAAAGTTTCCAAAAATTGAATCCCAAGTATAACTCTTGATGAAGACCAGGCGCTACGTAGATGGTAATATCCTTTGTTTCTCCTTTCCATGTGATAGGTGCGACCAGTTTGCCAATGACCATAACAGGTGTTCCTCCAGCTGTCTTTATTGACGACTTAAAGTTATCAAAATCAATTTTATGTTTCTCCAGGAATTGTAGAGATCCAGCTCCTAATACAGTGACACTAGCTCCACTATCTAGCAATCCCTTTACAGTCTCACCAAATATTTCGACGTCAGCAAATGGTCTCAAATCATTTCCCCCAATTTCTTTAGCCAACAACACCCTTTCGACCTGACGATGTTCCAACCTTAATTCTCTATGTCGGTTGCGTGTTCTTATAATCCGCGGAGAAATCTGGACATGATTTTCAATTTCAGCTGTATTGTCAAAAATACGTTCCCTTGCCTCATGATATTTTCTCCATCTGTCGTTAAATGATTGGTGAAATTGTGATGGGATGCTACTTACGTCTGCGCTAGGAATAGATGTGGTTATAGTCTGTGAATTTTTACTAAACAAGTTTTTATCAAAAGAATTTTTATTAACTGAAGTTGTATATCCGGGTAAAAAGATTAGTTTGTGGGGCTCCCGGTCGCTCCGCTCCTCTTCCAGTTTTTTCCTTGGCAATTTGGGCAGTTTGACACAACGTAGTCGTCTAAACCGCATCTATAGCAAAATATCCGGTTGGATTTTTGCATACAGTTGACTGCGATGTGTCCTATTTCTTTGCAATCAAAACAGGTAAGTTGAGAATCGTCCGGGGTATATCGTGTGATTTTACCAGGTCCGCTAGTCAATGCTTCGACATGTTCTTCTTCTTCCTCGCAGGTACCCAGGACTTCATCGACAAAATCTATTTCATTCACTCGAGGCTTATAAATGTTTCTCCGTTGTGACTCAATTTTCATAACGGCCTTTTCCGCTGGACGACATTGCTTCAGAAATTCAGGTAAGCTTGTGGTCATTGAGGAGTGTATAAAGATCGTCAATTTGCTACACGCATTTCTTTTCATGATTTCAATCAAGTCTCTATCTGACCTTTCATTTTGCATCCTTTCATTTTGATCAAATGTTTCGTTGGGACGTTGTACTCGATTCATAAGCTGGTGTTCTAAATCACAGTCTGTCTCGGCCGTACGAAAATGATCCTCCATGGCTTTCTTCATTCTGCTCCATGATGCATTTGGATTCTTTGGAATCCATTGAAAGTACCATGATGCCGCTACACCTTTTAAAAACATATATAAATTCCGAGCAACTTCGTTGAATGTATAGTTCTGTGAGATGGCAATGTATTCTACTCGTTTAAGGAACTCATCTATGTGTAACCCTGTTCCATCCCCTGTAAATTGCAAATTCCATCGATGCATTTCAAGTCGTTTAAAGGATTCATTGGTATTATTTAATTGCAGTTGCTGTAGGACTTCATTAATGTCCTGCATATTACTGGATGAACGATGATCTTCCATTTCGACTGGTGGTTCTCGATTAGGGATCATTGGTGGTTCCAATGGAACTGACGACACCGACGCGTTGCTGTTGTTGTTTCTGCGATTATTACCCCTTTACGGACGCCTACCCCTTGATGATCTTGGTGGAAGGTCCTGTGGAAATGCTGGAAGTCTAGCTTCAAAGAGTTGAGATAACGATTCGGTTAATCTAGCCACTAATCTGGCTTCGGCCTCTGGT
This sequence comes from Phaonia tiefii, assembly GCA_963931995.1. Lineage (NCBI taxonomy): Eukaryota > Metazoa > Arthropoda > Insecta > Diptera > Muscidae > Phaonia > Phaonia tiefii. The sequence continues at coordinate 253,733,823 of OZ008367.1, read as the reverse complement.
GAAATCTCCGACGGAACTTGAGTCCTGTCAACCACATTGTTACCGCCTTCAGCCATGATATGCGCGTTGTCTGTCCTTGCTGTTAAATTATACTGTTCTTCGCCTTCGTGTTGTAATTCACAGAAGATTTGCGTATTTTCTGCACTGGAAAAACCTAGAAATGATGATGCACTGTCGCCAGACTCAACACTAGGACGAGGAGTACTCGCACTTGCCTGTTCTTGCAAATGTCCAACAGCCTTTGAAAACAGCCTTGTAGTCGGACGCGATGAACTCATTAGCCTCCTCTACTATATGTACAACCAAGTGCAAAAGCTACTACCAAAACAAAGCCTTCAAATTCTCAGTCACCAAATTCAATTCAAAACGTAGAATTTTATTTAAAGTTCTTTTCAAATTCTTTTCAATTATATTTGTTTGAGGAATACTAACTAATGGATAAAGTCAACAATATTTAAACGACAGTGATCTAATCCCGCATGTAGAACAATCGAAAATATCAACTACCAAATACCATTGCGTATCAGCCAACATTTAGGATTAATACTACGAAAATCCCATAAGCCCGAAAGTCCGCGCACAATACATAACCGCATACATCAGTATATGAGATGCCCGTATTTTCCAACTTTGCAGTCATAGATGTGTATACCTAATCGTTCAAAAATAACAAACAACAAAACAATAGACTAATGTGCACAATTGTTCACCATTCACTCATTCAATAAACAAGATACCCAATAGTATCACACAATTTAATTGACATTATCTTTCAACAATTCTTTCAATGTATTTCGTATGCCAGAGCATGTGGTTACAATTCTGTTGAGTTGCAATCACAGACTCGTTCTTCGTTGGGCGCCATTTTGTTACCGTATGGTTGGATTAAGCAGCAAGAAAATAAGATGTCAATATTTTCTTCCAAAATGATCTAAATTTTGTTCAGCCCGGCTTGTAGGTTCTGTGCTTATATTCCAATCAGCTTACAAATAAATTTTCACAATCAGATCTTAACGATTATCTTAAACAGCACTCAAAAGTTCATTAAAAGGTTGGTATACACATCACTGTCGTTGTAGAAACTAAGATGGAATTGTTTCTACTTGGTCATGCCCACCCCATATGCCACAACAGCATCCTTGGCTAACACCTGACCGTAACTTTTGGTGTTAGCCCCAAAATTAGCAAAGCGTAAAGCTTCTAGTTAACCTTATCCATGGTTATAGTATTCATCAATCAAATATTCACCAATCCATGGTACAATAAATTTTATTTATTTCAAACAACGTGCATTTCAGTTCACTTATATTTAGGGCTTATAGCCGATATGAAAATGTTCTCAAAATTCATTAATTTTGATAAATGTTATCAATTGGCATATTCACAAAGAAGAGAAATACAGAAGTGGTTATCGAACATAACCTTGTTTTATAAAAATTTTGTTTAAATTCAGATTTCAATATTTTTCGCACATAACCTCAATCACGATCAAAAGAATTAGAAAACAGATCGACTTCCACATGGGAAGACAGCCGATGATCAATTTAATTATGGTTCTGCAGTTATTTATGCATGTTCACGTCCGTCCGATATTGAGCACTCAAGATCGTCGATGACGCAGGTTTCTATTTTGGTATGTTTGTGATGTCGATTTTAGAGATATTAAAATCGTGTGATCGGTCTGTTAAAAATAGAGAAGATTATTAATACAGGTATATAATGATTATTTAAATGTTTATGCCAATGAATTATACCAATATGTAATTCAGTATATATATATATATCTATATATATATCTATATATATAGGTAGGCTACTTATTAAATTTACTAAATTTATTAAATATATGAAATATACTTAGACTTATTTGACAGATTTTAATTTGTCTTAGACTTAGTTGTAACAAATGCAGAAATGGTTCTCGCCAGAGACAGGTCCTCTATTTTGCCAACAGCCTCCAAGATCAGGCACAATTTCAATAAGGGGAATGCCGCTTTATCACGTGTTGCTTATTTTGTCACTTGCAACTCCCGTTTAGAGACACCCAATTCCAATGGCACCATGCAGCCAAATTCAATCCACCACTGTTGCCACTGGACACCTCAGGAACATTCAAAACTTTGGCGATTCTACACTCGTTGTTATTCTGGCCAACTGGAGTGTGTTTGCGCAACAATATGTTCCAAAGAAAAGATAATGGTGAGATGGTGGTGAGATGCAGCTGGTTATTAGGGTGTTCAAATGGGAACGCCCTTTACTTGCCAGGAATTTTGTGGTCTGGAGGAATGAATGCTTTCCTCGCAGCGATCACCAGTGTCGACTCTTGCCTCCTTTGTAGTCCCAAAGATTTTGTCGAAGCCTGGGTATCATCAGGAATTAATTATCTCACTTACCATAAGTTTTAACTATTTACCCTTACCTGAACGACTGCTTGCGATGATAGACAATTAGAAATGAAAGCATCACATGAATTTGGTTTCCATGATACCCACACTAGAGAATGAAAGAATGTAAAGATTAAATGAATTACAGCTCCAGTGTGGTTGTAAGAGGTACAGTTATACATCGATCATTTCGTTAATAAGCTCCTCCCTTTTTTTTTGTTTTTCGTTTCAACATTCCTTCTTTTTCCGCAACGACAGTGATGTTGATATAATAATAAAGCATTATGACATTTCGTTTGCCAGGGATGGAATACTCATCTGGTAACGTAACAGGAAATTTGTTTGTTTTGACGTTTGCTGTGCAAGTTTACGATGTTTTCAAGTTTACGAGGTTCTTTCGAGCTTTCATGAAGACCACTATTGATTACCTTTTTGGTGAAGTTATCAAAGCGTTGTATGAAAATTTATTTGAAAACAATCAACTTTGTGTAATTATTAACAAATGTATAATTATAAAATGAATATTAAAACAATTTATTTATTAATTTATTTATAAAATAAATATTTTTGTATAATTGCCAATTAATGGTAGAAAGAAAAAGAAACTCAAAGTTGTTAATTGTTAAATCCAGTACTCGCTTGCAACTGAAATTCAGTTTAGGCTACGACGCACAAGTATAGTTCGGGTTCAATGCTCCAAATAAAAATGCATTGTCTTGGGGTAAAGGGAGATTTCACTTTGAGTAAAAATATCCAATAAAATAATTTGGCAGCCCATATTTATGGAGCTGTGGATCTTTAAAATTTATATATGCGAGAGAGTATGACATAGTTGAGCAGTCTGAAGCGTTCCATAGGAAACTTCTTGTGTAAAATATGTCAACATAAATATAAAACATTAGATCACAATTTTGCACAACTCGTTTAGTTATCAAGATATCGAAAGTTGAACTTAAAAAAATACAATTTTTATTTATGCCATAAAAATGGTTATTTCCTATAAAAAAAACAAGAAACAACTGAAAGAATTAAATGAGAATGTTCGGTAACTCACTTAGTTGTCGAGATATAACAAGTTAATATATAAAATAGGTAAAAGTCGTTTAGACATATTTCCATAAAAATTAGTTTTATTGATAGGAAATCAAATAACAGTCGAAAAACTTAAAAAACACTGATAATTCCATATTGAAATTAAAAAAAAATTGTTTTTTAGAAATTAGGTCAAAATCTATTAAAAAATTATGAAAAGCCATTTATAATATGTATATCTATCGCCGTCAAAAAATACCACACGTGAAATTCATGCTGAAGTGAATACTATAGCTTATCAATTTAATTTAGTCGATTATATACTCACAAATGCAACCATTACATTTTGAGTTTTGCGCAAACCCATTTGTCTGCTTCGACATAACGGTTGTGTGACCACAAAACCAAATCATTTGCAGACACAACAATTTAAAGTGATGTTTTGTGCAAACTCCGATGACAAAATTTTGGTCGTAGTCTGACAGCCAAATAAAAATGTGACAAAAGTCATACGATTTTGTCAAACGTTTCCAATTACATTTTGTTCAAATTTATTTGCCTGTCTGACCTTACACACACATCAAATTTTACGACCCACTTGAACTAAAATCAAAAATTGTTGATTTTGCTTCAAACGCCACACAGACGTATACGTGTGTCGTTTTTCACACAAACACTCTCAATGTTGGTCAAACCGCTTGATGTGTGTATACCCTGCATTAGTTATGACGGTTAGACGGTAGAAAGACAAAACAAAAAAATCCTGATCGAAGAGTAGTTGTACAAAATATAATTTGCATACATGAGTTTTGTGATAAAAAGTGATTGTGTCAAATAAAGAAATTAAAAATAAAAAGAAAATTGTGGTTACCGTGTAATTGTGTATTGCCGCGCACAAAATGTCCAAGTAAAAGCAATAACAATACCAGCTAATGGGTTTTGACGGTTGATTCTGCAATTTTAGTTGCCTCTCTCTAACACATACAAAATGCAACTCCAACTCAAACAGCCGTCAAGACTAATTGGATGTTAAACCCAAATCGGACAGTTTTTCCGATGGTTATTTTTCTATTACTGTATGGGAAAGTGTCTTTGGGAAAGTCAAAAGTTTGAACAAAAGACCCAAAAAAGTGCTAAAAGCATTTAGCATATTTTTTCAAATAAAAGTTCTGCGACAAAAGAAAATCCTAGAATTGCACCAAAAATGCTAACCTGGCAGCACTGGATTAAAGTCAATATGTTTTTGACAAAAACACGAAAGAGATGGACGTATAGTACTGTTCTTGGTATTGTTTTAATTAAATGAAATATAGGAACGGAAGGGGTGGAACTAGTGTGCATTGTTCATTTCAATTTATTGTTCCATTGGACGATTTCGTTCCGGAACTACACAACAAAATATTATTACCGATATTTAATATGTTACAGGTTTATAACAGCACATTCTAAATATTTTGAAAACACACGTCTCGAATTATGGAAAAGGTATCGGCAATTTCTAGCAGCAATTTCTTTCATGGAAATGAAATAAATTTTGGGAACGATTAGTGCTCAGCAGAAGAGATGAGACTCCAAAGAACCGTTCTTGTATTGAGTATACTGTTTGCCACCTACATTATTTATTTGATTAAACATTACAACATTTTACGCTCCGGCAATGAGGGACCCTCCGAAATCAAAGGCCTTGCCAAGTACTAAGTTTGTTTTGGAACTGTTTGTGGTCTTACTAATTTTATTGCTTTGCAGGAAACGGCGATCAACACTTAACATTGCAGTGGTTGCCTGCGGACAACGTTTGCAAGAGACGTTAACTATGATAAAGTCTGCTCTACTATTTAATTACTCCAGAGATAAGTTGCATTTCTTGGTATTTGCGGAGAATCATTTGACCACGAGCTTCAATGAAAAGTTAGGCGATTGGCGGACAATAAGACCAGATGAATTTGACTTTGAATTACTGCCCCTGCAGTTTCCTCCCAACAGCGAATCCGAATGGAGAACACTTTTTAAACCATGCGCAGCCCAACGCCTTTTCCTGCCGGTAAACATTTACATATTTATCAATTGGCTATTTTCCTAGTTGGCCGCGACTTGAAAACATCTTAAACGAAGGGTGCACGACTATAGTAAATCGTTTATGAGATACCAGCTTGCAAGACTAGATTAGTGGCAATGTCGCTCATTTTGCCGTTGAGCTTCAAATAACTGAAAATATTTTTTATTTAATATACAAAAATACGAACGCACTTAAAAACCACCTTATCGCTGCTATAAACTGAATATTTTGTCGTTACTATTATCTCCCGTTACTTTTACCTTGCACCAAAACTAGAAACTCGATGCTATTGTCAGTCAGTTTTGGCAGACCACACAGGGCTTTTGTCGCTTTGTTTGCCATGTAAAGGTTGTTATACAACATCTTTGTCGTATTTTGTCTTCTATCTGGTCGTGCACAACAATATCCATTAAGTCGCAGATTATTTTAACGACACATGCAGTGAGTTGCATATTCCAAAATGTCCTAAAGAAATCGTTGAAGACAAGATCATGTTAAACGATTTTGCCAACTGGGTTAAGTTATTTTGGCTACCGGTAAAACAACACATGTATTTAAAAATGTTTTTTTCTTATGCCTTTTGTAGTCTTTGCTTCAATCTTTTGAGTCTCTACTGTATGTGGACACGGATATACTATTTCTGTCTCCAGTCTCGGAAATTTGGAAATTTTTCACAAAATTCAACGACAGTCAGATTGCCGCCCTAACCCCGGAGCATGAAGATGCAAATATTGGATGGTACAATCGATTTGCCCGACATCCCTACTATGGACCCCTTGGAGTTAATTCGGGTGTGATGTTAATGAATCTGACACGAATGCGACAATTTAAGTGGGAAGATCACGTACTGCCAATTCACAAAGAGTACAAATTACGTATAACTTGGGGTGATCAAGACATAATCAACATACTATTCTACTACCATCCAGGTAATTTTTTCAACATTTGTATTGCATAATTAAAAAGCAGTTTCAGTCATATATACATACATTGATTCCTAATATTTTCTTAATATTTGGTTCAGAAGCATTAGTATTAGCGAACTTAGATTACGGTATATGATAGAAACTCGTAAAGCGCGATCGTAGTCAACTGTTTTCACTAGGTACTATTTGGGCTGCTGCCGGCTTAAATCTATTTTACGGGTACACAAAATTTCGTATTTTGAAGCAAAGTAAAACAAAATTGGAGCCAAGTCGAAACTTTCCGAGATATGGACCGCCAAATTTCAGATATATGTATGTATATATTGACTTGTTATTTATGATAACATAAATCTCATAAATCTGCGCACAAGTCTAAATAAAATATATTGACATCAAATTACGATGGGACCATAATGAGGTACACGTATGAAACAATTTTTTATAAAACACAGGTATAGTTAAGATCATCAACATACATATTTTCAAGAAAAATGTGAATTTTTAAGAGCAAAATGTCGTAACTTTGTTGATAGGCAAAAGTGTGCGTACAGAAAATATAACGGTCCTTGTAACTATTTAGCAAGACGTTGATTGTAGTCACTGCGTAGAAAGTGGTACAGAAGTGAGTAATAACGACAATTGAATCTTGTAGTTAAAAAGTTATTTTAAAGAAAGTCAGTGCTAAAATTTAAAATGAAAGCAAAAGACATGAAACTATTGTTGCCGAGCAATTGATCAATTATTGATCACCGGTGGAAGGAAGGAAAAACTTGAGGAAACAGTTGAAAGATGGCATTCTTCAGTCCAGAGGGTGGTTAACAATTATAAAAACAGTGGAGTTTTAGTGTCAAAGCCCCGTTCTTGACGTCCTCCGAATCTGACTCAGTGCGAAAAACGAGTTGTGGTGCAAACTGAACAGCAAAACACCAATGTAACGGCATCAAAAATCCAACAGTACAATAAGTCAGTCTGCAAGAACAGAATTCTGAAAAAGACCAACTATCGCAGCAATGTAGCACGTAAGAAGCCTCTAGTGTCATTAGTCAGGAGATAAAAACGAATTGGGTTTACAAAAGAACACATAAATAAGTCTCCAGAGTTCTGTCGGAAGGACTTGTTTACTAACGAAAGAAAATATTGCATTTTTGGCATTAAAAGACGTCAGCTAGTTATGACAAACCCACGTACAGCGCTCGATCCAAAAAGTTCAAGCATGGTGCAAGGTGCACATTACTGCGGATTATACTACCAAACTGGCTGCATCGATGCCAAAATGCCTGAATGAAGTATTGAAACGTAAAGATATCCCCCCTCATACAAATTATTTGTTTAAATTAAAAACCTCAGTGTCTTTCTGCTTCCTTTTGTTTTGTTGGCACACTTTTGCCTCGTCATGAAGTCACAAAATTTATGTTTTGAATTTCTATTAATATTTTTTATCTACAAATATTTTTTAAATACTTGAAACGTGTTTTTTACAAAGTAATTTGATGCCAAATTGTACCTTCTAAACTTGTTCACAGACTTATGCGGCCGAGTGTATATAGAACTCGTTGGAAAGATCTTTACAATACCTTTATATCGTATATCCGTTAATCCATTGCGGACCGGCAGCCATTTCTAGATTTTTAGCCCTACTTTTTAAGGAAAAATAGTCGTGTTTTGGTTACAAGCAAGCGACTGTCGCTTGCTAAGTTGCAAAGAAAACAGCAATTTAAGCGATAAGTAATTTTATTTAAAAATATGAATAAAAGATTTAAAAAAAAATATGTTTAAACTTAGCGAAAATGATTCTCGTCACTAAGTTCTCGCTAAGTCGACGCTAAGTGCTTCATATAAAACAAGCGAATATATAAGCAAGCGGTGTAACCAAAACACGCTTAATGTTAAACTCTAAAAAATGATTAGAAGTTGGAGTATGTGAACCACTTTTTATTGAATTACATATGTGGTTATCTATCTATTGTATTCCACAATGCAATGTTGATGCTTGCAATAGCAGTTGCAATTTATTTGATATCACGAAACCAACAGCATTGTCTTTGAGTATTAGGTTAGGTATTACATTTCCTTGGCTGCTCTTCCTCTTTGATTGACTTCGATCTATTAAGCTCGCCCGTCTATTTACGCTTCTTGTGTCAGGCACAATGCCTTCAATGTCGTCGCATCATGCCTTAATTTTCGGTGTCTTAGATATTGTAGTAACTATGGGGTGGCAGTTTTAACTATTTGGCAAATTTGAATATTTATTCTCTTTATTCATCTACTGAAGTAGATACTCAACTTTCTGGTATTGATTCCGTAGTAGCTTGTTTATTTTAATTTTCTGCTTTGGCTAAAAACTAGAACTGTTTTGTTATCCAGATTTCTGCGGGTTATTGCTCATCGTGAATATCTCAAAAATCCGACAGACACGAATAGGCGAAATTTCTGCATTTACAGATATAAAGCAAAATCCATATTACGGAGGGAGAGACGCATGCATTCCATCAATATATTCAATAACATCGGTAATACTAAATTGTGGAGGTCTCTACTTTCATATGGTTGCTTAAATAGATAGCTTGAATAGATAGTGCCAAGGACTATTTCTCTTCAACTCATGACGATGTGTATAGCTTGGCGGATTTGGGTAGTGCCTTTACTTTCAACTGTGTTTTCGAAGCTGATGTTTTAAGGGCTTTGGGTCGTGTAAAATGAAGGGCAGTTGGAGTTAATGACATTCTTATATTTTTGCGAATTATATTTCCTTATATATTTCATTAATAACATCTTTACAACATCTAATTTCCCACAATGTTGAAAGTCGTTAGAGTAACACGTACTCCTAAATCTAGAGGATCTTATCAGAACGAAATTTTACCACCTGACAGCATTTTACCCGCATTATCTAAAGTTGCATAACTTTAGCACTACGGCTCATTTGATTAACCTGACTGATACTCGTTGCTAGTAGTTGTGGTTTTGGGCCTCAATTTGTGAAAGGCATTTGACTGTGTAGACTAAGGTGGCCCTTAAAAAAAAATTTGGCAAAGAACTAAAAAAAAATTATAATCACTTTTTTAAAAAAAACATTTTTTTTAAATTTTATTGTTAAAACTCCTAAAGTTGTTGGATCGTTCTCAAATTTTTACTATTTGATAACAAGAGCAAATCAAATTAATTTGTAAAATTTCATGGAAATTTACTAAAAAATGACGATTTTCCAGCGCATACAAAATATTAGGTAAAATGCAGAAATTTCAAGATTTTAGGCGCTTTGAGCGACCTCTAAATCTCCTTAGATTAACCCAAAACTTTGTATTTCTTGGTTTTTTACCTATTCGCATATTTCTAGGGGGTGAGACCGAGAGTTTGGACAATTTTTTTTTTGCCCATACAATGAAGGGCCTGCCTAGTGTAGACCATAGTTTATTAATAGCGCAATTAAAGGATACATATATGTTTTGAAGCACTGCCTGCGCCTTATTTTGCAGACCGTTCACAGTTTGTTTGCTTTAATGGCAACAAATCTGGTTTACGTAGCATTACATGTGGAGTTCCTCAAAGAACTGTGTTAGGTCCACCACTCTTTATTATGTACATACATTAATGATGCTTCGAATGTAGTTCGCATTAACGAATGCGACCTATTTTTATATGCGGATTATATATTGTTTAAAAGAACATTCTCCATTGCTTTAGAGCCGTTTGTGAACTCTGCCAAGTTTATTTATTTTTATTTTTGTATTTTATTTCTTCATTTACATAACCGAGCCTCGAGGCCTTATATGGTTACAAAATTTCTACAATAATTTCTGTAAACATATATAAAAAAGCTTAAAACTAATTATAATTGTTTCTTCACTATATTTTTAAGATAAATTTATTTAAATTAATTAGAAAAAATAAAAAAAAAAAGTTTAAATAATAACATTATATACATACATTGAATTATGGGTAACAGTTTCAACTACTAATCTAGTTTGCAATAAAAAAAAAGTTAAAAGAATCCATTATTCAAAAAATTCAAACTTGCAGGCTGAGGGCCACCTGCATATTAAAGAGCTATTTATAAATTGTTTTAAAATTAAATATATAGAATAAATTGAGACAAAAATATATATATATACATATATATGTATATATTTTTGTAACAGTTTTTTTAACTACAATCGTAACAACATGAAAAAAATATATAAATTTTAAGTAATCATATTTCAACCAAAATTATTTTACGGTTCTTCAAATGATAGTCCAAATTTTCAATTGAATTAGTGAACGAGATGAGATATCTTGGAGTAGTTATTGATGACAAGTTTGATTTTGGCACCCACATTGATTTGGTTTGCTCTAAAGTTTTAATTCAACATCTGCCATGTTATATAAGTCGAATGTTGAATCATTAAACGTCGAATCATGAAAACTTTTTATGTTATTATTTTATCGGGTAGCCTGCCATTATTACGTCATAGATACCATTTTTCGATCCCTGTTCTGACCACCTTAAATTTATTTCGACGGCGATCACCTCGCATAGTGACGGCGACACTATCGAGTATTTAGTCATGAAAAAGCTTCTCAAAATACCGTTCGGAATCGGTGTAAAACTGTAGGTCCCAATCAGCGAGTGAAAACTGGAAAGCGCACAGCTCAGTGATTGTGAGAAGTTCTCCCCGGTCCCTTCATGGGATGTAATGGGAAACCATTTATTTTTTTTTTAGTTTGTTTGCTTACACTTTTTTATTACTTGAAAGCTTTCTTGGAATATATTCCATTAGAAACTTAATCAATGTCAAACAAACTAAGCTAGTGCGAAAACGACCAAAAACTGGTGTTGTTTTAAGGTATTCCCACTACTCCTTACAATTTCTGTTGAAATTCAACCGTCAAAATTGTCTCTTGCAAATTTCCAATAAGTTGTCATATCTTTCTGTAATATTTAATAAAAATTAATTGAAATACATAACAAAAATATAGGATATACGTTTTAAATTTCTTAAAAAGTCTGTAGAAACAATATCAATATCACAATATGAGTATCTTTGGCTTTTCAACTGTTAAATTTTTCTACTGCCTACTTTTTAGAAACAGTATTTTTTTTGCAGTTTTACAATAAGCATGAATAAAACAGAACGTGACAGAAAGTTTTCTCGAAACAATGTTATAGAAACAGTCACATGTAAGAATCGATTTTTTGTACCGATTCGTATCTTTTTGGTTTCAATTCATATGTGAAAACTTTTTCAACTCGAGAACTACATATACGTGGTACTGTTAATGGGTCTCCAATTGAATTGGTGACCAAGATGAGATGTCTTGGAGTAGTTATTGATGACAAGTTTGATTGTGGCACCCAAATTGATTTGGGTTGCCCTAAACTTTATATAAGACAAATAATTGCCTCTGCTATTTTGTCTGAATTGCCGACCTCCAGGCGATAGTCAAAAAAAATATTAAAAAATCAAATTGGAGTAAAATATAAGAAGTCGAAAAATGTAAAACTAAAAATCTTGGGTGTCCAACTAGGAATATCTATCTACCTGTAGGCAAGTGCGGGTACTCAAATGAAAGATATTCATATCATGTGGACCACGATAAAACTATTGGGCATAAAAAAAAGACATTTCCAATTCAAATTTATTTCTGAACATTTAAAAAAAAAATTATCCATCTCAAAAATTAAAAATGTTCTTTAAAAAAATCGTGCGATATAAAAAAAAATTATCCATCTCAAAAATTAAAATTTTGCTTGCGGCGCTATTTCGTTTCACATAAAATAACACAATCTCAGAAATTTAAAATTTTTTTCTTAGAAAAAATCTCTCTTTTTCATTTCACACAATGCAATACAAATACAATTTCTCAGCTCAAAAATTAAAACTTTTTCTTAAAAAAATCGGGCAAAAAGGCAGTTTTAAGTGGAGAAATGACAAAATAAATTTTTTTAACACGAAAAACGAAAAAACACGAAACATTTTTTTTTTAAAAGTACCTCGATTTTAATATAAGTGGGCCTTGTCGGAAATGCATCACTGCTCTGCAACTGATGCGCAGCATGTTCGTAAATGCAACATCTGACAACTTTGCAGGTGTTTTGAGACCGTAATTGCAAACAAAATGCGCAACAGACAAGCATCTGCAACAGTTGTTGCATTTCCGAATAGGTCCCATATTTCATTTTCTTCCATATCTATCGAAAAACAAGTTTTAACAGGGAAATGGTGTAGAAATGTTTTTTAGGGTAGCAACGACGTAGAAACATTTTCAAAAAAATAAAAAAAAATTTTAACTCGGCTTTTTGACTAACTCAAAAACCAACACTTTTTTTTTACAAAATTCATCGGTTTTAATACAAATATTTAATTTTCTTCAATATCTATCGGAAAACTACCCCTTTGGTAGTATTTATATATTTATTAGACGACAAACAGACGGGACGTAAAATAATGTATTATGTATATACTTATAATTAACTTGAAAATCAAAAAATTATAACTTAAAAAACAAAAATTTCCTGAAAATAATAACAAATTGAAAAAACCAATAACAAGAAAATTGGAAAAATATAAAAAAATACATTAAGCACAGGCGAAACCATTTGAACGCAGCAACAGGATTAGCGTGACTACAGGTACAAGGAACATAAGGAACACAGGAACGCAGGATCATCAGGCGCAGGAGTTATATAAAAAGGAAAGTTTCAAAAGATACATGACACCAGTGAAATCAGGAAACGACAAATGGCAGCAACGGTGGAAAAAGTAGGTGTAATCAATGAATACGAAACAGGAATTAGGACGCAGGAATGGCTGACGTAGTCAAAGCAGGAGCAACAATTAAACATTCATATATGTGTGTCTGGATACGTATCTAACTGGAATGTTGTATTTGAAGATAGAATGTTGTTTCGCAATAAACACCAGCGAAAATATTTGAACGCAGTAGCAGGATTAGCGAGAATACAGGCACAAGTAACAACGGTAACAACCGGAACTTCAGGAGCTGGACTAATACAAAAGGGAAAGTTTCAAGAGAAGCATGACACCAGTGAAATCACGAAAGGTAAATAGCAGCAACGACGGAAAAAGTAGGTGTAACCAATGAATACTAAACAGGAAATTGGACGAAGGCATGGATGGCAAATTTTATTCAGGAGCAAAAATTTAAATAGGAGTGGTAGAATGTTATATGGCTCAGCAGCAGGTAAGGCAGGTGGAGGTAGCATGATGATAGAGTAACGAACTGGACGTAATAAATATCCAATGATAATGGTTCTCAGTGGTTTTCATTGAGTGTATTGTACAGAATTTACGTAATCTGGCAAATCTTAGCTTAACAAACATTATCGTAAAGAATCAAACGTTGAGACAATAGAATCAGTTACATACATATATATATATGTATATACAAAACAAATTATAAAATTGATTAAAATTTCTACAAAGTTTGAATATCGAATTACAATTAATCGCGAGTAATTTTAAAGGGACAACATTTCTTGAAACACGAAGTGGAACATTAAGTTTAAGATTATACATTTTTTTTTTACCATGAAGCAGATATCAAGCATAGTTCTGCGACCTTCTAACGTAGGAAGATTAATAAGCGCAAGCCTGTGAAGGCAGGGTGATAGATTTATGTCGGGATTCCAAGCAAGATTCCTTAGAGTAAAAAGTAAGAATTGTTTTTGTACAGATTCAATTCTATTAATATGACAGGTGTAATAAGGCGACCAAACTAACGAACCGTACCCCAAAGTCGGTCCAACTAGACTCGTAAAAAAATTAAAATAAAGTTGATGTATATAAACTAACATGAAATATGCAATAGTAATATAATTAATAAAAACTAATAATAATGATAAACACAGAATTTAATCAAAAAAAGAATATAGATATAAGACTGATTATAAAACAATTAATATAGATAATAATTGATAATATTGATAACAGATTCCCTTTCCCAATTAAAAAGTTTAAGTAGTATTAAATGGGAATACCCGTGACATTTAGAGAACAAGTGACAATACGAATTTTCACTTGTTAAGCGCTTGAGTTGTGACATGGAGCATTAGCTTATATTAGCCAAAGTTAATATAACTAAAAGATTATGGCGTGAAGTGTTCTGAAACATGCAAAAAATAATTGGACACATATTAATACACTGAAGTTACAACACTACGATTCATTTGTTTCCATATGCTGGTAAAGTCTTTTTTTAAATGTATCTAACGAATGATTAAAAGTTTTAAGGCTAGACGGAAGTTTGTTATAAAATCTTGCTACCCTAACACGAAAAGAGCGTTCCAATTGAGAAGACATTCTAGGAATAATTATTTGTACATTCCTCGTCGACCTTCCAAACTCAAATAATTCCACTAAGAATAAAGGAGTTTCTCTAACAATAATCTTATAAAAATGCAGGAAACTTCTAACTTGCACAAATTCCGAAAATGAACAACCTAGAAAGTCGTTGACATGAGAAGCAATGTGCTGGTGCATTCTTACTGAATATATATACCTTATAACTCTTTTAAATAACAAACGCACCTTCTTCAATATATAACCCAAAGTCCCAGAATATACCTCCATATAAAATCGGCATTAGAAGTGCATGAACTACTTGTCTTTTGATATTTAGGGGTAGATATAAATTAAAATTGTAGAATTTTCTTAGAATGTAATTTACTTTAGAAGTTATAGAGTTCACATGCAATTCAAATGTGAGCCTACTATCAATAATTATACCAAAGACAGTCTAAGCTGTCCACAACATCGATCTTACAGCCATGGATGGAAATATTAACTTGATCACTTTTCAAACCCCCAAATAGCATAGCCTTTGTCTTATTGCTATTAATACTGAGAACATTTTCATTCATCCAGGTAACCAATAAATTGACAGTGAAGTCAATAGTATTCTGTAGAACATCTAAAAAGTCAAAATTGCCCTTAAACACAATTTGCAAATCATCTGCAAAAGCAAAAGTCAGACAGTTACAGCTAATAATACGATCAAACACGTCATTTACATACATAATGAAAAGCAGCGGTCCCAAAACCGAACCCTGGGGTACCCCACTTCTCACTGGACAAATACTTGAAACATTATTATTACAATAAACATATTGTTTGCTACCAAACAAATACGAATACATTAATCTACATGCAGTGGAAGTAAACCCAAACAAAAAATGCAATTTCTCCACAAGTATCGTGTGATCAATCTTGTCAAACGGCTTCTCAAGGTTAAGCGATAACAACACACAACAGCCCCCATGGCCAATATGTTCTCTTACCATATCTGTCAGACTATCATCAACGAAGCTGTACTTCGATTACTTCTAAATCCCGACTGACAGTCATGTAGTAGAGAATGTGCCTCCAAATGATCTACAATCTGAATTTTCATTATGTTCTCAACCATTTTCGACAGTATTGGCAATATAGAAATAGGGCGGATATTCTCCACTGAATGCAGATTACCCTTTTTGCGAATTGGGATAACTTTCGCTATCTTCCAAACACTAGGGAATTCAGACGTAGTTAATATTTTATTAACTATATGCCATATATAATTCCCAACAAATGGAGAAACTAATCGTAAAAATTTCAATTCTATTTGTGTAAATTAAAGTTAAGCTTGGTATCAAGAGTAATGACGTATAGAGCTGCCATTCTTCTCATCAGACATTTCTTTTCACACTATTCGTGTTGCGGTCGGTGCGATAGAGCTTTTTGACGTAAATTGACTTACAACGAGTGGAATTACAAAAATGTTTCACTCAAATTTTTCATATAGCTTTGATGAAAAACTGAAATTTAAATTTCTTTGGACTTTTGTGTTATAATTTTTTGTTAGTATATATTTGTGGTGTATTTACACAAAAATTTTATCGCACAAATCGAAATGCAGTTGCTGATTTAATGTTGGATAGTTTGAGCCATTGCCTTTATCTGGTATTATTAAAGCAATTTGATTTCTGTACGTTTCATGTCCAACGAAAGTGTAAAATTAGTCAAATACAGCAGCAAATAAAACTGTATGAAATGGTCTACTACCTCGCCGTCATGAAGAGTCGTCGAAGAGAGTAATGGAAACTCTTTAAGTATTACTCTATGGAATAACTAATGGAAGAGCATTTAAAAATGTATTAAAGAGAATCGAACCCAAATAACTTCCCTCGATAATTCTCAACATTAGATCTACCTACTACCGCTCATATATAAAGTAACGATAAAACTTTTTTCCACTACTCTGGGAAATCACCTTTGGCCAATGATCTATTAAACATATCTGTCAAAAGTATGTATAACAAATCCGAACATATTATGTCTAAAGGTATGCAATAAAATAAAACTAACAATACGAATCTGTAAGAACTTTCAAACAGTAAACCACGAAATCCTAAACGTATGCAATGATATTAACCAAAAACAAACTGCAAACAGCAATACTATAAGAAAAAAATTCAATGTGTTCGAACTCACGGCCGAATGTGTTAACACCTTTTTGTTACACGGTGCTGTTCGATTTCTATGAACACATTAGTAAATGTTACATTGGAAAATAAAAAACAGGGTTCAATCATATGATGAAGTTATATTTAAAATTATTTAAAGACCAGTGGAAGCACATGTGTCATTATTTTCTTTCTTAATACTTTTTGTTTCTTTCTTAATACTTTTTCCCACAAAAACAAAGAGAATGTAAAGCAGCAGACACATGTACATACATACATTGTTATGCTCGTACATACGCTACACAAGTTCACACAATTTTCGTTGCTCTCTTGCTATCTCATTTTTATATACGTATAACGAGTGACTTACATTCAATGTGACCAGTTTAGCATTTTTGCTGGTAAATTTAGCATTATTTATTTTGATTTAGCCGCAAATTTCCCGTTTAGCATTTGGCTTTTGTTTTAGCGTTGTTGAATTATTCATTTATCATTTTCTAACTTTTTAATCTAATAAATTTCAACTATTTTATTTATTTTATTCTTATTTTATAAGTGATACCGTCGATTTCACATTCATACATATAACAATGGAAACCATGCGAATAGTGATTGAAAAATAAAATCTGGCAGCACAGTTCTTATACGTAGATGAGAAATATTTGTGCGCAAATTGGGAACGCTTGTAAAAGAGCCAAAAATTCGACACTATTCACACAAACGTATATCTGTCTCGCTTCATAACTTGATTATTTCATAGTCATGTTTTAGATTTTGCGTCTTCAGTCTGCGTTAATCGTTAAATTCTCTTTTGAACACCCTTCGTAAATCACGACCATTTACACTCTGCGATCAACCCATGGGTTCCTTATCGTCTAATTACTTACATTCGCAATAATTAATTTTTCAAACAAAGGTGTCTAATTTTCACGTTGCTGATAGTTATTAACCAAAATCTCCACGAATTATTGTATCTACACATTTTATTTAATATTTTTCGATTTATTTCTGTTCATATTATACAAATACTCAGAAAGTAACCCAGCAGCCAATTGATCGTTGATTACCTCAATCACTTGTTCGAAATTCATTACTTGGTAATGAAGCAAATTTTTGTCAAACTCAGCATTACTTTTTCTGTCAGTGTAATGTAGAGCAACGTAATAGGTAATGGGGATGAAAGCAATCCAACAACAACACGATTAAGCTGTTAATTTACAGTTAGAGTATGAGAAAAAACACTTTCCTTGGGACTTTCAGTTTATTGCTGACATTCACAAAAAATTATTTTGTTTTGTGTTTTTTAGTTCATTTCTGGTCATTGTTGAGTAAAGTAGTGTTCATATTTATTTACATATTCTAAGCGACGAAAATGTAAATGCTTAATAACATAATAACATAAATTCAGCGTTGTTTGGTAATTTTTACATATATTCTTTCATCTAGACCTTTATTAATTTCCTTTTTTATAATTTAGCTGTCTTAAAAACCGATCACTACAATGACGAACTTTATGTTAAAAAAGACATAAGAAGTGCATTCAGGCGCGTAAAAAATTCACACTTTAAAAAAGTCTGCATAACTAAAGGAGCGACGAAATAAAATATATATGTTTACGTCAATTGATTTTATTTTTATGTTCAATGACCTGCATTTTATATTTTAAGTTTAATTTAATTTTAAATTTAATTTTAAATGATTGACTAGATCTCTTGTTTTTTTTTTGTTAAAAATAAAAGTATAAATTTAAACTTTTACATTAAATATTGTTTATGTTTGCAATATAGGATAAGGGGTTACTCCCCTCAGCATTACCTGGAACTAGTGTGTAATATATGTACATGTAATGTAATACAGTTTGAATGCATATATAAGGTACAAGTTAGGTAAGCAAATACACGTAATCTATTAGGTACTAGTTTCATGTAAATACTTTAATAGTATAATACTTGTAATATATTACTCAATGATTCATAGTAATGCTGGGGAGAGCAATTCATTACTTAATAGGACATCCCATATAAAATGTAATGCGTTTTTTGCGTACGATGTAATGCTGTTGGAACTACCTACCATTACTTTATAATCTATTATGAATATGTTATATGTTCTCCCTTCACAGTCAGCAAGAGTGTGAAACAACATGGCAGAACTATGAAAGAGAGTAAAGAGAAACATCAAAAATCCTCTCGAATTCTGGTCTCGTGCGTGTTTGTTTACCCCTCTTGCTTCTTCCCACCTCTCGCCCTCTGAACTCGAAAGTCGTGGGTGAAAGTCACGGGTGAAACGCATAATCTAAAGGGTATCATACTTTGTACATACTTAAAATAATGTAATTTTACTTACACATGGTTGGAATTTATACAGTGAGATGCAATGACATTATTAAACAAAAATGCTAGAGTATTTAAATATTCAATTAACTATTCCACTCTATGAGTAAAAATTCTTCTCTACTTTTTTTTCAATCGGTTGTCAATTTATATACATATGTACGTAACAACACAGAAATACAAAAAAGTACAAAAACAAAGTACATGTGAGTTTGACAACTTTAACGGTTAATGCCATGGAAAAAATTAAATCAGCTGTTCAAACGAGTTTACCTTCGTAATTTTACCATGCGCGGTAATATCACTAGACCCATAGAACCTGTCCGTCCTTTTAGCGACTTGTGACGAGATCACGTAGGAAAACACGAATAGTGAGGTAGAAAACCACGAGAGCGAAGATGATGTGCAGAGTGACGTAGAAGACGCTCTTGATGATGAGGAGAGAGAAAACCAGCAAAATACATAGCGAAAACGAACCCATAGTCGAAGAGGATATTGAACAACCAGCTTCTTCATCAGCTTTTCGGCGAATAGTAACTTTGTCGCAAAGAAATATTAGAACGAAGAATAGATGCTGGTCGACTTCGAAAGCAACTAGGCGCGGCTGAGTGTCTGTATTGAATATTTTTAGATCTCAAAGGGGTCCCGCACGAGTGTGTCGTAATCAGTGTTGCCAGATAAAGTCGGTCACAAATCGTCAAATTGGAGGTGCAGAAATCGTCAAATCGTCAAAAAAATTTTTCGAAAACGTCAAAAAATCGTCACCATTAAAAACTGCAATTGCTGTACCAAATATCAATATTTTTGTGGGGGGAAAACAGTAAAACAAAGCAATTAAATCAATATGTTACAGTAATATTTTTAAAATTCATATATCTTTATTTAAACTCTATTCCGAAATCTCTTCAACTATTGGTCAAACAACCAACGAACAGAGTTGACAAATATGTGTACGAACACAATCGGAGCGATAACGTAGGCGGTACAAATTTGTACACGTATTCTTATGGAAGAAAAACAAAAGCTGGCATTTGACGTCGCTTCTGGCGTAAACGACAAAAATTAGAATTCTTTTTATTTCCCTGGCGTCAAGACGCAGAATGTTGGCGGCTTAATACAAAAATAAAACAACACTGGAGATTTCTGAAAGAAATGTGAACAGGAATTGTAAATTTATATTTTATAGGGTAAAAAAGAAGAGTCGATGCAGTTTTTGTCCTTCATGAATAATTTTCATTAACCCCTAATTGGCTGACCCCCGATTCAATTGTGTGAATTTGATTAAACGTCACAAAGATAATATTTAGGGTATTTACATACATATGTATGTACATATATTATTGACACGGTATGTTTTATACATTAATATCGTAAGTTTTTAATAGTTCTATACTTCCCCAGTCCGTCTACAAAAATGAAATCTCGATAATTCTATTATTTCAGAAATGGTTCCATTTGTGGGGAATTTGTTTACCCAATATCCCTTGATGGGTTAAGTTTATGTTTAAATATAGTATATAGCTGTCGGTATTGCATTACCAACAATTTCAATTTTGGAATAGATTAAAAATCGTCATTCCAGAAGCTGAAATCGTCAAATCGTCATTTTATGTTTTTGTGACTTAAAATCGTCAAAATGACGATAAATCGTCACTTCTGGCAACACTGGTAGTAATCTATATGATCCTGTTTCATGCTTCAATGTTTTGTAGTTGATGAAATAATTACCGAAATCGTAAAATGCACTAATGCCGAGATAACTTTGAAACGAAGCCCATCTATGACCAGAGCTACATTTCGAGATACGTATGAAGATGAAATCCGCGCTTTAATTAGGATTCTAGTAAAAACAGCGGGAAGGAAGGACAACCACATGAGTACAGATGAGCTATTCGATCGAGAATCGTCAATAGTGTATGTGTCTGTGATGAGTCATGATAGATTTGATTTTTTATACGTTGTTTCCGAATGGATGATAAAAGTATACGCGCAACACTTCGAGCAAGCGACGTATTTACTCCTATCAGAAAAATATGGGATATTTTTGTAAACCAATGTATAAGCAATTATACACCAGGGGCTCACGTAACTGGGTGAAAATAAACAATGTTGCACTCAACGGTCACAGCTATATAATTTTATACGTAAATGAAAAATCTATAATATGCTATTTTATTTTCTGTTTCATATAAATTATCAAGCATTTCCATACATTCGCAAACCCAACGGTGACCATTTTTGAAAGTAAATTGCTTTTAAACATGTAAAATGTAAACTCCGTCCGCTGTCACCCGGTATAGGCATGGTTTTTCACTAAGTTTTTCCATTAATATTACGTTATTTTCAAACAAACCAACAACCCTATCCCATAAAGTAACTCCAAATCTTCACATTCCCGGAAAATTGAAACAATTGAGAAACGTTTAACAACGATAAAAAGAAATTTACCATTGTCCCTTGATTTAGACTAAATATTGTGCTCCTAAAGTTTGCTTCAAGTTTGAAATAAAAAAGCTTCGTCGATCATGTTCAACTATACTAGGTAAATGCTAAAATACCACATAATTATTCACAAACTTTAGAAAGTCAATTTTGAACACTCTCAAAGAACTGTGCTCGTTTAAATATGAAATATCAGTTGAGGTTAAAAAAAATGTAAACTCCGTCCGTGTTTTCCTAGCGACACAAATTGACGATACGAAATTGCTCTTTTTTTAAACAAATGTGTAATAGAATTCTCTAAAATTTCCCTATTTTTTTTTTTTATTATTTTTGGGCAAATCGTTTGCTAATTACATATAAAAATGTGACAGTTTGTAAACTCCGTCCGCGTAAACTCCGTCCCTATGATTCGGTATTGTGGCAGCCGGTGCCTAGAGACGCACCATAGAGTAAATTTATAGTAGAGCCGCCATTTGTCTCATCTGACGTTTCCTTTCACACTCTTCGTGATGCGGTCGGTGTGATAGTTTGACGAAAAGTGATATACACCAGGTGGAATTACAATAACTTCTTGCTTTAATTTTTCATGCCATTTTGGTGAAAAACTGTGAAATTTAAATGTGTTTTAAACTTTTTTATTGACTATTATTGTTAGCATACATTTGTGTTGTATTTAACACATTAATTTTAACACACAACACGAAATGCCGTTGTTGTTATTTTGTTCGTTGTTTTGAACCATTGCCTCTATCTGGTATTAGTAAAGCAATTCTTTTCAACATCAAACGTATACATCACACGAGGACAAATGTCAGAAATTCTTTTCAACATCAAACGTATACATCACACGAGGACAAATGTCAGAAATTTGGTGAGTGAAAGATTTACTCTACCCATATTTACTCTATGAGACGCACACACACATACACAACCATGCCAACAAAGATACATCGGCGTTCATGAGAATGAGAGAGAATGAAAGACGACGAAAAATTAGTTGAACCTAAATGTTTGCTAAGTTGAATAAAGTTTTGTTATCGTTCGTAATTATTTTGAAAGATTTGATTTTTTATGCTACGGAAGCATTAACAATTTAATTTATTATACTTAAATATGTTTAAGAATATTATTTACAAAATATTATTGGCAAAAAACTTACATACTTCAAGAGCCTTATAAATTGACGATTGTAGGAACAGTGCAATCAAACAAACACGAGATTCCTGAAGAGATGAAAAACAGTCGCTCTAGGCCAGTGGGAACATCCATGTTTTGTTTTGATGGACTCCTTACAATTGTCTCTTATAAGCCGAAGCCATCTAAAATGGTTTACATGTCATCTTCTTGTGATGAAGATGGTATTATAAATGAAACTAACGGAAAACCTGAAATGATTATTATGTATTATAACACAGTGCAACACGAAAAAAAATAACCATATACGGACACCACTACGTGATAAAAGACTAAAAAAAAAGACCCGTGTCTCTCAATTTTTCCCAAAGTCATGCACTTTTTTTTTTATGGGCCGCCAAAGATTTGGGGCCTCGGTATCATTTTCGTAAAAATGTGATCATTTTCTCAGGCTCATATCTTGCAAACCGTTCCGAATTTCGATTTACTCTCTGAGGCAAAGTTGTAGCTCTTGTCATAAAGAACATTGCGAACATCAATCAAAAAAATTTCACCTTCCAGATCAAAATCGCAAAAAACTTAAAAAAATTCGATTTTTTTTTACCTTTTTTCCCGTGCTCAGGTCCATAGGTAGCAAACCGTTCAAAATTCAAGGAAACAATCAACTACAAAAATTTACCTAAGATCTCAATAAACAAATTTCTAGAACATATAAACTTCCTAGAGATGATTCTTAACACTGTTTAGGTAGCACGCAAAAGTGAAAAATTTGCCGAAAATTTTTTAATTTCATTTTTTTTACCTTTTTCTCCTGTTCAGGTCCATAGGTAGCAAAAAATGAAATATGCCTGGCCAGAACCATGTGCATTCTTCAGTCTATGTTGTTGTATTTGTTCATCCACACTTCCTCTTGGCCTCCACGAGTTACATTGGAATTGATTCAGAGGTGAGCGTGAATCCCAATTACAAAGAAAACAAAAGAATTTTGGGAAGCCGCCCTTATCGATGATCCCTTGCAAAATGTTGATGACCTTCAAATCACAGCAAATCTTCCATTTATTTTCGTAATATTTGATTTTTTCCATTATATCTTTCAATGTTTCATAGCTTTCTTTCATGTTGATACCCGTTGCTAGCGGAATGGAAGGTTTTCGGTTCGACACATGCAACAACACTGCTTTCAAGCTTGAAACAGAACCATCAATAAATAATCTCCACTCACTAGCGATGTAGTTCATTCCCATTTTTACCACCAAAGCTTTTATATCGTTGCAGTAAGCGAACGAATTGTCATCATTTAGATGTAGAGCATCTGAAATTCAGCTTGTCGTTTGCGGTACGCCGTATAGTTAACATTAGCATGTGTGAGTTTTCTTTGCTTTAAAAAAGCTGTCAAAAATATTGCAAGTCGCTGCGATAATCCCAATATGGCCACAATGAAATCCATTTCCATTTGTGTTATTAGTTGTGGTCCATCTCTTCCCTGTTGGGGCTCATAATCGGTATCAAATGGATCTTCATAAGTAACACCACTTGATGTACTCATTGCTGTAAATTCTGTAGTACGATCTGGAGTTGGCGGCCTTGGTGATACAAAATTTTCAGGTGCAAGCACTGGTAGTGTGGCTGTTGCAGTTGCTTTATAAATTTTGTTCTTCTCAGAATGTCGATTTAGACGACATGTGTAATTTACGCATGCATAGCAACTGGTTGCATCATGATCACCTGGGCGATTAATCCAGTTTACCGGCTTATAAATTTTGTTCTTCTCAGAATGTCGATTTAGACGACATGTGTAATTTACGCATGCATAGCAACTGGTTGCATCATGATCACCTGGGCGATTAATCCAGTTTACCGGCTTACAATACTTCATAGTACCTCTGCCTCCACTCAACCATGCCATGAGATTGTTATAACATTGGCGACACACTGTATTAGGTGTGTAATTTTCACCGGTCAAGTCCACTTCGTCGAAAAACAATGTATATGCTCTTTTGAATTCACTAGTTAAAATATTCTTTTCCTTCTGAAATCTTGTAGATGTTTTTTTTCTGGTTTGATGACCGCAAACGTAGCAAAATAAATCAATATTTTCACACTGCATATTGAAATTGTCAGTTGCCAATGTTGTGTGCGAATTATACTGTAGCACTTTCACTTTTTTTACTTTTACTTTTACTTTCACTTTCACTTTATAACTTTCACCGCTGAGCTCTCGTTGACGTCGCGCTGTGTAATGCCTCGATGTGAGCGTCGTGTCGCTTTTATATTGTGTGCTGCGTCCCTTGTTGCGTGTGCTGAGCTTACTGCATTGCCTGTGCTGCTGCTGTCGGTGCATGATCGCGTGATACCTAAGCGCTACCTAAACGGTGTTAACCCTTGGACAAACACATGGTTCTGGCCAGGCATATTTCATTTTTTGCTACCTATGGACCTGAACAGGAGAAAAAGGTACAAAAAATGAAATTAAAAAATTTTCGGCAAATTTTTCACTTTTGCGTGCTACCTAAACAGTCTTAAGAATCATCTGTAGGAAGTTTATATGTTCTAGAAATTTCTTTACTGAGATCTTAGGTAAATTTTTGTAGTTGATTGTTTCCTTGAATTTTGAACGGTTTCCTACCTATGGACCTGAACACGGGAAAAAAGGTAAAAAAAATCGAATTTTTTTAAGTTTTTTGCGATTTTGATCTGGAAGGTGAAGTTTTTTTGATTGATGTTCGCAATGTTCTTTATGACAAGAGCTACAACTTTGCCTCAGAGAGTAAATCTAAATTCTGAACGGTTTGCAAGATATGAGCCTGAGAAAATGATCACATTTTTACGAAAATGATACCGAGGCCCCAAATCTTTGGCGGCCCATAAAAAAAAAAGTGCATGACTTTGGGAAAAATTGGGAAACACGGGTCTTTTTTTTTAGTCTTTTATCACGTAGTGGTGTCCGTATATGGTTATTTTGCCATGACTTAAAAAATTACACACAGTGTAATCAAACTAAAGGCGGATTCAAATGTGTTCTCTGATATCTTGTAGTAGGGAGACGAATATATGGTCTATGGCTGTTTTCTACGGGATGATAAATATTGCATGCGTTAATGATTATTTAGTATACAGTCATAATGCCAGTAGCAAAGGTGATAAAGCTCAAAGCCGCAAAAATTTCATGAAAAATCTTAGCATGGCACTAACATCGCCTTATATGACTAAAAGTTTAGAAACGCCAACTTTGAAGAGGCATTTGCGTAAAAATATAACTATTATATTGTCAAAAGATACTGCTCACTCATCTGACAGATAATACTGGACAACCAGTACCAAAAAAACGTTCTTACAGTGCATACTGACCCTCTAAAATAAGGCATTATGTACTAAATGCAAAAACGTTATTTGTCGTGAGCATAATGTTGACATGTGCCAAAGTTGTATCTGACTCATTTTTTAAAGCTTTTCTTGTAAAAAATATCTTGTTTATTTAGTATACTATACATATGTAAGTCATAATGATTGACTACAAGTTGAAAATAAGTGAAATATTTTCAAAGAAATATGATTCCTAAGTTTTGTTGTTTATTGAAGAAGTTTTTTAGTTTTGGTTTTTTCTAATAATAAATATATATAGAAGCATATTTTAAATTCTGGTATTTTTATTTCATTTATATCTTTATATATATAATTCTACTGCACGTGTGTTTGTCACTGAACTCCTAAACTTCTGGACCGATTTGAAAAAATTTTTTGTATGCGTTTGGGTGGCGCCTTGGGTGGTTTAGATTTACTATTCGGTCCAATTGGACAAAGGGGCGTGGTACCTTCCATACAAACCACAAATTAAAAATCCATTATTTCTGTTCCTGCTAACGGTATTTGAACAAAATTTGCAGGACAACGTCTGCCGGGTCAGCTAGTGTAATAATATAATTCACATGCGTTTATTTTTAATTAATCAAGAACATACAACAATTTAGCTGACTTAAAATCATGCGTCAACTTTACGCATGATTATCTTTCACGTATGCCAGAATATGATTATCTTTCTAGGGTTAAATGGATCTTTAAGAAAATAGACTTTTTGTAAAATGATAAACTTTTTTAAGAATTTTTTTTTTATAGAATGTATTGTTTTAAAAAAGTTATGATATATCCGACCTTTCTTATTATATTCTAAATTAAAATATTCGAGCGTTTGGTCGTTTTTTAAATAATTTTATTCCTTGCTGCCCTTTGGGTAGCATCGTCAGGAAGATAAATACAATACTTATCTCCCTTTGGGTAGAATCGTCAGGAAGATAAATATAATTCTTATTTGTGGCCGTCGGTGGTGCAATGGTTAGTGTTCGCGGCTCTTGTACATGAGATCCTGGGTTCGAACCCTGCTCTGACCACCTTAAAATTTCTTTCGGCGGCGGTCACTTCGCATAGTGACGGCGACACTATCGAGTATATAGCCATGAAAAAGCTTCTCAAAAACCGTTCGGAATCGGTGTAAAACTGTAGGTCCCAATCAGTGAGTGAAAACTGGAAAGCGCACAGCTCAGTGATTGTGAGAAGTTCT
The DNA here is from genome assembly GCA_963931995.1 of Phaonia tiefii. Classification (NCBI taxonomy): domain Eukaryota; kingdom Metazoa; phylum Arthropoda; class Insecta; order Diptera; family Muscidae; genus Phaonia; species Phaonia tiefii. The sequence goes on along the minus strand of OZ008367.1, from coordinate 253,706,517 downwards.
TCCCTGTCCCTTCATGGGATGTAATGGGAAACCATTTATTTTTTTAGAATTGGTAATTTTTTCAAGAATAGGTAAATTTTTAAGAGTAGATATTTATCTCAAGAAAAGTTATTTTGTTTCACTAAAAATTTAGTGTTTTTATGCAAAGGTACTTCTTTAAGATTGAGAATTTTTTAAGAAAAGGTACGTTTTTCGAGGATATGAATAGGTATTTTTTTAATAAAATTTTCATCTTTTAAGAAAAGGCACTTATTTTAGAATATTTTATTTTTCAACATCTTTCACGTTACTTTTCTAAATTTACTTTTTATTGCTTTCAAAGCTACAATATATACTAAATATTGGTTACAGGTTCCACCCTGAAACCTTCCCATTAAACAAGAAATTTCCCAACATATGTTAGTCTAGACACAAACCAAAGCAAAATTATCCAATATAGCACAACGTGCTATAAGGAACTTCGTTCCAATAAAGAATATAAATTTGTTTAACATAAAAAATTAAAAAGTTGGTATTTAGTTAAAAAAATCTAAATTGTGTTTAATGCTAAGTGCAATCATAATTTTATACATAGGTATCTTAGACGAAGTGAGCAAAGTAATATGGATATTGACGAACTTAGCATTAACTCTGAAGAAAGTTCATCGCGACAAAGTACCAGTATAAAGTAAATAAGTACATATTTGTCATATTAAAAAATTTACTAAGTGATCTAAATATTACAGAATATATATACAAAGAATCAGAAACAACTCTGTTACCAAATAGCTGTAAAATCTGGCAATTTTGATCCTTTAAATTCAGAGTTAAAGAAGTGTTTGTTCCAACGCCGTATTTCAATTACAATTTTGAAACATATTTAAAATCAAAAAAATATGTTATTAATGCTGAAATTTGTATGTTCTTTAACAGTTTACTATTGAATAAAATATTTTTTGTTGTTTATTTAATCGATTTTGTTTTATTCAAATGAAATAAAACGTAACGCATGTTATGGAGCATATATTAATTAAAAGGAAGTTTTTATATTTTAGCATAATTTTTTAGCATTATGCTGTGTGTTTAACGAACCAAATAATTTTGATTGACCAAAATTTTGACATTAGCGTGGTGAGTATTTATTGTCAAAATTTTCACTATCCCCAGGGCTACACAAAATTTTGACAAGTAGTCTAAATTTTGACGTTTGTCTTTTATGCAGCATTTGCCCGGAAACATGGTAATAGCAGCAGGTGTTGTTGTTGTTGTAGGCAGCGACAACAGGCATTTTGTTTTTGTCTCATTCGCTTCAGTTGTGAAACTCTACACAAATACATACCAACAACACAAGAGTGCAAGAGTACAAAAACAAAATACATCAGTTCTATACAGGTCTATTTTACGGCTTATATTTAAAAAAACAACCATTTTTTGAGGCGGGCAGAACACATTATTTTAACCAAAAACAGTTAAATAACAAAATCCGGGCAAATGCATTGTTTCCGAGTTATTGTCCCCGAAATTTCGGATGTGTATAAAAGAAGTCAAAATAAACTCAAAAAATTAGCTAGCATTTCTCTATAACTCGCTTCGTTATCGAGTTGAAATTTTTAAAAATTATCGAGTTTTTTTTTAAAATTTCAACATCCAATAACTCGATAACTAAGTGAGTTATCGAAAAATGGCATAGAGGTTTCTGCGTGGTCGGGCTAAGGGACTATTTCCTCTGGGGTAGGTCCAACACCGGCTTCGGCATAGTAAGGAATTTTCTACTCGGGTATGTCCAACACCGGCTTCGCGGCTTCGGCATAGTATTTGTGCGGAATAAAGCTTTATATTTTTGAGAAAAGTAAAAGAAAATAATCTAAAATTTATCAAAATTTCAACACACGGCGGTCCATAACTCCGAAACTGTGCATTTGCGCCGATTTTGCTATTTTACTTTTTTTGCTTAAAATAACATGTTCTATCTACTTGATACATCACATACATCTTTTTTTGGCGTAATCGCAATTTATTCATTTTGTTTATAATTTGAATAAAAACATCGAAATATTTTTAAAAATTATATTAATTTCAAAAAAGTGCAAGCACATGAATTTTCTGCTGTCAACATTTTGATTTTCCATTTCACACAGCAAACTCGGAATTGTAAATAAATTCAACACAATTTACCACGGCCGAAATATTTTCGATGAACACAGCCTTGAAGAAAAAAGTTAGCATTATTGCGGAACCGATTTAGCTGCAACAAGTTTTTATATCTAGTCACACTGCTTGCCTTTCACAATAATAAAAAGGGCGTTCAATCATATGATGACGTTTCATTTAAATATTAATACTTAATAATATTTAAAGACAACTGTCATTATTTTCTTGCTTAATACGTTTTATTTTATACCCACAAAAAAAAGAGAATGCAAAGACACATGTACATACAAACATGTACATACGCTACACACAATTATCGTTGCTCTCTTACTATCTCATTTTTATATATGTACGTATAACCACGTCATTATTCTCTTTGCTCTGAGAGTGCTCCGCACCCACACAAGGCATCTATTCGCTGCCGCGTCATCAGTGTGTATTTTTTTCGCAGTCAGACAATCTGTGTTTCGTAGTCGGACAAATCTTCTATATACATATGTAGGTATGAAAAACATATGCCCGATTCAGAGACCATATAAAATTTCATACAAATCGGTCCAACCGTTTCGGAGGAGTTTTACGCAGTCGGAGAAACTGTGTTTGGATGTGTTCACTTTGTGAGTTTAGTCCCTACCCACGCCTATAGATGTTAACACATCAAAAAAACAAAAAAAATCAACACTAACAACAATAATGTAGCGATCAAACCCACAACACAAAAAGGAGCACACAACAATGTAAATTTAAGCAAAGCAAACGGAAAAATTAAATATAGGTGATATTGCCTAGTTCGGGTTTGGTGATTTTTTTGTAAGAGGACAAGAAAAAGAGGCAATATTGCCAAAATCGAAAGTGCAAAACACACTACTAACGACAATGCTGCATTTACATATGTATGTTGGCAACTCTACTTGTTATTACAATGTCAACAAACAAATTTGTGGTGAGATGAATACCACAACTGCGGAGTTTTTCTTCTTCAGAAACTACAGAACTTCAACAAAAATGACTATTGCGACAACAACTCGCAATTGAAAGCACATTGTTTGGTGTTAAGTGCCTCAACCGATTATTTTACTGTTTTGGAACACAAATGTGAGGTAGTAGAAGCTGGCTGTTCTATTAAAACTGTTCGAAGCCCATAGGCGTACAATAGAAGTGGACCACAGAAAATTGTAATGGTAAGTAAAGTAATCGACCAGATTTATGTCGAGAGAGTAAAGCCCCTTTCCATTTTTTCAGCAGCTTACAAGTTCCAAACGGACGTCGGAAAGCAGTCCCTTCAAACAATGCCGGTGCCACAGTCAGTGCAGCCGGTCGTGATATGTGATATTCCGCACAACTCCAACAGCAACAGCGTAGTGTGCAGCTAAATATATACACGACAAGCCTTATACCGGTGAAACTGCAGGTAAGCTGAACAACATTAACGGGTATACAACAGGAGCCTAAACAAGATGAAAACGTGGATATAATATCATTTAAGGAATCACCTCAACAACAGTATCATATCGTTACATACCCTTTTGAAAATCTATGAAAGAGGGATACAATAACAAAGAAAGATGTTAAATAGTTTGCTGAGCAGCAAACAATTGCAGCCGTATTTAGAGATGATGGACACTATGAGGCGGGCATTATGCTGCCATTCAAATATCCATAACACAATAGATAACATAACAGATATAAAATGGAAAAATGATGTATGTATAATAATATAAAAAACAAAATTTAAAAAAATATAGTTTTTATTAATATACTCGAAAATGCACACTACGATTTACACAAATTTACATTTTAACTGCATTGGATAAATCTACAAATATGCAAGTCAAATTTCTGTATGGTTTGGCAACGTGAAATTACCTAAGTTTTTTTGGTAATATTACCAAATTAAATAGGTGACCCTATGTTGCCCAGTGCATTGGCTGATATCAGACCATGAATGTGGGTAATATTACACTAGGTTTTTTTCTGTGCACCATCTATCCATCTCAAAAATTAAAAATCCTTCTTAATATTAAAAATCCGATCTTAAAAAAATATCCATCTCAAAAATTAAAATTTTGCCTGCGGTGCATTTTCGTTTCACATAAAACAACAAAACTACGGCTTAATGCATCTCAGAAAGTCAGTTTTAAGTGGGGAAAGAAAGAAAGTCAGTTTTAAGTGGGGAAATTACAAAATATTTTTTTTTTAACACGAAACATTTTTTTAAAAATTACCTCGTTTTTAATACACATTTAATTTTCTTCAACATCTATCGGAAAACCACTTGCTTCCAACAAGGAATAATCGGGTGAAAAAGCCAGTTTTAAGTGGAAAACTGACGTAGAAATGTTTTTTTTAGAATAGCTGAGACGTAGAAAAAATTTTTTTAACTCAGCTTTTTGTTTGACACAAAAAACACTTTTTTTTTTACAAAATTCCCCGGTTTTAATATAAATATTTAATTTTCTTCAATATCTATCGGAAAACCACCCCATTTGTTAGTATTTATTTATTTATTTTCATGAGGACACAAAATAACGTATTATATAATTTACATGCAACAAAAAATTATCTTGAAAAAACTAAGTTGTATAATTTTCATTTTATCACAATTTATGTTGTTTCCAATATTTCGATCAACTTCGTTGATCATTTTCAAGGATCGAATATAAGAAAATTATAATTTTATAAAACATTAGTGGAAACAGTAAACAGAGAATTTTTCTTCAAGTATAATATTGTCTGTTAGAGATTATTGAGTAGGAAATCACAATAATATTTATGCATATAATTACATTGTGAGATAACAAAAAGTATACGACTAGTCTTCGCTGCAAGCTTTTGTCAACTAATTTGATTTTTCCGCCTAAATTTGTCAATTGTATTTGTAAACTTGTGGACATTGGTCCGTATCGCTCTTGTAGTTGAGTCTTTTCTCAGATGGAACGTCAATAATATGCAGCATTTCCCGAAAGAAACGTCGTGAGTAAATCTTCTCTTCAGTTAAAATTTTCGCTTCGTCAAAGTTTGGCATGTGTCCAGTTAACGTAGAGTGAGCTGCGAGTGCTGTTTTTTTTGTTCCAAAGACTTATATGTGCCTTTGGGTCCGATTTATGTGATGAAATTCTCGTCTTCAGTTTATTCATCGTAGTACCCACATATACCTTTTGACATATGTTGGTTTTGTCTCCGTTACTCTTGATTTCGTACACCACATTTGGCTTGTCATCCGTATCGATTCTCGATTTAGTCCTACTAAAGAGGTGATTTAGGGTAAAGTTAGACTTTGGAGCTAATTGGTATTTCTCCCTGTCATAAATGTTTGAATGTTTGGTTCTTTCAGAGAGTCACGGCACATACGTTATGGATTTATATATCCTCTCCGGTCTAGTTTCATCCTTTGGTGTTGGTGGTTTCAAATCTGTTCCCGTTAGTAAATCGTCAATCGTGTTGAGGGGAAAACTGTTCATTTTTAAAATCATTCGTACTTTCTCCTTATTTTTCCAATGAAATTCCACGTCGCTTATTTTCAGCACTCTGTTAACGAAATTTTTGGCCGTATTAATTATTGTCCCTCTCGGATGCTTAGAATAATAATTAATTAGTCATGACACTGTAGGCATTTGATACTAGACAACTTTTAAATTTCCATCTTGTTTTATAACCATGCAATCAAGGTATGCTAATTGTTGGTCCCTTTCCTCTTCCACTGAAAATAGTAGTTGTCGATTGAAAGAATTGAGCGCCTTCATCGTGTCCTTCACCTCAGGTTTCCCAATGATTACAAATTTATCGTCCACATATTTATTTATAATTTTCGGTCTCCTCGTCAATGTATTGATCGTCGTTTCAAGTAATACTTCCAATTATAATGTCCGTCATTATCGGTGACGCTGGAGAACCCATAGGCATGGCCTTTCTCTGTCCATACAATCTGTCCTCATATTTAAAATAACGTGTATCCTTGATACAAAACGACAGTAATTCCATAAAAATATCCTCTGGTATAGTCGTGTAATCCGCAATTTTACTCCATTTTTCTTCTATGGTCCTTAATGCCAAATTTATGGGTATATTTGGAAAAAGATTGACCACATCAAACTATACTAATATTTCGTCTTGGTCTATTTTCAAATGTTCTGTCCTGGATTTGAAATCAATTGCGTCCTTAACATTAAATTCATAGGTTCTCGTCATATTTTTGAGTATTTCAACCATAAATATGCAAAGTGCATAACTAGGAGCATTTATGGTTGAACAAATATTTCTTAAAGGATTCCCCTCTTTATGAATTTTCGGCAAACCATAGATTCTGGGGGTTGTAGATGTTCTCGTGTATAATTTCATCCTTGTGGGCGTGTCAATTAACTTTTCTTTGAATAATTTATCCACTAGTTTGTTCTTCTCCTGTAGGCTTGACGTCGGATCTCTCCTGCGTCGTCTATACGTGCATATATCGCCCAGAATATTTCCCATCTTCACCTTATATCCGTACTTTGATAACGCAACTGTCTTTCCCACTTTGTCAGCGCTCATGATGATACTGTCACTGTTTTACCCCAAAAATTGTCTCGTGCGACCCACTGTGCCTAAAATAATCTTATCTCTCACGTCTAATTTTTGTTTGTAGAGGTGGTCATCGATCAAACCAGCGAACTTCGTTCTTGAAATCTCCTACTCTTCTTTGTTAACAAATTGTCTGTATGCACTCTTCCCCTTCGGCGATGCATTTGAAAAAAGGGAATGTTGTAATTGTATTTGGAAATGAATACTTGGGTCCGAGAGACAGTAACCATTTTTTTTCATCCTGTGGTTTTTGATGTGTAAACATCTATACGCTGGGGGTAAAAATCTTTTTCACAATACAATCACAAATTTAGAGTAAGATGTGCGATGTAATCGTTAACCAATCGTAAAGCGTTATCAAATCGGTGTGAGCTATGTATGAGTGTATTAGTGTAATCATACGCTGCATACAATATACTCAACACCATCTAGTGTGCAATAGTAGCTACTAATTTTCACTAATTGTCGTACATTATGTTATCGTAGGCAAATGAAAACAAATAAATAAAATGAATACAAAAACATTTAATTTGAATAACTTTTAAAAAGATTTTTTGCACTTTTAATAAGAAATTTACTAAAACAAAGCAAAATAAGGAAAACTAAAAACTAAACTTGTCAAACTATAAGTCTTCTTCGTCTTTGAGATTGTCATTCATACTTAACAGCTGCATTTTCGAAAACCATTGTTGTAAAATAACTACATGCATTACATTTAAGTAAACAGCTGATTAATAACTTGTCAACCGCAACAAATACAAAATAATTAAATATTTTACAAACCACCAAAAAAAATATAACTCAGAACATAAAACAACACAAAGTGTATCAAAGCTGAATGGAGGTAATGTTAATTGTAATAAAATGTCTATTAGATTCCAATATAAATTAAGATTATAACATATCTTCATTACGTACTGTTGCCTTACACTGAAGCTGGTGCACGACAATTGGGTAACAATCTCCATCTCATGCCAATTATTATGGGTAGAGATTTTAATACAAATTTTGCAAACCCACAGTCGCAAGCTTTATCAAAATTTTTATTTGACGTTTTCCACTTGCATATGAGCAATTCTCCACAAACCCCCACAATTAACAATTCCACTACTATAGATGCAGTTTTCCATAGATTTTTAAATACAATCGAGTCAAAAATTTAAATATGTATCTTAGTTTAGTTACCATAAGCCAATATTAACTATTTGTACTTAAGGCAATTACCATAGATGGGCACTTTGCAGTACTACTAAAATTTCAGTAAAAATAATTCTTTAACTAGTACATTTTTAATGATTACTAAAATTTTTTTCAGTCATTTTTATAAAGTGCCTACATGATTATGATGAGGTGAATTGAATTTTCAGTAATCAGTAATGCCCGATTACTGATTATTATGAATACGGCCCTATGATTTTATTGGTAATGCAAATTAAATTTCATTATCAGTAAAAATTTACTGAATTTTTTCAGTAATCAGTAAATTTCCTGCTTACTGTAATTTTTAGTGCAGTACATATATACTGCAGTGTGCCCATTTACTAACCAAATAAGTTAAATAAAACAAACAAAAACCAGCAAACAAAAACCAGTAACAAACCAGTATTTACAATATTGAAAGTTTTGATACTTTTAATTGATTAATTAAAAAAAATATACTAAAAGCATAAGTACTTCCAACTTAAAAAAAATTTTTCATTACTAGATGTTTACACATCTCCCCTGTGATCGGACTCACATTAATTTTTTTTTATTGAATCTGCTCTTAAAGAGTCTAACAATAAGTATTCGAATCTTATATTCTAATCAGTTTAATTAAATTATTATTAATTAATTGTTGTTTAAGCGGGCCTCTGAATTATGGCGTCAGGGATTGGTTGATTTATAAAACTGATGGGAAATCTCTTCTTCGTAGTCGGGATGAAGTTGTTGTTATTGTCAAGTTTCTTGCCAGAGGGTTTGTGTGCTGTTCCAGTTTTTGATTATGACTCTGTTTGATGCGCTGGAGTTCGTCTCTTACAGCAGGTATCTTTAAATCTTTGTGTAGGTTCTCATTTCTAACATACCAAGGGGCACCAGTAATTTACCGTAGTATTTTAGACTGCACTCTTTGTATTACTTCAATGTTACTCGCGCTAGCGTTTCCCCATATCTGGGACCCATATCACCAAATAGGGTTAATCACAGTGTTGTAAATCTGGACCTTATAGTCTAATGTCAGCCTTGAGTTCGAGTTAAGTAGCCAATGCAGTTCAGCTTTATTTGTGCCTTCTTGGCTTCTATATGCCTTTTCTAGGTCAGTCTACGATCTGGATGTATACCCAGATAAGTAATATCATCACATAAGGGAATTGGTACACTGTTAAGTTGTATTTTTTGGGTAAGTTCTTGCGTTTAATGTGAACGTAATTTGTTTGCTCTTCGTCTCGTTTACTTTTATCCTCCAGTTAGCAATACAACATTCGATTGTTTGGAGATGTAAGCTAAGATTTTCGGCGGTTTTACATGGGTTTCTATGAGAGCTCAGTATTGCCGTATCATCTGCAAAGGTAGACATAAGCAGATCGCTTCTCGTGGGTAGGTCAGCTGTAAATATAAGAACAAGAAAAGGACCGAGAACACTTCCCTGCGGGACCCCGGCATATATTGTGTAAATATCTCTCCCTGCTTGACTCTAAAATATCTATTTTCCAAGTAACTTTCGAAGAGGGAATGTGTATTAACTGGCAGATATTTTTTAATTTTATGTAATAGACCCTCATGCCAGACCTTGTCAAATGCCTGAGCAACATCTAAGAATACAGCACAACAATATTCTCTTTTTTCATAAGCTTTTATAATCTCGTTGGTCAAACGATTTACTTGTTGTAGAGTACTATGGCCCTCCCTAAAGCCAAATTGGTGATCAGGGATGATATTATGAAGCGAAGTGGGGCTTTTAAGTTTTGAAAGAAATGATCTCTCGACGAGTTTTAATAGGCATGGTAACAAGCTTATCGGTCTATATGATGAAGCTAAAGTTTTGTCCTTTCCTGGCTTTAATATCATTTTCACTAGAGACATTTTCCAAGCATTAGGGAATTAGCTATATTTTATTATATTATTGAACTGATATCATCCTCTGTGTTATTAGATCATAACCAGGAGCTTTTCTAGGATTTTCTGTTTGCTTTATAATATTGACAAATGTCTCCGTGTTGCACGCTACATTCGATAGACTAAAACTGTTAGTAGATGGATTGGGACGGAAAACTTCACTCAAGTGCTCCGCAAAAAGTTTAGCTTTTCCCTCATCTGTTGTAACCCAGTCACCATTTATGTCACGTAAAGGAAACTTTGTCTCAACTGGCGTTTTAAGATTTCTTATTGACTTAAACAAAGAAAAATTTGTGGATATCGTGGGAGTCAATCCCTCAACATATTTTCCATGTTGAAGATCATCGTCGTTTTTCATGGCTACTCGTAGTCTTCTTGTGGCAAGTTTGAGTCGAAGACTTGTAGTAGGGGATCTATATGACTGCCAGTCTCGTCTGGCCCTTCGTTTCTGATTTACAAAATATTCTATGTCTGCATTCGTGTATGTGTGTGTGTGCTCTTGAGTTGCTGTTGAAATAACCTTGCTCGTCGTTTTCACAAACCAATCTGTATTGTGGTCTATATTGAATGACTTCTCCTGTTTCCCTCTTAATGCATGAGATTGGTGATGCCATAGGCATTTCATATGGCAGTGTGGTTTCGATTTTAAGTGATCAGTTGGGTTTAAGAAAGCTGTCTGCAAAATGGGTGCCGCGTTTGCTCTCAATTGACCATAAACGTAATCGTGTGACAACTTCAAAGGATTGTTGGGAGTTGTTTAATTGGGATATGAATTGGTACCTCATCCGCCATATTCTCCGAATTTAGCCCCCGGTGGCTATTTCATATTTCCAAACCTAAAGAAATGGCTCGGTGGAAAGAGATTTAGCTCAAACGATGAAATTATTGATAAAACAAATGCGTATTTTATGGACGTCGAAAAATCCTATTTTTTGGAAGGGATACAATAATTGGAGAAACGTTGGATTAAGTGTATTGAGCTAAATGAAGATTATGTTGAAAAATAAATTTTTTTTAAAAAAAAAACATGTATCGTTCAAAAAGATCCGCCCTCTATATAGACATTCGAAAATGGTATGACCATATAACAACCTTCTGCACTTTGTTATACTGTGTATCAGTTGACAATCTTATCAATATTCGAGATTAGAAAATAGTGTATCTGGGATGCCCACCATACCTTTTCGACCGCATTAGACTGACACGATCAAACAGAGGAAATATGATAATCCCAGTAAGACATCGGACACTTGTTTCGTCTCTGGAATTCTTTACCTTTTTATTTTGCAGTAAATTATAAAACTAAATTATTACTAATTAGTAATTGTTAATAATTGTTATTATCAATCATTTATATTGTTTTCTCCTTCTTGTTTCTTCTTTTTAAATAAAATTTTTAATTTGTCATTTAAAAAAAGAAATGTTTTCTACACTTTGGTTATTCACAATTACATACCACTAATTAACTCTAATATGTATTTATATATCCAGCAAATATTATTTATTTATATATTTTTTTATCTTAACATGATTAAGCAGTTTGAACTTCATTACGGTAACGTCAAGATGTACATCCTTAAAAAAATAAATAAATAAATGCTCTTTAATATCACTGTGGAACAAAACTTGACTTTTGACGAAAATTAAAAGGTTCTAACAACGGATTATGGTAGATGGATTAAAAAAAAACGTGTATCGGCGTTTTGAAAGATTACATATAGAGGTAATTAAAGGGTGGTTTAATTTCCCCCTCTTGTATTTGCTAGCGGTAGGGGAACAATTTTTACGTAGACAGTTGTAAATAACGTCTTTAATTCAAGTGCGTTTGGTGAGAGTAATTACTCAAATTCAGAGTTTTGCACAAGTTTTCGTATGTCCGGGCCAACAAAAACACCTGTTGTATTGAAAAGACACAATTTTTAAAAATTATTTTGTATGAAACCAATGACAAAAATTAAAGTTTAAAGCATTCATAACGTCTTTTATCTTTGCTTCGCTAAGTTTTGGAAACATTAAGCGTGCTTAGGTTACACCGCTTGCTTATATAATCGCTTGTTTTGTATGAGGCACTTAGCGAAGACTTAGCGAAAACTTAGCGACGCGAATCATTTTCGCTAAGTTTAAGAAAAATTTTTTTGACATCTTTTACCGCTGTCAACCCTTTTTCATATTGTCGCTAAATAACCGTTTTCTTTTCAACTTAGCAAGCAAAAATCGCTTGCTTGTAACCAAAACAGGACTAATGTCTTCAGAAATTTTAATGGCTCTCCATGTGTATCCAAACGGCTATGCGAAAAATCGCCCAAGTGAAAATCGCCCAAAACCCAAAAATGAACAATCGCCCAAAAAATATGGGGAAAAAATTGGGCGATTGTTCATCATGTTTGGGCGTTTTGGTATTTTTGATTTTTTGGGTGTTTGTTCATGATGAATGATCGCCCTTTTACTTAATTGGGCGGTTGTTCGCTACAGTCTTGGGCGATTTCACCACAAAATAGTGGGCGTTTGTTCATAAATTGGATTTAGATTTTTGGGCGAATGTTCCTTAATTTTTGGGCGGTAAACTCTTTTTTTGGGTCTTTTTTCTTAATGAAAAAACACCCAAAAATTTTGGGTCATTGTTCATTTTTCGTTTTGGGCGATTTTCACTTGGGCGATTATTCGCATAGCCGTATCCAAACATTTAACAAAGTTTTTACCAAACCAAGTTTTATATGCAATGGTGGCAAAATAATTTTTTCAGTTGGTACCAGCGGTGGATGAAGGATATTATGCTGCCCTAACGGCCCATCAACTCTTGGCTCCCACTTTTTTTTAATATTGGTTCCCCTTCTATCTGATATCCCATTGGAATAAGAAGCATGCATATTTAACATATCCAGCCTGCATACCCTAGAAGAGCTAACAACTTTTAAGTTACAACAGACCTGACATTCGTGCTCTTTATATTTTACCGCATCCAATATATTGTTACGAATTTCCTTATTCGTCCTTTTTGCGTTGTTTTATTCCCACTAATAAAACAAGGTTCATTTTAAATTACGATAATTACAACGGTTTAACTTCCTTTTATTTTACTTATATAGTACAACAGTTTACTTTATTTATGACACTTTAACAAAGTCTTATATTTTACTATCAAATCGCGTTGCTTACTTTACGGCGGTTAATCACAAACTGAACTCTCCACTCCAAAGACTTCCGCTATTTATACCAACTCACCATACTCAAATGAAGGTATATCTAGCGAATTCAAGAACCTTCTAGAATCTGGATGTTGTTGTTGTTGCTTATCTTTGTAGAACAATCTCGAATGGTGGAGAGTTATCTTTACTGAGGTGAATTCATGCTACTGGTTTATCGAGCTGGTACGTTGTTACAATGCATACTTTCAGGCGCAGCACTAACCGCCTGTTATTTACATACTGTTAGTAGAGTCATTAACAGTAAGCAAAAGCTTTTACTTATTCGTAACAATATTTTGTATCGAATCATAACTTTCCTTCATGTCGATTCCATACGCAATTGGAATAGGAATCTTGGAATTATAGTAATGAAACAGTACAGCTTTAAGACTTTTCTTGGATGGATCTATAAAGATACACCAGTCCTCGGGGTTATATTCGATATTCATTTCCGTCATTAAACCTTCAATATCGTTGTAATTAGTAAACGTGTTGGATTCGTTATATCAAAAGTATGGCAGAAAAATGCCTTGGTGTTCACGAAAACCAGTAACATTAACACCAGGTTGAAGCAGATGCCGACTTTTCATGTATGCAGCTAATATTTCTGCTTTTTCAACAGGCTCAAGTTCCGGGCCAAAGCATTTAGATGCTTTTGCGATATTAATATTGGACTTTGGGCTGCTTCATTTCCCGAGTAATCACTACCAACTGCTTCTGTTTCAACGCATGTAGTACAACAATTTCATCATAATGTGGCACTGGGAGCAAGGTACTGCTTTATACACAAAACTCTTTCGCCTATACCAGGGACGTAAACAGGGGCCTGGGCCGGGGGCTCACTCCTCCCCCCAATATTATTTCTTTAGTAGGTGATTTTTGAATTTAGTGCTATTTTTCAACCTAAATATCACATCAGGCCCATCCAAATTAAACTTCTTCTCGTTCGTAAATACAACGGTTCTCCAGTCATGTACAAGACCTCTTGGCTGCACATCCCATACCATGTAGTCTCTTGCGAATTGAAGCCGCTTTTCCTTACGAGGAGCAGTAAGTGGCGGCTTTTTTTGTAATTTCAGGTATTTAAGATACTCACACTCTTAATTACTCTAAGTACTGATGTCTTGCTCGCTTCCACTCCAGCTTGAGCTCTTATTTTTGACATGGATAAGGCAGAATTAGAAGCAATTTTGATGATTTTTCTTTTCTGATACGTAGAAAAAGAGAATGAACCCTTCCTTTAAAATTTTTTCCATACCCCTCGGGGTCCTTGATGTAATTCTCGACAACTGTTGAGCTCCGTCCAATTTTTTTACCTATTGCGCGGATAGAATATCCTTCAGAACGGTAAACATCGATTTTAGTTTTTCCGATAGATTTTAAATTTTGACTCGTAAAATGATTAAGATGTAATAAAAAGATGTAAAAATCATTGCTTACTTTAAAAATAATAAAAAAAATAATAAAGTGCCTTTATTCAAGTGAAACTAAAAAATCACATTTTTTGATTTGTTTTAAATTGCTCAAAAAAAGTTCTTTAGTTAAGAAACAACTATTGTCATTTTTTTTTTAATATCTCAAGATGTATAGCTTCCATTTCCATTTTAAAATTCTGCAATCGGTTAAAAATTACAAAAGATACAGGCTGCTGAATATGGAATTTTTAGTGCCTTTAAATAAGTGAACCGGAGTGTACTACATTCTAAAACAATCGGACCTATAGATTAGAAGTTCTGATATTATTACCATATTTTTGCAATCGGCCCCACAGTGAAACGTTGAAAAACTCCGTCGCTTGTAGCAGAGCTCCTTGGAATACAGATGATTAACGGCGTCTTATTAGAGCGAAATGATATTAGAAGTATTAGAAATACTTTGTTTAACAAAGTAGTAAGAAAATCGAAATTAATTGATATTAATTAGTCGGAAATGGGCGTGACTCACGCGAAAATTGTGCTCATGCACACTCACTCACGCAAAGATTGGACACGCTCATGCACGAAGATTTTTTCGTTACTCACGTTCTAGCACGCTCAGGTGAGCAACATTTGGTCCTGCTCACGTTCACGTGTGAATGTGCATACAATGTTCAAAAACAGTACTTTACTTTAATATCAGGATCGCGTTTTAATCCCGAACAGTGCTGACGGGGTTTTTTTCCAGCCTATCCCAATCCCGCCTGTCCCGACACACACCTACATATGTTCTTTACCCTTCCTGGTCAAATTTGGTATTAGCTCTTATTTCTTCAAACTCCACTCTGCTACTAAAAATTAACGATTTTGCCACCCCCATTCTGGTACCTCTCATACAAACGTTTTGCGGACGTCGGATTTGTCGATTATATAGCTCCTGTAAAACAGAATGGCGCTACTGTCGATTATAGGGCCAACATATTTGATAATTTCCTGAGAAAACACACAATTGGTCTCTTTAAATTGCAACCTTTTAAAATTTTCTTCCACATTTCTTATCTGTTATTCGTTACTTGAACTAGTAACAAGGCCCTACCTGCAAATATGTAATGCTCAAATCAATTTTAGTGAAGAATTTACCACCTTGTAATTTATGGAAATAATTTATGGCCGTCAGTGGTGCAATGAGTAGTGTGCGCGCCTCTTATACTTGAGATCCTGGGTTCGATCCCTGCTCTGACCACTTTAAAATTTCTTTCGACGGCATAGTGACGGCGACACTATCGAGTTAACATCTGTAGGCGCGGGTACGGCCTAAATCAGCGGGTACGGCCTTGTCATTGGCTGTGTGAGTTGAAACTCTCCCTCTCTGCATGTACTGAGCAAAATAATGTGTTCGTTTTAGAAATGCACTACGCAGTGTTTTCTGTACACAAGATATGCAAAAGAAAATAATTAAATTATTGTTCAAGAAATAAAAATCTAGTTTATAAAAAAAAAGTATTTACATATCTACATAAAACTAGCATAAAACTAACATAAAAATGGTATTTACATATATACAACAAATTTAAAAATATGTTTACTAAATTCAATTATTAGTTTGAATTTACTAAACATATATTTACACTATTTACAATATTTACAGATTTATTTAAAGCTTTTTATAACGTCATCCACATTAATTAGGTATGAACAACATTTTATTCTCATTAAATTTGCAATATGTAAATCTAAAAGATTATTTCTGGTCTTATTTTTAATCAGTTTACAGAAAAAAGAAAATGCAGATTCACACATATATGTATATAGATAGACCCAAACATTGAATATAATTTCAAAACTTCATTTTTTGTGTTTGGATATATGTCTTCATCAATTTGTTTCCAAAATTCAATACCACTAGTAAGTGGTAAAGTTGCGTCTGAACGCAATCTTATTATTTCTTTGTGTTCATATCGCTGCGTTTCAATGTCACAAGAAAAAGGATTATTGTGGAGATCAATTATACTATATATTTTTAAGAAATCATAAAAACGGCTGTTATAATTTGTTAATAAACACTGAAGTACATTTATATAATCATTTAGATTGTCATTCTGATTTATATTGAAAACTTCTGAGGTTCTAATAAAACTTATTAAATTATTATTTTGTAATTGATTTAATAATATTCTAATTTTACGTATAAAATTTTCAACCGCATTTACCAAGTCAAATATTGTTTTGTTTTTGCCTTGAAGCTGAAGGTTTAACTGATTGACAAATTCTGTCATATCAGTTAAAAATGCAAAATCTGATATAAATGTTGGATCTTTTAAGTAAGTAAGTAGTTCATTGACTTCCTCTGACTGAATTGTCTCAAAATACAAAATTACTTCTTCCCGCAGACTGAAAAGTCTTTGCAAACAAAGCCCTTTGCTGAGCCACCTTACTTCCGTATACATGACCAAATCACCATACTCTGCATGTACTTCTTCCAAAAAAGATTTAAATTTTCGATGGTTAAGGGCATTATGACCACCTCGTATTTTGTTTATTACTTTCATGGCAATGTCCATAGTGTTACCTGAATTAAGACATTTTGTAAATAAAGCTTGCTGGTGAATGATGCAATGAAATGTATATACAGTAAAACTGTTTTTCAATAAATACCCCACAAAACTATCATTTTTCCCTGACATTACATTAGCACCATCAGTGCATACGGCGACAAATTTTCTCTTATCGGCGAAAGAAAAATCTGTTCATTGACTGAATCAAAAATAATTTTTCCTTTAATGCTGCCATGCAAAGAAACCAGTGTTAACATTTCTTCATGGCTTTGGAAATCTTTGTCAATTGTTCTTATGCAAATTAACAACTGGGCTGTGTCACAAAAGTGTCCGTAGATTCATCTAAGCAAATAGAAAAATATTTGCAATTCAGAATTCTATTTTTCAGATTTGCGTAGATGAACTCACTGATATTTTCCGGTCGCCGGGCAATTGTGCTAGGAGACAGGGGGATATCATTCAAAATTTTACTGATTTGCAGTAAAAGCATTGCAAAACTTCAGCGTTTAGTTCTTTGAAAAATAGGCCGTCCTCAAAAGGACGGCACCTTTTAGCAAGTTCAGCAGCAACAACATATAAAGCTTTTCGTTTCAGAGCCTGCTGATCAGAAGTTTTTTAATTTTAGGTTCTTCATAGTCCATAATATACTTCTCAAAAAAAGGTGTTTTTAACTTTAAAATTAGCAATTGCCTTTCTTCGTCATTTAAATTTATAAATTCATTATGACGTGAAAGAAAATGACGCTTAAATTCATACGTTGTAGTGCGCGACATGGTACGTCGACACACCAAACATTCATGCTTATCAAAAAAATTTTCGGCAAACACAAAATTATCTTCCCATTTAGTATTAATTTTTTTCTCTGTATGCGAGTGCACAACCTGCTCAATCGACATTTCAAGAGAAACTAAATGATTTTGCGTACTCTTTTGCAATGTGTGAGCGCGAGCCAACGCCGCGTAGTGGTTTTGCCGGACGCTGGCCTAAATTCACAAAGTGAATATATCCAAACACAATTTGTCCGACTGGGCTCACACAGATTGTCCGACAGCGATCACACATTGTTTGCCGTTAAACTCCTCCAAACGACTGGACCGATTTGTATGAAATTTTGTGTGCATATCGGGCAGGTCTCAGAATCGGCCAACATCTATTCTCCATACCCCTAAATGAGAAGGGTGACCCATCCCTATATAGAACGAATGCGAAACACAGATTGTCAAACTGAGAAAAAACACACACACTGATGTAGCGGTAGCGAATAGTTGTATTGTGTGGGTGCGTAGCGCTCTCAGAGCAGAGAGAATAATGACGTGTTATACGTATATAAAAATGAGATAGAAAGAGAGCAACGAAAATTGTGAACTTGTGTAGCGGATGAATGAACATACCAATGTATGTATGTTAATGTGTATGTTGCTTTGCATTCTCTTTGTTTTTTGTGGGAATAAAACAAAAAGTATTAATCAAGAAAATACTGACACTTTCTTTAAAAATTTTTAGGTTTTATTAAGTATTAATATTATTTAAATGAAACGCTATCATATGATTGAACGCCTTTTTAAATTCTTTATATTAACTTCACCTGTCTGAATGCACCGCACCGAAAAAATTTTGGATTGATTTCTAACCCTTTTCCCGTGATCCAATCGAGCTGAAACTTCGCAGACAAACTTTTGGCGACGACATAAATTAACTGTGGGCGGGATTGGACAAAGGGGCGTGGTACCTCCCATACAAATCACAAATTAAAAATATATTATTTCTTTTATTTGAACAAAATTGGGTATGTTGGTTAGATGTACATATTCTAAGATCTGCTACATATGTATATGCGCGGGATTGGACAAAGGGGCGTGGTCATATATAAAGAATTTATAGTCAAAAACTATGTTTTTTACGTGTTGGTTTTTTATTATTGTGAAAGGGAAATCAAATAAAATGTGGGTGCGGAGCACTCTCAGAACATAGAGAATAATGACATATTATACGTATATACATAAAAATCAGATAGCAAGAGAGCAACGAAAATTTTGTGAACTTGTGTAGCGTACGTACGAATATAACAATGTACATATGTATATATGTATGTATATACAAGTGTCTGTTGCTTTGCATTCTTTGATTTTTGTGGGAATAAAACAAAAAGTAGTGGGCAAGAAAATAATGGCACATGTGCATGCACTGGTCTTTAAATCATTTTAAGTATTAATATTATTTAAATGCAACGTCATCATATGATTGAACGCTGTTTTTTAATGTCCAAGGTAACATTTACTAAGGTGTTCACAGAAATCGCACAGGTATCGTGTAGTAAAATGGTGTTAACACATCGCCCGTGAGTTCGAACACTCATTGGATTTTTTTTAAATTTATGGAACAGTTCTTCAATACGCGGGATTGGGTGTCTGTCAACTTCGACAATTTATTACACTTCTTCAAGCAATGGATACGTTTTCTGGAATGCCGACCTACGTACCTAATCAATTGGTAGCCTTACTGCCGTTACTCAATTGTGTACTGCCGCTTGTTGCTGCTGCTTTTAATTCCGCCACCCTATCAGAATAAGATTGGTTGGGTTTCATTCGAATGGAGTACAACTTAAATCTAGCAGCTAGAACATGAAAACCTTTCTTCAGCACCTCAAACGTTTCAGTTCAAACCCATGATAGAAAACATGCGCTTTTGACTTCATCTTTCCTAACCCCATTTGCTGCAAAATTTAGCTCCATATACATATATTTACCACGTGTTTGTCACATGTCCTGAATACACCCTGTAGGAAATCAAACACATTTGTAAATAACTTTAAACTGGTTTTTAAATAAGCACAACTGGTGGTTGAAGTGACTATTCTCCTTGCCGCCAACTCACTATATTAACATTGCCATGTCATAGGCAATAGTCAATTGGTCGTCTCTGCATGACTTTTAAATTGATTATTTTTCAACCAATTAATAGTGAGTTTAATTTCAATTATTTAAAAACCAATTATTTATTAATTAATTTGTAAACATTTTGCTTTAAATTCATTTTTAAATGGTTTACTTAAAATTTATTTTTAAACAGTTTACTTTAAATTAATTTTTAAACCGTAAAATTTCAATACATTTTTCACTTAAAATAAGGCATCTTATTACAAAATTAAATTAAAACTCAGGTACTCTTCATGAGATACTACCTATAAAAGTTGTATTGTAAATAAAAAAACAAACGATGGATGGCGAACACACAGCAATCTGGATCATCACATTGTGGTCGAACTGCATCCACCAGTGCACCAAAAACTTGTTCGTAGTCCTTGAGCCGCTTTTTGCCATGAGTGCCATCAATATTTGTCTCCAGAATCAATTGCGTAGAGAGAATTGTCGTTATAGTTTTTTGCAATTTCCCTTTACAAAATTAAGAAAATGGTAATGACAACACTAGTTTACAAATTATGCCTTTTTTCGTGCTGCAGAGTTCTAATTGCTTTTATCCTATAGATCCTAAGCACGAAAATGACTGTAAACTAATGTAATATTAAGAGTGGAGAAAAATAACTCACATAAACTTTCTGATTTTCATCAGTTATTGCTTCATTGAGTGCCCTTAACTTATCCAATGTGTTTATCGGAAAAACATCTTTGACCACCACGTTGTTTTTCTCTTGGCGAACAAGGCTTTCGGTCACTACTTTTTGTGTTGATAAGGCTCACATTATGGCTTCATTTTGGGATTGATTTGATTTTAATTTGATTTTATACTTTTAATATTTATGTTCAAGTCGTAATCTTTTTTACAGACTTTTTTAGAAAACGAGAAATAAAAACACTAGAAACTTTGTGCAAACTTTGCCCGGTATAAAACAATTGAAATTTATGCACTATTTAACTGCGAAAATGGTTCGGTTTATTGTGTTGCTTCTATTCAACTAAAAACTCAAACACTTTTTGGCTATTGCTCCGAACAATTTATTTTTTAAAAATTGCACTTATTAAAATTCACTTCAAAGAAGGTTGAAATGCGGCATTTAACTGGTTTACAAACTTCTTTTGTTTCTTTCATTTTCTTCCATTTACTTATGTATTTTGCTTTACTTATATTTTTCCACATTACGTGTGTATGTATCTATGCAATATTTATGTTTGGGTGATATCTGCATGAGATTTAAACCAATTTATAGTCAGTTGTAAAATAATTTATTTATAATTAGTGATTTTATAAACCGATTATTTTATTTCCTAAAGGGCAGGGACTGAGCTTGTATGTGTGTGTTCATTACTTAACACTACTTAACACCTACAAGCTACATAAGTTATTTTCAAGAGTTTGTTGAAACAATTGTTGATTTGTTTCTTGAAACGATCTCAACATGGTTAATTTTGTTAATTTTGGTTTCCAAATTATTTACTTTCTTTAAATTAATATTCAAAAATGGGATAGCTCACGGTGGACTGGTTCAATCTCTAATATATAATTCACACATTGGTTAATAATCTGTAAATGTCTGATTAACCAGAGAAAATGGGCGAGATTGCCATGCACATTCTGGTACTTCCCATACAAAAGCTTGGTGGTCGTCCGGGTTATCAATCCGATAAATCGCGTGAAACACTTCCAACCTTAATGAAATTAGGTATAAGGCTTCTCGTTATCAAACGCCAATCACCGATTAAGACAAGGGTGATTTTGCACGCCCTTTTTGGTACCTCCCATACAGAAGTTGTTTGTCCGTCGGGTTGTTCGGCATGTGAAGTCCCACAAAATCCAACCAATCTTTATGAAATTTCTTACTAGACAATATTTTGTCAAACTGAGCTGAGCGGGCTTTCCACACCCATTCTGGTACCTCCCATACAAAAGTTAGGATGGTAACCGGTTGATCGACATAACTCTCGTAAACCACAACCGATCTTAATGAAATTTGGTACTCGGTTTTTCTAAAAGCTACTGTGTAATTTTTAAATGACTACTGTGCCACGCCCAGTTTCGTGCCTCCCATACCGATCTTAATAAAAATTTGGTACTGATCGATATTTTGGCAAAAGCTACTGTGTAATATAAAATTAACAACTTCGCAATGCCCATTTTTGTACCTTCAATATAAATATTAATAAATATTTCCATATATAAAAAGGGCCTAACTCGATTTTTTGTTACTTGACAGGAGAAGGAAATAACTTAATAAAATACGTAAAATTTTAGATACAAAAAAAGTTTTAATGCAATTTTTAATAAAAAGAAGCAACACATTTTTGGAAATGGCATTACAACTTTTTGTTGTATCTAAAATTTTACGGATTTTATTAAGTTTTTTCCTTCTCCTGTCAAGTAATAAAAAATCGTGTTAGACCCTTTTTATATTAAGCCATCGATGTGTTGTTACTTTTGTTTGTAAAAATAATCAAAATGTCAACATTCCGATCCCAAACAATTATTTTCGTACGAAATAACTTTGGCATAATCCTGTAATTGGTTTTGCCTACGAACTTTTCGCAGAGACCTGATTACCAGACAAATGGAACGTTATCGAAATTAGCGGTTCAAGCAATTTTCTCTATTTTTAATACACGTACTTCATATGGCAACGAAAATATCAGAAAAGCTAAATACCCGACTTCAGGCAGAAACAAAAAACAGAAAAACTTCAAAAACCTAGTTTTTGCTGTAATGAGCATAGTACAATACGAACAGTGGTGGATAAGAGATAAATAAGTACATTGAGAAGGACGATTTAGGTACTTAGCCGGATGCCTCGATATATTAAAAAATATTTTTTCCGGATTTTGCTTGCCAATAAATTGATGTAGTATTGATTTTTTATATAGAAAACATCTTATCTGTGATTATTGAATTTATTTAATTTGTTCTTATATGCTTTTTTTGTAGAAAAACTATACATAATGCCTTGCGAATACAATTATCGCCCGGATCATTGTATGTACATGAACATCTGTAACGCAACGATGGAAGGCATTAAAATTATTCACGGAAATCGAGGATACTTTCATTCCAACAAGCAACCCATATTTCGTGCCGCTTTTGAAGCCATTGAAAGCTACCAAATTGGTAAAAATCCCTACAGTGATTTTCTAGTTCCTCTACACGATGCTTTACAGGATCCTCTTATTACGGAATCAAACTGCGGGAAAGTAGCGCGGGAACTAACTCTGTTCGCAAACAAGATATTTATTAATGAATACACCTACGACGCTCCATGATTTGGTCTTATAAACTTACCCATTTAAAACTTTTATAAGCTCTTTTATAAATAAATAAATCTATATATTTTTTCAATACAAACCGTTGAAAAATAAAATGTAATTGTCCATAGACCATAAGTTTATATAATAAGAGTGTGCAAAGGCTGTTAAAACTTTCATCGCAAACCTTGCCGAATAAGATGGTATATCATAGAGGATGTGAAAAACGGTACAAATTCACTTAACTACTGATGAGTCTCGACAAACTGAGTCTAAAAATAATATGTTTTTTCAGGCGACTCCTATTTTTCGAAAATGGCCGTCTGAATATAAAATTTACCTATACGCCCCAGAGGAGAAAATCCCTAAACCCGACCGAAGACCTACAACACGGAAAGCTTTTGTGCTAATTTCAAATTTCATTAAAATATGTAAAAATCAGGGACCGTAACAGTTACAATTTTTATAATAAAAATCAAACTATAAGAGTTATTTTTTGAATTGAGTTGTAAGTTTTAATTCAATTAATTATTATTCGGTTAATCGATTAATGGTGTTATAAAATTAACCGAACATTTTAATAATTAATTTTTCGATTAACGATTAACTCGAACAAATCTGCGATTAATCGATTAATAAATTATAAGCACGTGTTTATGGCAAGCAGTCCGTCTTGAGACACTCCAACAATGCGGCAACTCATATGACAAACGTTTTGCGAACAAATTTCATAACTTTACACACATTTCGAACAGATTTTATAGTTGATTGAGAGAAAGCGTCACACAGTGCTTTGGCTCATAGACATACATAAAAAAATTGTCTCAAAATTGGTTCATTAAATTGGGTGTAATAGTCTGGTGAAATTTCTGGCCGCTTGTATGGGGTAGGGTGCACTTAACGCCCCACTTGAAATGGAATGTCTTGTCCCTAGACTTAAAACATTCCATTAGGGCTAAAAAGATTTCCTGATTTTTTTTTTCAGAAGTGGTTTAGGTGTTCCACCTCATTCATGAACTTTCATACTATTAACGTATGGTATAGATATATAACGGTGTTTTTTCGAATCCATGTAACTCTTTACCTATTGTTCTTAGGAAAATTTGTCCCGAGTGTTTTAGATAGCTATTTAAAAAAATAAATGAAAAAAAAAATAAAATTTTAAATTTTTTTTGCAAAGTGGAAACTTTTTTTTAAAAATGGCCTTTTTTTTGCTCAAAAGAAAGTTTAGGTCGCTTCGTGGGATGCGACCTATTTATCTATCAAAATAAATGTTTTGTAACTCAAAACGACGGTTTTTAAATTTTTAGCAAATGCACTATTTTGAATTTTTTCTATTTTTGTGTTTCCAAAACCTTAAAAATAAAACTTATACTGAGGAACTAGACAAATTAACATGTCTGTAACATGTCTAACTAAAATTTCATACCCTTGATAATATAATACCCACATAATCAACAGTTTTCCAGACATAAATAAATTTATGAAGAAATTTTTTTTTTGCTTAAAAATTAAAATTTTGTATTTTAAAAAATCATGAAAAATCACAAACGCAAAAAAAGTGCAGTCTTATTATTTTCACGTAATGTCTCATAACCTATGAACAAAATGAGACATGGATCATGAAAAACGATGAACGCGTTTCGTTTTATTACAAGAATATTGGTTTTATGTTACAATGAATTTGGATAATCGTACTGAATGAATTTCAAAATACGTACAAAATTCTTTGGAAAATATTTTGATGACTTTTATGGGTCTCATAATTGAGAAAAAATTAGAAATAAACAAAAGATTGCTTTATTTTTATGATTGCATTCTTGCGAATGCCGTTCATATACTCCGTTCACAGTCAACTAAAGTGAAAAAAGAAAGGTGCACTTTTTTATTGATGTGTGGTTTTACGTAGGCTACCTGCAAAGGATAATATTTTTACAGAAATTCCACCCACATTTATAAGTGCCATTATTTTGAAAAATTTGAGACGCACACGCTCGTAAACAAACTCATAAATGAGCGATTTTAAAATGGATAAGCCAACAACAAGACTGCCGTCAACAATATTTGGCCTTGGTAGTGGAATAACAGAAGAAGACTACAATTATTGGGTCACGTCTTCCAACAAATTTACAAGTCTTGCGCTGTTTGATGTACCATCTTGAAGAAGGTACTCACATCAATCGTACCAAATGGGAGTCAGCCAAGATTGCCTTAGCAAAGATAACAGTGTTCTATGAGAAAGCAAACATTCCAATGATTAGTGAACGCAAGTCCTATGAGAAGATGATAAAACTTCTTGATGACAACGCAAAGCTCAGGGCAATTCCTTGCAATCGTAGAGCAACTCCATCTTCACTCAATAAGGTCAAGCAGATGGAAGATTTCTTAACTAAAATATTTCCTATATGGCCTGTGAATGTGGAGAACCTAATCAAGAATGCAGAAGATTTGCATTTTCTACACTCCATGAAGGGCGACCGTACTGCAACATTTGGATCACATGACAAAGTACTGGCTGCAAAAGTCAACCGTGGTCAGGACCGTGAGCAATCAGAGGCAAATCGGCATGAGAGAATGCAAAATGAGATGACCATCAGTACAACAAGAACAA
This sequence comes from Phaonia tiefii, assembly GCA_963931995.1. NCBI lineage: Eukaryota > Metazoa > Arthropoda > Insecta > Diptera > Muscidae > Phaonia > Phaonia tiefii. The sequence goes on along the minus strand of OZ008367.1, from coordinate 253,680,783 downwards.
GCAATAGCAGTAGTAGCAGTGATGATGAGGATCCTGGTGGTGTTGAAGATGAAGACGTAGAAAATGTAGAAGATGTAGATATTGAGCCTCCAGTTGCAGGTTCTTCAACGACTAGTACACTAAGAAGTCATCATTGTACTGCACGCACTGGAACTACCGCGTTCATCCCACATGATATCATGCAGCGGCCGAAACTTGTTGCCTTAGCAACACGTTTGAAAATGACGCCAACCCAGCAGGCCGCTTACACTAAAGCGCTCATAGAAGAGGCAGGTGGAGATACATCTAAGATTGCAAACATACAATCGTTAAATGTTGTGAACGATTGTGCTGATCGTGGTGTAAAACTCAGCTCTGATTTCCTAGCAGCATCCAAAGGCGAAGACCATTACCAGAATGTGCTGCAAGTCATCGAAAAAATCGCAAACAGCAGCCAAACCTGCGTAAACGCAAAAAGACACTGAATAAGTGTTTCAACTGAGCACCAGCCACATTAGCCAGTAATCGCACTATGATATTAAAAGCTGTATATTAAAATGTAACAGTGTCTACACGTTGTTAGTAACCTTATTGCTTCATTAAACAATATGAACATAAAATTCCTAATGTCTTTTTTTTCCAATTTTTTTAAGCAATTCTCCTTTAGTATATGTACAGTGGCTCAACATTATAATGGGACACTAACCCACATAATAAAATATATATTATTTTTAAAATATGGTAATGGAATTTTGACTTTATTTTTATGATTTCATATTGCCACGTTAGTGTTTATTATTTAAGGAAATAATTGCTGCATTTTATTCAACTGAAATAAATTTATAAGCATTCATTCACAATAATACAGATCACGACCCTCAAAGTAATAATGGGACAGATGGCAACCATTTTCAGTTTAGCTTTAGATAACGGTACCAAATGTTTTTTTTTTTTGACTGACACTTTTAAGAGAACTCTATATAGAATATTTCAGTCAGTTGTGTTATAAATATCCATCATGGCGCCACGTCGTTCCCAAACATCGCCAGAGCTGAGGAGATTTATAATTACCCACTCAAAGTCTGGAAAATCTGTGCGAGATATCGCGGAAATAGTATACCGACCAAAATCTACAGTGCTTAATATTATTAAAAGATATAAAAACTCAGAAAATTTTGAAAAATTTTTGAAATTTTGAAATATTTTCGGATTCAGACGAGCGTTGGCTCTTACAGCAAATAAAGAAACGCCCACATCTTAGCGCACCTAAACTGGCGGCTGAAGCAGAAATATTTTTGGGGAAAAATGCTAATCCCGAAACCATAAGAAATATTTTACGAAAGCATCAATACAACGGTCGAGTAGCTAGGAAGAAGCCTCATATCAGTAAACTTTACTGATATGAGGCTTCTTCCTGAGTAAAGTCAACAAGCTGAAACGACTATAATTTGCAAAAAAAAAAACAGAGGAAATGATTTTTCGTTTTGGAGGAAAGTGATTTTTACTGATGAAAGTAAATTTAATATTTTCCGATCAGATGGGCAGTCATTCGTATGGAGAAAGCCGAAGGAAGAGCTGCGCGAAAGAAACTTACGACCGACTGTGAAGCACGGGTCAGGGTCAGTAATGGTATGGGGTGCAATTTCGGCAGCTGGTCCTGGGTATCTTCATATTATTGAATGAAATATGGACCACAAGTACTACCTAAACATTTTGCGATGTAACCTTTCAGAAACATCCGAAAAATTAGGCCTTCCCAACGAGTAATATTTCTACCAGGACAATGATCCAAAGCATAAGGGTTATTATGTTCGGAATTGGTTGCTCTATAATTGCCCACATGTACTCGAAACACCACCACAATCGCCGGATTTAAACCCAATTGAGCACGTGTGGAGTTATTTGGAACAAAAATTAAAAAATCACCACATTAACAACAAAAACACACTTACACTTGCTCTTAAGGAAGAATGGGAAAAACTATCACCTAACTATTGCAGAAAGCTGGTTGAATCGATGCCGCAACGTTTGAAAGCAGTAATACAACAATATTGAAGTTTTGAATATGATACCTTATTTACTTATTTTTTAATTCGTGTCCCATTCTTACTTTGACCCTAACACTATGAATTACTTTACGTTTTTTTGTTTCTTACTTTTTGTACTAATGAAAATGACTTCTGTTTATATTTCCAATAAACTCATCGCATTAGCATTAAAACGTTATATAAATTTGTTTTCTTATGTTAGTTCAGTAGAATATAGGGAACAATATAGGGAACATAAGTAATATTAATAGGTGTTTATTTTAATTTTGAGCCACTGTAACAAAATAAACATAGGGACAAACACTTCCTACAAACTTTTGAAAATAATGGGGCGTTAGGTGCACCCTAGTATGGGGGTACCAAAAAGCCTGGTCCAATTCTGCTCAAACTATGTACAATAAAGATAATAGTCAGAAAATTATGATTCGCAAAATTTGGTCAAAATTAATCAATCCAATAGGGTGTTATAGTTGTGATATAGTTTCAGAGCGACCCTACCCTTTGTATGGGAGGTACCCAAAGCGTGGCACTTTTGGGTCCAAACTTTGAGATTTTTTAATTTTGGCTTGGTACCAAAAGTCACTAATTTTCATGTTGCTGCAACTACGATTTGTGAATTGTACCTACATATATTTTATATAATGAAGTTGCCTTTGTTACGATTTGTTTTGTTTTAATAAATCTCCCTAGTACAATGTTTGAACATTGTTTTCTTTTTTTTTGTTTTACTTTATTCGAATAGTCGATTAATCGAATATTTTGATTGCGTTTTGTTCGGTTAATTGCCAGATTGAAATTTACGATTAACAATTAACCGATTAATCAATAACCCCGATTAAATGGGTACCCTATTAATTACTCAAGAAATAAAAGTTATTTTCGATTTTTATTTTATAAATCCGAAATAACAGTTACTTTTGATTTTTATTTCATTTTGTCTCTGATAACAGTTATTGATGACTTGTATTTATAAAAATCACCAACAAAAATCAGTCATAACTTTTATTTTCAAAAGTCATTAATAAAAATCAGTTAGTGACTTTTATTTTTCAAGTCACAATATTAAGGTCATTTCTATTAAATGCAGTAAAGGAGACACTAGAGCCCAAAATGGGTATATATTCTTGATCACCTCAACAAGAACAATCGAATAAACTATATACATATATGGCTACGAGTATTTTATTATGACCGGCGGCGGTGTAATGGGTAGCGTGTGCTCCTCTTACTTCCAAATATTGCATTAAATCGTTTTCGATACCAACGATACAACTCTCATCAGTGTTGTGTAGTACGGATTTTGAGCACCGCGTTCCCAAAACGGTCGAACCCAGATTCCTCTTCGACCAGCCGTATTTTGTTGTCTCAAGTGCTGCCATATCCGAAGGATGACCTCCACAGGAGTCAATTGCCTCGATTCCAACAATTCGGCTTCTTCTTCAAATACAACATCATCACAAAATTCCTCACCGAACTCTTCATTTTCCATATTGCGCCTGTTTTCGATAAAACATGAAACGAAACTGAACTGAAAATGTCAAAAAAATAACCACACACAGTCAAAACTCACTTGCAGCAAGCACATGCAGCAAGTGCTTGCGCTTGCATAGTGTGACGACCCGAAAAGTGCTTGCAGCAAGTTTGCTTGCATGCAAGGAAAAAGTCGCTTGCAGCAAGCACTTTCCTTGCATAGTGTGACTGCCCACTGCAAGCACTTGCAAGCAATTTTCAAAATCGGAATTCTTGGAACGCTTGCTGCAAGCACTTTACTTGCATAGTCTGACGGCACCTTTAGGAGAACAATTCATTATTTCTATATATGTCTTTTAAACAGTCGTCATCCTCATCCGATTCATCGCTTGAAGTCACGTCGGCAGTGTTTAAAACTACACTTAGAAACGAAGAAGTATTTACTAATACACCGATTTGACTGTGACGAGATGCACTACCAATATCTGGTAGCTTATATAAAATTAGCTTGTCAACTACGTGTGACGTTGAACTTTAAACTTTAATTTTAAATTAAATATTATGGAAATTATATAAAAAATATCTGGTTTGTTCGATTATACGTCTTGAAGTGATTAAGTAACAGGTGGCGCAAAAGTAATCCTCCTATCAGAAAATGCTATAAATTTTGCGATTGGCCCCTAATGTCAGTTCTGTTTTGACATTTGTGTAGTAAACACATGCGAAATACACGTTAATAAACAATGTTACGCTACACTGCTCCAGAACGCGGAATATTGCTGACTATTTATTTGACCAATAATCGGTCGGTGATTTGGCACAACGTGAATTTCGTCGCAGATTTCCTGGCCGTCCAACGCCTACTGGTGAAACACTGCGACGTTTAGCCGCTCGCCTCGAAGAGACTGGCACAACACGAGATGCTGCCAGGCGTGGCAGACTCCGGAGTAGCCGTTCTGCAGAGAATATTGCTGCTGTAGCCGAGGATGTCATGGAAGCGCCGTCGACATCGACCAGACGACGTGCCACGCTACAGAGCAATGATCAACGAGTTCTTTTTGCCGCAACTTGACGAATTGGGATTGGAAAACATGTGGTTCCAACAGGACGGTGCAACGGCACACACTGCACGTGCCACAACCGATATGCTGAAGGATGCATTTCCCGGGCGCCTAATCTCCCGTTTACATGACATCATATTCTCGACTTGATGTAAAAAAAATTAAAAGACCAAATAAAAATAATCCATTTCCATTTCTTTTTAAATTACAGCCAAAAAACATCGGAAGTTTACTTTTGCGCCACCTTGTATATATACACTTTCTGGACTATTCTGACTCCTTTACTGCATTTAATAAAAATTACTTTAATATTGGACTTAAGTAATAATTCACTGACTGATTTTTATTAATGACTTTTAAAAATAGAAGTCACTGACTGATTTTTCTAAGTAATAATCAAAAATTACTGTTATTAGTAGAGTAAATAAATAAAAATCAGAAATAACACTTATTTCGGATTTAAAGAATTTAAATGAAATATAATTGCAATTGTTTTTATTTTACATAAAAATTGCAAGAAAAAAGTTTATTGTTAATTTTGATGCTCAGTGTGAAAAGAAAAAAGAAATTACATGTGTTTGTAAAACATTTACTTCATAGAAAGTTATTCAAATGAAAATTTCATAAATAACTGTTATTTCCGGTCCCTGGTAAGCATAAAGATAAAATGCCTGTTAAAGAGAACTATCACGTAAATGATATTAAAGGGTCCGCCATCTAACGTTTTTTTTTCAACTAGTGCTTATTTCGTGAATGGTAACACTTAGTTCCTGTCTGATTTGACAGATAATTAGTTTTATTCTTCCGCTGAACGAATATGGTTGTGTATACGCTTGAGCAACGACGGGAAATATTGCGACATTACTTTGAAAATCATGGTAATGTTGCAGAATGTGTGCGAAAATTGCGTACGGATTTTGGAAGAAGAAAAGCACCGTCAGCTACGTATGTTCGTTATCTTGCGAAAAAAGTGAAAGAAACTGGCATCCTCATCGATAAATCAAAGCGATAATAAACCTTATCGATAAACCAAAGATAAGTGTTACGCCGACAAGCCAGAGACAATTGACGCTTTAAAGTAGAATATTCGTGAAGCCATTGGTGAAATACAGCTGTACACAATCGAGAATGTGCTTAAAAATTGGACCGATCGTGTAGGCTACGACATGGCCAGCCGAGGCAGCCATTTGAATGAAATTATTTTCCATTATAACCGGAAGGATTGTACTTTCAAATAAAAAAAGAAATTTGAGAAAATATTCAATAGTTTTTTTTTATAGCACTTAAAAAAAAAAAAAAAAATTAATGTGAGTCCGATCACAGGGGAGATGTGTAAACATCTAGTAATTAAATATTTTTTTTTAAGTTGGAAGTACTTATGCTTTTAGTATATTTTTTTAATTAATCAATTAAATGTATCAAAACTTTCAATATTGTAAATACATAGGAATTTGCTGGTTTTTGTTTGTTTTATTTAACTTATTTGGTTAGTAAATGGGCACACTGCAGTATATATGTACTGCATTAAAAATTACAGTAAGCAGTAAATTTACTGATTACTGAAAAAATGCAGTAAATTTTTACTGATAATGAAATTTAATTTGCGTTACCAGTCAAATCATAAGGCCGTATTCATAATAATCAGTAATCGGGCATTACTGATTACTGAAAATTCAATGCACCTCATCATAATCATGTAGGCACTTTATAAAAATTGCTGAAAAAAATTTTAGTAATCAGCAAAAATTTACTAGTTAAAGAATTATTTTTACTGAAATTTTAGTAGTACTGCAAAGTGCCCATCTATGGTAATTGCCTTAAGTACAAATAGTTAATATTGGCTTATGGTAACTAAAATAAGATATATAAATTTTTGACTCGATTGTATTTAAAATTCTATGGAAAACTGCATCTATAGTAGTGGAATTGTTAATTGTGGGGGTTTGTGGAGAATTGCTCATATGCAAGTAGAAAACGTCAAATAAAAATGTTGATAAAGCTTGCGACTGTGGGTTTGCAAAATTTGTATTAAAATCTACACCCATAATAATTGGCATGAGATGGAGATTGTTACCCAATTGTCGTGCACCAGCTTCAGTGTAAGGCAACAGTACGTAATGAAGATATGTTATAATCTTAATTTATATTGGAATCTAATAGACATTTTATTACAATTAACATTACCTCCATTCAGCTTTGATACACTTTGTGTTGTTTTATGTTCTGAGTTATAATTTTTTTGGTGTTTTGTAAAATAGTTTATTATTTTGTATTTGTTGCGGTTGACAAGCTATTAATCAGATGTTTACTGAAATGTAATGCATGTAGTTATTTTACAGCAAAGGTTTTCGAAAATTAGTAGATACTATTGCACACTAGATGGTGCTTATATGCAGCTGTTAATTATGAATGACAATCTCAAAGACGAAGAAGACTTTTAGTTTGGCAAGTTTAGTTTTTAGGTTTACTTATATTTGACAAGTTTAGTTTTTAGTTTTCCTTATTTTGCTTTGTTTTAGTAAATTTCTTATTAAAAGTGCAAAAAATCTTTTTAAAAGTTATTAAAATTAAATGTTTTTATATTCATTTTATTTATTTGTTTTCATTTGCCTACGATAACATAATGTACGACAATTAGTTTAAATTAGTAGCTACTATTGCCCACTAGATGGTGTTGAGTATACTGTATGCAGCGTATGATTACACCAATACACTCATACATAGCTCACACCGATTTGATAACGCTTTACGATTGGTTAACGATTACATCGCACATCTTACCCAAAATTTGTGATTGTATTGTGAAAAAGATTTTTACCCCCAGCGTATAGATGTTTACACATCAAAAAAAAGTTATTTGGCGGACCCGTTAAATGTGCCGCTGAAACCATTCAAAATTTGGATGACAAGCCGGTAATGTCGTCCCGGGGTACACTTTTCCCCCACCCATAGTTCAATAGAACTACGCCTGTATTCTATTTACGGTGACCCAAAAAGGGAAGACAATTACTTCGTATCCATACGTAATAAATACTTTACCCGCCCCTCGGAATTTTCATATTAACCCCTATTCTGCATTGCAATTACGTTCCCGCATTACGTTACGTTACGACCGTAAAATGGTATTCCAACTAAAATGTAATTGGAGAAAGAGGAAGAGAGGAGTGAATTCACAACAAGCTGCTTTGTTGTGAAACGTATGAGATTGAAACAAAAAAAATTTCTATTGTGTAAACATTTTAATTAAAAGTTGAATTTAGTGCAAATAAAACGTGATTCAGTAATAAAATATAATAATTAAATATTGTTAATACTTTAACTAATTGAACACATCAGTGAGTATCGAAAGACAAAAAAGGCAGAACATAAGTAAAAGGTATTTGTGGCCAAACAATACCAGTGTGGAGTAACCGGAGGTGATATTTTCGTGTTTTTAACATCACTGTACCACAAAGTAAAGTAAAAAAAAAAAACTAAATTAAATAAAACTCACAAATCCGTACAAAAAAATAAAAAAATTTAAACAAATATGTATTTATATAATTTATGAAACGTTTTATTGTATTTTATACTTAAATTTTTCTCAATTCTTTTTTTTCAACTTAAACTTTATTTTTTCACTAACGTTTTCACCAAACAAAACAATTGTAAGACGCTCGTCAAGTAATAATTACCAACTTAGAAGAACTCAGTTACGATTGTAACGCAGAATACACACGATCGTAAACAACTTTGCCACAATTGTAAGAAATTGAAACGAAACGGAATGTAGAATTCCAAAATTGCAATAACGGAGAAAATTACGCTTGGATTGCAATGCAGAATAGGGCCCATTAAATAGGTTAATCATAAACAGATTTTCATATCAAAATTCACAAAATTAATTATTTATAAATAAAATCTATATACACTTATTGTTGAAGCCAGTTCAACAATAATTTCTCTTTATTACATGTCAACACAGAACTTGAATTAAATGAATTGTTAGTATCCTAGTTATAAGCTAATTTGAAATCCTTGTTCTTTTATGTTCTGTCAACCCTTATATGGGTGATTGTTCGGAAATTGTCGTTTTCTCGTCCTTTGAATTTTCCCACCCTAAAATGGTCGAATGGTGATTAAATTGCGACATGTTCCCGAAGGTACGATGGTACTCTATTATTTCCAAGAAACACATTCCATTCTGAACCGTGTAAGTCGGTTTTAGGGAGAAAAAACTGTTCAAAATGTCACAACCATGGCCTGTCCTCCGTATCGAATTCAGGACTTCAGCAGTAATATCCGTCAAGGACGTGGCTTGAAAGAAGTTACCGGCATATATGTTCTAAGGGACATTTAGATTTACAATTCTACGCAAAAAAATTGGAGGAATATGCACGCCATGGTTATTGAACGGTCCACGAAGTCTGTCCAACAGTTTTGTCAGAATTTAGTACAATTTGAATTCGACTGTGGTGGCGCCATCTCCGGGGTTTCAATATGACCCACTTGCTAGCATTTTGGAGTGGAGGGGGTAGTGGCAGTATTTACACCGGCAGAAGTCAACACACGCACATGTATACGAAGGGGAATTCAATTCGAAAAATTGAAAAGCTAAGTCACAAAATAATACGTCACAACCGTTCTCTTATGATTCACATATGCCGTACGATATTTAGGCTTGATTCCCGGTTATGAAAGTAATATTTCATTGCCTGAACTTCATTGTCTTTGGAACTTGTCGAATTCCAAACCGGTCTGGAGCACGGTTAGGTTAAACACTGAAAGTCACAACCGTGGCTGTCACAACCGTGTCATATAGTTTCCAATACTGACTAAAATTAATAAATAATGGTTTCTTGACACTGAATGATTAATGTGGAGTAGGCTGTTGCAAAGACCTGACAACACAGTAGGCTTTTGCGAAGACCTGGCAACTCAGTAGGCTTATGCGAAGACCTGGCAAAACGAGAGTGAAGTATTTGACATATCTTGTGGCAATCGTCAGTCGTGTGTAGGTCGTGAAAGGTATTAGTCTATTGGCGAAGTTAACTAAATAAATTAGTTAAAACATTAAAATAGTGCGTTTTATTCAATTGATATATATTAGCGGTCATTACAATTAAGTTTCGTTCCGGCAGTCACTACCGTGGCATCGGAATACCATCAATGCTCCATAACTTCGATTGCTTTGGTGTTGTAGTATAGTGATCTTCAGATCATACTTTTTGACCATGATAACATTCAGAAACGTTAAAAAAATGGTACTGCAGACATATCGAGGTTTGGAAACATTGCTATCTGAAAAATAACAATTTCCGAACAATCACCCATATACTTTCCCTGCCTTGTAGGAAAAAGCCTTTCACTCAAAATGCCAGTTGTGCCCATTTCTGAATATTTCTTTAAATTACTGTATTGCTGAAGTTACATTCTAATGGCTCTCTGACTATTCTTCTGCAACGGGCAACTGTACTTGTTGAGCGACACTGAAGGCGGTAAGCAGAAGGGTCTTTCCAACAAATAAATCTTTTCAAACTAAAACCTATATCTTTGGAATTTTTCTTGTTTCATTGCATTGTTTCTGATCTGGATTATCGATTACAATTTCAGGAGTTCCAATCATTCCTAACATTTTACAACAGTCCACTTTCAGAATGTTATCCCGAAGTTGTACACTTATACAGCTACAACCAAAATGTTGCTGCTGTGGTCGTTGCCATTGATGCTGATGGTGTTGCTGCTGATTCAAGATTATGAGGAGAAGCTGATGATGATCAGACGATGATGAACACAAGATGGGGATAATATTGTATTCGTATACTGTGTTTGATAAATAAAAGTCCACAATTACAAAAGCACAAAAATGAAAGTATGTATTTATTGGTCTAATAATTTTCTTCGAGTAACTGAATATAATTTTCTTTCTGACAAAACCTATGACAATTGTTTCAAAACAAACAGTAGCTACTTTGGTAAATATAAAGTATCTCATATAACCAAGTAACAAACACAACACCCGCTCTCAATTCGACATGCTTCGGATTGCCACAAAATTTCCATTATCCAAAGCTTTGGTAAAGATGTCTGCTGTCTGTTTCTTCGTTCAAACTTGTTTAATTACGACCTTTCCGGTGCTTTATGTCAATATGATTAACTCGTCTGCATTAAGTGTTTTTCGCCATCGCAATATAGCCAGCATTACCTTCATAAATCGTAAAGCTATCTTCCTTGTCAAAAACATTCATGCCTTCCAGTAATCCAGAAATCCACAATCCTTCGGATATTGCACTGCTCTGGGCAATATATTCAGCTTCGCTGGATGACAAAGCAACAGTTGTCCGTTTTTTGCTGCACCGTGATACTGGACAACCAAAAGCGTAAAAAATACATCCCCTGGTTGATTTCCGGTCATTTCAAATTTAAGTTTTAATGTTGTTGTGCCCTTCAAATATCTTAAAACTCTTTTAATGGCAGTCCAATGTGTTTCAGATGGGGTTTGTTGGTAACGGCCTAGATATCGAATTGTATAAGCCAGATCAGGTCGAGCACAAACCATAATGTATGTACATGAGGCTACCGAGCAGTTCTTTGTAAGGATACGTTGTAGACCCCTTGTCTGGATTTTAAAACTTGTCCTTCCCTTTTCATTCAATCAGGCACTTCAACGTATATGTTTTCTTTCAGATCGCCATGAAGAAATGAGGTTTTAACGTCCATTTGATGAAAAAGATACAAATTGTTTACTCCAAACTACAGAACGGTTCGTATTGTTGATAGGTTTGCGACTGGGGAATATGTTTTCCCCGTATTTTTGCAAGAACCCCTTTACTACTAGTCTAGCCTTGAAACGATTTTGATTCCCATCAGCATCTTCCTTAATTCTAAAAACCCATTTTGTTTTTAAAAGCTTAACACCTGTTGGTTTTGGTACTAGCTTCCACACGTTATTCTTAAGCATTGAACCCAACTCTTCGTGAATCGCTGACAACCACTGATTTTTTTCATCTGATTTCTCGACATATTTAAAGTTAATTGGAGTTTGAAATGATGAACATTGAAATGTTGATAAATAGTAATCAGCTAACCTTGATGAGCTGTGGGGGTAGTGCTACAATAGCATCACTATCTTCTTGAGATTATCCAGTAATTTCTTCATTAGCTTCTTGTAGTTCTCCTACATCCGTATATCCATTCAGTTCTTCAGATACGGCATCATTATGTTCTCCTATGTCGTTGTGGTACACAATATTTACATTTGATGTAACTAAATCATCATTATCTTTAAGAGGATAAGAAATCTCGTTAAATTTCACATCTCTTGCACAAGCGACCTTTTGATGCTTCTTATCAATGTCACCGCCACGCACAAGGACGCAAATGATTCGCATCTCGATCCATCATGACGAATACATCAAGTTGGGTTATGTCACCATGCGCAGGCGAGATTGCTAAGGTCTTCTTATCCTTGTTTATCTTACGATCAAACACCATCTAAGCGGCTTGCTTGGTATGCCATGCTTAAGCCTGGGCTGGTAAACTCGCCGGACGGGGGATCTTTCCACTTAACGACGTAAAGCAATATGACTTGGCAAACATCAAGAATACATACCAAGTCTAATACACTACAAAAACACACGCGATATTCTACGACATAATAATAATAAAAAAGGAGCCCAATCGGATATTTCATTAGTTAGCAAATACAAACGCAGTATTGGAACACAAAGAAGAAGATTTGCGACGAGTAGGAAAACCTTATTTGCCAACAAAATTTCACTGGCGGGTGTTGATGTCAGTGTGGCCAACCCTCACGAAGCCCCTACCGCTTCACCATGACTCTGTCTCATCTCGGAGTCCCAAAATGATGATGTTGCCCCCAGCAACTTACCTTTTTCCTACCTCTACGTTACCATCATGGCCGATTAGCCAGTCATATTTAAAACCACGATAATCTTCAGTACAGACGTTATAAAAATTTTATTTACCTCCTATCGAGGTAACCGTTTCACATATAATAATTTTACGCCTCGTGGGCGAAGCTGAACAATTCTTATCAATTATACAAACGTGCCTCTTCATAGGCTTAGTCACCATTACAAATTCTTATTTATAGAATACATTCTAACAAATAAAAGTTTATTTTATGTTCTTGCTTAATCTATATGATCCCTGAATCGCGTGGTCTGTGAGGAAAAGTCGGGAATACGCGTTAAATTAAAAATCTATTAAATCAAATGCCTCATTATAGGCCACGAAACTATTGCGTTGCTAAATTCCACGTTACAAACGTAGACACCGTATAATCACCCTTATTGTGTATGTCGTAGTTGAATTGTGACAACTGTCGTAGTCGAACCCGAATTTACATTTTATTGGTATTGTGTAACACTTTCGAAGTGAGTGTTTTTGTAATAGATTGTAGGTGCACATTTTTACAATTTATGTGTCACCCTGCCATCAAAACAGATCAACTCGTAGAAAAAAATCGAAGTTAAAAAGTTTTTGTAATCGCGGTCGCGTGTTTCGTTAGTAAATTTTAAAACAAATAATAAAAGAAATGCTAAGTGTGTCTCATTTTTTATCTTATAATGAAGACCATGAATGTCAGGACAGATAACTCATAAAATATGGGATACAATTATGGTTCGGGTATAATATATTTGCCCTACCAAGTTCTATCTAAGTTTATTGTGCATTCATCTGAGAATTAAAATGTAATAGTTCTTCAAATTTATGACCAACTTTGAACAAGGGCACCTTCCGGTACGTACTAACAACAATAGCACGAAAACTTTCAGAATCGTTGAGGTCAATGCGAGTGAGTAAGACATTACGACCAGCAGCAACAATGCGAATCCTTGCTGAAGGAAGTTATCAAAGGGGTGCTGGGAATGATTTCAATGTATGCCTTGCACAACCTAGTCCTAGAAGGAGGGCCAGCAGTGTTGGGCTTTGGTTTCAGATCGTTCCATTTTTCTTTAATCTGTGCTCCGTGTTTTTATGGTATCCCTTTGCCAATGGCTCGTTTTGCATCATAAAGTTGACAAGAGTTTCAAATTGTTTGGGTGTATTTTTTTATATATCTGATATAGAGCTAATAATTGAACTTACATTTTGATATTATCCATTTTTTGCTTTCAAATTTTGCGCTCTTTTCCGATTTTTTTGTATTTTTCGACGTTGTCACCAGTAAAATTCACTACGACTGTTTTCGTCGAATTTCACAGTCATAAACGACATACACAATACCAAAATTGTAATAGATCTACTACAGAGTCCAATTTCGACATCTGTAATGCTGTATTTAAAAAACGACAAACATTCGACGTGACTACGACATGCATAATAAGGGCGAATGTTTCTGAAATTAGTAGAAACTTTTCAAGCGACCCTCGTAGAGGGTACCGATTCGGTACTAAAACACCCAAACATAATATATATCATAGAGGAGCGGATATGTATGGACAATGCGTATACTTATTTGGCCATGATATATGTGTAACACAAGATAATATATGTAAATAAATAAGTGTCTGTCCGATCGATATATGGGATTACTTATGCTGTGTCAGGCTGAAATTCCGCGATTCGTTGACGATATTGTTTCCCCCGTTCCTTAAATCTCAAGGGATTCTCACAATGCGGGCGTTGTTTACAAATTCAGCTCTTATTGTAACTAATATTTTACCCAGTTATACAGGGTGATTCAGGAAGTTCCGGACAAATTTCTCCAGCGTATTCCTTGGCTCATTTCATGAAGAAACGTCCGCTAGGACCATGCCCGAAAATGCAAGGGTGCGAAATGGCAGCGGGTTCAAAATTTTCGGATTGGCGGCCAGAGGGTAGTAGGGTAAAGTTGCTAACTTTTGAGCCAGTGGTCGGATTTTGGGCTTGTTGGAAAGGTCTATCATCAATAAAAAAAGTAGAAAAAAATCAAATCGCCAAGATACAGAGCTTTCGGAAAAAAAATCACATAACCTCAATTTGCTCAGCCAGATGGCAGTTAACTTGTATTTTGTTTTTCTGTTGAAAGATAGCAATACCTCTTACCTTTCCAAAATTACCTAAACGAAGCCCAGAGATCTTACCGTTCCAAAGTTATGACCATTTCTGAATTTGCATTTCGGACATGGTCCTAGTGGACTATTCTTCATGAAATGAGCCAAGGAATGCGCTGGAGAAATTTGTCCGGAACTTCCTAAATCACCCTGTAGAGCAAGTTTAAATTATTTTTTAAAAGTTTTGTCAATTTGTGGTGCTCTATAAATTCTTTAAGGAATTATTTTACTTAACAAATATACCGATTGCCAAATCTTTACCATGCTTTATCTTAATATTAGCAATCTTTTCAATTTATGTTATTATCCCTGTGCTTTAAAACTCTTCGTTATGGATTGCTCTTAAATTATTATTAGATTATTTCTTCTTTTACCAAAATTAGATTTAGCTTATCGACTGCACGCTTCTTTTAGCGAACTTTAATTATAATTTTCCAAGACTTAAGCTTTTTCATGCGAATTATTGATTCTAAATTGTACCTTTTATTTCTAATAACAAATTAAACCATATGCATTCACAATTTATCTTAATTTAAAATTTCGTTGGATTTAATCTTCCATGATAAAACTCAATGCGTTTTCTATCGATGTTAATTTATCTATTCCTTCTTATTCAAATGAGCTTAATTTTACTCTACTTAAATTCGAGGCATTCTTCGTTTTCTCGCCAAATTCAATTCCAAACTTCGGTGAGTTTATTGCCACGTAGCCATGTTAATCAAAAGTTTTTCTGAATTCACCAGTTACATTAATATTTCCGTGAAGTTAACTTTTCATTATTAACCTTAACACGACTCTCTGAATTCGCGATCATTTTGTTAGTCTTAATTTGGAAATTTCAAGAGTTTAACTCTCCACAATTAACATTAACAAACCTCACTGAATCACAATTTGTTTGGTAGATCTTAATTCCAAACTTTACCGAGTTTAATTTAGCAAACTATTGAATTCAGGATTTAATTCAACTTTTGTGGGTTTTCTTTTCCTTTTCAATATCACCGAAACTCACTGAATTTAATATGCTTTTAATTAATTTCAATTTAAATTTTCAATGAGGCTTATTTGACCAATTAACTGGCCTCAATAAATTAACACTTTTCGTCTATAATTTTAACTCTCTTTGGCCAAAGTTTTTATTTCGACGAATTCAGATTCCGTTTGTCTACTTCTATTTCAGCTTTTCGGTTGATTTTAAAAATACGTTTTTTTCAATTAACTTGCAGACTTTTGTTTTCGGGTCTTTTCTTATTTTAATCGCAATTTCTAAATACTATTGCTCTTGCCAGTTTCTTTTCACATTGAATTTTCTTCGAGATTTTATTTAAATTTTATGCCGATTGCTGACTGAATAATTTGAGACTACACAACAACGAAAACTAAATTAGTATTCCCTACTTCCAAAGAAAAATTCTTCTAATAAATGGTGATGTGCGCAAAACAAACAGTTGCTTATAAAATCTGGTTTGGGCACATTCCACAAAATTCATTGCTCATGATGCAATAATAGAAGGGTCATGTCAATGTTTTAGGTCTTTGCTGTCAGATGGTGAATGGTTGCCAGATGAAATCGGCATGGGGGAATTTTTGGGTAGCTGATATGGAGCCGCCACAAACCTAACCATCTTGAAGACAGCCAATGCAAATGATGGGAGGGAAAGTTGAATTCGGAAGGCCAGTGATCATAAGGTGCTGTGGACGAGGTATCGCCGCCCGAGGTTCCAGAGACCGTCCTAGGGGATGGTACTGGGATGGTACCACCTACACCGAGCCTACCTAGTTCAACCCCCCTTTCCTTTGCCGAAAGGTGGATGTCATTATAGCTGTAGTTTTTGTGTTATGGTCTCGTTATCGTTTCGTTATTGTTTTCGTGGTCTATCGGCGTCGTCTGTGAGAGCCGGTCTGGAGCTGGGATGAACTAGGCAAGGTTGCCACAGCTTCTTCCAATTGCTCGAGGTCCTCGATTTCGCGGGGGTCGACTTTGCCGCAGATGTGGAGTAAAATTTGGTCTTCATTAATTCGCAGATACTGGACACCTTTCATACCAGAAATTCGGCTAACTACCATCTTATACAGATCAGACACCGATACGCTATCCTTAATGCGGAGTTGGCGTAGGGCGACGCGTCCAGAGTCCTGTAATTTCGGAAAATTGGTAAGGAGCTCGAATTTTAGACCAGGAGTCGTACCTGATAGTGCCCAGAATGCGCCACCAACTGAGAGCTTGCGTATATTTCAAAATCTTGGGGAGCGTAGGAGATCCCCAGCCGGTTCAGAACCTTTGCAACCTCGCTGATCGCGGCTTGCGGGAAGCCCCTTATCGCTACTTTCGTATCCGCAAACCCAATTTGTTTTTTCCGCAGGATGCTCTCCTTGAATTTGCTTTTAGCTACTTCTTGCCCCCCGCGCGTAATCGAGGTTCTGCTTCTTGATGTCATGAAGCTGGAGGGAATGATCGAGTTGCTGAGCGTTTAATGCTTCACTTTTGGCGCTCAGTGCGGCCACTCGCGCCTGCAGCTGCAGCGAACGATATACATTGTCACCTTCGTTGACTTGGCGCCGAAGTGCGGCGTTCTCCGCTTCATAGCGTGTTCGCAGCCGTTGATTCTCTTCACGCAACTGAGCGGTTAACAAGCGCGCTGATTGCTCTCCACGTCGAAGGGTGGTCAGATGTAGCTTATATTGGACACGCTGCTGCACCTGTGTTTCTTGGCTACGCACAACTTCCGCCTGAGCAGCCCCACGCTGCACTACGTTGTTGTACAGTTCCTCCCGGAGTGCCTCGACCACTTGGGGACTAGGGCCTGGTTCGGCCGGTCTGTAGCGTAAATAAATTGCACGGACGGTGTAACCAGTGTGTCTACAGACCGGACAGTCGATGCGGTCTTCGGCTCGTCAGGTCTCGCGGCACGTACGGTGGAACACGTGCCCACAATCCGATACGAAAACCTGGGATTGTCATCAGTCAATGTCGACAGACAAACGTTGCATTCTGTTGTGGATGTCATCGTAGCAATAATGAATTGCACGCGAGCTTTGTTTCTGGAACCTGTTGAGCTGCAAATATATCAAAAGAAAAATACCCCTAAGTACTTTGGACGATCAAACATATAGAAACAATAACTGTCATTAGAAACAATAACTTGCCATTATTCGTTCAGTAATTGAGCTCTACAGCTCCTATCCCAGTGTACCATCTGCCCCCGAGAATACTATGTAACGCTTCGTGTAACACGCATCCCTCCGGCGTCCGTCCACCCTGAGCGTAGAAACTGAAGAGATCTGAGTACACTCGAGAGTGAAAGCATGAAATTTAAAACTAGTCCAACTTTAATAAACAACATTTCAAATGATGAAAGAAAACCTTCTTCCTCCTTTCTACAAAACGTAATGTCCTATGTTGTCTCTCATCCACTACTGCTTGAGATCTTTCACGTGAAACACGCCCAGACGTTTACCATTCAAGTCTTCGGGTTCATACAAGTTATTCCCGATTGGTTTCAAAATCCTGCACTTCAGAAACTTTCGCGCCAACTTAGCTTTGAAATTGTCCTTAAAATAGCTTTGCTGAAACTTCTTGACCACGAATGAATTTCACCTGCTTACATCTGGTATTATAGGTACGCTGGTTTTTTTCATGCGCTCTGTGCAAGCTTTCCTGAATTTTGGACCGTATTAGATCTTGTGCCACCGACTTGGGCACTGGTTCTTCACCGATGTCCATTAGATTCTGCAAGCGCCTCTCTAGTTGATACATGCTTCCATGCGTTATCATGTTCATACCGAACAAAGCGCAGTATGGTGTTACTTTAGTCGCACTATGTACAGATGATCGCAATGGACATTCAATCTGGGAAAGATGACGATCCCATTCGCGATGGTCCTCCTTCATGTATAATCTGATAGGTGCCAAAACCGACTGATTTACTCTTTCAGACGCGTTGCTTGCGGTAAATGTACTGCCGTGCGATAATGTCTAATTCCAAAATTGTTCACGAAAACGCTGAACTCTCGGCTAATAAATTGTTTTCCGTTGTCGTACACTATCGTTTCTGGAACGCCCAATTTATGGCAGATCTCGCTTATTAAAAACCGAACGACGTTTTTACTGCTCGCCTTAGGCACTACCTTCAGGATCACGAATTTAGTCAAAAGGTTAGAATGATGAAAATGAAATTGTTTCCATTCTTGGAGCGCGGGTGCATTCATAAGCGGCCAGTAAAAATATTCCTTATTACGCTTAAGAGTTTTATGGAATCCTCCATGAGTTACATGAGGTGGATCGTGAGCCTTTACAATTATACCAGCTGTCAATTCTGTTGGTACCCACACTTTCCAGGTGAAATCCTCGTGAAGAGGTACGTCATCGTAAGGCATCGTCCTTTTGTACACGATTTTGTCGATCACTCCCACGTTTATCGTCGAAATCGATTAGCCGGATTACTTCCGCTGAGACTTCTTCCATCTCATAGCGCCATAACTACATTACGCTTTCCTTTTCTGTGCTCGATTACAAAGTCGAAAGACTGCAGGTGCAGACTCCATCTAGCCAATCGCCCAATGAGATCACGGTGTGACATCAGCCACTTAAGGCTGCTGTGGTCCGTGATCACAGTGAAGGCCATTATCTCGATGAAGGGTCTGCACTTCTTTATCGCGAGAACTACCGCTAAGCATTCACGCTCTGTCACGGTGTAGTTCTCATGAGCAGATGTCAACTTAGGTGAGTAATATGCGATGGGATGTTCGTCCTCCTCATCATCTTTCTGGAAAAGCACAGCGCCAACACTGCACAAAAAATCGGCGTTTGAAATCGGGGTGTACCAACACTGGACTGGCCACCAATGCGTTCTTTAGTTCATGAAATGCCATTTTTGCTTCTTCCGTAAAGCTGAAGTTTTGCTCTTTTTCAACGAAGATCGGACTTGCAATAGTGGCATAATCGGAAATAAATTTCCTATAACAACTCGTGGCGCCAAGAAAGCTTCTAACTTGATTGAGGGTTTTCGGATACTTATAGCCGATAATCGATTCTACTTTCGAAGGATCTGGCTTAATCTGACCGCCACCGACGAGGTATCCTAAGTATCTCAGTTCTCGGAAACAAAATTTAGATTTTTGTACGTTGATGGTTAATACTGCCTTTTCGAGGCAACCGCAACTTCTCTCAACAACTCCACGTGAGATTCGAAATCTGGAGATACCACCAGAAGATCATCCAGATAGACGAAGACGCGATCACGGATGGCCAAAGGTATCACTCTATCCATTAATCGGCAAAGCCTTTTAACTGCATTACACAATCCAAAATGAATTACCTTAAAATCGTAGAGTGGCCTTCCAGGTACCGTAAAAGCTGTCTTCTCCCGGCTGGATGGATCCAATGGTATCTGCCAGAACGCGTCCTTAAGATCGACACTGGAGATGTAATGCGTATCGCCTAACATGCTGAGCAAGCCCTCTATATGAGGAAGTGGATACCCATCCTTGACCGTCAGAGAATTGAGTTTTCTCGCATCCAGGCACTTCCTATTGTTGGCCCCCTTTGGCACTAACGTCATGGGATGACTCCATGGACTGCCGCTAATCTCAATTACTCCTAGGTCCAGCATGCGATCCACTGCTGCATACAGAACAGTTTGCACTGCCGGCGACACCGGTTAATAATGATCTTTAATGTGCACTGCATCCCCAGTATCGATCGAATGTGTCTCCAAAGTCGTTCTGCCGAGGCCTTTACTTGAATAGCACAGAAATTCGCTGACAGCCTCTTCTAGGATTTCATTCTGTTGAGGTGACAGGATATGAGTCTTGACTTCCTCCGAGGAAGCGACTTCCTCACATAGGTCTACTCCTTGCGAGGTAATACTCTCTATGCTGGTCAATAGCTTGAATGTCCGCATAAAATCCACGGCCAGGTGTATAGTTCGTTCCAAAGATTGTACCAGATAGAAATTTATTTCTTCTGTCCGCTTGTTAAAGCTTATCTTCACTCGTATTCGGCCCAGAATACGGTGTACGCTACCATCGGCGGTTTTCACGGATGAGTCAAAACGGTGGATTTCTAGTCCGGTTCGGGCAATAAGCTCCTCGCATGCCTTGGTTAGGCATGTCACGGATGCACCGCTGTCCACAAGTCCCTCGGCTTTTATTCCTCCAATGTTCACCTTGGCATAAAACCTGTTATCCTCGCCCTCGAACAGTGTGGTCGCAGCGATTTCTCTTCGCACCAGCTCGATATTCGGTCATACGCTGCTTTATGGACCTAATGGTTCTCAAAATTGGAATCGGTAGTGGTGCCTCTTCGCGATTGTTGTTCCGTAAAATTTTTACCATGGTTTCTCCATCGGGTTCTTGAATACGTTCTGCATCATTATTTTTTCAGCCACGTCGTTATCATGTATGGTGTTGTTACTCTTTGTGTCATTATCTGTTGTATCGCCTTTTGCTGTGTTAATTTCATGTAAAGTGTCGTTGCTACTATTGTCACTGCTATCGATGTTATTCTGGGCTTGGTCGTTTTGGGTTGGGTTATCAAGAGTTGAACTGGGTACGGCTGGGTCTAAACCCGTGTGGACCTCACCTCCCCAGTCTGAGGTGGGTTCCTGGACGGGTTTCCCTGAGATGTTGGACACTTGAGTGTTACGGTGTTTTCTCGACCACATTTATAACAGAAAATGTTTCTGACTGTTGACGGGCAGTCTCTGATAATGTGCCCTAAAGCTTTACAATTCCAGCAGGTCACTTTTATAGCTCTTTCTATTGCATCCACTTCCACGACTGCTTCCACTTCGGCTCTATCGCTTTCCAAACTCATCTCGTGTACTCGCAGCTGATATACCTGCCGTGTAGAAAACTGTTGCAGTTACATGGACAACAAGGTTTCCGCTCTTTTCACATCACGCGAGAACTCACTCATGGATGTAGCTGGAATCGGGAACATCAATTGCGCTAGCGCCGGCTTTAAATTGTCTTTCATTATTTCGGCTAGGTGCGCCTCGGTGTACGGGACTCGTTGTTGATGTTTCAAATGCATTACGGTGTTGTACAAGTCCTCAAAAGATTCTTGCGGCTGCTGACGACGGTTAAGTATCTGCACTTGAATTTGAAATTCGTTATCGAATGTCTGAAACTACGTCAACATTGCTCGTCGAAGCTCACTCCACCTGAGGTCTGGTGTCAGTTTCCTGCAACTCCAGTAGTATTCCAGAGCTGGACCTTCAAATAAATGTTGTAAATCTTTTAGAAGCTCTGATTCATCACACTCTTTGTCCTCACAGGTGATGTTTACCCTGTACAAAAATTCCTGAACATTCATAGCCCCATTTTGTAAGATCGGCTTTACGTCATCCTCGGCCACCAAAACTCTGACTGCGCTGCTGACGGTTCAAAGTTAAAGAAATTTAAATTCATTTCCACCATTGTATTTTATTTCCGTGCACTTATACTGTACAAAATGCTTCGGAATAAATACAAAAAAAGTGTAATTCGTGTCTTAATCCTTTTCTCTTAATCCAATCCAACTTTTCAAGAAACCGGTTTTTGGTTTTTAATTTTGACAAAAAACGGTGGAACTGGTTTTTTTGATTTAAATGAAATTATCGACTATTTTAAATACTTATTCGTGGTTAAATGTAAAAATTTCACAACTTTATTTAAGTAAAGTATGTATGACTATTACGTTTTAATTTGAAATACAAAATGTATATCAAATTCCAATTTGGAATGCGTGTTTAATGTAAGATTTATAAGTTTTATTCGCACTCACATTAAAAAATAAATAAATGGTTCCTATTACATCCCACGATGGAATTGGGGAGAGAGCTTCTCACAACCAGTCAGCCTTCTAGTTTTATCCTCACTGACTGGGACCAAAAGTTTACACCTGTTCCGTACGGTGTTTTGAGAAGTTTTTTCACCGCTAAATACTCGATAGTATCGCCGTCAATATGCGAGCTGGACGCCGAGAGAAATTTAAGGTGGTCGAAGCAGAGATCGAACCCAGGATCTCATGTACAATAGGCGCACATACTAACCACTGCACCACTGACGGCCAAAATGCACATTAAACTGATTTCATTTCGAAAATAATATTCAAATTTGAGATAGATTTTGATGTATGAAAATCTTATTAAGTATAAAACATTTATTTTGAAATTTGAAAAAAAAGTTGTTTGGAAATGTCGTTTAAATCTTATCAAATAATCAAATAACCGGTTTCCGGTTTGTTCGAAAATTGCGTTTTTTAAAAAACCGGCACACGGTTAATAGCAAAAAGGCGGTTAACCGGTTTCGGGTTTGGACACTCTACTGATGCCATATTCGTCACATGCAAAAAATTGTGGACATTTATTTTGGAACTAGTCACCCCTATTCTGCGTTTCGATTACGTCCCAGCATCCCGCTACGCACGGATCCTAAATTGGTATTCCAGCAAAAAACGTAATCGTAAGGATAAGAAGAAGATAACGAAACAAAAACTAAGCAATTGTGTAAACATTGTAATAAAATGTGGAGTTTATTGAAACAAACCAGTGATTCAATAGTTAAAACGAATAAGAATTAAATATTCTTGGAATTAAAGACATCAGTGAGTACCAAAAGACTAAAAAAAATCCTGAACATAAGAAAGATGTATGTGGCCAAACTAAAGCAGTGTGAAGAATCCTGTAGTGCCGGAGTTATCTTTTCTTTTATTTACAATTTATTTACAAATTTATTGCGTTCAGCTCACATCTTCCCAAAATGCCTGAATATTTTCCTTTGGTCTCGTGTGGAAGCCACCAGAAATATCCGTATTTGTGGCCATGAAAGCCACCAGCTTCTCGTATTGCGCGGGCGTTATTGTTTTTGACCTGTAATAAATGAAATAAAACTGAATAAAAAAAATAAAAAAAACATTTATCTATTTTATACTTAAAATAAATAAATGGTTGCCCGTTACATCCCACGAGGGGATTAGGGAGAGCTTCTCACAACAAGTGAGCATTCACTGATTTTACATTCACTGATTGGGACCTAAAATTTTACACCGGTTCCGAACGGTATTTTGAGAAGCTTTTTCATGGCTAAGTACTCGATAGTGTCGCCGTCACTAAGCGAGGTGACCGCCGTCGAAAGAAATTTAAGGTGGTCAGAGTAGGGATCGAACCCACGTCCTCATGCACAAGAGCCGCGCACACTACCATTGCACCACCGACGGCCACTTATACTTAAATTTTTCTAAATTCTTTTTTATATTTTGTATTTTTTTTCACAAACAAACTCCGTCAGCTAAAGAACAACTTAGAAAGACGTAACTACGTTCGTAATGTAGAATAACCACAATCCAAAGAAAAACGTAAGAGGAACGGAACGGAACGCAGAATACCAAAGTTGCCAAAACGGAGAAAATCCGAGCGTGGCGTAACGCAGAATAGGTGTGATTATTGTGGATGACACAAATTAACTTAAACACACATATGATATTTTTAAATTATAACTGTGTATATGGTTACAAAAGGGTTATCCAGGGTAACCGAATGTGCCATATGAATCCGTTACGAATTTACGATCCTTTTCTGCGGACATTTTGTCCGAATCGGACATCCGTTACGAACTCATAACGAATTCGTTTTCGTATAAAATTCCGTGAATCGTTTATTGTACTTTTTCGGATTCGCCTCGAACTCGTAAATAACTTCATATTCATATTCGAATTCGCGAAAATAAATACGCAACGGATCCCAATGTGCCATATGCGAACGTTACGAATTCGAATTTACGCGATTTTTTATTCGAAAAATTTTAGTTTACCGATTTGTTTACAAAAAGTGTTGCCGTATTGAAGACATACATTGGTTTCAATCTTCTATGGATTTAAAAAATTTATTATTTTTGCGATTGGACCACCGTTTCCGACTAATAGCCATTTTTTATTTTAGTGATTTTCATATTTTGGAGATTTAAAAAAAATATACGAAAACCTTAAAAACCCTCAAAAATTAGTTATTTTTTCGAAAAGACGCTCCGTTTCCGAGATAGAGAAATTATTCATATTTTCAATCAAAATTTGCAACGAAATACGAACCCTCGTTACAAATAATAATATTTAAATATAAAATAAACAATTTTAATAGAAAATTTATTTTTTTTTTTTAAAATTCATAATGGGATATAAAAAAAAAAAAAAAAAACCGTTCTCACAACCAGTGAGCTGTGCGCTTTCTAATTTTTCACTCACTGATTGGCACCTACAGTTTTTACACCGATTCCGAACGGTATTTTGAGAAGCTTTTTCATGGCTAAATACTCGATAGTGTCGCCGTCACTATGCGAGGTGACCGCCGCCGAAAGAATTTTTTTATTTTTTTTTTAAGGTGGTCAGAGCAGGGATCGAACCCGGGATCTCAAGTACAAGAGGCGCGCACACTACCCATTGCACCACCGACGACCACAAGCATACCAACAATATACTATATGGTACAACTGATTTAGTTTTTACATTTTTCGTTCATCCAAGTAATAGAATATTCCCCACTACAGGATAATGTGATTGTTATAACTAAAACTCGATTGGTAGATCACATTTATTTTTTGTTGGTGTGGCTTCACTAAATATTTCAGTTCTTGCTACCAAAATTGAATTACAAATCACACAACATTTGGTGACACGGAACTAGGGTTATACATATTTAGGGAGTTCACATGGTGTACTATTGTGTTGTATTTATCGTATATGCTAAAATAATACAACAGTTGTAAATATGTTGTTGGTCTTCTTCATGTAAATATATTTTACGACTATACAACCTGAGCATGTCTGTTTTTCCAGTGTACTATGTTGTATGTTCAGTGTCAGTTGTTTTTTTGTTTACTATTTAATCAGATATATTGTTGTGTTTTGAAGAAATTTTGCATTTTTCTACAACATTAACTCAAGAATTAATTTTAATTGGTAAAATAATAAAAAAAAGGAAATTGGACAAATGGAAGGAGAAGAAACTACTTCGGTAAGTTTTTGTGCACAGACTTTTCACACAAAACCGTAAAAATGTTATCTTTTCTTGTTGACATTTTTTAATTTTTTTAATAATTTTCTTTTGTTGCTTGACGTTTATTTGACGTTTTTATGACTTATGATTTAGCACATACAACATGCTGCTCACATGCAGAAGTCATATGTACTAATTTGTTAAATATGACTTTACGACTTATGACTTTAGGAGACCATGTGAATTACCTAATTGTTGCAGCAAAAAGTCGAAAAGTTAATTAATCGATTATTTTCGACTTTTTAAATGTAAAATATAGTAATACTATTTGTAATAAAATTAAAATCAAATAATCAAATTTGTATACAAAACGGAAATTTCTTTATATGTATTTATCTGTACATTTAATTATAAAAATAACCAAACAATTCATTTATATTAAAAACAAACAAAAATTAAATCAGTCTGAATCGTCTGAGATCATATGTTGTTTAATACCATTCTATGGTATGTCAGTCCTTAAAGGAACAGCAACAAAAAATAAAAGTAATATTTAAAAATCAATAATTTTACTCGCTAAACCACATATCCCCTCCAACGGATCGAAGGAAAACGATCATATTTAGATGCGGAGGTGAAATTCGATTTCGTAATTGGTTAGCAATTAGACCTGCGTGCGAGAATAGTCTTTCACATGGAACAGAAGTAGCACCCACAGACAAAATCTTTTCGGCCTTCCAAATATACGGATACTCGTTTTAAATGGCCCGCCATACCAGAAAAGGATTTTATTTTCGATTAACTGTAGGGGTACTTAAGTAATTACGCAATAGAATTGGAATTCCTCGTTCTTCCTCGACAGACACATTTTGTTTTCTACAGCGTACGCGGCTATCCAGAAAACGCC
Source organism: Phaonia tiefii (assembly GCA_963931995.1). Taxonomy (NCBI): domain Eukaryota; kingdom Metazoa; phylum Arthropoda; class Insecta; order Diptera; family Muscidae; genus Phaonia; species Phaonia tiefii. The sequence goes on along the minus strand of OZ008367.1, from coordinate 253,654,308 downwards.
AAACAACATCGTTATCCGATTCTTGAGCGCGGTCAATATCTGCAACATCTTCACCTTCATTTTCGGCCAAGAGTTGACAGTGTTTAACTTCTGCGTTTACGAGCTCACCTACGAAAAATATGGTAGTAAATAAATAAAGGGTCCGCCAAATAACTTTTTTTTTTGAAAATGCTATAAAAAAAAACTACTGAATATTTTCTCAAATTTCTTGTTTTATTTGAAAGTACAATCCTTCCGGTTAATAATGGAAAATAATTTCATTCAAATGGCTGCCTCGGCTGGCTATGCAGTAGCCTACACGATCGGTCCAATTTTTAAGCACATTATGGATTGTGTGCAGCTGTATTTCACCAATGGCTTCACGAATATTGTACTTTAAAGCGTCAATTGTCTCTGGCTTGTCGGCGTAACACTTATCTTTGAGGGCACCCCACAAATAATAGTCCAGCGGTGTCAAATCGCAGCTCCGAGGTGGCCAAACGACATCAGCTCTGCGGCTGATAATGCGATCTTCAAAAACAGGGCGCAAAACATCGAGTGTAGCTTCGGCTGTGTGGCACGTGGCGCCGTCCTGTTGAAACCAAATGTTGCCAATATCCTCCTCTTAAATTTTTGTGAACAAAAATTCGTTCATCTTGGCCCGATAACGATCGCCATTGACTGTAACGACCACTCCTTGCTCATTTTCGAAGAAAAATCGCCCAATTATGCCTCTGGACCAAAATCCGCACCAACCAGTGACTCGTTTTGGGTGCATCGGCTTTTCAATGTATGCGTGCGGGTTTTCTGTGCCCCAAATGCGACAATTTTGCTTGTTTACATACCCGCCAAGATCAAAATGAGCTTCATCTGAAAAGATGATTTTTTTGGCAAAATTTCCCATATTTCCCAGCGTTGTTCAAGCGTATACACAACCATATTCGTTCAGCGGAAGGATAAAACTAATTATCTGTCAAATCAGACATGAGCTAAGTGTTACCATTCACGAAATAAGCACTAGTTGAAAAAAACGTTAGATGGCGGACCCGTTATATTAGCACCGTACCTAAATAAGAACGCAACCACAGAGGTTTGTTAAGGATAAAGCCACAGGCTTTGCGCGCCTAATTGACCTAAGTTGTGAAAGTAACAATTTTTTCCTGCCACAAAACAAAATGTAAAAGTCGAAAAAATCGAAATCAATAGTCGATTATTTAACTAAAAAAAATATGTAAAAGTCGACATTAATTTTTACAAATTTTAACACCAAAAATCGAATAATCGATTTATATAACCCTACACGGAACACAATTATTCACAGAAATATTCGGGTAATATTGCCTAGTTTGGGTTGGGTGATTTTTTTTGTATGACGACAAGAAAAGGTGGCATTATTGCCTAAATCAAAGTGCAAAACACACTACCAACAACAATGTTGAATTTGCATATGAATTTTGGCAAATTTCCTGTTTCTAATTTGAACGTCAAGGATTGTGACGAGATAACAGAATTCTAACTAGACAACGTGTGCTAGAGCTAGACGAATATAAACCTCTAATGGCCTGTTTTTAAGTGAGTAGTTAACTATCGGATTACTTAATCTGAATTCTAAGTTAATTAGAGGTTAACTTTGCATTTTGTTTTTCAGTGGTGAGTTAATGTAAGTCGCCATATTGTCAACTAATATGGCAACCCTTGTATTGTTATTGGAAAAAACGTGTGTTTTGGGATAAATACCAAAACAACAAAGGGGAACAAACAAAATGGAATTATGTAAAATAAGAAATAGATGCATAAAATCGAAGTCATTTTAACAAAAATTTGTAAAAAACTATATAGGCGCAACAATTTAACGATTTAGACTCATCGTATGTGTACAAATATGCAAATCTGAAACACGTATTTTATACAATCTTCATTTCTCACTTTGGCAGTCAGTAATTTGATTGCCGAAATAATATGGTTCTGACTATAAGTTAACCAACCAACATTGGGTGGTTAAATCATAGTTAAACAATGACTAAAAAACTCAAATTGATGTTTAACCACAATTTAACTAAGAAACGAAGATTACCACTGACTGAAAAACTGGCCATAAGAATTTTTATTACTCATAGAGTAATTATAACTAGAGTTTTTCTTTCGCTCAGCAAATTTCTGACATTTGGCCTGGCGTGATATGAACGTTGGATGTTGAAAATAATTGCTTTACTAATACCAGATAGAGACAATGGTTCAAAACAACGAACAAAATAACAACAACGGTATTTCGTTTTGTGTGTTAAAATTATTGTGTTCAATACAACACAAATGTATGCTAACAATAACAGTCAATAAAAAAAGTATAAGTTTTTCACCAAAACGACATGAAAAATTAAAGTCTGAAGTTCTTGTAATTCCACCTGGTGTATGCCACTTTTCTTCAAACATCTCTCTATCACACCGACCGCCACCACGAAGAGTGTGAAAGGAAACCTCAGATGAGTCAAATATTCTCTTTTTAAAGAATGACTCTATGAATTACTCTAAAATAAAGGCCTCTCTAACACATTTTCCCAAATATATTCACACTTCAAACATATCAAATATACGCGTTCTTCATCCCAAACATCCATATACTAACGTGGAAGTATTCGTGTGTTTCCCCCAAACCTACATATACTTACGGGGAAACATACATATGTGTATTTCCTACTAAATATAATATTTAGAAGCGAATTATTCTTTGATTTCAATACATATGCATTATTTATTATAATTAATTTTAACAATATAAATCCACATTTATAAAAAATTAATACATTATTTGTTTTTTTTTCATGAAATGAGAATCTGCTGGTCTTTTGCTTCTGCTTTCTTTGTTGTCTCTCGCGTTTTTGTTTTCAGAAGGTTTCAGCTATGCGTTGGTTATCACTGTGAGTTGGTACACAAACAAGATATTTATATGCGAATCAAGTTCATGCAAGCCTAGCGTGAATTAATTAAAAAAAATAGTTTCCCGTTACATCTCATGAAGGGATTAGGGAGAGCTCTCACAACCAGTGAGCTGTGAGCGTTCTAGTTTAAGAAATTTAAGGTGGTCAGAGTAGGGATCGAAACCACGTCCTCATTCACAAGAGCCGCGCACACTACCATTGCACCACCGACGGCCACGGCGTGAATTAATTACTTGTGTTTTTATATTGTATTTATTTCACACATGGTCCGCCATTCCGATTTTCTCAGTAAAGGCTAGGACAGACACATGGCTTCGCGGTGTTTCCCTTTCCAGTTTCTTTCCTCAAAATCGTTTCTCACTTTGGTAGCACACATCCATATATACGAAACACATACGTAAAACCCAAAGTAATTTCGTTATTTCTTTTTTTACTGATCAAGCCCTTTTGATATCCTTTGTCCGATGAACCGTCGACGACTGAATACACGAAACTCAAACGCAATACATCAGGCAAAATAAGAATAAATTTCATCTGCAATTTACACGCACATTTAGGAATATTTATGACTCACTGACTGAGAGAATAATGCAAAAAAGCAGATACACACTTACAAGATAGACTCTCGTTGTCCCTCTTTTATTCTCTTGCTCAAGACAGAGCATAGAAAGTGCAACAAACACAGCTGTATTTATATCACAAACATACATATATATATATGGGTGGCGAACACACATTTGTATTAATCATATCATATAACATATTAATTATTGCGTCTCAAACATGTAATATTGAATAGCAAACACAATGTGTTTGGACACAAGTATATTATATTTGCGACAAGCTCCAAAAACACTTTATATTTGCATCCAAACAACAACAAAAAGACAGATTTTTCTGCGTGTAGATACTCCTGCCTAAAACTCCCATTCTGAATATCATCTGCTCCAGAAGTATTTCAGAATATTATGCAACAGTTGGTTCATTCAATACCTAATGTTAAAATATAAATTGAATTTTTGATCCACTCAACCAATTTGGAGGAACTACGACGAACAACTGCAGAGGTAATAAATATCATTGAGAAAAATGGTCTAAAACTCAATAAGGACAAGTGCAAGTTCGACACAAAAGAAGTACACCTTTAGGCCATGTCATTAGCGAAAGTGGTATGCGTCCAGATCCCGAAAAAGTTAGGGCGATCGAGAGACTGCAGCCACCTAAAAACGGAAAAGAACTGCAGCGAGTGCTTGGAAAATTCACATATCTAAACAAATTTATTAAGAATTTTTCCAAAGTCACTGTGCCACTAAGAATGTTGCTAGAAAAATCGAAAGCTTTCTATTGGGATGTGGTTCAGCAAACTTCATTTGAAAAATTTATAAAACTTATCAGCAAGCCACCTGTTCGATGCAAGTTATTTTGCCATGGGAGCCGTTCTACTTCAAAACGATCACCCAGTAGCATACGCTTCAAAATCGTTAACTGATTGTCAAACTCGTTACTCTCAATTGAAAAAAGAGAGTTGCGAAAAATTTCACCAATACTTTTGGGGAGATAAGTTGATTGTAGAATCTGATCATAAGCGGTTAGAGTCGATATTTAATAAACCTTTGCACTCTGCACCTATAAGGTTACAAAGAATTAGACTCACTTTACTAACTTATTATCTCCTCTGTGCTGGGTCTTTCATCTTGACACGATGCAGGGGCTTAAGTGTACTTATAGTGTCCATGGTGGAGGGAGTACTTGTCCTGCACGAAACTCCCATAGGGCCTCCCATGCCAGAAGGGCACTACCCTTCCCAGGCTGGCAGCGTCTGTTTATCTACCAGTCAAAATCCAAAATCAATCGGCTACCAGTCAAAATCCACAAGCGTCTGTCCTACATTAGGCTGGCTCAGTGGTCTGCGTTTGTTCTACAATAGGTGGCAGTTCTTTCCGGCCCTTGTAGGTCATGTCTCTACCTGGATCTGCACTTTTAAGATCAAGGTGAAGGAGTTTTGCCGAGGATCTCCCATTCCAGGGAACAGTTCGGTTGTAATTTAGTTACCTAGTGTGCCCAACCCGTCACTGCGCACTACGGTCCATCCCCTTACTGTACACTTGTGGGACCAAAATGTCGCAAATCAAAACTAAACCGAAAACAAATTCCTCGATGGGTCTGGGCAACCCATCAGTGGAGGATCTTTTGGCATCAGGACTGTCAGGACTCGGAAGCCGGCCCAAAAGCGCGGAGAATATCGCCAAAAGCGTTCCCCCATCTACCCAGTCAACATCCACAGGAACAAAATTATACCAGCCCGTCAAGTCAGACGCGACGGTCTCTAAAAACCCAAGACGCAGATGTCCTGCTGATGCTCGGAGGACACTGTACCAAAAGGCGAAGTTCATCTTTGAGAAGATTGCTAAGAATGAAGACAATGGCACAGTGCACGAGCGTGATAAAGTGGACAAAGTCAAATACGCAAAAATACTTCAGGAGTACGACGAGAAGAAGGCCTCCCTACAAAGCGACAGGAGGACGATGAACCCGCAAAGCGAAGGAAGGTTCAAGGAGATGTCAAAGACGACCATATCTGCAAAAGGCCCTTCAATGAGGTATTGAAGGACAACCTAATGGTTGCCCTGGCCAACACGAAGACCTGGAAGATAACCCCTATCACAGTCTCGGAATGGAGTAAAGTGGAGTCCAAGTTGTCAGAAATCGTGAAGGAACTCCTACTGGCAAACAAGTGCTCCCCGTTACCCCATTACCACTCTAGCGAGATCCAACGAGCCTATAGAGTGATCAAATGCATGGACGAGTTCTCGAAAGATTTCCTGAAGAAGTCGATCGCTTCAGTGAGCGATGCCTGGGAAGATATCAGCTTGAGGCTGATCCCGGCACACGTGAGACCTTGTGCATGGATTTGGTTACCCAAAATGAACGGTGAGGGTCCCCACCTCCTGGAGTACCTCCAAGTCAATAGGAGGTACTATTGACAGTCGCCCATCGGGACCTTCATCCATAAAGAGCCACCCAACGACAAGAGCATGAGTTTAATCCTTGCCATTACAGAAGCGGGCGCCGCCGCTCTGAAATCAACAGGGTAGAAATTATTCTTTGGCATGAGAGAAGCCAAGGTAAAGATACTAGACGCTCCTGGCCCAGACGACACGTGGCCCCGATGGCGAGGGAGACGAAGACGCCTATAAGCTGCTGGACCAGATGCAGCTGGAGGGGGCATTCACCTCATCATCAAAATGACCCACATGCTGAAAGTCGTGCAGATTAATCTGAATCACTCCCGTATCGCCTCAGATAACCTGCGCATCCTTCTAGCTGAGGAGCATCTAGACCTAGGCATCATCCTAATTGCAAAAAATAATTTAAACATTTTTCTCTGCCCCCAGTTTAGCACAGCAGATTTCACCGTTGCTAAATTAGAGCTGACAGAAGGTAAGAGTTTTTACATTGCATCCTGCTACATGGCGCATTTTTGTGACGCCCTCCCCCCCCCAGAGAGGTGGGGAGCGCTATGGGAAACATCCATCCATTGAACACCATCATTATAGGCTGCGACGCCTATGCGAGACATGTCATGTGGGGCAGCTCTGAAGTAAACGAACGAGGTGAGTCCGTTTTAGACTATATTAATACTAACAACCTTACAATTTTCCACAGAGGTACTAACCCAACTTGTGTCTTCCCGAGTTCCGATAACTTTGTTGGGTGGTCAGACGTCATTGACCTTACTCTGATATCAGATAATAGAATAGTATAAATAGAAAACTGAACAGTATCCGGAAATAAATCCTTCTCGGACCACAACTGGATATTGTTCAACATTTCTGAGAAAACGACATCGATCAGATGCTATCGGAATCCCAAGAGAACAAATTGGGATAAGTTCAACAGGGTTCTGAAAAGTAAGCGTCCTAAGTCCGCGCAGCTCATTAAGCTCTATCCAAGTTGGAGACATCCATGGATACCGCATTCAAAGAGTCATGTCCTCAGTCACGCTCAAAGAAAACCTATCCGCCTTGGTGGGCAGATGGGCTCACAACACTAAGAAGAGAATCTCGTAAAGCTATCAATGGAAGCTATGTAAAACTTATGAGGATAAACTTAAGGAGTATAAGAAAGCAATAGTCACTGCAAAAATACGATCTTGGTCAAAGTTGTGTGGATCGATGGAGAACACAAAGGATACAGCAAGACTGAGCAAAATAATGGACAAGGGGCACTCAAATCCCACCAATGTGAGGAGTGATGACGGCACATGGTCAAATAGCTCAGCTGAATCACTAGAGATTCTCCTGAAAACTCAGGATATAATCAGTCCAGACAGAATATCCTGGGTCATCAATAGCTTCTCACCATATAAATCTCCGGGCCCAGATGGTATTATACCAAAGATGCTGCAATGCGCGGAGGTCATAATTAGGCCGTGGCTCTGTATTATATTCTGATCCTGCCTGACTCTTAACTTCTTACCAAAGAGTTGGAGACGGAGTCACGAGAACGCAAGGGATTTCAGACCGATCAGCCACTCATCGTTTTTTCTGAAAACGCTTTAAAAGCTAATCGACGCACACATCCGCACGAAGAGCGATGGTTCGCCCAAAATATCATGCAGCCAACATGCATATCTAACAGGCCGCTCAACCGACACAGCCCTGCACGAAGTCGTCAGAACTATTGAGAGGTCCTTGGAGGACCAACAATATACCCTCGCGGCCTTCTTGGATATAGGGGGTACATTCAATAACGTGAGCTCAGCGGCTATAGAAGAATCAGTGGAAGATCTAGGTGTGGAAACATTCCTCAAGAGTTGGCTAGTGACAATGCTACAGAGCAGAATTATCAACGGCTCTATGGGAACAGCGAGTCATCAAAGCGAGTGAATAGAGGAACTCTCCAGGGTGGAGTCATCTCTTCCCAACTTTGGTTACTCGTGGTCAACAAAATACTACTGAAACTGGACAATATGAGGATCAAAACTGTGGCGTATGCGGATGACGTGGTAATAATGGTGTCTGGTTTGCCATCCGTGTTAAGCGAAATCATGAATGGGGCCTAGAAGTCACTTAGCGATTGGGCCACTGGGAGTGGTCTTGGAGTGAATCCAGGGAAAACTGAGGTCATGCTACGAAGACCAAGATACCAAAGTTTAGTCCTCCTCGGCTAAGTGGAATAGAGATTCCACTGTCAACTCACGCCAAGTACTTGTGCGTGATTCTAGACTCTAAACTTTCCTGGAAGCGTAACATAGAGCACCGCGCACATAGGACAACCGTTGCATACTACGCTTGTGGGAAAATGTTCCGAAGGCGGTGCGGTCTCCGACCGAAAATGGTACTATGGATGTATACTAGCATAATCATAGCAATACTCTCCTATGGAGCAATGGTATGGTGGCCTGTCGCAGGGAAGACGTTCACCATGAAACTGTTGTATAGAGTACAGAGATAAGCTTGCATCGGCTTAACAGGGGCAATGATGACGTGTCCAGCTGAAGCCCTTAATCCAGTGCTTCATATTATACCAATCGACCTTCACATCACAGCTACTGCGGCCTGGAGTGCCACCAGACTAAACGCTCTTGGATTATACAATATAACCACCAATTACTGCACCCGCCCATTGACGTTCGATAACCTATTCAATGTCAGGTTTCCCCGGAGAATAGAGTCGGATAAAGGGGAACCACTTACAGGTTTTGACACCAAAGTATATACAGACGGACCCAAAATGAAATGTGGAACCGGCTCGGGTGTCTTCTCCGAAGAGGCAGGCCTAAATTTATCATTTAAACCCCAGAAATGTGCAGCGTTTTCCAAGCGGAGGTACTGGCCATCAAAGAAGATTGCGCCGCACGTATACTAAATCGAAGAACAGAGCACATTGGAATATTTGTAGATAGCCAAGCGGCACTCCTATCACTTAAATCTTACAACACTGCATCTAAACTCGTTAGTGATGTTGAAGATATGAACGGAGCTTTCCAAACAATAGTGCGTTCACACTTAATGTCTCGCTTGTCACATTGACATTTTCAATTTCATTTTTATACACACACATACATTTACATAATCTTTTCTTTTGCTTAATCTTATTACAAATGTCATACTGAACAGTCGCATTAAAACCAGTACATACGTTTCAGTCGGGTGAACCGACCTAATATGTCACTCAAAAGTGACCATATTCATATTGCTGTATATATTATTGAATACCCAAATTAGTTACGATCCTAAGTGGTTTTGGGAAAATTTTTTCCCTCCCAATATTAATATGCGAGGTGCAAAAAAGGGCATGGCAAGTTGTTACCAAAATTTTGATCAGTACCATATTTGATTATGATCGGTTATGATTTATTGGAGATATCGAGTCGGCAAACAAGAATGGCATAGTAGTCAGTTATTAATTATACAGTAGCTTTTAGCAAAATATTGCCTAGTACCGAATTTTATTAAGATCGGTTGTAGTTTACGAGAGTTATCGTGTCGATCAACCGGTCATCCGCACAACTTTTGTATGGGAGGTACCAGAATGGGTGTGGCAAAAGAGCTCATTTTCTATAGGAGAGCTTTATTTGACTAAATATTGACTGGTACAAACTTTCATAAAGATTGGTTCGGTTTTGCGGGACTTCCCGTGCCGAACAACCAGGCGGCCAAACAACTTTTGTATGGGAGGTACCACAATAGGTAGGGCAAAATCACTCTTGTTTTAATCGGTGATTGGCGTTTGATAACGTGAAGCCTTATACCTAATTTGATTAAGGTCGGAAGTGTTTCACGCGATTTATCGGATTGACAACCCGGACGAACACCCTGTTTTGTATGGGAGGTACCAGAATGGGCCTGACAATCTCGCCCAGTTCCTCCAGTTAAGTAGGTATTTACAGATTGTTAACCGGTGTGTGAGGTGAAGCTAATCACATCTATCAGAAGAAAGGTGGAAAGAAATATGATTTTGTGCTAAATACGTCGATTTGTATGGGAGGTACCAGAAGGGGCGTGGTCACAACGCCCATTTTCAATCCCAAACTCAATATTGGCAAATAATAGTCACTAACAAAATTTCGTTGTGTTCTGTAAAAATTTACGGCAGTTATCGTGTTGACCAGCCAGCCAGCCATCATCTTAGAAAGTCCTACAACGAATTTCGTCCAAAGATACTAAGGGTCTAATATATCTCCTTCTATGTGTTAATTTTTTTTTACGTATTGAGTGATATATACCCCCATCCCTATGGGTGAGGGTATAATTAATTTCAGAATAATAAAACCATCATTGTCTCATTCATTAAATAAGGCTTCCAGCTTTAACCCTATCCCCGCCGCGAGTGCCATATGGCACTTCAAAATTCAACCAATTTGAAAAATATTCTGTCATCTCTTCGCACCCGCGCATACTTTTTTGACGCGATTATGTGTAGAGACAGGCATTAGCTATCATATGAATAACTGTGCACCGCATTAGCTTTTGTGAGTTAGAATCGACAACAAGTGTACAGAACTCTAAAAACAAATAAGTTGAAAAAACGCGATGAGCGGAAATCGAAATAGGTAAGTAGAATATTATTCATATTTATAGTGAATATTTGTCATATAAAATTATATGTGCGTGTAGCTCTCGGAGAGGAGTATAATATGGACACAAAAAAAGTTTGATTCTGTTTATCACTCCTCATGTAGATGCAGCGAAAGGTGAATGAGTGCCATATGGCACTCACGGCCCTTTGTAGTGTAAAAAAAAAGTGATAACTAAGTGATTTTACAATGAAATTTTTGTTGTTTTGCATGTCTTTGCATGTTTTTGAATGTTTGTATGTTTGCATTTGCGCATGATTTCGCTCTACATTTAGGTGTTTTTCCATTTTAGGAAGCTAACTGTGTATCAGGTTGCCGATTATCTACGGCAATTGGAGTCAGACGATTCTGATCACGATGGCGAGCAGGATAATCATAGCTACAATGTGTTTATTCAGCCGCCGGATGTTGAATACGACTCAGGTGGCGACGATGCTAATGAGAATGTTGGTGACGTTCAGCTGGATCAACTACATTTCAACCAATTCAATCAAATTATTGATTTTGATTTACCTTTGTTGGAGGGGGAAGATGAGTTGTATGAAGAAATTGATCAGGAGATGGCCGATGAGGAGCCATCTACATCTGCAGCTGCAGCACCGAGCGCGATCCGAACGTCAACATCTTTCTCTGCACCAGCACCGAATACAAACTGGGCATACGTTGGGAAGTATATTGATATTCCTAGTAAGGAAAGTTGCCCAGGCGTGTCAACGAAATTCAAATACCAACGACAAGGAACAAAATTAAACGCAACGATGGGAGGTATATTTCCAACAGCAAACTACCAAGATTGTGCTGTACCCGCGCATGAATTATTCGAGCGATTTTTTGATGATGAACTGTGCCAGATGATTGTCGATTGTACAAACGAATATGCTGTGTTCCAGAATGCGGTGAATCCGAGCATAACCGTGAATGAATTACGTGTGTTCATGGGAATTTTACTAATCTCCGGTTATAACGTTATCTCCGACCGGGAAGATTACTGGAGCCAAGGTACCGATATGCATAATCCAATGATCTCTGCAGCAATGTCACGCCAACGCTTTCGGGCGATTAGCCGCTTCTTGCATTTTTCGCGGTCCGCCGATGAGAATCGTCACGATAAAATGTGGAAATTGCGGCCTCTCATGATGAAATTAATCGCTAATTTTGTCAAAAATTTTCGACCAGAACAACACCTTTCGTACGATGAGTCCATGGTTGCCTATTACGGACCACATAGCTGCAAGCAATTTCTCCGCGAGAAACCGACTCGCTACGGTTACAAAGTTTGGTGCATCAATACGCCATCGGGTTATCTGCTCAGTTTCGAAGTATACCAAGGAAATAACCCACACATCCATCCTCATCTCGGTCGCAACTATGGAAGAAATGTCGCACCGTTACTGCAAATGATTTTGAACCTACCCGATAATCTACGTATCCTGCCGTTCTGCTTTTATTTTGATAACCTATTTACGAACATAGCTATGTTGACTTATTTGAAAAGTCTAGGTTATCATGGCACAGGCACATGTCGTGATAATTTCCTTCCGAGAAATTTGCCGATTATGAAGAAGAAAGATATGAAGAAGAGCAAAGAGAGGGGATATATGGAGAGCACGATCATAAAAGATTATGACATATCTATTACAACATGGCGAGACAACAACGCAGTCACCGTAGCTTCAACCCTGTTCGACCGCTATCCTGACGGCACATGTGAACGCTTCAGTCTGAAGGATATGGGATATATACCTTTGCCACGTCCTAATGTCATTGCAATGTACAATAAATACATGGGTGGAGTCGACCGGATGGATCAGAACATCGGCTTCTATCGTATTGGTAAAAGCACATGCATATTTCATTCGCTCAGTTTTCATTGTATACACTCTTTTTTTCAGAAATTCGAAAGAACAAATGGTGGTGGGCACTGTGGACATGGTGTCTCGATGTCGCTGTGCAGAATGCTTGGGTTCAACAACGCCATTCCAATATGTCGAACGTCACTCATCTCCAATTTCGGCGGAACATAGCAACTTATTATTGCACACAGCTTTCGCTAAAAATTCAGCATGACCAAACTCAACGACGATTCAATAAGGACAATGATGCTAGATTGGATGGTTTGGAGCATTGGGTAGTGCCTTGTAATCGTCGTCATTGTGCGTACTATCGTTGCAAAAGTCAAGCACGCACAAAATGTGAGAAATGCGATGTTGGATTGTGCGTCAAATGCTTCAAACCATATCATAACACCACAAATTAATAATTGCGTGGCCGAATTCCGGTTAATTTTTCACACATTTCCATGTATTTTCTCTTTTTAAATTCTTTATTTAACTTCACTTGTCTGCGCTCACTCATAGTTCATGCATGCCGAAAAAACTTTGGATTGATTTTTAACCCTTTTCCCGTGATCCAATCGAAAAATATTAAAAAAATTGCGAAAAAGTATGAAAACAATCATAAGTTTATTCTTATTTGTATCTTTTTTTTTACTTTGCAAAGGGCAGTGAGTGCCATATGGCACTCGTCTACAGGGGGGTTTGAGGGCGGTGGGGGTAAAATGTGATGATGCAGATTTCTTTCTGGGTGCTTTATTAGTAAACCCTGAAAAATTCATTTTAAAATTCCCAACCGCATCGCGCCGCGGTGATAGGGTTAAGATAAAGTAGGTGACAGATCAAGGCAAGTCTGGCTAATTCTACAAGTGAATGTAGGGAAAAACTTGTCGAGCAAGGCCGGCTGGCCAACGTGGCTCTTACTTGGATACCAGGCTACAAGGGTCTCCTAGGGAACGAAAATTCAGACGAACTAGCCAGGGCAGGATCCTTTTCCACCGAACTCCACATGGTGTCAGTCGAAACGCCTATAGGTTTGGTCAAAAGAGGTATTTTCCTGCATTACCTTGAACGAGCGAAGACCAGATGGGATAGGACGGAAACGTGCCGCATATCCAAACACATTCACCGGACTAACTCCCTGATTAACCATAATCGGGGAGACATAACTAAGCTAACAGGCGTGCTGACCGGGCACTGGCCAATCGGTAATCACGCAAGACGGTTGAAGCTGCCAGATAATGACCACTGCCGTGCCTGCGATGACGCAGAAGAGGAGGAGACGGTGGAGCATCTCCTCTGCAGTTATCCGGCTCTGATGAATAGATCTAGGGGATCTAATGAGGTATCTCCGATTAATAGCCTGGATATAGACACGGTAGTTTGGACTGCCTGGAGTGATGTGGTATGCAAAACGGTGTGTCAAGACACTAATTGATTGTAAATATAAATACACGAAAACCAACCAACTTATTACCCAATTGTTATTTACAAAACCGGAGCAAAAATGTATTTAGCCGATTCACTTAGTCGGGATTGTGAGATCGCGACGAACACGGAAAAGGAAGAAACTTTAGAAGTTCAAACTATTCTTTCCATCTCCTATGAAGATCTGTATAATTTAAAAAGCCATGCAACGGTAGACCAAAAAGCCAGTAACGCAAGAGCAAGAGCGAGATTGGTCTGACAGTTCGATGAGTTCGAAGTTTTTATATATATGTGTTATATATATATATATATATGTTATAATATATGTTCTACAACATATGTTTTGTGTAAACAAACAAAATTAGGAAACAAACGAAATATAAAACCAGTACATAAATTTCAGTCGGGATAACCGACTTAAACATACTCTCACCCTAAGTCATCCATTGTGTCCGAGTTCTGTTAAAAAAACGCCTATATTCAACCTTATCTTGAAAGGACAAATGTGACCATATTCATAACCACATTGACATTGCGCTAACTATTATTTAATACCCAACTTAGTTAGGATCCTAAGTGGTTTTGGGAAATTTCTATGACTACCAACCAATTGCCCGCCCAATATTTATATGGGAGATACAAAAATGGGCATGGCGAAGTTGTTAGAGTTTTATTGCACAGAATATTTTACCAAAATATTGAGATATCGACTTGGCCAACCGGAAATACGCCCACTTTTTGTATGGGAGGTACGAAACTCGACATGGCACAGTAGCCGATTATTAATTCTCGTGCCGAACAACCGGACGGCCAACAACAACAAAAATGGGCGTGACAAAATCACCATTGCCTTTAGCGTTTACTGGCCTTTGATGGCGTGAAAGCATATACCTAATTTCATTATGTTCGGAAGTGTTTCACGCGATTTATCCGATTGACAACCCTGACAACCCCAAACTTTTGTATGGGAGGTACCAAAATGGTCGTGGAAATCTCGCCCATTTTCTTCAGTTACGTCGACATTTAAAAATTATTAATCGTTGTGGGAGTTGAAGCTAATCACATCTACTAGAAAAAAATTTTAGAAGAAATATGGTTTTGTACTAAATGTGTCGATTTGTAGGAAACTCCCATTTTCAATCCCAAACTAAATTTGGACAAATAATAGTCACTGACTAGATTTCATTATGATCGATGAAGATTTACGGCAGTTAACGTGTTGACCAGCCAACTGGACAGACAGACGGACAAGGGTCAATCATCTTAAAAAGTTATAAAACGAATTTCGTCCAAAGATTCGAAAGCCTAAAATGGCTCCTTCTATTTGTTAAATTTTTTCCTACTAAAAGATATATACCCCCAAGGTAAAATGTGCATGGTATTGAACGAGTTCACACATACACATCTTACGAAGTCAGTCAACATTTTCATTGAGTTACAATAATTTTATCCTCAAAGATTGTAGTTACGCAAATTGGTGTAAGGTTACTGTAATAACTGAGAACTCATACAGAACTTCAGTACGCTCATCAGAGTAAGAATCTCACAATTTGCTGGATAAAAAAATATAAATTGGAGACAAGATACGATTCGATGTTGAATAGTCTAAACAAGTAAAAGTGTTAAATTCTGCTGTGCCGAATCTTTGATACCCTCCACCTTAGTGTTAACCAGCAAAATATTAAATTTTAAAAAGGACCTTTTTTAAGAAAATGTACTTTTTTAAAAAAAATAAAAATAAGTTACTTGTTCACAAATGCAATTACTTGTTCACTAATGCTCACAAATGCAGGATGCTCACAAATGCTCACAATGCTCACAAATGCATTGCTCACAATGCTCAAATGCTCACATTGAAAATGTACTTAAGAAAATGTACTTTGAAATGTTCTTAATGTACTTTGTAATGTACTTTCAAATGTACATAAGAAATGTACTTAAGAAATGTACATTTCTTCAGTACTTAAGAAGAAATGTACTTAAGAAGAAATGTACTTAAGAAATGTACTTAAAAATAAATGTACTTCAGAAATGTACTTAAGAAATGTACTTAAGAAATGTACTTAATGAAATGTACTTAAGAAATGTACTTTGAAATGTACTTAAGAAATGTACTTTTTTTTTAAGAAAATGTACTTTTTTAAAAACAATAAAAATAAGTTACTTTTTCACAAGTAAAATAAAAAAGCATTTTTTAAAAATAAAAAAGCATTTTTTGAAGAACTGTTAAAAAAAAACAAGCTGCAAAGCATTTTTTAAAAATGAAAATGCATTTTGTGAAGAACTGTTAAAAAAAACAAGCTAGGACGAGAGTTGAACCAATAACCCTAAGAGTCCAACGCGCAACCCTTTACCCATCAGGCCAAAGCGACCTTAGATGAAGTGTGACAAAATTCATATAAATGTATGAACACATGAAATACATCTAAACATTCTAAAGTACTTACCTATTATAAAGAATAACAAAGATTTTCAACATGGAAATTCACCACACGGCAAAAGGAGTAGTAAGTAAGTAAAGTAAAAAAGCATTTTTTAAAAAAGCATTTTTGAAGAACTGTTAAAAAAAAAAACAAGCTGCAAAAAGCATTTTTTAAAAATAAAAATAAAAAAGAATTTTTTGAAGAACTGTTTATAAATGTATGAACACATGAAAGTACATCTAAACATTCTAAAGTACTTACCTATTATAAAGAACAACAAAGATTTTCAACATGGAAATTCACCACACGGCAAAAGGAGTAGTTTAGTATAAAACTACAAAAATTAATGTGAAAATTTTATGAGTTTTTTTACGTTTCCAGTCATAAAATTTTTTCCAATGGACCAATTTCGCTGATTTTCAATACCAAACTGCTCAGGAATACGTGGAACATTCTGGCCAAAAACCAAACCGCGTTATCGCCGATTGAAGTCGTGAGAATGTTTTTAACAGACGGACAGACGGACATGGCTATATCGACTCCGGCTGTTATAAGGATCAAGAATATATTTACTTTATGGGGTCGCAAAGCCTTATTTCTATATGTTACAATCAGAATGACAAACTGATATATACCCCCTATCACTTTCAGTGGAGGGTATAAAAATGCTGCAATAATTGAATGTTCTCAAATCTGTATTTATGTATGTAATTTATCCCCGAGTGGCAACTTAATAGTGATCTAAGTTATATTTGACTAATAACACCACGAATGTTGGTATTTTACATACGAGCATATGAGTAAATATGAAATCATATGTCGTCGATATTTGCTCACCTACAGTACAATATTCAATAGATATACTCTATAAAATCTGAATTTGCACTTTTTTACCCACCATGTGTAACCCATACGCATCGCCGTGGGGAATGTGTAATGAACGTTTATGGGGAAAATAATGCGTAGCTCCCCACGAAAATGGGGAATTACCCATTACCGAAAGGGTAATAGGGAAAATAACGGGTAGCTACTAGGGTAACCATTCAATTAATCATTATTCGGTTAATCGTCTTACAAAATTAACCGAACATTTTATTAATTAATTATTCATAATAGGTTTGTTCGAGAACTTTTCCAGCAAAAAATAGCAAGCAAAAACTATCTGGAGAGTAAGAATGATTTTACTCTCTCAATGAAAAATAGCACAAAAAGTACGCGAACGACATCCAGCAAAAACTAGCAAGAAATAAGAACTTTGTATGTAAACAGCTGATATGCAATGTAAACATTGGAAGAACCAACAAACGCAATTCGAACAAAACATTACAAATCACCAAAACTGTTTTCTTTTTCAACAGAAATACTTAACGATTTATAACAAAACATTCAAAAATCACATTTTCTCTTAAAAACTAAAATTCCAATGATAAATTTATTATTTTATATTCTTTCTACGTCCTAATTTTGTTTGTTTACTTAAAACAGCTGTTATGTTTGGCTTGCTAATTCGTGCTGGCAAAAATTTTCCCAGCACAAACCATCAACTTCTCCATCATTGAACTGTCAAAATATTCACTCTCTGGCTCTCTCGTTGCTGGCTGCTGGGAGTTATCGAACACTTTCCCGCAAAAAATAGTGATAATTAGTGCTAATTATCACGTTCTCGAACAAACCTAATAATTAACTCGAACAATTCAGTGCGATTAATCGATTAATAAAATATAAGTACGTGTTTGTGGCAATCAGTCCGTCTTGAAACCCTCCTACAATGTCTCAACTCATATGACAACGATTTGCGAACAAAGTTCATAAATTTATACACATTTCGAACAGATGTGAAAATTTATACACATTGAGAGAAAGTGTCACATAGTACTTTGGCTCAAAGACATAGACCAAAAAAAAATGTCTCAAAATTGGTTCATTAAATTGTGTGTAATAGTCAGGTGAAATTTCAAGACCCACTGGTACCAAAAAGCTTGGTCCGATTCTGCTGAAACTGTGTACAATAAGGATGATAGTCAGAAAATTACGTTTTACAAAATTTTGTCAAACTTAATCAATCCAATTGGGTGTTGTATTGTGATATAGTTTCAGATCCCACCCTAGTCTTTTTATGGGAGGTACCCGAAGGCGTCCAAACTTTGACATTTTCTTAATTTAGGCTTGGTACCAAGTCACTAATTTTCATGTTTCTGCAACTACGATTGGTGTATTGTACCTACATACATATATTTTATATAATGAAGTTGCTTTTGCTGCGTTTGGTTTTGTTTTAATAAATTTGCCTAGAACAATGTTTGAACACTGTTTTCTTTTGTTTTTGTTTTATTTTATTCGAATAATCGATTAATTTGATTGCGTTTTGTTCGGTTAATTGTCAGATTGAAATTTACGATTAACAGATTAATCAAAAAACCGATTAAATGGGTAGCCTAGTAGCTACCTACGGCAATGTAGAGTTACCCATCAGGATTATTATGGCTAGCTACGATGGGGAATTACCCTTCACGATTACCCATTATACATGGGGAATGGGTAAGTGGCCTTTACCCATTACCCACGGCGATGGCATACCCTGGGTGGTCCGTCCCCATTTTGGATTTAAAATATGAAAAATTAGAAAAAGGTCTATATCTCGGAAGCGGAGCGTCGAATCGAAAAAATAACTAATTTTTGACGGTTTCTAAGGGTTTTTCATAAGTGGTCAAATTCGTATGGAAGATTTTTTTTAAAAAAAATCGACCAAATAAGAAAATCGCTGAAATTCAAAAATGCCTATAACTCGGAAACGGTGCATTCAATCGTAAAAAAAACTAAATTTGTTACCTCCAGGCTTTAGCCAGTGGATGTCTTCAATATTTTTTTAAAATCGCTAAAAAAAATAATCGCTTTTTGAATTGTTGAGAAAGTGAAATTTTTTCACAAAAATTGTGATCTTGACGGTCTGTTGTGAAAGTACAAGCAGCGTTCGGACGAAACACAAAATCGTACACAAAAAGTATGAAAAACACTGTTGTGTGAAGTGTTTGTGCTTTCTTGCTACACGAACAATCTGCTATGGTCCGTGGCTGCATAATATTCTTAATCTTCTTAATAGAATTCATAGTCGTCCAACAGTTGTGCTCGTTCAATTGACATGTATTGTTTTTCTCTCTTATTCAGTCGTTAGAAGACTTCAACAGCGTCGGCTGCACACAGAAAAATGAAGCAAATGAATGAATGTTGTAAACAATGGAAAATATATGTCTATGTGTCATTGATGTCGAAACACTGCACCGAACAGTGTTCTTCATACTTGTGTGCACGAATAAGTGTTATGTCCGAACCGTCGATCGGACACAAGCGACCGTGTTTGTCACAAACTTGTGCACGGTTTGGTGTTTGAAATTAGTGTTGCACGCTGATGAGAGCTCTATTGTGAGTGCTGCACTGATATGTGTGCACACAAAAGTGTTTTGTTTTTGTGTTCTATGTGTGCAAGTGTTTTCATTTTAGAAATACTTGTGTTGTGTGTCCCTTAGCAACACTATCACCACGTAGAATGTGCGGTGTCGAGTGTTTTGGTGCCATTCTGAACGCTGAGTAAAAGTGAATAACATTTTCTGTATCAAAAATACAAACCACGTAAAAAGAACATTACAGAATGGAAGCCGAGTATTGTTTTTCTTAACTTGGTTGTTCAAAATTATAAGTTTCTCAAGAATTTATTCGCAAAAAGTCATTAAACAAAAATTTTTGACTATTCGGTTGTCATTTCACATTTATACCATTTTATGCAAATCAGCTATGTATTGGATGTTCGAAAATCAAAAGTTGCCATAGCCATAGATTTAAGAAATTCAACAATCAGGTTATTTAGTTTTAGAGTTATATCGCAAATATATGATCATAAAAACGACGGCATATGTAAGACGAGAATGAAAAAACTATTACTATGCTTTTAAATGAGTAAAATTTATAATTATTCCCTCAAAGTCTAAGTGAGTTACCGTGGCAACTCTTTCATGTCATTTTGTTTTGATTGTTTTTTGGCGCACATATCCAAGTAATAATTTGGAAGTAATAAACAAGGAAGTTAAATGAAGAAATGTACGTATTTTAATAAAATTGATGTATTTCTGTTTACAGGGGAAAACACAAGACAAGAAGTCAGGAGGATATTACCCAGGGTTACCCATAACTCACGAAAGGGTAACCCATTACCGACGAAATACGGACCCTGCCTGAACGTCAAGTGGACTGTAACACAAATCAACCAATGTTAATGTTGGTTTAAATCTCTCACCTTTCCACGTTCTCCTTAACATTCCGTTCATATGAGCAGATGTACTTGTATATACTATATGTATGTATGTAAGTCTATATGAACATAGGTATGTAAATATTGAAACGATTACCCTATTTAAACATAACACATAAAGTTTTAATGCTTTTTTAAACGAAACTGTTAAAAGTTTTGACTACAGAGGATTCTGGCTTCGTAGCATTCGTCTAAAATGTAATAAAACAAAACACAATTATTGCCTGTTCAGCGAACTTTTTTGTTTAAGCAGACGTGCGATTGCTACCCAGACGATCAAGTTTATATTTGAGTTTCTGCTCCATTTTCGTCCGGGAGTGAAAGCTCGTTTTACTAGCTGCCCTTATGTCAAAGTACATTGTTTCCAATGTGTTATTCTTGTTGATTTTAAAAGCTCTTTCTATTGGAAAATACCAAAATTTAGCAAACTGCAGGCAACACTGCTCTATCAGCTGTTTAATTGGAAGCAGCTGATTGCAGACAAAATAAAACAAACAACAAATTGCAAGAAAAGTGGGAAAAATTAAAGTTAGTGAAGTGAGATAATTAAAGTGTTTTTAAAATTATTGCATCCGTGGCATTTGGGGCGACAAGTAGCGACTTTT
Source organism: Phaonia tiefii (assembly GCA_963931995.1). Taxonomy (NCBI): domain Eukaryota; kingdom Metazoa; phylum Arthropoda; class Insecta; order Diptera; family Muscidae; genus Phaonia; species Phaonia tiefii. The sequence goes on along the minus strand of OZ008367.1, from coordinate 253,633,220 downwards.
TTGTTTGAAATATGCATATTAAACAACAATTTTTATTAATTTTCTTGTAAATGCGTAAAGAAACACATTTGTAAACAAACTAAACGATTGATATTTTCTGATTGTCTAATCTGACGTTTTGTTTCGTTCGTGTTTGATTTCGCTGAACCAAATTTTTTAAGTAAATCGAAAGCTCTTTTCGTTTTACTCAAAACAAAGCGTACACAATCCAAAAGTTATCTTCGCTAGTCATTAGGCGTACGAATGATCAAAAATTAAGTTACAAAAACAGGCTATTAGGCTTTCCAAAAGCTCTCATGTTGTCGTACGTTGTATTGCATTGTCGTAAATATGTACAACAGTTGTGAACACACCATTATTGAATTTTTTTGTTGTATGTCGTATTTTCCAGCTGATTCAAGAAACAGTTCATTGAAGAAAAACATTTTTTAAAACTAAAATTCCTAAACTAAACGTAAAGGATAAAATAATAACATCAATAACATTTGAAAATAATAATAATAATAACAAAACAATATAATAGCCTGTTTTTGTAACTTATAGCCTGTTTTTGTAACTTAATTTTTGATCATTCGTACGCCAAATGACTAGCAAAGATAACTTTTGGTTTTTGTACGCTTTGTTTTGAGTGAAACGAAACAAAACGTCAGATTAGACAATCAGAAAATGTCAATCGTTTAGTTTTTTTACAAATGTGTTTCTTTACGCATTTACAAGAAAATTAATTAAAATTGTTGTTTAATATGGGTACTTCTAACAAAAAAAAATCGCTACATGTCACACCACATGCCACGGATTCAATCATTTCAAAAACACTTTCATTATCTCACTTCACTAACTTTAATTTTTCCCACTTTCCTTCTTGCAATTTGTTGTTTGTTTATTTTATTTTGTCTGCAATCAGCTGCTTACAATTAAACAGCTGAGAGAGCAGTGTTGCCCGCAATTTGCTAAATTTTGGTATTTTCCAATAGAAAGAGCTTTTAAAATCAACAAGAATAATACATTGGCGACAATGTACTTTGACATAAGGGCAGCTAGTAAAATGAGCTTTCACTGCCGGACGAAAATGAAACAAAAACTCAAATATAAACTTGATCGCCTGGGTAGCAATCGCATGTCTGCTTCATAGAATAACACATACGTAGAAGGTTTTATTCGCTCAATAAATTAAACGTCATAGGTACGATGGAAATTACACAGTGGAGGGTGGAAAATATGGGTTCAATAATACCAGATGGTGGCAATAGTATACAGCGATCCACAAAGGAACTACACCCGAATTTCGTGTTTTTGTGGCAAACTAGTTGTGTTAAATACAATACAAATGAATACCAACGTTAAAAGTCAACAAACATTTAAATTTTTCAGTTCTACACCAAAACGACAGGAAATAGTTAAGTGAACTTATTTTGTAACTCCACCTGGTGTATGTAAATTTTAAATTTAATTTGCTCTCATTTCCACAGACCTACCGAGAGAGTGTGAAATGAAACGTCAGATGAGAGAATAAGTTCTTCTATAGTATGTGTTATTCTATGGTCTGCTTAAACAAAAAAGTTCGCTGAACAGGCTATAAGTAATTCGACGCGTTAAAAAGTGCGCGTCACTTTTCATGACTTACGATGCCTCTTGGTGAGGGAAGAAGAGAAGCAAGAGAGGTAACAAAAGAATCACGAAATGAAACTTGAGGGGGATTATCGACGTTTCTGTTTCCCCACTTTCGTATTTGTACATGGCGGTAGAGCGACAGTAAACAAAGTGTCGAACAATTGTTTTGAAGTAATTATTAAATGAAATAAATGTTTTCAGTGAATTGGAGAAAATAAAAAATTGTGGAGTTTGTGTTTTACACTTTACATTTTCCATTACGAATAAACAACAAAAGAAGTTTGATCGACAAAACGTCAAAAAAATCACGCATGGCTGTATATAGGGAGTCATCGTGTGAACGCACGTAGATTTACGAAGGGTTACCAAAACAGAATGAACACAAAAAGCGCGCGTAGAAACTCATCGTGTGGAACATGAATAATAATAGAGACGGAGCGGTCTTACCATATGAAAATGAGTAATATATTTAACAGAAAAATATTTTGCCATGGTCTACGAGCCTATCAGTACAGTTTGGAGACTTTTGCTCAGAGAGTAACTCTGATGTTTCAATAATTCGGTAGTGTCCAAAGTTAAAACTAAATACAAATAGGATGTACAGGTAGAGAAGAAAAAAACCCCGCAATTTGGCAACCCTAGTAGAAGAGAACCTAAAAAGTCGACGCGATTCACTCAAATGCATTTCTTTCCCGCGTCATAACTTGATTATTTCATACTTTTTACATACTTTATATAATTTTATTTAAATATGGTTGGAATTTCTATAGTTAGATAGAATAACATCATCAGAAAACTGATAGTGTGTTGAAATATTCAACGAAGAGAGTAAGAGAGCGAGCAGAGAAACGACACTCTTTACTCGTTTTCTTTGTTGGCATTCCACTCCATGAGTAAATTTTCTTCTTCTGTAGACAATAGTTGCTTTATGCTAAACCATAGAATAATACATACGTAGATAAACTTATTCTCTCATCTGACGTTTCATTTCACACTCTTCATCGTAGGTTTGTGGAAATGAGAGAAATTAAATTTAACATTAACTTACACCAGGTGGAGTTACAAAATATGTTTACTTAACTTTTTCATGTCGGTTTGGTGTAGAACTGAAAAATTTAAATATATATTGCACTTTTTTGTTGAATTTTATCGTTGGTATACATTTGTATTGTATTTAACACAACTAGTTTGTCACAAAAACATGAAATTCGGTTGTTGTTCCTTTGTGGATCGCTGTATACTATTGCCACCATCTGGTATTATTGAACCCATATTTTCCACCATCCAATGTTTAGTTTCCATCGTACCTATGACGTTTAATTTATTGAGCGAATAATAGTTTCTATGGTATGTATTATTCTATGTGCTAAACCATAGAATAACACATACTATAGAAGAACTTATTCTCTCATCTGACGTTTCATTTCACACTCTCTCGGTAGGTCTGTGGAAATGAGAGCAAATTAAATTTAAAATTTACATACACCAGGTGGAGTTACAAAATATGTTCACTTAACTATTTCCTGTCGTTTTGGTGTAGAACTGAAAAATTTAAATGTATTTTGCACTTTTTTGTTGACTTTTAACGTTGGTATTCATTTGTATTGTATTTAACACAACTAGTTTGCCACAAAAACACGAAATTCGGGTGTAGTTCCTTTGCGGATCGCTGTATACTGTTGCCACCATCTGGTATTATTGAACCCATATTTTCCACCCTCCACTGTGTAATTTCCATCGTACCTATGACGTTTAATTTATTGAGCGAATAAAAACTTCTATAGTATGTGTTATTCTATGGTGCTAAACATATGTATATCAAAAAGTACACGCAAAGAAAAAACTCGTTCCACCCAAACAAAATCTCAGATAGCTGAAGGTCGTTTGGGGACTGAAGTTTGGAGAAACGAACTTCTGGTAATCCACACATGTCATTACGTTTGGCAGAACCGAACGAGTTATGAAAAATATAAGCTGAAAAAAACGTTTACGAGAAGCGAAAAACGGGTCCGCCAACTATTGTTGCGGTTACAGCAATCGAGTTGTGATTGCTCCCAACTAAAAAAAACGTTTGTTAGAACTGAAAAACGTTTGCAGTAAACGAGTTATGAAAAACTAGAGATCAAAAAATGTTTGGGAGAAACAGAAAAGGTTCCACCAACTGTTCTTTCGGTCACAGCAACCGAGTTGTAATTAAAACTTTTATTTATGGCTTCCATAAACTCTTTTTTGTTTAAATTTCCAACTTTTATGATTTGTTTCTACTTACACGTCTGTCTCGCCTTGCATTCGAATAACAACTAAAAGCACAGCAAACTACAACGCGTTAATTGTCCATCCAAGATATATTGACAAGATAGAAGCATTAGAGTGTGTGATAACTCTTATGTGTATGCCAAACGAGTGGATAAGACTGTGTATACAGTCGACAGAATGCGAGAATTTACGTTCTTCGTAATCTGTGTTCTCAGTAGAAAAATTGCTAATTTCAGTTATCGCAAACGTTTTTTAAATTTGCGGCATATGTAATTTTGTACGCGTTTGATGCAAACGAGAACTAGGTTGCAACAACATGATACACATTTGCTATATACGAGTTTAATTGGGAGAAGTAAATTAACGGTTGCGATTAATAAATTAATACAAATCAATCAAATTATTGTTGCGTCAACCGAGCAATAAAATTTGTTTTCCTTGCGTGTAAAAGACTGAAATGTCAAAATACTTTTGTCCAGCCAAAAAGGCTTGGCCTCTTGTTACGAAATTCAATAGAAAAGAATTGCATGGAGTTAAGACCGTTGTCATTTGCGCTCAGTTAGCTATATATCTCTTCTCCCTATAAAATATAAAATGGAAACCATTACTTCCACTAAATAAGAGAGATAAGTAAAGCTAATTTCCACGCAGCTTTACCATAGTATTTGCTCAAATTCAGCGATTTGCATAAGTCTTCGTATGTCCGGGCCAATTACAACACCTGTTGTAATAAAGACACAATTTTTAAAATTTATATTGTATGAAACCAATGACAAAAATAAAAGTTGAAAGCATTCATACCTTTTATCTTTGCTCCGCTTTGGAAACAATGTCTTCAGAAAATTTAATGATTCGCCTTGTGTATCCAAAAATTAACAAAGTTTTTCACCACACCAAGTTTTATAAGCAATGGTGGTAAATGAATTTTTTCAGTTGGTTCCAGCGGTATATGAAGGATATTGTGCTCGCCTAATGCCCCTTCAACTCTTAGCTCCCATTGATTTTTGAAATATTGGCTCCGCTTCCATCTGCTATCCCATTTGCATCTATATTTAACGTATCCAGCTTGCATACACAGGGATGAAAATGTTCCTCACCCCAACAACTTTCGTCACCGAAAGTGAGCTAACGTACAGTTTCATTCCGGCTACGAAAATGTGTTCATCAACTGCAAATTGTTCGTCACTGCGAAGAACGTACGGTTGTTGCTGCAATGAATTTCATTCATTATTGCAAGGAATTTGTTTCGTTGCTGCAATGAATTTGTTTCATTATTGCAATGAATAAGTATCGTTCTTGAAATGAAATTATTTTATTGCTACAATGAATTGGTTTCATTGCTGTAATGAATGTGTTGAAGTGTGTTTGAAATTATTTATTGTACGTAAATACACTGTTAGTAATACGTTGCAGATGTTTTGATAAAATAAAATTTTGAATTTGTTCTGAATTTGCTAAATATATTATATCCATTCCACTCGTCTGGAGAAAGATTATAGTATTCGAGAGGTTGAGTGTTATTGTGGCCGTTGTACTCAGGTCCTGCAATTAAAAACAAATATGAGGAATTTATTATTAAGATTTCTATTTAAGATATGTACATATCTAAGTATGTCTGCACTTACCATTAACATAAGTTCTACTCCCGTATGGATTTCATCACAGCAATTGATCTCTGTTCAAAATTTTCTTTAACGTAGAACCACATCATTGTTTCTTAAATTATGCAATTGTTGTTGTGTTGAGGGTTCTGTCATTCGATTGTAGTGCCACATCTCCCCGTCATTATGCCACTTATTTTAACCAAATTTGTTAAAAGTTCGATTGGATTTATTTCATTGTACGTTAAGTTGTTACTTTTTATGATCGTCTTACTTGAAACACTTTGTTCATTTCACTTCATCGTTTTCATTGACTTCGAACCCAAATACCAATGCAACGAAACTGGCGCAACCGAATTATAGTTAAAACACGAACATTTTGTTACTATTTGTACCGTCACGCTCATACAAACATACAAATGTTCAGTTACATATTTCGAGGTAGTTTTTCTGCTATCGATGCGCCACTTTATTTGCTGTCGTGCTGCTCCTTGCATTCTGTTGGTTTATCTATTTCATTTATATGTAGATACACAATTTACACAAACGATCACAGCAAAAACATAAATTCATACAATTTATTTTTCTGAATAAAATATTATTACTTTACTAAGTTGAACCAATTAGTCTGTTTTAAAAAAAATTTTTAAATTATTCCGACAGAGAAATATGTCTACCACTTTCGGTTGTTGCAAATGAACTGATTTATGATGTGTACGTGACCCAGCACCCAGCACTCACGCTCACAATTTCCTCTTGCTGGCCTCTTTGTTACGCTCATTCGGTTTTTTACTGCTTTTCTTTCTTTATCTTCATAAAACTTAGTTCCATTGCAATAACGAAATTGTTTCGTCAACTATAAATGTAGGCAAAACTCCAAAATAAATAAATAATAAAAATAATCAATAAAAACTAAGAGATATCAATAGTTTAAATCTCATGCACTTCCGTTTTTTAATTTTTAACTCATTGTCAATGGCTTCCTCTGGCAATCGCGTACGCTTTTCGGATGCAAAATTGCCCGCTATAGAAAAATTCCGGTCATTTTGAGTCGATGTTGGCTTAATTGTGTTAAAAGCCCCAGTCAGTCTTTCAATATTTTGTGTTTTCTGTCCAGTCTTTTCATAACAGGGTGGATTTTATGAAAACGTCCCCGAAAATGCAAGGGGTCGAAATGGCAGCGGTTTGAAAATTTTCGGAGCGGTGGTCGGAGGGTACTAGGGTAAAATATGTAAGTTCTGCACCAGAACGACAAAAAGCTGGTTTACTCCATATTGTGGTGCACTGTTTGCGTTAGGTTTTAAATATTGCTGAACGTATTTTTCAAGTTGTTTCGCCATATCTTCTCCATCGACGCTGTTGGTTACAAATACGTCATCATCGTCAGAACCAGACACTGCTTGGTCTTCTTGAATGCTTGTAGAAAAAATACGAACCAAGTACATTTTGGCTTCTTTCATTAATTCTGTTTTTGAACATGCCTGGAAAAATTCAGATTTATCACCACAACAAATATTTAAAGGCTGAAATCAAAGGGCTAGATCTAAGAGCTGTTAATTGTTTAGGCTGGATAGGAACTCGTCGCAATTCGGTGTGCAGATTCTCCAATTTTGTGAACAAAAATTTGAGAATAGAATCCGCAGCAAGTAATTTTACATTTTGGCGACTAAGAGCTTCAACAGCAACACGTATATGTTTTACAGCATTAATGATATCCTCGCAATACTTTTCTTCTGTGTCAGTAGTGGCCATAAACTTTCAATTGAGGGTGTCGAGCGCCTTACTAACGTGCTTGCTGATTCGAATGTATCTGGCCAGCATAGTTTCCAGGCTATTTTAACGTGTTTTGCAATCCAATAGCTTACGTCACTATCGTATATCCTGTTTGCGACTTTTCGTTTCTGGTACATTACCTCCATGACCGCCAAATGTATGCCGTGACCGTAGCAAATCTGTTGATGCGCTGGTGATAGTCTCCTAAATTTGATCAACACACTGGCGCCATCACTTGTAATAGCAAGGATGACCGACTGGAGGTTTAAATTGAAGTCTGAAAGCTTTGCATGTCAGAGTGACATGATTCCTGAATTCGCACCAGCCCAAGGTTGTCAGATTTTCCGTCGTCATAATATATATGGATGTTCATGTACCGTCGGTTTCGCACGCTTGTTCACTCGTCAATGTTCATTCAAGCTAAGCTTAAGCTGTGTCGATTTAAATTTTTTGTTCTTCAAATCGCTTTTTATGGTCGTGCAGTTGTGAACTTTTATTATTTTGTTAAACTTTTTGTTAAAACTATAAATTTTTAATATTCTCACTACAAAATATTATATTATACGGTACATAATTTATACCTTTTCAGTTACCACAAAATTAAAAATTAAATGAGCTTATGTTGGATAACGCCCAATAAAAAATAAAATGAAATACACCAGCTCACCACAAAAAATAAATTTGTCGTTCGCGTTCGTAGCCGAGTAAAAAAGACAAAACGTATATTAATGAATGATTACAAAAACTGAGCAAACCAACTGAATCTCAGTTTCTTTTTTTACTGAAAAAAACTTTAAGCAAAGCAACAATTTGTGTGTTTTTGCTAATTTGAAGCAAGCAATTCAAACACCGGTGTGAATTGGTACGTGATTATTCATATGTGTATTCTCTTACTTGCAAACTTAAGATTCTCTTACTTTTGAAAGAATTGTTTTTGCAATCTATCAAAGTGAACACATGTAAACAACACACAGCGTTAGCATCACAAACGTGGTTGTTGTACAATTGTCACAGCCTGAAAATAAGTATCAGGTTGTCGTCACCAAAGAGTATTGAATAGTATAGAGAACTCATGGAACGAATTGTATGACTCAAAAACACTGGCAATATCTGACGAATGATTCTCTCTTTTTGTCATAACTTGGTCCATTCATAATTTTGATGTGAAACATTGACGCCTTTTGAAACACGTATGCTTTTTGTATTGTTTTATGTAATAACATTGTCGAAATAGTGCATTTTTGTTGAAATACTCTGTAAAGAGAATAAGGCTTGTTTATGTTCTTTTACTCAGACTCTCTACACGAGAGCGGAAAAAGAGTGCAATAAGTTCTCTATACTATTCCATACTTTTTGCCGTCGCTCTGTTTATAGCGCCCCATAGACGAGTACTGCCGCAGGAACGGCAATATGACTGTATTTGTGAATTTGACACAACATGAGGATGTATTTGTCACAAGAACAAAGCAGTATGAAAATCAACACAGTTTTGATTTTTAAAATGAACACCTATCAATCAGATGAACTTTGTTTCTTTTTTATTTGTCACACGTCAAATTTTTAGAAATAAAATTCCTAAAGTCATATGGAGACGTTTCCCTCAGCTCCTGTACTAAGTTCTCAACCGTGAATTGGTCCCTTTATTTATGCCACTCCTTCATCCATAATCTTCCTCTTATGATTTCCTTCTTTCTTGCCCTATTTCCCTTTTTTATTAGAAATGCCAAAGCGACAGCAATTAATTTTTTTGTTTTTGATCCCATATCTTACTATTTCAAAATTTAGAACAAAAATTATGATTGATATGTGTGTGTATTGAAACTGTCAATCACACACGTATACAAGAGGTTCATCGGCATGAACTGCGGCAGTACTCGTCTATGGGGCCCTTACGAGAAAACAAAAACAATTATTTCAGTGAGCGAAATATTGCTTTTTATTCAGTTGTATGCCAGCATTTAAACAAGCAGGTCGTCGTCGCTCTATTTATGGCAAAACAAAAACCTGAGCCAAATATTGCAGTATTTATTGATGTGTTACCATCTATAGGCACGAGTAGGGCATAATCTAACAAAGTCAACACATGCAAACAACACACAGCGTTACCTACGTCGAAGCTATGCAGCGTTAGCATTGAAAATAATATGTGGTTGTTGTACAACAATAGTCTCTGCCTGAAAATAAGTATGATGGTATTGATGTAGCGGTAGCGAATAGTTGTCGTAAAAGACGAAGTCTTGCTTCTCGTAAGCTTACGAACACAACACAATGGATTACAGGAGGCTTATGCAGAAAACAAAAAATTTGCAAAACGCGAAAAATTATGCAGGCAAAAATTCTAAGACAAACTGCGTTTTTACTTTTTTGATAAAATGCATTTTCTGCAGCAAAAATGAGAATTTTTTAATTCCAAAAAATCTCATTTTTTGTTAAAAAAACCATCTACTAGTACCCGAATTTTATAGATTTTGATTATTTTAAAATCCATTAAGTGGTTTCCGAGATTGACCATACAACGTTAAGTACTTTTGGAGATATCCGGTCATATTCAAATTTTAGCAACAGATACATTTTTTAAACTTTGGAATTAACTTGTTGTTTCATATTTCTTGAAATTGGCATTGACTTTTACATTATTTCTGAAGGGTTTTTATTGTAAAATTCAGTTGTAAACTGTGTGCGTTGTAAATTTCATAGCTTTTTAATTGTGTAAATTTGAGAATAATTGTCTAAAAAAAGTTATAACGCAGTTGTCATGAACAGTGAAAAATGGCAAAGAAATTTGATGGGTGACACGCAAAATGATCAATTTTGTAAGCCGTTATTTTACTTACACCAAAAACGTAGTGAAGATTATATTATTGGACGATATTTGCCATTGACCAAAGAAAAGAAACAACAAAAAAGTGAAAATATTCTGATAATACAGTCCGCGTCACCAGAATAGGTTCAAACATTTTCATGGAAATAAATGCGAAGTGTAGCAACAACAACGGGAGGAGGGGGCTGTGTCATTATTTTTATTTTGAAGACAATCGTTTTGAACAATAGAGCAGCAAAAAGGAATGCAAAATATCTACAGTTATGCGGCGGGTACTGCTTAGTTTTGCTTCAGCGAAAAAGCATACATAATATTGCGTCATCAGAATAGGTTCAAATAAGAAAGTAGTAATAATTTTCGTTATAAAAAGATTTTTTTTTTATATTTATTTTTATTTAAACAGTAATTTTAGTTAAAATTAATAAGTTGTGCTTCCGCCTTTGTTTAAAATTACCTCATAAATGCGTTTAGGCATGGATTTGTACAGCGAGGTGAGATATTGTAAATTAATTTCATTCCAGGCCTCTTTTATCGCTAAAATTAAAGTGGCTTTATCATCAAATTGTCGACCAGACTCGTATACTTATCTAACAAGCTACCCCCAAACGTTCTCGATGATGTTAAGGTCTGGGGAGTACGGTGGCCAGTCCAAGACATTAACGTTTTGCTCGTTGATCCATGATTTTACGATCCTTGCATTGTGGATGGGAGCATTATCCTGTTGGAACGTCCATGGCAGTGGTCCTAAGATGTTGGAAAAAATCCGGAAAAGCCTTTTGGAGTACCTCTTTGTAGCAATTAGCATTCATTCTTGTCGTTAAAAATTGTAAATCGACTTGGCCATAGTAGGAGATCGCTCCCCACACCATTACTCCTCCTTCGCAGCTATGCCGACGGTCCAAATGTAGTTGTTCTTTTCGTAGATCGTGAAAATAATAATTATATCCATCCAAGTTATGTGTTCTTTAGCAAAGTTTAATCGCTTTTCTCTCCGATCGGGATTTAATGGTGGTTTTTCTGTAGCTTTTTTCGTTCAAGTACTCGGCTCCTTTAATTACTCGCCTCATAGTAGAAAGACTAGCAGCCACCGCAGTTTTAGCCTTGATTTTCGCTACAGAATCAGCGGAGTTGGATGCTGCCCTGCGGATGGCCCTACGATCTGCAGGCGTTGTGGCAGTATGGGTATATCCCTTCATATTGATTCCATAGTTTTCATTATCTCTTAAAAATTTGGCTACTACATTTTGTCTTCGTTCCACCCTTTCAGCAATTTGACGGGTTGTAAGCTTTTCTTCATGTAACACTAGAATCTTAGTTTTTTCTTCGGAGTTAAGACTTTTACCGCGACCCATAATTTTTTAAACAATTCGATTTAGGCGTAAAATCTCACGTTACTTGCTCTTCCGGCAAGATTATGAAAACTAACTCAAACATCTGTCGTTTTTGTTCTTGAACCTATGTATTCTGATGACGCAATATTATGTATGCGTTTTCGCTGAAGCAAAACCAAAGTAGTCGGCGCCGCATAACGGTAAATATTTTGCATTCCTTTTTGTTACTCTATTCTTCAAAATGATTGTCTTCAAAATAAAAATAATGACACAGCCCCCTCCTCCCGTTGTTGTTGCTGCACTTCGCAGTTATTTCCATGAAAATGTTTGAACCTATTCTGGTGATAACCTATTCTAGTAATAATTTGAAAATGAGCTATAAACAAAATTCGGAAAAAATAAAAGTGGAAAATATAATCTGGCGAGATGATATGAAATTTCTTGCAGAGCTATCCATGGCCTTTAAATATTTTCTAAAAGAAAAACAATTTCCATTTAGTAATTTTAAAAAAATTCCGCCTTTGAGTAATGCTAGATGGAATTCGAGAGCGATAATGGCATTCTTAGCATATATATTGATCGAAAATTATAGATCACAACTACAAGGCATATCTGGACCATGGTCGGATATTTGGTTATCGAATCATAACTTTGATTCAAACCATTTTGGTATTATAAACGAAGCGCTAGAAAATTTCCCTAAAGCTAAAACTTGTTTTAATAAACATTGGGTCAAAGAACCATCTGCAATACCATGCCAAAGGTCAAATATCTGCGCAGAGAGGACAGAAACAATTATTCAAAACATATATCCATTTTGTAAATCAGTTCGTGCCCTAAATGTAATATTTCAAACTTATAATTAACTTATATTTGTATTTTTTTATACATGAAAATATACGATTTTTGTATATCACTAGAGTAAAAACATAATATTTTATATATTAAATATGATTTTTTACTATAAAATTTAATGGGTGTATTATTTCTTTCAATCTATATGTAACTAAAAATATCAATTGCCATCAAAGAAATATATTTCGGAAATTATTTATAAAGCAGTGATATTATTAGTAGTGTCATTAGCTTTGAATACTGCAAATCAGTACCTACAATTTTATATGCAGAGATATCTCAAATGACCTTAGGCAAAATAAATGTCTTGGTGGGCCTTGAAATAGCTACATACATATGTATATTCCCAATCATCCACCATAATAATCAATTTCACATTAGTTTTTTAATAATATATTTCATTTTGTTATAAAATTACTTTTTCATAGAAATTGATCTTGAACCGGAAAAGTTTTTATAAAATTTTTTGAATAAAAAATACACATCTCTGATTTCAAAATGTTTTTTATACGAATTTGTGAATAAAAATAGTGCTTAAAAGCGCTGTAGAAGGCACTAAGTACTAGACACAGGGGCAAATATATAATAAATTAACTTTTCTAATTTTAGCATAATGTTTTTGCATTTTGCACAATTTTTTTTGGTGTTTTTAGCATAATTTCTATCCATTTTGCACAATTATTTGGGCATTTAGCATAATTTTTTTGACGGCTTCTGGAAACACTGCTACTCATCGTATTGTAGAATACGTGCGATATTCGTAATTAGAACTCAAAATTTATGAAACTTCATAAAGCGGTTAATGTAATGGCAAATTTTTATGTTTTTGCAAATTTTCAAATGGTCATATCTCTAAAACCACTTAATGGATTTTAAAATAAACAGCAGATTCGTGATCAGCGGATCAAAACGAAAATATGAGATTTTTTGGAATTAAAAAATTCCCATTTTTGCTGCTGAAAATGAATTTGGTGCGGAACTTTTTTTAAGAATCAAAAAAGTAAAAACGCAGTTTGACGTAGAATTTTAGCCCGCATATGAAAACCCAGTGAGCCTTTGTGTTTAAAAAATACGCATAAGCCTAATGCATGTTTTTTTTTTGTGGGAATAAAACAAAAAGAAGTAATAAACAAGAAAATAATAAGAACAAATGCTTGCACTTGTCTTTAAATAAATTTAAGTATTAATATTATTTAAATGAAACTTCATCATATGATTGAACTCTGTTTTTTATTTTCCAAAGTAACATTTACTACTGTGTTCATAGAAATCGAACAGGTACAGTGTAACAACAAGGTGTTAACACATCGCCGTGAGTTCGAACACTCATTGGGTTTTTCAATTAATATTTGACAAAAAAAAATTAAATAAATGAATTTCTCGAGAAATCTTGAGATATTCTCGAGATTTCCCGAAATGTTAAATGTTTCGATTCTCGAGATTCGGGGTGGAAAATCTCGAAAATTTTTCGAGAATTTTCGTCGCGAAATTCCCGAAGCCCAACTCAAGCTAAAACTACAAAATATTTCTATGGTAGTCTAACCTAAACTGCAAAATTAAATTACGTTTGGACCACAGCTTTAAAAATATTTTTTTGGGTGGCCGCATCACGTAAAATGCGGCAAATGTTATGCAATTTGAACAGGTAATTGAGACAGTAGTCAGCTTGCTGATTTTGAGTTTTGTTTTGAACCTGCTTCTTCATAGCGTTTTTTGCAGGCCGCCGGATCTTAACAGCCGAAGTGCAGCTGACAAGGTATGGGGCGCCTAATTAGAGGAATGTGAATAAATTACAATATTTGTTCTAATTTTTTATTTATAGACATTAATTTACAGCTTTCTTTTGTTCGGTGACTTATAGTGAAATTTTTACGTAGAATATTTTTTCAATACACACCAACCCCCTAAAATGCAGTTTTGTGGGACATTTTAGCGCCAACTCGGAATATGTACGAAATTAACCCTGAAATGGATTTTAAGTTTTGACTTACTTTTGACAGTCAAGTTGGGTTTTGAGCTTTGGTGTGTTAAGAAACTTGTAGTAGTTTTATGAGGAAAATTTTTGTAGAACAGTTTAATCCATCAGTGATAGTGACCGGTCCCTGTATCGTCCCTTTTGTATGAAAATAACTGGTAACTTTAACATTGTTTTGTCATTGGAGGTAGCAATTGACAATCTTAAGATACCATGTGACATATCAACGTACTGATCTAAAACAAGCCGTCACAGAATAAGTCCCAATTGAACCCGTCACAGAATAAGTCCGAATTTAACCACTCCCAGAGAAAGACCCAATTAACCTCTTGGTATGCATCTTGAGAACTATAGAATTTCCAAATTGTCTACTTATAATAAAAACGCTAGTATAAATTAATTATGTATTTAAAATAAATCGATAACTCGCTAAGTTATCGCAGGATTAAATATGAAAAAAGTTCTATCGCTTTTACATTTTTATAGAAAATTCCAACATAATTCCTATGATTAATTTGAGTGCCTTGCTTCTAGGAGGACCCGTTTATTTCCGATCCAGTAGGTCCCGTGGGTCCGATCCATTTAGTCAATCTCCAATTTCCTTTTTTAGTCCCGCCCTACCACCTTGGAATCAGTTTGGAGACATATCCCCTTTTCACCTATGTCAGGACAGGTACTTTTAGACAATTGACATCACATTTCCCGTAGGGTATGTATGTATGTATATCGTGAAATATTTTTGTCTCCATACACAATGCGACATCCAATACGAGCATATCCGGACAAATCAGGGGATATCCATGACCTGACCAACTATCCCGCTTGTGGCGGCATTATCCCGCGTTTCGATGTCTCATCCAGCCTTGGATTTTAATCCCGCTGCTTACAGAGAAGTCCCGCTTTATGATGTTTTGGTCTTTAGAAATAGTAAAGTATAATTTTGCTTGAAATTTATATTTTTGTAACATACAATTTTCAACTGTCACAAGCAGGATTTCAATTCACAATGTCCCTATCGTTGTGAACTTCATCATCAGAGGCTTAGTTGAAGGCTACATCTGTTCAAATCCGTCACTAACCGAAATAATCTGATAGGGTTTTTTTTGTCGATTTTTTCCTATTAATGTGATATATCCAATATATGCGTCGGAAGGGCCACAATAGTGGCGTAATCACTTGCTTGTTGTGGGCATAATATTCAAACAGATCTCAAAACAAATTAATTTCAAATTCGACTGCTGTCGCTGACTTCAAACGCCAGTATAGAGGAAAATTGTTCTAATTGTTACTAGTTAATTTTTTAGTCGGGGTTTTTGCAAATAATAAAAATAAGTAATATAAAAATATATGTATGTATTAGAGTGGTCGTAATTTTAGATCTTTCGGCTCAAGGCGGAAATTTGTTAGGTTTGATATAAAAATAAAAACTGTGAAATTTGAGCGCGATACATTAATGTTTAGAGGTCGCACATTATGGAGGCATTCATAACGAATCTATAACACTTTCAATCATTCAAATCAGATAAAAAACACCAAAAATATTAAGTAAAACGTAAAACTTTTATTGAGACGTTAAAGAATATTTGGTATACATCGGGTATTTTTGGCGATATTTTTCAACACTCAATAATAAAAATTGTTTCTGTTCCTCATCGTTAGTAAGAATCGAATTAAACTCCTCCATCATTTTTATTTTTCGTTCGGATATATCATTTACCACAATTATATTATTAACGATTTCCAAACCTTCGATATATGTAGGACATTCAGGCCAAATCGATGGATCAAAATCCATGAACTCCGTGGAGATATTGAAATTTTTAAAAAATGCCGCTGTCTTCTTTGATATAAAATAAGAAACGTTTTTGGATTTTAATGTCACAACATCTTCCACTGGAATTATGTTGCGATTATGGCAGTTGGCGCCTGTGCTTTGAGCACGGAACGCTTCAACTAATTCCCGTCGAACGGATATAGATATGTTTGCATCGAAGAATGAAAGGCCGACTGCCTCTTTGGATAAGTACCACAAGTGTGAACTCATTTTTTTTAATGCAACACGCGAAATGTCTTTATCAATCAATTGATAATTGTATAGAGCGATCAAAAACTTTAAATCATGATTTGGAGCTGATGCTGCCAAAGGAGCTGAAAACCAGGCTTTTACGTATAAATGTACAATGAATTGAGAAATATCACGAATTCCTCCTATTTCGTTGGCAGTTAATGGAAATTGGTTGCGGAATAAGTAAATTTTGAGACAATATATGGCCTTTGCCATCCACCGTGTATGGTGGAAGGCACCTGGTGCACGAAAGGATATTTTTGATGTAGATACGGATGACAAATTTACACCTAACAAAATGAGAACTAGACGCAGCAGCTCTCCATAGTCGGCTCTGTTGTGTTTCATTTCCAATTGCTGTTTGCAAAACTGCGCAATTGTTGAAGATACCTCCGCGATATTCATTTTTTCATCATCTACAGCTGTTGTATATGCTTTATGGTTCATTTCGCCTGCAATTATATGAATATGTTTATAAATATTTTAATTTCATTTTATATTTTTCATACCCCATTTATCTTTGAATCTCTTAAAAATAAGAACCACTGGTGATGAGGTTGATCCAAGTTTTTCCTCAAACGCAGCTCTTAAAACCAGTTCAAATATGTGATGCCGACACGGAAACTTGATCAGCGGTCGCCCAATCTGCTGTTCAAGTAAGGTCACTGCACCATTAAGTCATCCCATATTTGCGGCAGTAATGTCGCAGCAAACTGCCCTTACTTTGTCGAGTAAACCCCAATTGGCTAATGTTTCATATACAACCAATGATATTTCAGCACCCGTACTATTATTAATGCGAGGTATTCCCAGAAGTTGATCACCTTTTCTATTAGAAACGATAACAGTTTGACGATCGACTTTTTTGAACTCATAATATCAGGTAACAATTTGCATCGAAGTGCACTACGCATGGCTCTGACGCTTGTAATTTGTTTTCAAATTCATAGCGACAGCTTCGCGATTTCTCCGTCGAGTATTTCGTAATGTCGAATGATTAATTATAAAATCATTGACATTATGTCCAAGAGCATCAACAATGGCGATTATTAAATGGATTGCGTTCATTAATCACATTCCTTTTACCTCTGGATGGGTCTGGTTGTGAACCATCATCAGAAACACTTCCGCTTAAATCGATTTCCATTTGATTGACTGCAGGTCGGGATGTAGTAGTACTAGCAGCTATGGCTTTCCTTTCTCTTTCACTTTGTTGCTCTAAACGTTGTAATCTTCTCTTCTCTCTGTCCACTGTTACCTTATCAATACCAGCCATTGATCCAGGCCTTCCCTTTTGTCTTTGTAGAATCAAGAACTGTTTACCTTCTTCCATTATTCTTTCTAAGGCGTCAAATGCACCAATATCAAACCAATCATTTAAATCGTCCATAAAGGCCGTTTCCTTTTGTTTGCCATTGCCCATGAATAGCTAAGATTTTTTCGATAGGTCGGTGTTTGCTTTGTATACGTGCTTTTGCCCAAAACATGTAAGTGTAAGTGTCCGATGATTGAAAAAGAAAACAGATAACACTTGCTTTTTAGAAGGAAGCTTTGAACCTAATATTTGGGTATATGGCACACCAATTAAGTAAACTGGAGCACTAGCATGCGTAAAAGCCATTTCTTTTTAAAGTGAGTGAAGTTATAAACGTTTATAACTAGCAAAGACAAGAACCATTATGGTTATTGTGAATGGTTGTGGAAATATTAAATGAATAGACATCCACGAAAACTTAATTTTCTTGGAAAATATTGAACGAAATTCAGAAAAATTTACCCCACCAATTAAGGCGCACCCGTTCTACTCAGAAATTGCAAAACCTTGAAAATACGGGTGATTAGGACCTTGTAGTCAAGATGTAAATGTTAGAGAGAGAGAATAGGTCTGTCTGCAAAACCGCAGAGGTGGGGCGAATAAAAGTGGTACCATTTATGGCGCATGCACTAAGGTATCCAACGATAGCCCCACTTTTTTCAGTTTCGATTTTGGACTGGAGATATATTTAGTCCAAATAGTACCTATTTAAAAAAAAAACATTGAAAAATTAAGTGGGCATATCCCGAAAACTGCGGTGGATGGGCCAATAAAGGGGACATATTTTTTAGCTCGGGAGCTTTGGTATCCAACACTGTCCCCACTTTTTTCAGTTTCGATTTTGGACTGGAGATATATTTAGTCCAAATAGTACCTATTGTTGCAAAAAAAATTCGAAAAATTAAGTGGGCATATCTGGAAAACTGCGACAGATGGGCGAATTATGGGGACATATTTTTTAGCCTAGGACCTTTGGTATCCAACCCTGTCCCCACTTTTTTCAGTTTCGATTTTGGACTGGAGATATATTTAGTCCAAATAGTACCTATTTTTAAAAAATAATTTAAAAATGATGTGGGTATATCCCGAAAACTGCGGTGGATGGGCCAATAAGGGGGACATATTTTTTAGCCCGGGAGCCTTGGTATCCAACCCTGTCTCCACTTTTTTCAGTTTTGATTTTGGACTGGAGATATATTTAGCCAAATTAGTACCTATTTTAAAAAAAAAAATTGAAAAATTAAGTGGGCATATCTGGAAAACTGCGACAGATGGGCGAATTAGGGGGACATATTTTTTAGCCTAGGAGCCTTGGTATCCAACCCTGTCCCCACTTTTTTCAGTTTCGATTTTGGACTGGAGATATATTTAGTCCAAATAGTACCTATTTTTACAAAACAATAGAAAATTAAGTGGCCATATCTGGAAAACTGCGACAGATGGGCCAATAAGGGAGACATATTTTTTAGCTCGGGAGCTTTGGTATCCAACCCTGTCCCCACTTTTTTCAGTTTCGATTTTGGACTGGAGATATATTTAGTCCAAATAGTACCTATTTTTAAAAAATAATTTTAATAATGATGTGGGTATATCCCGAAAACAGCGGTGGATGGGCCAATAAGGGGGACATATTTTTTAGCCCGGGAGCCTTGGTATCCAACCCTGTCTCCACTTTTTTCAGTTTTGATTTTGGACTGGAGATATATTTAGCCAAATTAGTACCTATTTAAAAAAAAAAAAATTGAAAAATTAAGTGGGCATATCTGGAAAACTGCGACAGATGGGCGAATTAGGGGGACATATTTTTTAGCCTAGGAGCCTTGGTATCCAACCCTGTCCCCACTTTTTTCAGTTTCGATTTTGGACTGGAGATATATTTAGTCCAAATAGTACCTATTTTTAAAAAAAAATTGAAAAATTAAGTGGCCATATCTGGAAAACTGCGACAGATGGGCGAATAAGGGGGACATATGTTTTAGCTCGGGAGCCTTGGTATCCAACCCTGTCCCCACTTTTTTCAGTTTCGAGTTAGGACTGGAGATATATTTAGTCCTAATAGTACCTGTTTTTCAAAAAAAATTGAAAAATTAAGTGGGCATATCTGGGAAACTGCGACAGATGGGCCAATAAGGGGGACATATTTTTTAGCTCGGGAGCTTTGGTATCCAACCCTGTCCCCACTTTTTTCAGTTTCGATTTTGGACTGGAGATATATTTAGCCCAATTAGTACCTATTTTAAAAAAAAATTTAAAAATTAAGTGGGCATATCTTGGAAACTGCCACAGATGGGCGAATGAGGGGGACATATGTTTTAGCTCGGGAGCCTTGGTATCCAACTCTGTCCCCACTTTTTTCAGTTTCGATTTTGGACTGGGGATATATTTAGTCCAAATAGTACCTATTTTTAAAAAAAAAATTAAAAATTAAGTGGGCATATCTGGAAAACTGCGACAGATGGGCGAATGAGGGGGACATATGTTTTAGCTCGGGAGCCTTGGTATCCAACTCTGTCCCCACTTTTTTCAGTTTCGATTTTGGACTGGAGATATATTTAGTCCAAATAGTACCTATTTTTAAAAAAAAAATTTAAAAATTAAGTGGGCATATCTGGGAAACTGCGACAGATGGGCCAATAAGGGGGACATATTTTTTAGCTCGGGAGCTTTGGTATCCAACCCTGTCCCCACTTTTTTCAGTTTCGATTTTGGACTGGAGATATATTTAGTCCAAATAGTACCTATTTTTAAAAAAAAAATTGAAAAATTAAGTGGCCATATCTGGAAAACTGCGACAGATGGGCCAATAAGGGGGACATATGTTTTAGCTCGGGAGCCTTGGTATCCAACTCTGTCCCCACTTTTTTCAGTTTCGATTTTGGACTGGAGATATATTTAGCCCAATTAGTACCTATTTTTAAAAAAAAATTGAAAAATTAAGTGTCCATATCTGGAAAACTGCGACAGATGGGCGAATGAGGGGGACATATATTTTAGCGCGGGAGCCTTGGTATCCAACCGTGTCTCCACTTTTTTTCAGTTTCGATTTTGGACTGGAGATATATTTAGTCCAAATAGTACCTATTTTTAAAAAAAAAATTTAAATATTAAGTGGGCATATCTGGAAAACTGCGACAGATGGGCGAATGAGGGGGACATATGTTTTAGCTCGGGAGCCTTGGTATCCAACTCTGTCCCCACTTTTTTCAGTTTCGATTTTGGACTGGAGATATATTTAGCCCAATTAGTACCTATTTTTAAAAAAAAATTGAAAAATTAAGTGGCCATATCTGGAAAACTGCGACAGATGGGCCAATAAGGGGGACATATTTTTTAGCTCGGGAGCTTTGGTATCCAACCCTGTCCCCACTTTTTTCAGTTTCGATTTTGGACTGGAGATATATTTAGTCCAAATAGTACCTATTTTTAAAAAAAAAATTGAAAAATTAAGTGGCCATATCTGGAAAACTGCGACAGATGGGCCAATAAGGGGGACATATGTTTTAGCTCGGGAGCCTTGGTATCCAACTCTGTCCCCACTTTTTTCAGTTTCGATTTTGGACTGGAGATATATTTAGCCCAATTAGTACCTATTTTTAAAAAAAAATTGAAAAATTAAGTGGCCATATCTGGAAAACTGCGACAGATGGGCGAATGAGGGGGACATATATTTTAGCGCGGGAGCCTTGGTATCCAACCGTGTCTCCACTTTTTTTCAGTTTCGATTTTGGACTGGAGATATATTTAGTCCAAATAGTACCTATTTTTAAAAAAAAAATTTAAAAGTTAAGTGGGCATATCTGGGAAACTGCGACAGATGGGCGAATCAGGGGAACATATATTTTAGCGCGGGAGCCTTGGTATCCAACCGTGTCTCCACTTTTTTCAGTTTCGATTTTGGACTGGAGATATATTTAGTCCAAATAGTACCTATTTAAAAAAAAAACATTGAAAAATTAAGTGGGCATATCCCGAAAACTGCGGTGGATGGGCCAATAAAGGGGACATATTTTTTAGCTCGGGAGCTTTGGTATCCAACACTGTCCCCACTTTTTTCAGTTTCGATTTTGGACTGGAGATATATTTAGTCCAAATAGTACCTATTGTTGCAAAAAAAATTCGAAAAATTAAGTGGGCATATCTGGAAAACTGCGACAGATGGGCGAATGATGGGGACATATTTTTTAGCCTAGGACCTTTGGTATCCAACCCTGTCCCCACTTTTTTCAGTTTCGATTTTGGACTGGAGATATATTTAGTCCAAATAGTACCTATTTTTAAAAAATAATTTAAAAATGATGTGGGTATATCCCGAAAACTGCGGTGGATGGGCCAATAAGGGGGACATATTTTTTAGCCCGGGAGCCTTGGTATCCAACCCTGTCTCCACTTTTTTCAGTTTTGATTTTGGACTGGAGATATATTTAGCCCAATTAGTACCTATTTTAAAAAAAAATTTAAAAATTAAGTGGGCATATCTGGAAAACTGCGACAGATGGGCGAATTAGGGGGACATATTTTTTAGCCTAGGACCCTTGGTATCCAACCCTGTCCCCACTTTTTTCAGTTTCGATTTTGGACTGGAGATATATTTAGTCCAAATAGTACCTATTTTTACAAAACAATTGAAAATTAAGTGGCCATATCTGGAAAACTGCGACAGATGGGCCAATAAGGGGGACATATTTTTTAGCTCGGGAGCTTTGGTATCCAACCCTGTCCCCACTTTTTTCAGTTTCGATTTTGGACTGGAGATATATTTAGTCCAAATAGTACCTATTTTTAAAAAATAATTTAAAAATGATGTGGGTATATCCCGAAAACAGCGGTGGATGGGCCAATAAGGGGGACATATTTTTTAGCCCGGGAGCCTTGGTATCCAACTCTGTCCCCACTTTTTTCAGTTTCGATTTTGGACTGGAGATATGTTTAGTCCAAATAGTACCTATTTTTAAAAAAAAAATTGAAAAATTAAGTGGCCATATCTGGAAAACTGCGACAGATGGGCCAATAAGGGGGACATATGTTTTAGCTCGGGAGCCTTGGTATCCAACTCTGTCCCCACTTTTTTCAGTTTCGATTTTGGACTGGAGATATATTTAGTCCAAATAGTACCTATTTTTAAAAAAAAAATTGAAAAATTAAGTGGCCATATCTGGAAAACTGCGACAGATGGGCCAATAAGGGGGACATATGTTTTAGCTCGGGAGCCTTGGTATCCAACTCTGTCCCCACTTTTTTCAGTTTCGATTTTGGACTGGAGATATATTTAGCCCAATTAGTACCTATTTTTAAAAAAAAATTGAAAAATTAAGTGGCCATATCTGGAAAACTGCGACAGATGGGCGAATGAGGGGGACATATATTTTAGCGCGGGAGCCTTGGTATCCAACCGTGTCTCCACTTTTTTTCAGTTTCGATTTTGGACTGGAGATATATTTAGTCCAAATAGTACCTATTTTTAAAAAAAAAATTTAAAAATTAAGTGGGCATATCTTGGAAACTGCCACAGATGGGCGAATGAGGGGGACATATGTTTTAGCTCGGGAGCCTTGGTATCCAACTCTGTCCCCACTTTTTTCAGTTTCGATTTTGGACTGGAGATATATTTAGTCCAAATAGTACCTATTTTTAAAAAAAAAATTAAAAATTAAGTGGGCATATCTGGAAAACTGCGACAGATGGGCGAATGAGGGGGACATATGTTTTAGCTCGGGAGCCTTGGTATCCAACTCTGTCCCCACTTTTTTCAGTTTCGATTTTGGACTGGAGATATATTTAGTCCAAATAGTACCTATTTTTAAAAAAAAAATTTAAAAATTAAGTGGGCATATCTGGGAAACTGCGACAGATGGGCCAATAAGGGGGACATATTTTTTAGCTCGGGAGCTTTGGTATCCAACCCTGTCCCCACTTTTTTCAGTTTCGATTTTGGACTGGAGATATATTTAGTCCAAATAGTACCTATTTTTAAAAAAAAAATTTAAAAGTTAAGTGGGCATATCTGGGAAACTGCGACAGATGGGCGAATCAGGGGAACATATATTTTAGCGCGGGAGCCTTGGTATCCAACCGTGTCTCCACTTTTTTCAGTTTCGATTTTGGACTGGAGATATATTTAGTCCAAATAGTACCTATTTTTAAAAAAAAATTGAAAACTTAAGTGGGCATATCTGGAAAACTGCGACAGATGGGCGAATGAGGGGGACATATGTTTTAGCTCGGGAGCCTTGGTATCCAACTCTGTCCCCACTTTTTTCAGTTTCGATTTTGGACTGGAGATATATTTAGCCCAATTAGTACCTATTTTTAAAAAAAAATTGAAAAATTAAGTGGCCATATCTGGAAAACTGCGACAGATGGGCCAATAAGGGGGACATATTTTTTAGCTCGGGAGCTTTGGTATCCAACCCTGTCCCCACTTTTTTCAGTTTCGATTTTGGACTGGAGATATATTTAGTCCAAATAGTACCTATTTTTAAAAAAAAAATTGAAAAATTAAGTGGCCATATCTGGAAAACTGCGACAGATGGGCCAATAAGGGGGACATATGTTTTAGCTCGGGAGCCTTGGTATCCAACTCTGTCCCCACTTTTTTCAGTTTCGATTTTGGACTGGAGATATATTTAGCCCAATTAGTACCTATTTTTAAAAAAAAATTGAAAAATTAAGTGGCCATATCTGGAAAACTGCGACAGATGGGCGAATGAGGGGGACATATATTTTAGCGCGGGAGCCTTGGTATCCAACCGTGTCTCCACTTTTTTTCAGTTTCGATTTTGGACTGGAGATATATTTAGTCCAAATAGTACCTATTGTTACAAAAAAATTTGAAAAATTAAGTGGGCATATCTGGAAAACTGCGACAGATGGGCGAATGAGGGGGATGTATTTTTGTAGCTCGGGAGACTTGCTATCGAGATGTATCATCACTTTTTCCAGTTTCGTAATTAGAAGTGCTCATGTTTGTAAAAAAAAACTGTTAATGTATATAAATATAAATTTTTCACAAAGGTGGGGATATTAAAGCGCCCACGCTTGTAAAAAAATAACTAATAATAATTTTTCACAAAGGTGGGAGTGCCGTAGTGGAAGAATTCAGTTTTTAATGGAGAATTCTGGAGAGGAAGAGTGGACATATCTGATAAACGACAGGGGTGGCATCAATCATGGGGATACTATAAGTAGTCTGAGAGTCCCGGTATTAAATTTTATCCCCACTGTTTGCAGATTGGATTTTAGAATTGGCGTATCCGTAGTGAATATTTCAGTTTTCGTATGGTAAATTCTACCAATGAGGGGGCGTATCTGGAAAGCGGTAGGGGTGGTATCGATCATGTGGACAACATTACAACTAAATAAAAAATTTCAAAATAAAAAACTTCAATAAAAAATAAAGAATTTCAATATGCGGGGATTGAATTAAGTACCATAAAACTTAAAAAGTAATGACTACTATCACACCACCCGTGTTATATCACCCAGCTACATTACTACAATGTTGTTTTCGTTCATTGTGTGTTTTGTGCTTTCTGTCTTTCTACTTTTGTTGTGGTCATATTTTATGAACAAAAGTAGAGTTTTCGAATTATCTTCTAATGAATCTCTGACGAATTGTTTAATTTAATAATACTACAAACATTTTAACTAAATTTATAAATTTGCAGAGTGAAGTTTAATAAAAAAACATGTGTTAATAATTTCTCGGTGTATTAAAAAAAGTAAAATTGCGGCAATCAACCGAGGTCAGGATTTGAACCTCGGCCACAACAAAACCCCTGCGCTTCGCATTCACCTTAGCGCTCTAGGCCACAGCGGCACATGCTCATTTATGTTTAAGGTTCGTATTTATTGATAGTACATTTTCATTCTTTACTATCAACATTTTATTTACAGTTTGCAATTCGGGGAAGAACGCAATTTAGCTATGTGTATGTATATGTTCCTATGCAAATGGATATTTGTATGTAGATATGTTAACGTTTAGTATAATTGTTGCTTGTGATGGGAAAGTGGCGCAATGTACAACTTTTGGTGCAACTGTAACTTATTTGGTAATTTGTATTGATGTTTGTTTGTTATTATTAATATTAAAAACTATCCTGAAGAAGATTTCCAAAGGAAATCGGAATATCGAGAGAGAAAAGAGAAAAACAAATAGTTTTATAAAATCAGAAGTGACCTTAAGCTTGGATAATTAGTCAAGAATAATTAAAATAAAGGTCGAAAAATTAGAAACAAATTATAGTTAGATCATGCCAAAATAAGTAAGGTAAACTCGTTCGTTCTTGCTTAGGTGTTTCTCTTATGTCAATTTAACCTGTATTTTTTTGCACTCTTTTGTTTACTTTTACAGTGGATACACTCATGTAGAAGATTTTACAAATTAAGAACACCAACTTCAGCAAAATGACTATTTTTACTTATTTTACCATGAATTAGATACTGTAACATCATCAGAAAATTGCTCGTGTTTCGAAATATTCAACGAAGAGAGGGAGAGAGAGAGCAGAGAAACGAGGCGCTTCACACGATTCCTTGTTAACATTCCACTCCACGAGTAAATTTTCTTCTCTATTTAAAATTCCATACTCTTTGGTACAGAGAACTGATGGAACGAATTGTATGACTCAAATGCACTGGCGACATATCGCTAATGATTCAAAACGTATTACTCACTTTTTGTCATAACTTGAACCATTCATAATTTTGATGTGAGGCATTGATGCTTTTGAAACATTTATGTTTTTTGTATTGTTTTATGTAATAACATTGTCGAAATGGTGCATTTATATTGAAATATTCTATAAAGAGAATAAGACTCGTTTATGCTCTTTTACTCAGACTCTCTACATGAGAGCGGAAAAAGAGTACAATAAGTTCTCTATACTATTCAATACTTTTTGTCGTCGCTCTGTGTATGACAAAACAAAAACAATTATTTCAGTGAGCTAAATATTGCTATATTTATTTTAACAATATTATATCTAATGTTAAAGCAGATGTAAGAAAAAAGAAAGTGGAATAGCAAAAGAGCCTTCAGCACAAAAACTATTCTTTTTCATTTTCCAATGTAACATTTACTAATATCTTTATAGAAATCGAACAGGTACCGTGTGACAAGAAGGTGATAACACATCGCCCTTGAGTTCGAACACTTTTTTAATTTTTTTATTAACTTATTTTTGGTCGGAGTAGGGATCGAACCCACGTCCTCATGCACAAGAGCCGCGCACGCTACTATTGCACCACCGACGGCCACATTTTTAATATATGTAGTATATTACTATACGCATGGTAATACAGTGCAATATTTCGAAAAATTTTAATAATTACCAGATCTTTCCTACATTCAGCCAATATAAAACAAATATGTACATTGTATATTACAAAGGTCTTCAAATGTGTATGGGGGAAAATGAGCCTATCTGACAATACTGGTTCATAGTTAGAAATTCAGGGAAGAACATAAGACACACTTGCTCATACTTATAACAATGCATATTTGTAGAGCAATTAAAAATAAATTAAAAAATTAAAAGTACAGTACAGAAAATGATATGAATATACATATGTACATTGTACATACCTGGAAGAGCTTTTTGATAATTCTAATAATGAAACAATCCTTAATAGAAATAGGCCATTACAAGCAGTGTTGCCAGAAGATTTCAAAGAAAAAGAACTAAAAGAAGCGCAAAAGAAAAAGCTGCTAAACTATAAAATAGTTACATAAACCAAATATCAACCAAAAACTGGTGTAACAAATTTTTAAAGCCGCATTTATGGGAACAGTTTTTCAGTTTTCCTTACAACACATAACAAAAAAAGTTAATTTTTTAACAAAGATAAAGATACGTATCAGAATTTATGACTCCATTTCATACAGCGTAGGAATAATGCCATATCTGTAATATTTTCTAATATTTCCCAGATATAAACTTATTCCATTCATTTAACAAATGCAACTGTAGTATATACAAATTATACGCTTTTTATAGAGTTCTTCAAAGACCCGAGCAATCTGTGTTGACCAATTTTCTTTGCTGCTGATACATGGAAAGCGTACCAAAAAATAGAATACCAATTTCAAACAGACCCATTTCAAACAGAATCAATTTCAAAATTGATTCTCAAACAACCATCGTACTGGTTTTTGAGTAAATACACTACCTTTTAAGTGTTGTGAATTTTTCATTCGTACAAAACTGGAATACACTACGTTTAGTGTAGGCTTTGAATGCTTTCAGAAAAAATAAAACAAATGCGTATATCACGGAAACAAAAGGGTCCAACCACAAAAAATAACCAATTATTCCGGCTTTCTAAGGGATTTTGTTAAGGTGATCCAAATCAATATTCATAATTACTTTTTCCACCAAAACTAGGAAAATCGCTACAATAAAAAAATGCCAACAACTCGGAAGCGATGCGTCAAAACGCATCCAACACATATTGCAGAACATTTTTTAAATTTTTCGCTAAACTAAAAATATGTCTCGAAGGTATGCCAATCATTAAAATACCCTTATTTTTACCTCTAGCGCAGTTTTTAACCAAGCTTCAATAGAACAATTTCAATATAGGAGTTTTGTTTCCTACATTTATTTAATTTTTATCTTAAAATGTTGTCTATTTAGCGATTTTTTATTGATGCCAATAAACGTCGTAGCTTGATTATAACCTCTATTGGGGGTCAGAAATTTGATTATTTTCACAATTAGACGTTCCGTTTCTGAGTTATGGACGTTAGCGATTTTTTTTATTTTCATGGCTTTCCTCATATTTTCATTTGAAATTAGTGAAAACTCCTGCGCTCTTGTTTTCATCTTCATTGGAATATTTAAGAAGAGATGTGGGAGACTGAATATACCAAACTCGATTTCTCTACACATTATCGCCGCTTGGGCAAATAAACTGCAATTATGTATTTCTTAATCAACAGCTCAATATACTCGGTTTTAGCGGTAAGCTGCGAATTATTTGTTCAATCATATTCATTTAAAATATTAGGATTAAAATACAAATATTGAAGTATTAAAAACGCAATAGTTTTTTATACTGAATATTTATATCAATTGTAATCATATGCGCAGTCGACATATTATAGGAGTTCGTACGTATTCCAGTGAATGCTGATGGGTACTTCATTACTGGTTTGGAACCAACGCCTCGTCCATAAGTCGAACAAATAACGTGCGGGATACGACACATCCTTGTCTAACACCCACAGTTGTCCCAGAAGGTTTGATTACTATGACGTCCTGTTCCAACATTTCGTGCTTTTATCTTCTTCATAGGGTGAATGTATATGTCGAATAATTTACAATGAACTTCGGTTTATAGTATTATGCCGTTGAGTGTCAAATATATTTTCCCCCTAGATCTTACCTGTTTGATTTAAGTCCAACTCATTTATATTATTAAAAACGAATAAATAAAATAATTTTTATAATTCTTATTTATTATAATACATATTTACTGATTTCTGAGCAATTAATTTATATTAATACAAAAATACATAACTAGAAATCATACAACTATTATACTACTTTTACATATAGTATACATTTAATTTAAAAAAATATGTATTTACATAACAAAATAAACCGATATGCCAGAATATAAGTAATACATTTTCTGTTAATCTAATTTTAAAAACTTAAATGAGATATGATAATAAATAGAGTTTAATCTTCACGACAAAAATTACACAATTTAATTTGAGCGTTTTTGTAATAATGTGTAAAACATCCGTTGCATATATATCTACAACATTTAAAACATTTGGTGGATAATACGGTTATATTTCCACCACATTGTAGACATATATTCGTCATGTCTTCTGAAAACTTGACAAATTTGTTTTTCATTTTTAGTCGATAAATATCCGGGCTTTCTAAATTAGTCATACTGGTACTCTTTATAAAGCATTCCGCAAACTGGCAAATATGAACACCACAATTGTAACTATCATTTTGTTTGTCGTGACTGATTAGTTTAAGCCGCCATCCTTCGCGTGCGGTTTTCTTCTTAAATGTATCAAACATTGCACTTATTTCTATTTTAGTCTCAGTGAATGGATTTATGTAGGCAAATTCTTTTTTGTGTGTATCCAGAAACACAATAGTGAAATGATTTTCATTACATATTGGCAAAACTATAAATCGGAAACAATTTAATGGTATATGTATTTTCTCATCACCATGGAAAAAATATTTACATTCTTCTGTAGATAAAGAATAAAGATATGATTTTTTACTTTCATAAATTAATATGTTTATATAGATGTCCACTAAGGTGTTGTATAGCATGTTTTCTGGATTAAGGGATAAATATGTATGCAAAGAAATTTCATAGAAGAGTATACTTTTCGTATTATTTTGATAATTCTTTTCGAATATATGTTTGTATCTAAATAAAGGGTAGTTTCCTTGGGCTTTACTTGGAATAGATTTAAATAATTTTTCGTAAAAAAGTGTCCGGGGGTTAATATTATTCTTTATTTTCTTTGGAGTTCTCTTCCAAGTATCCTCTAAAGGCTTAGGCATTTTAATTTTATTTTTCTGACGGTTAGGGCTTCCAAAATCTTTTCGCAACTTAATTTCGTTTATTTTTGCTTTTATATATTTATAGGAATGTCTCACATATGTAGTTGCGCGTACATAACGCTTGTGACACAAAATTTCATTTTTTAAATGTTTAAAATAGCTCTCTACTGGGCCATTCGAAATTCTAGTATTTTTGTCGTCTACTAACTTCGCAATTATATTTGTCCAAAGTGGACAATATGCGGTATATTTCTTTAGCAATATAGATGCGAATTTTTCATTATAAAAAATATTATTTTCTTTCTTAAAATCTTGTGGTTTACTTTTAACTGTGTTGAAAATTTGGAGCCCTTTCATATAAAAAGGACTATTAGTATATTGAGGTAAGCCCTCTACAGAATTGTATTTTTCATCGGCTTTATTGTCTAAATAATCATCTATCGAGTAGGTTTGATACTTCTTTAGCATTTGTTCTGCTGAAGTTACTAGTTTGCTTTTATGTTCATTTAGGAGAAGCGTAAACATATTTTCCAACCATTCCCAATAAGTCTTGACACTGCTGATGTTAAGAGCGTAAAATAATTGCTTGTTCACAAAGGACCTAATATGTGGGTCTTCAAAGGCATTTGCAATGTCCTTTTGAATTATGCGACACATATGTGAACAGCAAATTTGGACTATTGTAAAATTACATCTTAGTTTTGTATCGTGTGCTAAATTAAACGATTTTTCTAAATATGTTTCCAAATTTCGAACATTTGCATCTCTATTAAATGACTCTAAAATAGCATTTATTAAAGCCCAGCTAAAATCAACGCATACTCTCTTTGCAAAAGGCCAAGCAATTTTATTGTTTAAACAATATAATCGTACAAAATTTAAAAAGCTTTCAATACTTTCAGAAAAGTGATTGCAAAGGAAACCTTCGGCTACA
The DNA here is from genome assembly GCA_963931995.1 of Phaonia tiefii. NCBI lineage: Eukaryota > Metazoa > Arthropoda > Insecta > Diptera > Muscidae > Phaonia > Phaonia tiefii. Next base: position 253,602,135 of record OZ008367.1, on the reverse strand, counting down.
GGTAAAAGGATTCCCGGTTCACTGGGGCTAAATTTTACGTGGAGTATTAAAGTGTAAAGAAATACTCTTTTTGTTTTGCTTTCCCACTGCTTCATCACTGAGCCAGTAGCATCTACAAATAGCGTGTTCCTGCTGAATTCTATTAATTCTCGTACAATTGTCAGCTGCTCCTCAGTAAAAAGAAAAACAAATTGTGGCTTTCCAAATGATTGAATAAATTGTTTCCAATTTTTTTGCTGATACATGCGACTTATATCTTCAAAGTGATCAACAGAACGATTTTTCGATGTCGTTTGCTCGCTTCTTATTTTACGAGTAACATCTTTGGATGGCACATTTATCACACCTCTAGCGTCGTACTTTATATCGAACAAAATGTTGTCTCTCCATTCAGAAGGATATTTATTTTTTAAACCATATTTGAAGATATCTCTCCTGGCTCCTCTAATTTGTGGGATTTTTAAATTCTTCTTTGGGTGTTTTAAGTCGTTGGTACTTGTTACAATTTTAACAATTATTTGTAAGGGTTTGAAATTAAAATAAAAGTTGTACTTTTTACAGCCATCTTTTTCGTACATACACTTGGAATAAATCCGCAATTTAGAATTATTTTTATTCCACGAATGTGTTGTAAATATTAAATAACACGGAATTAATGACTTACAGATGTGCCTTAAAATTCCATATATAAATTTAATAAGATTTTGGTGGTTAATGTTCTCAAAAATAAATAATGTAACAGCGTTGTCTAAATTTATTGTATAAGTTATTTTACCGTCACGTTCAATTTTTTCCACAGCAGGAGATTTTATTTTCTTTGTGATGAAAGTATATTCAAATGCAATATCATCGTTTGTATTTGTTAATTCAATGGACACGCTACCTTTTTCAACGGAAACGTCTTTATTTTTTGAAGATTTGCAACTTTTACGGACAATGCGTTCAATTCCACTTATCGCACCGTTGGATGTAATTAATTTTTCTCCATCCGAAATATCTAAGTCTGTGTAGAAATTTATGGCATTTGATTAGTAATTAGCTGAACTAAAATAAATGTTACTGATTATACATACCGCTTTCGCCGCTGTAATTAAAAGGCAACATTTCCAAATATGAATGCTCAGCGGTTGAATTTATTATTTTGACATTTTTCACGCTATTTTGCATTACTTCTATATTACGTATCCCAAAGTATACGATTTCTTGGACCTTTTGAAAAATATCAGCTCGGTCACTTTTGTGGCACCATTCTTTGAACTCATTTTCCACTATACCCAGAGTAATTTTCTTTTTATCCTAAAAAAATAGTGTATGTATTTATTTATTTGTTATTATACTCGTATAATTTGATGTATAAAATAGAGTTGGGAATTTTAGTTCATTCGAGTGAGCGCTCTTTTTAGTACAGCTCAACAGAATGAACTAGCTCATTCATTTAGTTCACTAGTTCATTGTATCATTTCAGCTTGACAGTTCATATGAGCTGTGAACTAAAGAGCTCTTTTCAGTTTAACTTGTAGGTTTAGTTCAATCAGAGTTAATATGTGAAAATGGTCTGAGTTTTGCAGATTTTTGAAGTGTTTTGGGTACTGTGATATATGTTTATACCAAATCGCCCTGTTGAAGATCGACTTAACGATTGGGTTATTCCGTTTCTGAAATATTTTGGAATAAAAGTGGTGATTGCGCTGTAGTTATTGTGTAGAAGCCGGCAATATGTCCATTCCTCAAAGATTGCAACATTAGGCACCTTTGTGCAAATTGAGTGAGACTAAGAGAGCATGAACTAGGAAATGGTGGAGATAAATGCACAATTGAAATACAAAAAACTACTGAAACAATTGAACTACTGAAACAAAAGAGCAGAACAATGTGAACTAGTTCATCTAGTTCACAAGAGTGATTCGTTCAATTGAACTAGTTCATTTGTGAACTACGAAACTATAGTATAAAAGTTATGCATAAAATATTTGTGAATATAATTCCAAATGTTCGAAATCTTTTCTCGTTTTAAATCCAATCATTTTTACAATATTTTCGGCTGTTTGGAGAATTTTGACCAATTTTTAAAAACAGGTGACATGAATTTGTTAATTATATTCACGGTTTTTAGAGAAAATTAATAAAAAAAAAACAAAATGATAGTACGTTTAACGTTTAAAACAAAACATTTAGAATTAAGTAAACATGAATTTACAAATACATATTTTACTTTCCAAACATGTCCATGTAATTAGAGCTTGATAGCATTTAATATTAAAAATAATGCTGAATTGCACGTGGGTCGTAGAAAATTATAACAAAAAAAACAAAATTAAGGATAAAATCGAGATCGCGAATAACAAATTGTAACCACATGGGCACTCATGGCACATACATAAGTATGTAATTATATCCAAGTGTAGATACACAAACGAAGAGTACGATTCAATTGTACAATTATGATATTTTTGCGACGTCTGTGATCCCAGTAAAGCTCATTTTTACTATGTAATAGTGGGGCCTTGATCACACAAATAAGCGTCGAAGTATAATAGAGTAAAGTGAGGCTTTTTCACTCAAAACTCTATATACATGATTGCAATCAAATTCTTTCATTTTCCCTTTCATATCAGCACGCACACTTTCGTATTCTATACTTGGACCCATATTTGGGGCCTCACGACATTACAAACTTTAACTCAACTTAACTGGTTTCACGTGTTCCACACAAAAAAGATAATTGCATCACTTAATTTGTGAGGAGAATGCCTTTCGTTTGAGTACACACATTCCTATACTTACGTGTCCTTGCAAGTACCGGGTTTTCAACCCTGTGGCCCCATAGGTCCGGTTTTCGCCTTAATTTCTTTTAAAATTTTCTAAAATCCGCCCTGTTTACTGCATTTTGCCAATAACAATTAACTTAATTTTTCGAACTTTACTTTCATTATTATCCAAAATATAAAAAAACCTCCAAAAATATTTTAAGCATTTGAGTTAATAATAAAGTTAATTACGCACTTTCCACGAATAGTCAATTTTAAGTCTTCAATGAGAATTAATCAAACCTAGTGTACTGAAATCGATCGATTACTTACAATTGATTTGAACAATGTGTAAAATCTCTTCTTTTGCTTATAATTTGGCACTGCAAATCGGTATTTAGGAAATTCCGCTTTAAATGAATGCAAACATTTATAAAAAACTTTAAACATTTGACTTGTTTCTTTCCATTTTAAAAATGAGGATAATTTTTCATTTAATTGTTTCTTTACTGTTAAATAAAATATTTTTCCAAACTCAATTTCAAATTTTTTGGGATCCATTTTCACTTAAGACACTTTTACTTGTTGCACCAAAATATCAGACACGAATAATGAAGATCCATCAAAATTATAATCACGGTTTCCTTTGCCGACTTTAGACTTTTTTACATCAGAAATTTTGATGAACTTTCGATTCATTTCTTATAATGATAGTTTTGTTATATAAAGAAAAGGTCTGTAAATATGTACACTTCTATTTACCGTCGTTTCCTAGAATTATCGACTTATGTATATAAATGTATATTACATACATACATATATGCAACTGAATTCCTTTAAAAAAATGGCATTAAGCACACCATTAAATGCAAGCTATATGGTTGAATCAGTTAACTTCTCGTGTAGTTCTGAATTCCATAGTAATCCCAAGTTCAAATCCTTTTGCGATTACTGTTTTAATGTTTTTTTAATTAGTGGGTAATAAAATAATTAAATCATGTCTATTTTTAAGTTGATTTCATTTGTAAAAACACTTAAAAATTAGACAACGACTATTGCCAATGAAACGCTTTACATTTTGTTCTTTAAGAAATTTTGCATAGTTAATAATCTCCTAATGAAATATGTACGATTAAAGTGGCTACCTTCATCCCACCAATTTTCAGCATACTTTGTGGCTGTGTGGGTTTTTTTTTTGGCTATTTTAATTATTTGCTTTACATTTTTTATTTTACGTTTTATTTTACGTTTTTTTTTAAGTTTCAACACCTTTTGGATTATTTTTTAAGCATTCGTCGATAGATTAACATTTCCAATACATTATTATAAATTTAAAATATAAGTAAATGGAAATTATTATTATAATTTTATTCCACTCATGCTACAAATGTTTAATTGTGGTCAGTATATAACTATAAACAAATGCTCATTGAATTTAGTTTACAAACTGGTTACAATTTTTAAAAGCATTAGAAGAAACATAAATAAAAAAAACAACTACGTGCTACAGATTTTGAACTCACAACCTATTACTTGCTTGTACTCCACTCAACGCACTCAGCCACCAATCCCACTACAGTTATGTGGGATGTTGGTCTATAAAGATATGATGATAGAAATGTACTCGTATCATTACGAGATGTTAAAAATCTATGTATGTATATTTGTCCACAATGTAATAGAATTGGCGCATGCGTACACACATCTAAATACAATAACGCATACATATGGCTATGTATACTTATGTTTTCTAGACTAAAATAGTGTTGTCAAGAGGCAAAACAAAATTATGAATTTTGAAATTATAAAATTTTGAAACCCGACAACTCTACTACCCAGCACAAATAAAATGAAGTACAGTGCTGTCTGGGTAGAGTGAACTAATTTTTGCAGGGCGATTTCATAATACCCAGGTTGTTCACTAAATCAAGGTTCAATTTTTTTTATTTAAAAATGCATTTTAAATCCATTTATAGGTTATACATTTTATTTATTTGTATGTAATATTCAAGTTTAAATTTCAGCCTGGAAAAAATTGGTAATATTTCTTTGTTTTTTTGGGTTCCGTACCGATATTTGGACTGCTTGATCGCGAAGGCAATGTAGTGCTTGTATATTCGCGAAATTTGTTGTATTAGCCTCTGCCCAGTCGATACCCTTATCAAAAACCTTAATGGCTTCAGCACCTGATATCGGATTCTTGTTTTCTGGTGTTTCGCTATTGTCTTTATCATCTGATATTTCATATGTGCCGAGTAGCCAATGTAATCATTCTGGTGTTCACTCCAACGGGGTGTTCATTGCATCGGGGGTTCACTCTACCCAGACAGCACTGTAGTTCTAGTAGAAGTTATTATTTTTGTACATCTTCTGCAACATTATGCGCATTTTTTAGTGCAATTTTGATTCTGATCAAAAACAACTCCGAAAAATCTACATTTGCATCACATCCATTATGATGCAAATTTATTAAAGAGCTAAAGGGATAGTGGACAAGTGCAAAGATGCCTAATTAAGATGCCTAATTAATTTGTATTTACTTTTTTTCAAATGGCTTTTCATTTCTTTGCTTTTTCACCTGTTGACAGAAGCATTTGGAGTACTAATAAAAGGTCAATTAATAAAATAATTAGTTATATAAAAGGTTAAAAAGTTAAGACCTAAAGTTGTAGCTTAAAGTCATAACTTATTGCCAAGTTTCAAATGACAAGGAATTTAAAAATTGTTGAAATAATAGTTTTGGTTGCTCGTTTGCGGACGAAATGTAGCATAAAAATGTTAGCATAAACTGCTCTTCCAAACAGTCGAACAAGAAGTGCTGCGTTGGACAACGCCATATTAAAAGAAGTACTTCTGCACCTAAATTAGCACTACATCTTACCAAGTAGTTATGGTGCAAATTTTACTTCTTGGTATACTCTTTTTTTGCTGGGTATCCACTGGTCATATAAAATTATCAACTGTAACGTATACACTTTTTCATTTGTATGGGGAAACGCGTATACTGGACGAAAAGAGCGAGGCTATTATTATTATTTCGTTAGAATATAGTATTTGTTACAAAACACAGTTGTTTTTGTTTCGAAACCAATATTTTGAAATACACATTTTAAGAGCATCATATAAGTATGAACTATTATGAAAATATCATCCCCCTTCGAAAGCTAGCCTCATCGAAAGTTTAGCTACATAAAACAAAAAAAAACGACCACATTCTATTTCTATATTAATTTAGGAGTTTTTGGGCTATTTTCGTTTGAAGCTTCTATAGAAACTGCTAGTTCTTTAGATTCGATTTGTATGTTATGTTTTTCAATCATGCAAGATCAATTTTTCTTAAAGCAGCAATTTTAATAGAATATATTTAGCTAGAAAGTGATTATTATGGTGGATTGTCATTTTAATGGAAAAATTAAGTTAATAAAAAAATGCAATAAGTGTTCGAACTCAAGGGCGATGTGTGATCACCTTCTTGTTACACGGTACCTGTTCGATTTCTATGAAGATATTAGTAAATGTTACATTGGAAAATGAAAACAGAATAGTTTTTGTGCTGAAGGCTCTTTTGCTATTGCACTTTCTTTTTTCTTACATCTGCTTTAACATTAGATATAATATTGTTAAAATAAATATAGCAATATTTAGCTCACTGAAATAATTGTTTTTGTTTTGTCATACACAGAGCGACGACAAAAAGTATTGAATAGTATAGAGAACTTATTGTACTCTTTTTCCGCTCTCATGTAGAGAGTCTGAGTAAAAGAGCATAAACGAGTCTTATTCTCTTTATAGAATATTTCAATATAAATGCACCATTTCGACAATGTTATTACATAAAACAATACAAAAAACATAAATGTTTCAAAAGCATCAATGCCTCACATCAAAATTATGAATGGTTCAAGTTATGACAAAAAGTGAGTAATACGTTTTGAATCATTAGCGATATGTCGCCAGTGCATTTGAGTCATACAATTCGTTCCATCAGTTCTCTGTACCAAAGAGTATGGAATTTTAAATAGAGAAGAAAATTTACTCGTGGAGTGGAATGTTAACAAGGAATCGTGTGAAGCGCCTCGTTTCTCTGCTCTCTCTCTCCCTCTCTTCGTTGAATATTTCGAAACACGAGCAATTTTCTGATGATGTTACAGTATCTAATTCATGGTAAAATAAGTAAAAATAGTCATTTTGCTGAAGTTGGTGTTCTTAATTTGTAAAATCTTCTACATGAGTGTATCCACTGTAAAAGTAAACAAAAGAGTGCAAAAAAATACAGGTTAAATTGACATAAGAGAAACACCTAAGCAAGAACGAACGAGTTTACCTTACTTATTTTGGCATGATCTAACTATAATTTGTTTCTAATTTTTCGACCTTTATTTTAATTATTCTTGACTAATTATCCAAGCTTAAGGTCACTTCTGATTTTATAAAACTATTTGTTTTTCTCTTTTCTCTCTCGATATTCCGATTTCCTTTGGAAATCTTCTTCAGGATAGTTTTTAATATTAATAATAACAAACAAACATCAATACAAATTACCAAATAAGTTACAGTTGCACCAAAAGTTGTACATTGCGCCACTTTCCCATCACAAGCAACAATTATACTAAACGTTAACATATCTACATACAAATATCCATTTGCATAGGAACATATACATACACATAGCTAAATTGCGTTCTTCCCCGAATTGCAAACTGTAAATAAAATGTTGATAGTAAAGAATGAAAATGTACTATCAATAAATACGAACCTTAAACATAAATGAGCATGTGCCGCTGTGGCCTAGAGCGCTAAGGTGAATGCGAAGCGCAGGGGTTTTGTTGTGGCCGAGGTTCAAATCCTGACCTCGGTTGATTGCCGCAATTTTACTTTTTTTAATACACCGAGAAATTATTAACACATGTTTTTTTATTAAACTTCACTCTGCAAATTTATAAATTTAGTTAAAATGTTTGTAGTATTATTAAATTAAACAATTCGTCAGAGATTCATTAGAAGATAATTCGAAAACTCTACTTTTGTTCATAAAATATGACCACAACAAAAGTAGAAAGACAGAAAGCACAAAACACACAATGAACGAAAACAACATTGTAGTAATGTAGCTGGGTGATATAACACGGGTGGTGTGATAGTAGTCATTACTTTTTAAGTTTTATGGTACTTAATTCAATCCCCGCATATTGAAATTCTTTATTTTTTATTGAAGTTTTTTATTTTGAAATTTTTTATTTAGTTGTAATGTTGTCCACATGATCGATACCACCCCTACCGCTTTCCAGATATGCCCCCTCATTGGTAGAATTTACCATACGAAAACTGAAATATTCACTACGGATACGCCAATTCTAAAATCGAATCTGCAAACAGTGGGGATAAAATTTAATACCGGGACTCTCAGACTACTTATAGTATCCCCATGATTGATGCCACCCCTGTCGTTTATCAGATATGTCCACTCTTCCTCTCCAGAATTCTCCATTAAAAACTGAATTCTTCCACTACGGCACTCCCACCTTTGTGAAAAATTATTATTAGTTATTTTTTTACAAGCGTGGGCGCTTTAATATCCCCACCTTTGTGAAAAATTTATATTTATATACATTAACAGTTTTTTTTTTACAAACATGAGCACTTCTAATTACGAAACTGGAAAAAGTGATGATACATCTCGATAGCAAGTCTCCCGAGCTACAAAAATACATCCCCCTCATTCGCCCATCTGTCGCAGTTTTCCAGATATGCCCACTTAATTTTTCAAATTTTTTTGTAACAATAGGTACTATTTGGACTAAATATATCTCCAGTCCAAAATCGAAACTGAAAAAAGTGGAGACACGGTTGGATACCAAGGCTCCCGCGCTAAAATATATGTTCCCCTGATTCGCCCATCTGTCGCAGTTTCCCAGATATGCCCACTTAACTTTTAAATTTTTTTTTTAAAAATAGGTACTATTTGGACTAAATATATCTCCAGTCCAAAATCGAAACTGAAAAAAAGTGGAGACACGGTTGGATACCAAGGCTCCCGCGCTAAAATATATGTCCCCCTCATTCGCCCATCTGTCGCAGTTTTCCAGATATGGCCACTTAATTTTTCAATTTTTTTTTAAAAATAGGTACTAATTGGGCTAAATATATCTCCAGTCCAAAATCGAAACTGAAAAAAGTGGGGACAGAGTTGGATACCAAGGCTCCCGAGCTAAAACATATGTCCCCCTTATTGGCCCATCTGTCGCAGTTTTCCAGATATGGCCACTTAATTTTTCAATTTTTTTTTTAAAAATAGGTACTATTTGGACTAAATATATCTCCAGTCCAAAATCGAAACTGAAAAAAGTGGGGACAGGGTTGGATACCAAAGCTCCCGAGCTAAAAAATATGTCCCCCTTATTGGCCCATCTGTCGCAGTTTTCCAGATATGGCCACTTAATTTTTCAATTTTTTTTTAAAAATAGGTACTAATTGGGCTAAATATATCTCCAGTCCAAAATCGAAACTGAAAAAAGTGGGGACAGAGTTGGATACCAAGGCTCCCGAGCTAAAACATATGTCCCCCTCATTCGCCCATCTGTCGCAGTTTTCCAGATATGCCCACTTAATATTTAAATTTTTTTTTTAAAAATAGGTACTATTTGGACTAAATATGTCTCCAGTCCAAAATCGAAACTGAAAAAAAGTGGAGACACGGTTGGATACCAAGGCTCCCGCGCTAAAATATATGTCCCCCTCATTCGCCCATCTGTCGCAGTTTTCCAGATATGGCCACTTAATTTTTCAATTTTTTTTTAAAAATAGGTACTAATTGGGCTAAATATATCTCCAGTCCAAAATCGAAACTGAAAAAAGTGGGGACAGAGTTGGATACCAAGGCTCCCGAGCTAAAACATATGTCCCCCTTATTGGCCCATCTGTCGCAGTTTTCCAGATATGGCCACTTAATTTTTCAATTTTTTTTTTAAAAATAGGTACTATTTGGACTAAATATATCTCCAGTCCAAAATCGAAACTGAAAAAAGTGGGGACAGGGTTGGATACCAAAGCTCCCGAGCTAAAAAATATGTCCCCCTTATTGGCCCATCTGTCGCAGTTTTCCAGATATGGCCACTTAATTTTTCAATTTTTTTTTAAAAATAGGTACTAATTGGGCTAAATATATCTCCAGTCCAAAATCGAAACTGAAAAAAGTGGGGACAGAGTTGGATACCAAGGCTCCCGAGCTAAAACATATGTCCCCCTCATTCGCCCATCTGTCGCAGTTTTCCAGATATGCCCACTTAAGTTTTCAATTTTTTTTTAAAAATAGGTACTATTTGGACTAAATATATCTCCAGTCCAAAATCGAAACTGAAAAAAGTGGAGACACGGTTGGATACCAAGGCTCCCGCGCTAAAATATATGTTCCCCTGATTCGCCCATCTGTCGCAGTTTCCCAGATATGCCCACTTAACTTTTAAATTTTTTTTTTAAAAATAGGTACTATTTGGACTAAATATATCTCCAGTCCAAAATCGAAACTGAAAAAAGTGGGGACAGGGTTGGATACCAAAGCTCCCGAGCTAAAAAATATGTCCCCCTTATTGGCCCATCTGTCGCAGTTTCCCAGATATGCCCACTTAATTTTTAAATTTTTTTTTTAAAAATAGGTACTATTTGGACTAAATATATCTCCAGTCCAAAATCGAAACTGAAAAAAGTGGGGACAGAGTTGGATACCAAGGCTCCCGAGCTAAAACATATGTCCCCCTCATTCGCCCATCTGTCGCAGTTTTCCAGATATGCCCACTTAATATTTAAATTTTTTTTTTAAAAATAGGTACTATTTGGACTAAATATGTCTCCAGTCCAAAATCGAAACTGAAAAAAAGTGGGGACAGGGTTGGATACCAAGGCTCCCGAGCTAAAACATATGTCCCCCTCATTCGCCCATCTGTCGCAGTTTTCCAGATATGGCCACTTAATTTTCAATTGTTTTGTAAAAATAGGTACTATTTGGACTAAATATATCTCCAGTCCAAAATCGAAACTGAAAAAAGTGGGGACAGGGTTGGATACCAAGGCTCCTAGGCTAAAAAATATGTCCCCCTAATTCGCCCATCTGTCGCAGTTTTCCAGATATGCCCACTTAATTTTTCAATTTTTTTTTTTAAATAGGTACTAATTTGGCTAAATATATCTCCAGTCCAAAATCAAAACTGAAAAAAGTGGAGACAGGGTTGGATACCAAGGCTCCCGGGCTAAAAAATATGTCCCCCTTATTGGCCCATCCACCGCTGTTTTCGGGATATGCCCACTTAATTTTTAAATTTTTTTTTAAAATAGGTACTAATTGGGCTAAATATATCTCCAGTCCAAAATCGAAACTGAAAAAAGTGGGGACAGGGTTGGATACCAAAGCTCCCGAGCTAAAAAATATGTCCCCCTTATTGGCCCATCTGTCGCAGTTTCCCAGATATGCCCACTTAATTTTTCAATTTTTTTTGAAAAATAGGTACTATTAGGACTAAATATATCTCCAGTCCTAACTCGAAACTGAAAAAAGTGGGGACAGGGTTGGATACCAAGGCTCCCGAGCTAAAACATATGTCCCCCTCATTCGCCCATCTGTCGCAGTTTTCCAGATATGGCCACTTAATTTTTCAATTTTTTTTTAAAAATAGGTACTAATTGGACTAAATATATCTCCAGTCCAAAATCGAAACTGAAAAAAGTGGGGACAGGGTTGGATACCAAAGCTCCCGAGCTAAAAAATATGTCCCCCTTATTGGCCCATCTGTCGCAGTTTCCCAGATATGCCCACTTAATTTTTCAATTTTTTTTTAAAAATAGGTACTATTTGGACTAAATATATCTCCAGTCCAAAATCGAAACTGAAAAAAGTGGGGACAGGGTTGGATACCAAAGCTCCCGAGCTAAAAAATATGTCCCCCTTATTGGCCCATCTGTCGCAGTTTCCCAGATATGCCCACTTAATTTTTAAATTTTTTTTTTAAAAATAGGTACTATTTGGACTAAATATATCTCCAGTCCAAAATCGAAACTGAAAAAAGTGGGGACAGAGTTGGATACCAAGGCTCCCGAGCTAAAACATATGTCCCCCTCATTCGCCCATCTGTCGCAGTTTTCCAGATATGCCCACTTAATATTTAAATTTTTTTTTTAAAAATAGGTACTATTTGGACTAAATATGTCTCCAGTCCAAAATCGAAACTGAAAAAAAGTGGGGACAGGGTTGGATACCAAGGCTCCCGAGCTAAAACATATGTCCCCCTCATTCGCCCATCTGTCGCAGTTTTCCAGATATGGCCACTTAATTTTCAATTGTTTTGTAAAAATAGGTACTATTTGGACTAAATATATCTCCAGTCCAAAATCGAAACTGAAAAAAGTGGGGACAGGGTTGGATACCAAGGCTCCTAGGCTAAAAAATATGTCCCCCTAATTCGCCCATCTGTCGCAGTTTTCCAGATATGCCCACTTAATTTTTCAATTTTTTTTTTTTAAATAGGTACTAATTTGGCTAAATATATCTCCAGTCCAAAATCAAAACTGAAAAAAGTGGAGACAGGGTTGGATACCAAGGCTCCCGGGCTAAAAAATATGTCCCCCTTATTGGCCCATCCACCGCTGTTTTCGGGATATGCCCACTTAATTTTTAAATTTTTTTTTAAAATAGGTACTAATTGGGCTAAATATATCTCCAGTCCAAAATCGAAACTGAAAAAAGTGGGGACAGGGTTGGATACCAAAGCTCCCGAGCTAAAAAATATGTCCCCCTTATTGGCCCATCTGTCGCAGTTTCCCAGATATGCCCACTTAATTTTTCAATTTTTTTTGAAAAATAGGTACTATTAGGACTAAATATATCTCCAGTCCTAACTCGAAACTGAAAAAAGTGGGGACAGGGTTGGATACCAAGGCTCCCGAGCTAAAACATATGTCCCCCTCATTCGCCCATCTGTCGCAGTTTTCCAGATATGGCCACTTAATTTTTCAATTTTTTTTTAAAAATAGGTACTAATTGGGCTAAATATATCTCCAGTCCAAAATCGAAACTGAAAAAAGTGGGGACAGAGTTGGATACCAAGGCTCCCGAGCTAAAACATATGTCCCCCTCATTCGCCCATCTGTCGCAGTTTTCCAGATATGCCCACTTAATATTTAAATTTTTTTTTTAAAAATAGGTACTATTTGGACTAAATATGTCTCCAGTCCAAAATCGAAACTGAAAAAAAGTGGAGACACGGTTGGATACCAAGGCTCCCGCGCTAAAATATATGTCCCCCTCATTCGCCCATCTGTCGCAGTTTTCCAGATATGGCCACTTAATTTTTCAATTTTTTTTTAAAAATAGGTACTAATTGGGCTAAATATATCTCCAGTCCAAAATCGAAACTGAAAAAAGTGGGGACAGAGTTGGATACCAAGGCTCCCGAGCTAAAACATATGTCCCCCTTATTGGCCCATCTGTCGCAGTTTTCCAGATATGGCCACTTAATTTTTCAATTTTTTTTTTAAAAATAGGTACTATTTGGACTAAATATATCTCCAGTCCAAAATCGAAACTGAAAAAAGTGGGGACAGGGTTGGATACCAAAGCTCCCGAGCTAAAAAATATGTCCCCCTTATTGGCCCATCTGTCGCAGTTTTCCAGATATGGCCACTTAATTTTTCAATTTTTTTTTAAAAATAGGTACTAATTGGGCTAAATATATCTCCAGTCCAAAATCGAAACTGAAAAAAGTGGGGACAGAGTTGGATACCAAGGCTCCCGAGCTAAAACATATGTCCCCCTCATTCGCCCATCTGTCGCAGTTTTCCAGATATGCCCACTTAAGTTTTCAATTTTTTTTTAAAAATAGGTACTATTTGGACTAAATATATCTCCAGTCCAAAATCGAAACTGAAAAAAGTGGAGACACGGTTGGATACCAAGGCTCCCGGGCTAAAATATATGTTCCCCTGATTCGCCCATCTGTCGCAGTTTCCCAGATATGCCCACTTAACTTTTAAATTTTTTTTTTAAAAATAGGTACTATTTGGACTAAATATATCTCCAGTCCAAAATCGAAACTGAAAAAAGTGGGGACAGGGTTGGATACCAAAGCTCCCGAGCTAAAAAATATGTCCCCCTTATTGGCCCATCTGTCGCAGTTTCCCAGATATGCCCACTTAATTTTTAAATTTTTTTTTTAAAAATAGGTACTATTTGGACTAAATATATCTCCAGTCCAAAATCGAAACTGAAAAAAGTGGGGACAGAGTTGGATACCAAGGCTCCCGAGCTAAAACATATGTCCCCCTCATTCGCCCATCTGTCGCAGTTTTCCAGATATGCCCACTTAATTTTTAATTTTTTTTTAAAAAATAGGTACTATTTGGACTAAATATATCTCCAGTCCAAAATCGAAACTGAAAAAAGTGGGGACAGAGTTGGATACCAAGGCTCCCGAGCTAAAACATATGTCCCCCTCATTCGCCCATCTGTGGCAGTTTCCAAGATATGCCCACTTAATTTTTAAATTTTTTTTAAAATAGGTACTAATTGGGCTAAATATATCTCCAGTCCAAAATCGAAACTGAAAAAAGTGGGGACAGGGTTGGATACCAAAGCTCCCGAGCTAAAAAATATGTCCCCCTTATTGGCCCATCTGTCGCAGTTTCCCAGATATGCCCACTTAATTTTTCAATTTTTTTTGAAAAATAGGTACTATTAGGACTAAATATATCTCCAGTCCTAACTCGAAACTGAAAAAAGTGGGGACAGGGTTGGATACCAAGGCTCCCGAGCTAAAACATATGTCCCCCTCATTCGCCCATCTGCCGCAGTTTTCCAGATATGGCCACTTAATTTTTCAATTTTTTTTTAAAAATAGGTACTAATTGGGCTAAATATATCTCCAGTCCAAAATCAAAACTGAAAAAAGTGGAGACAGGGTTGGATACCAAGGCTCCCGCGCTAAAATATATGTTCCCCTGATTCGCCCGTCTGTCGCAGTTTCCCAGATGTGCCCACTTAATTTTTAAATTTTTTTTTAAAATAGGTACTAATTGGGCTAAATATATCTCCAGTCCAAAATCAAAACTGAACTAAGTGGGGACAGGGTTGGATACCAAGGCTCCCGAGCTAAAACATATGTCCCCCTCATTCGCCCATCTGTCGCAGTTTTCCAGATATGGCCACTTAATTTTCAATTGTTTTGTAAAAATAGGTACTATTTGGACTAAATATATCTCCAGTCCAAAATCGAAACTGAAAAAAGTGGGGACAGGGTTGGATACCAAGGCTCCTAGGCTAAAAAATATGTCCCCCTAATTCGCCCATCTGTCGCAGTTTTCCAGATATGCCCACTTAATTTTTCAATTTTTTTTTTTTAAATAGGTACTAATTTGGCTAAATATATCTCCAGTCCAAAATCAAAACTGAAAAAAGTGGAGACAGGGTTGGATACCAAGGCTCCCGGGCTAAAAAATATGTCCCCCTTATTGGCCCATCCACCGCTGTTTTCGGGATATACCCACATCATTTTTAAATTATTTTTTAAAAATAGGTACTATTTGGACTAAATATATCTCCAGTCCAAAATCGAAACTGAAAAAAGTGGGGACAGGGTTGGATACCAAAGCTCCCGAGCTAAAAAATATGTCCCCCTTATTGGCCCATCTGTCGCAGTTTTCCAGATATGGCCACTTAATTTTCAATTGTTTTGTAAAAATAGGTACTATTTGGACTAAATATATCTCCAGTCCAAAATCGAAACTGAAAAAAGTGGGGACAGGGTTGGATACCAAGGCTCCTAGGCTAAAAAATATGTCCCCCTAATTCGCCCATCTGTCGCAGTTTTCCAGATATGCCCACTTAATTTTTCAATTTTTTTTTTTAAAATAGGTACTAATTTGGCTAAATATATCTCCAGTCCAAAATCAAAACTGAAAAAAGTGGAGACAGGGTTGGATGCCAAGGCTCCCGGGCTAAAAAATATGTCCCCCTTATTGGCCCATCCACCGCAGTTTTCGGGATATACCCACATCATTTTTAAATTATTTTTTAAAAATAGGTACTATTTGGACTAAATATATCTCCAGTCCAAAATCGAAACTGAAAAAAGTGGGGACAGGGTTGGATACCAAAGGTCCTAGGCTAAAAAATATGTCCCCATCATTCGCCCATCTGTCGCAGTTTTCCAGATATGCCCACTTAATTTTTCGAATTTTTTTTGCAACAATAGGTACTATTTGGACTAAATATATCTCCAGTCCAAAATCGAAACTGAAAAAAGTGGGGACAGTGTTGGATACCAAAGCTCCCGAGCTAAAAAATATGTCCCCTTTATTGGCCCATCCACCGCAGTTTTCGGGATATGCCCACTTAATTTTTCAATGTTTTTTTTTTAAATAGGTACTATTTGGACTAAATATATCTCCAGTCCAAAATCGAAACTGAAAAAAGTGGAGACACGGTTGGATACCAAGGCTCCCGCGCTAAAATATATGTTCCCCTGATTCGCCCATCTGTCGCAGTTTCCCAGATATGCCCACTTAACTTTTAAATTTTTTTTTTAAAAATAGGTACTATTTGGACTAAATATATCTCCAGTCCAAAATCGAAACTGAAAAAAAGTGGAGACACGGTTGGATACCAAGGCTCCCGCGCTAAAATATATGTCCCCCTCATTCGCCCATCTGTCGCAGTTTTCCAGATATGGCCACTTAATTTTTCAATTTTTTTTTAAAAATAGGTACTAATTGGGCTAAATATATCTCCAGTCCAAAACCGAAACTGAAAAAAGTGGGGACAGAGTTGGATACCAAGGCTCCCGAGCTAAAACATATGTCCCCCTTATTGGCCCATCTGTCGCAGTTTTCCAGATATGGCCACTTAATTTTTCAATTTTTTTTTTAAAAATAGGTACTATTTGGACTAAATATATCTCCAGTCCAAAATCGAAACTGAAAAAAGTGGGGACAGGGTTGGATACCAAAGCTCCCGAGCTAAAAAATATGTCCCCCTTATTGGCCCATCTGTCGCAGTTTTCCAGATATGGCCACTTAATTTTTCAATTTTTTTTTAAAAATAGGTACTAATTGGGCTAAATATATCTCCAGTCCAAAATCGAAACTGAAAAAAGTGGGGACAGAGTTGGATACCAAGGCTCCCGAGCTAAAACATATGTCCCCCTCATTCGCCCATCTGTCGCAGTTTTCCAGATATGCCCACTTAATATTTAAATTTTTTTTTTAAAAATAGGTACTATTTGGACTAAATATATCTCCAGTCCAAAATCGAAACTGAAAAAAAGTGGAGACACGGTTGGATACCAAGGCTCCCGCGCTAAAATATATGTCCCCCTCATTCGCCCATCTGTCGCAGTTTTCCAGATATGGCCACTTAATTTTTCAATTTTTTTTTTAAAAATAGGTACTAATTGGGCTAAATATATCTCCAGTCCAAAATCGAAACTGAAAAAAGTGGGGACAGAGTTGGATACCAAGGCTCCCGAGCTAAAACATATGTCCCCCTTATTGGCCCATCTGTCGCAGTTTTCCAGATATGGCCACTTAATTTTTCAATTTTTTTTTTAAAAATAGGTACTATTTGGACTAAATATATCTCCAGTCCAAAATCGAAACTGAAAAAAGTGGGGACAGGGTTGGATACCAAAGCTCCCGAGCTAAAAAATATGTCCCCCTTATTGGCCCATCTGTCGCAGTTTTCCAGATATGGCCACTTAATTTTTCAATTTTTTTTTAAAAATAGGTACTAATTGGGCTAAATATATCTCCAGTCCAAAATCGAAACTGAAAAAAGTGGGGACAGAGTTGGATACCAAGGCTCCCGAGCTAAAACATATGTCCCCCTCATTCGCCCATCTGTCGCAGTTTTCCAGATATGCCCACTTAAGTTTTCAATTTTTTTTTAAAAATAGGTACTATTTGGACTAAATATATCTCCAGTCCAAAATCGAAACTGAAAAAAGTGGAGACACAGTTGGATACCAAGGCTCCCGCGCTAAAATATATGTTCCCCTGATTCGCCCATCTGTCGCAGTTTCCCAGATATGCCCACTTAACTTTTAAATTTTTTTTTTAAAAATAGGTACTATTTGGACTAAATATATCTCCAGTCCAAAATCGAAACTGAAAAAAGTGGGGACAGGGTTGGATACCAAAGCTCCCGAGCTAAAAAATATGTCCCCCTTATTGGCCCATCTGTCGCAGTTTCCCAGATATGCCCACTTAATTTTTAAATTTTTTTTTTAAAAATAGGTACTATTTGGACTAAATATATCTCCAGTCCAAAATCGAAACTGAAAAAAGTGGGGACAGAGTTGGATACCAAGGCTCCCGAGCTAAAACATATGTCCCCCTCATTCGCCCATCTGTCGCAGTTTTCCAGATATGCCCACTTAATTTTTAATTTTTTTTTTAAAATAGGTACTATTTGGACTAAATATATCTCCAGTCCAAAATCGAAACTGAAAAAAGTGGGGACAGAGTTGGATACCAAGGCTCCCGAGCTAAAACATATGTCCCCCTCATTCGCCCATCTGTGGCAGTTTCCAAGATATGCCCACTTAATTTTTAAATTTTTTTTTAAAATAGGTACTAATTGGGCTAAATATATCTCCAGTCCAAAATCGAAACTGAAAAAAGTGGGGACAGGGTTGGATACCAAAGCTCCCGAGCTAAAAAATATGTCCCCCTTATTGGCCCATCTGTCGCAGTTTCCCAGATATGCCCACTTAATTTTTCAATTTTTTTTGAAAAATAGGTACTATTAGGACTAAATATATCTCCAGTCCTAACTCGAAACTGAAAAAAGTGGGGACAGGGTTGGATACCAAGGCTCCCGAGCTAAAACATATGTCCCCCTCATTCGCCCATCTGTCGCAGTTTTCCAGATATGGCCACTTAATTTTTCAATTTTTTTTTAAAAATAGGTACTAATTGGGCTAAATATATCTCCAGTCCAAAATCAAAACTGAAAAAAGTGGAGACAGGGTTGGATACCAAGGCTCCCGCGCTAAAATATATGTTCCCCTGATTCGCCCGTCTGTCGCAGTTTCCCAGATGTGCCCACTTAATTTTTAAATTTTTTTTTAAAATAGGTACTAATTGGGCTAAATATATCTCCAGTCCAAAATCAAAACTGAACTAAGTGGGGACAGGGTTGGATACCAAGGCTCCCGAGCTAAAACATATGTCCCCCTCATTCGCCCATCTGTCGCAGTTTTCCAGATATGGCCACTTAATTTTCAATTGTTTTGTAAAAATAGGTACTATTTGGACTAAATATATCTCCAGTCCAAAATCGAAACTGAAAAAAGTGGGGACAGGGTTGGATACCAAGGCTCCTAGGCTAAAAAATATGTCCCCCTAATTCGCCCATCTGTCGCAGTTTTCCAGATATGCCCACTTAATTTTTCAATTTTTTTTTT
This sequence comes from Phaonia tiefii, assembly GCA_963931995.1. NCBI lineage: Eukaryota > Metazoa > Arthropoda > Insecta > Diptera > Muscidae > Phaonia > Phaonia tiefii. The sequence continues at coordinate 253,582,943 of OZ008367.1, read as the reverse complement.
AAAAATAGTTACTGTTTGGACTAAATATATCTCCAGTCCAAAATCGAAACTGAAAAAACTGGGGACAGGGTTGGATACCAAGGCTCCCGAGCTAAAACATATATCCCCCTCATTCGCCCATCTGTCGCAGTTTTCCAGATATGCCCACTTAAGTTTTCAATTTTTTTTTTAAAATAGGTACTATTTGGACTAAATATATCTCCAGTCCAAAATCGAACCTGAACTAAGTGGGGACAGGGTTGGACACCAAGGCTCCCGAGCTAAAACATATGTCCCCCTCATTCGCTCATCTGTCGCAGTTTTCCAGATATGGCCACTTAATTTTTCAATTTTTTTTTAAAATAGGTACTAATTGGGCTAAATATATCTCCAGTCCAAAATCGAACCTGAACTAAGTGGGGACAGGGTTGGATACCAAGGGTCCCGAGCTAAAACATATGTCCCCCTCATTCGCCCATCTGTCGCAGTTTTCCAGATATGACCACTTAATTTTCTATTGTTTTGTAAAAATAGGTACTATTTGGACTAAATATATCTCCAGTCCAAAATCGAAACTGAAAAAAGTGGGGACAGGGTTGGATACCAAGGCTCCTAGGCTAAAAAATATGTCCCCCTAATTCGCCCATCTGTCGCAGTTTTCCAGATATGCCCACTTAATTTTTCAATTTTTTTTTTTAAAATAGGTACTAATTGGGCTAAATATATCTCCAGTCCAAAATCAAAACTGAAAAAAGTGGAGACAGGGTTGGATACCAAGGCTCCCGGGCTAAAAAATATGTCCCCCTTATTGGCCCATCCACCGCAGTTTTCGGGATATACCCACATCATTTTTAAATTATTTTTTAAAAATAGGTACTATTTGGACTAAATATATCTCCAGTCCAAAATCGAAACTGAAAAAAGTGGGGACAGGGTTGGATACCAAAGGTCCTAGGCTAAAAAATATGTCCCCATCATTCGCCCATCTGTCGCAGTTTTCCAGATATGCCCACTTAATTTTTCGAATTTTTTTTGTAACAATAGGTACTATTTGGACTAAATATATCTCCAGTCCAAAATCGAAACTGAAAAAAGTGGGGACAGTGTTGGATACCAAAGCTCCCGAGCTAAAAAATATGTCTCCTTTATTGGCCCATCCACCGCAGTTTTCGGGATATGCCCACTTAATTTTTCAATGTTTTTTTTTTTTAAATGGGTACTATTTGGACTAAATATATCTCCAGTCCAAAATCGAAACTGAAAAAAGTGGGGCTATCGTTGGATACCTTTGTGCATGCGCCATAAATGGTACCACTTTTATTCGCCCCACCTCTGCGGTTTTTCAGACAGACCTTTTCTCTCTCTCTAACATTTACATCTTGACTACAAGGTCCTAATCACCCGTATTTTCAAGGTTTTGCAATTTCTGAGTAGAACGGGTGCGCCTTAATTGGTGGGGTAAATTTTTCTGAATTTCGTTCAATATTTTCCAAGAAAATTAAGTTTTCGTGGATGTCTATTCATTTAATATTTCCACAACCATTCACAATAACCATAATGGTTCTTGTCTTTGCTAGTTATAAACGTTTATAACTTCACTCACTTTTCTTTTTATTATATTATTTTTTCGTGTCGGTTACAAACGAAAACAACACTCAAAGTTATAAATTTAATAAATTTTTTCACTTCTGTTATTGTTTTCACAAACAATGCTTATGTTTTGCTGCTGACGTTTCGAACAGCTGATTGTTTATGACTTTACCCAAACTTACACGAAGATTGTTTTCGTGTTAAATTGTGTAACAGAGAAAAGCATTTTGACGTTAAGAGAAAAAAAAATCGCTCTCATTTACACAATTTTGGAGTAAAGAAACACGTTTGTGTAACTTTGGGTAAAATTGTGTAACTTTGTGCAAGTAAAGAAACAGACTTATTTATGGGTCATACATTTTAGCTCTAAAGCTTTAACAATTAAAAGTTCATCAAAAGTTAGGAGATCTGAAGAAGTTTCAAAGCTCTAGGTTGTTAAAAAATAAAAATAAATGGTTTCCCATTACATCCCATGAAGGGACTGGGGAGAACTTCTCACAATCACTGAGCTGTGCGCTTTCCAGTTTTCACCCACTGATTGGGACCTACAGTTTTACACCGATTCCGAACGGTAATTTGAGAAGCTTTTCCATGGCTAGATACTCGATAGTGTCACTATGCGAGGTGACCGCCGCCGAAAGAAATTTTAAGGTGGTCAGAGCCGGGTTCGAACCCAGGATCTCATGTACAAGAGCCGCGCACACTAACCATTGCACCACCGACGGCCACCTCTAAGTTGTTAGCTTCTGTAAAAAATCTAATTTGAAAACGCGAAAGGTACACAGGTACCTTATTGTGCATATAAGGGTTAACTTCTCAATAAACATTTTACGTTTTCTCAATATCTTTGGTGTTTATTATCTGATTTGAGTGATTGAAAATGTTATAGATTCGTTATGATTGCCTCTTTAAGGAATAGAAAATCTCAAAACGTTAGGGTGAATCAATTTTGCACTGGGGTGGACGAAAGTCAAAATTTTCAAAAAAACGATATTTTTCAATTTTCAGACCAAATGTGCGACCTCTAAACATTAATGTATCGCGCTCAAATTTCACAGTTTTTATTTTTATATCAAACATAACAAATTTCCGCCTTCAGCCGTAAGATATCATCATAAAGTTTAAAAAGCCCCCATAGAACGAAGGACCAGTCTAGTATGTATATGTTATATAAGTAAATACAATGGTACAATGGTTAGTGTTTCTATACTAATATTAGAAAGAGGAAATGTTTGTGAGTTTGTATGTAGGGGGTAATCTTCTAAACTACTCATCCGTAAACTACATTCACCAGTAGAATGCTACGTTATCTATTTTTTTTTGTTTTCCCCCTACTAAAATTCAAGACGCAGTCTGTCGGGTTTGCTAGTATTTAATATACAATTATATAGGCGACTTAATAAATGTTAATAAATCGAAAAAATATATATTTTATTCGTAAATATCATTTAACTATTTCTAAATTTTATATTTTTATTTACTTACGTGTTAAAAATAAAAACATCCCGGTTTTTGGGTAAAAATACCGCTTTTCGGTCAAAATCAGTTGGTCAGGTTAGGCATCCATGACACAGCTGATCGACTATGAAGTAGGGAATTGCTAGAAAACAGAGTAGATAGGCGGGAGGGCGATAGTCAACCAGAAACTAAGTTTAAATAGTGTTTGATTGACACAAATGACAGCTAATTTATGTCTTTGGATAAACTAAGACTGTCTCAAATTTAATGTTACTAATACGAGATTTGTAATCGATGTTATCTAGTTACATATAAATCAATTCGTGTGACATATGGTGGCTCCATTGTTTTATTAATTAAGACTAATGACAATAAATATAAATTTACAACAAAAATGAATAAATAAATTAAGGAATTTAATTTTTTTTACAATAAGAACGTGGAAAGTTCAGTTTCACGCTGTTAAATTTTCTTGAAATTTATTAAACGCTTTAATTGCAAAATCATACACTTCTTCTATACGTGTTTCTAGGACATCTGAAATAAAATAAAAAAAATTTATAGTCCTTCAACTCTACTAGATTGAAGCCGTAAATGAATGGCTTACCTTGTTCTGTTTCCACTTGTTTGCTCTCTAAACCGTCCTCATCCATGGACATATCATCTTTGAACATGTCCTTCAACTTTGGCAAAAATAGCAACAAACAAATCAAACCAATAAATTTCACAATCTTCTTAAAGATTAATAATTTTAAAATGATTTTTCCAATTGTAAAGAGATTCACTTTGGTTTTTATCTTTTCAAGCAAGGAGTAATGGTCGCGAGGATGGTAGGCTAGTGGTAGGGGTTTGTAGTATGTCGGAGGTGGTGGGCCGTAAACAGGAGCTGGAGGTCCATACACGGGGGCTGGAGGTCCATAAATTGGCGCAGGTGTTGATGGTGGCAGGTATTGATTATTGGGCGCTGGCGAATAATTATATCCTCCAAAATCTCCATTTGATTCTAAAAAGTAAGCATGAAATGATCCTCGCATTAGTTATGTGAAAATGTGGTCTATTAAGCAAAATTCGTGACTCCGCAATAATGAAAAAATATACATATCGTTAGCTAAAATGCAAAAAGGCGTAACTAACCAAAAATTCCAAAACTACATGTCTTGACAAAATTGTACACTTCTGCGATACAAAATTTGTCTGTGTGCTTAAAGTGAAATTTGAAAAAACTTCGTTAAAAAAATATTTATAGTTATAGTAAAATTATATTTTTGTTAGTTACGCCTTTTTGCATTTTAGCTAACGATGTATTCATCAAATAAAGATGATTTAACTCAACTGAATGGAGTTTAATTTATATTTGCTAACATGGGACAGTACATAACTCGCACGGCTGTCGCAAATTGTCAGTCGTGTTTTGATTTTTGGAATACGTTTACAAAAATAGAAAATTAATAGTGAAGAATGTCATCCGGGAAAAGAACTGTACACATACTAAAAGGAATGTACATAGCCATCTACATCTTTAAACGGCCGACTTAGCAAATACATTAAATATCAGATTTATTTAACATCTATCAATTAAGCGTGATGTATTTCCAAAGTACAATATATCTTTTGTATTTACTTATTTTTATATTCGCTCAACGGCAAACTGAAAAGCTTCCACACTTGTTTGTTCCTTCAAGTAACTTTTCTTCCATTATACATTTTTTTCTATGCTTGAAATGCGAAGTATGACCATAGGATTTTGGATGAATTCATTGAGGACATATCTCACTATTGTACAGATAAGTGCAGGCTATCTGACTTCAATTCACTGAGGCACCTTACAGTTAATGTGGTTCATACTGAAAATGACAGAAAGTGAGCCATTCGGGCAACATCACCCGTTGAGAGGGCAGAAAATTCATAATTTTTGCATTTTTTGAGTGCAACATTCTCAGAAAGAACATATAACCTAGGTTGAAGTAGGGTTGAACTTTTTTCCCAAACGAACACAAAAAGGCGCTTTAAGGGTAAATAGCACAACAAATATTGCATTTTTTCTCCGAAACGCAATCGCCATTAGTAACCATTTTCAGACCGCTCAGAAAGTGATAATCAAAAGAGTCAAAAAAATGAACAATTTCTGAGCGGTCTTAATACAGGGTAATTTTTTTGATGAGAAATTTACTCTGTGAAAATACACTTTTGCCTGACTCTTATTTGGGGGTTTATAAATACTCATAAATGAGTCAGAAAAGAATCAAAAAAGGAGAGAAATTTTCAAAAATTGTTCTAACGGGTTTTTCAATAAGAGCGCTATAAAATTTTTTTTAAATATTACAAAATCGGTTTTAGATGTGAAAGTACCTGTGAAAGTACGTTCGATGCCATTATGTATGGAATTCGATTTCTTTTGCATGGCCACCACGGGCACGCTTGCAGAAGTCCAGACGCTGAACCCAATTTTCGACGGTTTTCAAGCATAAATCGGCCGATACTGCAGCAATTTCACGTTTGATATTCGTACGAAGTTCATCAATCGTCGCTGGCTTGTTGGCATAGACCATAGACTTGACGTAGCCCCACAGGAAATAATCTAACGGCGTCAAATCGCACGACCGAGGCGGCCAATCGACTGGGCCATTTCGTGAGAACACGTTCACCAAACTTGGTTTCCAATAAATTGATTGTGGCATTGTGGCGCCGTCCTGTTGGAACCACATGTCCTCCAAGTCCATATTATCCAATTGGGGCCAAAAATATTCGGTTATCATTGAACGGTAGCGATTCGCATTCACAGTAATGTGCCGGTCTTGATCATCACGGAAGAAGTTCGGCCCAATGACGCTGCCGGCCCATAAACCGCATCAAACCGTAATTTTTTCGGGATGCAATGATGACTCATGGATTACGTGTGGATTGCCGTCTGACCAATAACGCATATTTTGCTTATTGACAAAGCCATTCAGCCAGAAATGAGCCTCATCGCTGAAGATGATTTTCCGATGAAAATCCGAATCATTTTCAAGTTGTTGCTCAGCCCAATTCACGAACATAGAGATGCCCAACGCTTGAGAACGACGTGTGAGAGACACATTTGGGCTTTCTTGAACTGAAGCCTCAGCGGCAGCAATATTCTCGACACTACGGGCATTTCTTTGTCTCACTGGCACGGGAACATTTTGTACTGTGCCTGTGGATTCACATTTTTTCACTAGACGCTCAATTAGTGATCAGGTAGGACGATTATGACAACCATAAATTGGACGTAGCGCTCTTAAAGTTGAGGCCACTGACTCCAAATTTTGGTAGTAAATTTTAATAATTTAGAATCGTTGTTGGCTCGTATATCTTTCCATGATGAAATAGCGAACCTTACTGAAGAGAAATGTCAAAAGAGCGGGAAAAAATATGGCGTCGTTTGCTGTTGTATCGATATACTTTTGTAGCGTCTCTGTTGAAAAACCGTTTACATCCAAAACGCATTCAAAAATTACACTCTCATGAATGTTTTCTGAGCACACAAAAAATTCATGAGAATAGAGTTATAAATGTACGATAAAAAGAATGTTATTTGTAGACTCTGACAATGTTCATACTATCGATCAGATGATTAGAACCACTTAAAATTTTGGTTTGAGTAGGCCATATCTTTTTAAAGTTTTGTCGACAGCTTAAATCGTAGCACCATCGAAAAGGGCATTTGTTAAGATTACAAAAATAACAACAACAACAGCATTAAAGTTTAGTGCAACAGGATTATAAAGGCCCTCTTCCAAAAAATGAAAAACAATTTAATTTGTTCCGTCCATGTGATTAGAACCACGTGGTATTTTTACATTTTTTTTACGAAGTCGCATTTGATTTATACATCCAGTAATTAGTAAAAGAAACATATTAATTTCAAATAAACGTTAGTGAAATCGATATTTATCATTCGCAAGGATATTTTTATCGGAAATTGGGCGAAGTCACAATACTGAGCTGGGATACTTAACAGGCGTTGAAAAGTATGGAAAGAATTACAAAGGAAGGATTCCAACCGCTTTAACTCCAACCGAAAAGAGAAAAATATTGAGAATTGCGTCACATTCTTCTCTTTCAGCACTCGTACAAAAATCAGGACTCGAGCAAGTATCCAAGCAAGTATCTCGATAGTAAAAAGTGATAAAAAATCGCCGCTAAATAATGTGCGCAACGAAAATGGGTTACAATTTGCTAGACAGCATATGACATGGGGCATTCAAGTCAGAGGACGAAAAGAAATTGAATATAGATGGCCCAGATGGCTACAATTATTGTTTTCACGATACAAGAAAAGAGGAGCTATTTTTTAATCATCATCAGCAATAATGTATTACGTCACAATCGATTATTAATTTCAAAGTGCACAACTGACTGGAGAAACTTTCACGACTCTGTAACAATCAGCTTTCCCTAAAGTAAATGATATTTTTGGACCGATTCCATGGGTTCTGCTCCAAGATAATGCTCCTCTTCATAATGTCAGAGTTGTAAAAGAATTCATTTCGAACCAAAATGTTGGTCTTCTTAAATCGCCACCATATTCTCACGAGCTAAACATAATTGCAAATGTTTTGGGTTGGAATGAGATTTATTTGGATGACAGAAACACAAACACGCAAACAGGCAAGCTCCAAGTGTGCCAAGTACTTCGACGCGAAAAGTTTCTTCACCAACAGCGTATACGTGCTAAAGTCCTTTCTTTCCCTAGAGGAAGTAAGAGCTTCTGGTCATTTGCAAGAAGAGTAAAGGATTGTTCTTCCTCTATCCCAACTCTTGTTAAAGATGACATAACATTCGCTGAACCGGTTGATAAAGCTAACCTCCTGGCTGAAATGTTTGCACGGAACTCTTCCTTGCCGGATAGCAATCAACCACTCCCCTTGATCAATTGCATCCCTCAAAAAGGTGATGCAAGTAATCCTGCAAATTACCGCCCAATTGCAATTTGTTCTGCGCTCTCGAAGGTTATGGAGAGCATGGTTAGCCACCATCTTGTAAAATATCTTGAATCGCATGACCATCTTAATGATCGGCAGTATGGCTTCCGTAGAATGAGATCTACTGGAGACTTGATGGCGTTTCTTTTGGAACAGTGGATTCGATCCATCCACCGGCTTGGTGAGAGTAGGGTAGTGACTCTTGATATTTTCAAGGCCTTTAACAGAGTATGGCGCGATGCACTCTTGTCAAAGCTCGCTGCTTTTGGTGTCGGTGATAACTTCACTCGATTTATATCGAGTTTTCTCAGAGATCGCACTATATGAGTTGTTGTAGATGGGGTTTTATCCGACGAGCATAAACTGACTGCAGGTGTACCACAGGGCTCTGTTCTTTCTCTTTCTCCTTCTCTTTTTCTTATTTTCATTGACGATCTCCTGGGTCACACTGTGAATCGAATCTACTCTTTTGCGGATGACAGTAATCTCTGTCATTCTTATTCATTCGACCGTATGTAATATGTATTAACCTGTATACATGTGGCAAACAAATTTGAATGTGATTTTCGAATTTAAGTCAGTTTAATTTGAATTTGAATGAAACTTTTACATTTTATACTTATAATATACTATCATTCCAAGTTGTAATATGTTTTAAATGTGAAAACATGATTTCTAAACTTAAATAGAGCTCCGGAATTTTGATTTTTAAGCATGAAAAAGCAGGCCCTTGCGCAGGGGGGGGGGGGGATATTTTTGGAAAATTTTAATTTAGTTTTTATTTAATTTTGTAAATTTTTAGGTGTGTTTTTCTATAATTAAAACAGTTTATTTTTGAACAGCCATTCAAACTGGATTTGCGTTGTCTGTGCCTCGGCTTTGTTTTATTTGCAATGCAAATTAAATTTCAGTAAATTTTTAGGGCTGAGCAAAAAAAAATAATATATGTATATTTTTGAGTTCACCTCATAAAGTTGATGTTGATGGTTAAAAATAATTTTTGTATTTATTTGTGGGGAAGTGGTTAAAACCCCCCCCGAAATAAATTTCTGCGCACGGCCCTGCGAAAAATTAAATGAAATGGTTGCTAAACAAATGTAGTGTAAGTGTTATATGAGTAATTTAATTTAAAAACAAAACCCGGTTCGAGCGAAATGCCGCATTTTAAAAAATGTCGGTTATTTGGACACTAATACGAATATTAGCCCATCGTGACGTCGACCATCTCACCGTGAAATCTCTGGGAAAGTTTGACATGTTATACCTTATTGGAAGTGTACACACTTAGTCTAAATGATTTCAAAATTTAATTTTATAACCGATTTAGTTAGTTTTTAAGTTTAGGCAGTCGCACGTGACAAAAACAGAAGTCGCTTTCAAGGCGAACAGTTCAAACACTGATTTCAGCGAAACATAAAGAAATAATTTAATGTGAATAATTTTAAAATGTTATTATTATATTATTAAGCAGTTTAATTTTTATTTAATTTAATTTAACATGTCGCATATGATTATAAATCATCCAAAGTGGTATACACACAACGAAAAGAAAAAAAATATTATAAACTTGACAAAAACTCTTCAATAAAGAAAAACAAAAATAGGTATATTCATATTATATATGTAAAAACAAAGCACAAAAACTAGCTTAACTGAGAATAGTATCACTAATTTCAAATAAAGTTTTTTTTAATGGAATATGCAGTCCTAGCTGCTTCTACCTGTTGGCCATCGCAACTAAACGAATGCAACTGGGATATACGTGGAATGCTTTTCACTTCCTTCCATTTTCGTCCAACTTATAATGTAGAGACAAGTTTTCATTTTGAGCAGATGGCATAAAATACATTTTAATTCCATTTATATTGTTTTCTGCACATTGATAAAACGATAATGCATCAGGTAAAACAACATTTTTAGATTTGGTTATTTGCCACACTTTTCTTTTAATGACGGCTCCAACTCCATCAACGGCTCCCTTTCCGTGAGAACTAGAAAAAAAATTCCATTCCATATATAAACATCCAATTTGCTTTATAATGTCATTCAAGCTTGTCATTCAGAAAATATTGAAATCTTTGAAAAATTACCATACATTTTTTTAATTTCGATTAAAATGTTTAAAACAAAAATAAATACGTCGTGTTTATTATGCGTCAGTTTATCGCTTATAACCGCAAACGGCTTTGAAGTTGTTACCTGGCGGTAGCTGAAATGAGCACTTTGTATTTCGTTTTGGTGTGTCAACCTAGAATTCTCGGCAAAATCAATTTGAAGAGCGAGCTCGGAAGGCTTTAAGTTAATTTTTGTTTCCTGAAAATATTTTTTGCTGAGCTCTTTTTACAAAATGATGGTAACTTAGTTTCCATATCAGTGACTAACTCAGATAAAGTTGAAATTGTATTTGACAGAGCTATGTGGTTATCTATTTTACGTCGTTATTGGCATTTTACTTCATCTTCCATATTAACCAAATATGCAAGAGGAATGAATTCATCTTTTAATCCTGTTAGGCACTTCTTACAATTACTTGTCATGCAATATTGATTCTGAATATCGCAGCAAACTGCTTTAAGAAATGTTTCAAAATCTGTGGAAAAAGATGGAATACTTTTCGTGCAAATTTCCAAAAAAAAACCGAAATTTGCATGATACATGCAAACAAACATATTGTTTGTCTACCTCTTCGCTTGGAAAATCTTTTTTAAACAACTCATATGATTCATTAACATAAAGCGCTTATCTACTAATTTCCCTTCAATTATCTATAAGGGTGTCTTTCTTTCCGGAAGCTAGCACACTAACATTATCATTCTTTCTGACACTGTTCTGCTGGATTGGTTTACGTTTTCATTTTCTTCAAGCTGCTTATATTTTGTGATCAGGACGTCAAGAACTTTTAACAAGCGGTATCGATGAGTCAGCTGTTCAATTTAGTACTTGGAGAACAGATAGAGAATATGCTTTCAAAGAAGAAATGTTCATAGTTAACTGGAATTCAGCAAAAATGTTCCGCAAATAATCAACTGTTTTTTACTTTTGTTTTGATTTTTTCGTTCGTTGCGCGTTCTTAATTTCGGTTAGTTTTGTGAAATATTGTATTAAAAAGTGGTAAAAAGTGATCAAATTAACAAAAAATATAATAACAAATTAGATGCAATACGGTTATTCGGTGGAAGTAAATGAAACATGACACAAATTCTGAAAATCAATCATCCAGAAAAGCGAAGCATAGCGCAAAACAAAATTGAACAAAACACATTTTCTTTTACTACGCTATACTCCCAAGTCCTCCACGGAACTCGTTAGTACAAAAAGCAACTACTGCACACTCTTAATAATGTAACTCTGTGTTCCCAAGTCTTCTACGGAACTCGTTAGTGCAAAAAGCAACTAGTGCACACTCTTAATAATGTAACTCTGTGGTTAGAACAGCTGATTCAATTTTTTTCTTGTCGTTGTGGTCCGACCTTGTCAAATGTTGTTTATACCAATTCCAATACCAAATTATTTTGCCATGGTCTGTAACTTCAGTTATAAAGTGATCGACGCACGTGTGGTTGTAGTGTTTTGTGATATATTTTATTTTACCCTTTTTGTAGCATAAATTGATGATCATATGAAATTTTTGAAAAGAAGAAGCGAACATTTACCACGGTTATTTGAATTTGAATTTTTATGACCGATTTTGTTAGTTTTTGGTTAATGTACGTATGAGAAAATTCATACTATACGTTTGCAAGTCAGGAACATTTTTCTAACTGAAAAATGATTGGTATTTGTTGGAAATAATAAACAATTCAGTTAAGCACACTTCACTCACTGGAATGACTAGTTTTGAACTCCGTGACAAGTTCGTCATCAGATGCCTAACTACTGTGCCTGAATTGATACCATCGGTTGATCATCAATCGTATATGTACAAACCCAATTCTGCAATTTACATGTGAGAATTAGTATCGATCGAAGATCCCTAAGCATCAACATACACTGAAAGCACTGTAAACCCAACAACTGAGTTTTAATCTATATCACAGAGTTGTATTTTTACGTGTATAGCTTACCACGATTCATTTCAGCTGTAGGCGACGTACATTCAAAAGTGAAGAATATCAGTATTTTGATTATTTAGATGGAACTCTTTTAAAATTGTATGACTTTCAAAGATCTTTGGATACTTGCTTAAAGAGTTTCCACTTATTTAATTTGGAATATAGTAGTGCTGCGTCTCAGTTTTGGACAGTTATTCAAATTAGTTTTTATTCTATTAAATAACCCAATGCTAATCAATATTCAAAAGTAATGACTTTTTACTGATATATGGAAAACAGAATTAATTTTGAATTTATTATTATTTTTTTTCATATCTTATATTAGGCATTTCATAGAATTTGAAATTATAATAAGCCTTATTAAATAATAAAAAATTGCATAAAATTAATGTATGTAGTATTAACATCAATACTATGTAAATAGTACATTTATATAATTTTTCATCAAATTAATAAAAACTCTCATCAAATTGATGACAAATTTACATCATTGATGGAAACTATATAGTAAAATGATTAAAAATTTACACCAAATTTATGAACAATTTACATCAAAATGATGACCAATTTACATTGAATTGATGACAAACTTACATCAAACTGATGACAAACGTAAACTAATTCACAAAAATGCAAAGCAAAAAAATGTAAAAAAATTTAAAGCATCAAAATGGAGAAAATTTACATTAACTTGAATTTACTTAACATTGTCATTGAATCGACGTAAACTATTGATGAAATATGGGTGAAAGATTGATGAAATGGGGTTCATCACTTCAAAGAAATGTGTCGTAGGTTGGAAAGTGTGGAAATGTTTCATCAAACTGATGAAAGAATTCATGATTTTTATGAAGTTTTTGTTCCCAGTGTACATCACATAATAGGAAGGCGAGAAATGCAAACAAATTCAAGTTTATCCCTGATGAATTTTATCCAGCAACCAACCGAAATAATGCAGCGTGTACTTCTAGAAAATATGTTTTAACGTCGAAGAACGTCATACAACTGACGCTTTCTGATAAGAAAAACTCGCCCAACACATGGCACATCACAAAAAGTCCCTCTTTACCACCTTGCAGACTGGGATTCAATAAGGAGATGGGTCAATACTGAAATCATTATCCGTAGACGTATTTTGTCAACAATAATTATACATCTGAATAAACTAATTGGCTTTCACCTTGATAAAGACAGGAACGAAATGGGGTCGTCAGTTATATCCAAACATCCCCCAGGAGTGAACAAACTTTGGAAAATTCAGAGAGCCATAAAAGGTAAACATACCCCAATTTCCAGTCTGATATGTAATGATGTTGAATGCTCTTCAGGTGAAAGTAAAGCAAATTCTATTGATATGTTGCCTACTACCTACTAAAACCTACCTACTTTCTAAAATATTTAACATCTATGGGTCATAAGTTTGTTTTCGTTAATATCTATGCAATCAAATTATTTTGATCATGTTCATTATACCATAGTCAAAGTTTAGAAAATTAATTTAGTTAAAAACTGTTTTATTATTGAAAAATATATAATTACATATAAATTCACCTCCATGACTGTTCCTGCTTCGAAGTTCGTAAACTACTAACATTACCCAGCGACAAATATTATTCTAATGCTGGAGTTAATGTCGACGTCGTCGACGGCGTCAAATGTCAAAAAAGTTGAATCGTATGAAATTGTATGAGAGCAGTTAATCTCAACGCCGTAAGAATGCAGTAGTACACAGCTGTGTTAACGTCGTCGGAGGCGTTGACATTAACAGCAAAATGAAATTTTACGCTGAACATCACAATTTCGGCGTTGAGACGCCGCACAATGGGGCAGAACGACCCTATTGGTGGCAATAAATCGAAAAATGAAACTGCCCGTAAGGGGCCATTGTTACTTTATTTTAATAGTCAAATACCCCACTGTTAATACTGTAAAAGTTTTAAACCGTTATCATAAACACATTCTGCATGATAAACATCGGCGCAAGCCATTCTTGTTCACAGATTAGCTTGAGTTGGGTGTGAAGAAATTTGTGAAGTGTTTTTAATTAAATAAAAAAAAAATAGAAATCATAAAATATTAAAGTTTTTGGTATGGAGCCTTCAAGTTCTGGTAAATGTTAATCCATTTAAGATTTTTTTTGTGAGAAAGTGCTTTAAATTATATAAAACGGTAATTATCATAAAAAAAACTTTAAAATTCCTTTTTTTTTTGCTTCTTTGTGCAAACATTGATCGGTTCAGTTGTGTTCCCAAGCAGTCCCAAGAACAATGTTTGTTGTTATTGATAGCATGTCTTAACTCAATTAAGGAACTGCAAGAAAATTCAGCGGTTTTTTGTGGTTTTGATAAAAAAGCTTCTTTACAAAATGTGCTTTCTGAGAAAAAAAAAATGTAAGAATTTATAATATTTGTTTTATCCTTTAGGTACTACTTCAAACACAATTTTTATAACCCGGAGGGAGCTTGTCAACATAATGCGGTCAGTTGAAAATATTAATTTACAAGGGCGATTTGTGTTTCTGGAAGAAGAGTTAAAAAAACGAACAGGAAACTTCGATACATAGGTTTAACTAAAACACTTTCTCGATTCAAATTTGAGTATAAAACTCGTTTTGAAAAGGCTTTTCGAAAATTAGAGACGTTTTTTAAAACAAATAATTCATGGCTTGAGACATCTGTTTCTTTTCTTTGTTGCCCTGAAGAAAAGCTTAAGCGTGGTCGACCAAGTGTTTCATTCGATGAAAGTAGTGAACGTACAAAACGAATGAAAACAGAAAAACTAAGAGAGTCTACATCGATTTCTATGTTGAGTTTTGCTACTCAAATGAGCTTGAGAGCAGTGGGACAGGTTAATACTTTTAAAGTGTTAAAGGATATAACAACAACTACCACTGACCAAGCAAAAAATATCGGAAGTCATATAAGGAGTCACTGGAACCCTAAAGTTGTAAAATGTCAGGCCAAGAAGCACTAGGGGTTGCAGTTGAAGCGCAACTATCTCGACATCAATACAACGTTATCGAATGAGTGCACCAGAAAAATTTCCTGCATATAAGGTCCTACAAGCTGCAAACCAAAAATGTTATCCACCCCAAGAATGCATCGAAGTTAGCGAAACTTTAGTAAAGGTTACCCTTCAGGCACTACTAGATTTAACCACAAAGCGTTTGTTGGAATCACAGATGGAAGTAATTGTTGTGTTAACAACATTTGAAACGGAAAATTTGAGCTTGTTTTGCAAGTGGGGCTTTGATGGAAGTTCGGGACACAGCTCCTACAAACAAGCTTTCCATGGCCTTGAAACAACTGATTCTTCGGTCTTCATTACTTGTGTTGTTCATCTTAGACTTTCTTCCAGTTCTAGGTTTGTATGTAAAAATCCACGTCCAGGTTCTACAAGATACTGTAGGCAATTAAAAATAGAGTTTGTAAAGGAATCTACACAAATGTCTATTGCAGAAAAGAATAGAGTTGAAAATGAGGTGAAAAATTTGCGAAAGACAACAATGTTAATTGAAGAAAGAGAAGTACAAGTCAATCATACTCTACTTTTTACAATGATTGACGGCAAAGTCTGTAATGCTATTACGGAAACGTCATCAACACAAAAGTGTTTCATATGTGGTGCGTCATCTAGAAGCTTTAATGATATAGATAGTATGTTGACAAGGGAAGTTAAAACAGAAAACTTAGAGTTTGGACTGTCCGTTCTTCATGGATGGATAAGGTTTTTCGAAAATTTACTTCACTTAGCCTACAAATTGCCTCTTAAGAAATGGCAAGCTCGAGGGGTGATGACAAGATAGTTGTTGCTGAAAACCAAAAAAGGATACAAAAAGAGTTTAAAGATCGTTGTGGTTTGATAATAGACAAACCAAAGCCCGGATTCGGGAACTCGAATGATGGCAATACAGCCAGGCGTTTCTTTCAAAATCCTGAAATTTCCGCTGAAATTACAAAAATTGATGTACAACTCATAAAAAAGATGCATATTATTATGATTGTTGTGGCCAGTGGCTATGAAATAGATGTAGAGAAGTTCAAAAATTTCGCAATCGATACTGCCAGATTTTATGTGGAAAAGTATCCCTGGTATTACATGTCACCTACCCTTCATAAATATTTCATTCATGTACCGGAAATAATAGCACATGCACTGTTACCGATTGGGCAACTGTCTGAAGAAGCTCAAGAATCAAGGAATAAGGACTTCAAAAATTATAGAGGGCACCATTCTCGGAAATCCAGTAGAGAAAACACTAACCGAGATATTTTCAACTCTTTTTTATTAAGTTCTGATCCCATTATTACTAGCATGAGGAAACTACCCGAAAAAAAACAACAACACATCCCAATTGAAGCATTGAGTTTGGCTTAAAGCTCCCCCGGTTGATAATACAAATTCTGAGGTACAAGAAGATAGCAGTGATGAAGAAAGGAATGATTTTATTCTAAATTAATGAAAAATCAATACATTTATGCAATTCTCAATTATGTTCTATTTTCTGCATTAAAATAAATGTTATGTGTACTTATTTTTTGAAAAGAACAAATATATAATTGTTTGTATTTATAGCCAAATTTGACAGCCCTAAATGTTTATATATTAAATACGGTGGGTATCTTCATTTGACAATTTCTTCCGAAATTAAAAAAAGTGGGCGTTTTGGTGGGCGTGGTCATTGTTGGGTTTTGAAATATCAATATATTGATTCTATAAACAATTTCAGAAATTTTCAGGTTGGTAGCTCTATTCCCTGATTTATTGCCACCAATAGGGTCGTTCTGCCCCATTGTGCGCCGTCAACAACGTCGACATTAACTCCAGCATAATAAAAATTCGATAAACACATTTGCAAAGCAGAAATAACGGCAATGTTGATACATTAGGAGCGACAACAAAAATACTGTATTTTCAGTATTAAATTTTTATTCTCACTCCACTTTCGAGCAATAAGACATTTAGGCCCAATTTTTGACTGGTAATTTAAATTGGAGAATATTTGAGCAGAAATAACTAAACTAACTGCACTACGAGTTAAATGATACTTGTTTATTGTTATTTCAACTAGGATGGTGATTATAATTGTTCACATTAACAATTAAAGAAGCTTTGTGTTTCTTCTTCTTGCTGTTTTCTGTCAAAATCATATGGTCACTTGATCATAGTTTAAATGTCCAACTTTGGATGTTTAAACAGCAATTTAAACAGTTTAAATTATGTTTGATCGTTGATCAAAGATGATTTTCCACTCAAAAATTAGGGCTTAGAATAAGTTTTTATTCTCTTTTTTCCTGGGTCATGAACCAAACTTACAAATTGAAATTCAAATAGTTCCACATAACATGTGACAGTGTTAAGTTCAAGGGTAGATTTTTAGAGTTTTTCACCATTTTCTGGAAAATTACTGGTGAGTACCATTTGGTATGGTCACCTCCGAGGGACCTCACAACTTTCTTTATAAAAAATATTGCACAATAATTATGTTATGGATCATTAGTTTAAATCGAGAATGTCGTAATGTATAGTTTCAATTAGATTAATTTTAGATAATTTGTAAGAAAAATTCGCCTTCATGATAACATGGTGCTGAATGGCTCGCAATCACGGAGGTGGTTTTTACATGCACGGAGGTGTTCTTGTTTGTGCTGCTACCATACTTCACTTTCCGTTTTTTTTAAGGTAATTCAACAACTAATTTTCCAAACTATGCTCGTAGCATGGGAATACAGAAAAAATAAAAACATTAAAATTAAGTGTTTGACCTGTCCCACACCACTAACTTAATTGCAATTATTAATACAACAAAATAATTGATATTAAGTTAAATATTTAAAAACAAAAATTGTTTTGATTTGCTTAAAATATTAACGAAAATAAAGAATGACCCCTATATAAAAATACAATCTTTCCAGATATATTTAAAAAGACAAAGATTATCCCTATCCCTAAAAAGGGAGAGAATCCAAAATCTCCGAACAGTTACAGGTCAATAAGTTTATTAAGTGCCTTTAATACAATTTTTGAAAAGGATATACTCAGTCGAATTATGGAAACAGAAAGACCTAACACAGGGTCTACAACTGACATTAACTCAGATATAATATCAGAGAGAACGTTGGCAGAGTAATGACAATAAAGTATTTATATCAATGTTAATATCTAGCATGTAGAACACGTATTTTTATAAATATCATAATATTTCACAATCATCAGGCAGCCGTGCAGTAAACGTCTTTGTGTAATTTTAATAGTCGGTGTTTTTTATTAACATTTTGTCATATGTAATTGAAATAAAAACTTAATTTTCGAACAAAAAATTTGTGTAAGTTTAATAGTAAGTCGTAGTATTTTAAACGACTATGACAGATAATATCATGATATGGTTTTCTAAATATATATTATATTTGATATGATATTGCAATAATACTAATATTGCAGTCCACACGTAATATAATTCTCTCTGCTATGAAATTTGACGTTTGCTGATATAAAAATATTTGATATTATATCAGTTGTAGACGCTATGTAACATAATCAATAATAAACAATTTGGATTCCGGAAATAACATTCACTAGACATTAGATAAAACGTGTTATAAATGTCATTGAGAATAACAAATTGGTTAGTAGAAGTACTGGCATGATGGATTAGTCTTCAAGATACACAAACTACGATATCCTATTATTTTGCAGAAAATAATAAAAAGCTTTCTTAGCAACGGAACATTCTATTTTTGTGGAGAATACATTGTCAACAACAAGATCAATTCCAGCAGGTCTTCCTCAAGGGTATGTGTTATCTTCAATCCTTTACTCGATATACACTTCTGTTATGTTCTTAAAAATAACACGATTTCGCCCTCTATGCTGATGACAGTGCAATTAAACATTTAGCTGGTTAAAGCACACCCGAAAGTACTTCAAAAATAGGGATAGGATAGTGCACGATTATTCGATTTCGATACGGATCAACTCCTAATTTTGTGAGATTGGGGAAAAAAATTTAAAAGTCAAACAATGTAGGAGGTGATGTGGGGGGAAACAACTGCGCATCGAAGTTACAGTTGGAGGTGAAAAAGTCCACAACAAGTCCAACAACTGTCCCGGTGTCAACCCTAGAGGGGTGAAATATATGACCAACCTCCACTAATTTTTGCCCCAAGAGTGCCCTTAGACGATTCAAATATATGACCGAACCCCAAAATTTTTGCAACCCAAATAGTTTCTCAGAACATATCTACTCCCTCTCTTCAACCCTTAAGGTAGGCTCCATACAATTTTTTTTGTTTTATAATTTTTTAATGAAATCAGCTCCTTCCGCTTCCATGGTGCTTCGTGGAGGGGTGAAATGTACCCCATAAGGAGTGTCCAATTCAAAATGCACTTAAAAACGACCAAAACCAAAATTCTACACAAAATAATATTTTCGTTCAACTTTTTCGCTTTTATTGACGATAATAAATTTTCGTGTTTATTGAGCGTAAAAAGACCTGCTGTTATATTTCGAAAATGTGAATTTAATTAATTTATTATCCTTCTAGTTATGGCACAATGCGTAGCTATAGTCCTCTGGTAATTTTACACTTCTTTCGGCAGCGACGTTGGCAATATGTAATTTACGCAATATTCCTAGGGGTTGTTGGTAGCCTCCGCGCTTTTCACAGGATTCTGGGTCGGTAATAATGATATCTGTTGACAATCCGAAATGTGCGAAAAATGTTTCTGTCTCAGGTAACCACCCAATGACTCAACTCGTTCATCATGTATTTTTGATTCACTTGTTTCCATTACAAAGTAATTCTTTTTACACCTTCGAACCATATCTTCGTCCTGGGCAAACCATATCTTGGTTGCCACTGCCACCACTATCCTACAAATCAAATTCTTCCTCTCCATCATCGTCTTCTTCTGCCTCGATATCATCCTCCGAATGCCTCTTTCTCTTGTTTAAATACCCGAACTGCAGTCGTCATTTTCCGCTTGATGTCACAAGGGGTATTCGGACCAAATAATTCAATAGCAACAGCTTCACCACTAATATCACCAATCGTTGCGATACAATGTTATCAATTGAATCATAACTAGCAATCGCTTCCAAAAAAATTCAAATCATTATTTGGAGCTTCGGTTTCTCTGGTGGTACTAAACCAAGCGTTCACGAAAAGTGTTACTATGGAAATGGTAACATAGCGAAGTCCACTCAGTTTTTTTTGTTCAAATATATATGTTTTCGGATCAAAAACATTTTTGGGCAGTGTATGGCTTTCGCCATCCATCGATCATGATAGATAGATAGTTCCTGGTGGGCTGAAGTGATGACCGGGAATGACAATAAAACGAGTTCAAGGAATTGCTTGTAGTCGTCTCCAAACAAAACGACTTATTCTGAATTTGGACTTGAACTGGTATTTTGGCTGCGACTCCATAATCTTCTATCCCAGGACTTGTCTTTAATATTTTCCCATTGCTCTTTGAAACGGGCAAGCATTAACACACCATATATTTTGCTGAATTTGGTTTCCCACACTTTTTTCAATTGCAGTTCATAAATATGATGTGTGCATGGCAGATAAAAAAGAATTGGCAAGTGTTCGTTGAAGTGGTGTCGAAAGAAATAGTTTTAACGCGATCAGCGATTTTCCACACAAGAAAATGCCATAGTCGGCCTCAGCAATACGATTGGTTTATTCCTTTACACGACAGTATCTTTGGCACCCCAAAGATCTGCTCGTATCCATCATATGTAATGATAACAGGAAATCGATTAACTTTTTTCGGCAGTCTTCCAAGTCCGCCAACATTTTGCCATTCCAGTGCACATTGAAAAATTGAGCTTCAGCCAACTGTGGGGTTTCCTTAAAAAATTCAGTAACCTGCTGCCGGTTTTGTGTACAGGGCTTGTAGAAGGAACTTTCGATTGATGATATACTTTCTTGGGTCTAGTTGAAAAGCTCGTGCCGCAGCAATCAATATACGAACTGCTGCTACGTCGGATGTCTCACATCTGTCGAAAACA
The DNA here is from genome assembly GCA_963931995.1 of Phaonia tiefii. Lineage (NCBI taxonomy): Eukaryota > Metazoa > Arthropoda > Insecta > Diptera > Muscidae > Phaonia > Phaonia tiefii. The sequence goes on along the minus strand of OZ008367.1, from coordinate 253,561,899 downwards.
GATACCAGGTCCGGAGTAATGCATTTGATACTGCCCCTTGTTCCCTTTGATACTCGCTTACACAAAACCATTTCGTCATCGGCAACTTCGTGGTCATTGTTCAGTGGATGAAAAATTTGCATCTTAAATTACACAGTTCACACGTGTAAATATGAATATTCCTTTCTAACGGTTTTCCATTTTTTTTGTTTTTGATCATATTTAAATTCAATTTGTATGGAGACAGAGGGTAAGTACATTCCACACAAATGTTGGGAGAGAGAAATAAAGAGGAGCCGGTCCTAAATTTCGCTCCCCCTATGAGGCACCGAGGGAGCCGATTTCATAAATTTCAGCGGTGAAGATATAGGTTAGATATGTTCTGAGAAACTGTTAGGGTTGAACATATATTCGGGACGGTCATACATTTGACTCCTCCAAGGGAACCCTTGGTGCAGTTAGAGTGGTGGGACCAAATTTTATAAAAATTAAATTTTTGTATGGAAATTTTTGTGTGGTGAACATAGATTGGTGTTTGTAAACAATTTTCGAAGGGAAAAATTAGTGGGGGTCGGTCATACATTTCACCCATCTATGGTCGACTCTGGGGCAGTTACGAGGCTTGTTATGGAGATTTCCCCCTTCACCCCTTCTTTTGACCACGATGCGCACTCATTTGCCCCCACCTCTTCCATTTTTGACCCATGACGTATTCGTATTCAAATCTTCTTACTAAGGATCTCCATACAACACTATCCCACCTCTATTCAATAAGTAGAAAATTAGAGTCAGGCAGGAAAAGCAAAGGCGATAATATTTCCGTATAATAATTCTCCAAAACCCACTCCAAATATATCACCGCAACTACAAGGAAATACCATTGCAACGGACAAGCACATAAAATACTTAGGAGACTCCAAACTGAACTTTGGAGGACACGTCCAAAATATTCGACAAAAAACTTTGTTCCCATTGCTCAATAGGAAGTCCAAAATCAACCTTAAGAATAAACTGTTATTTTAGACAAAATGTGAATTTTGCCAATAAAGACGTATGCTTGCCAAGCATGGTTAAGAAAACAGCTACTTACATTTCGCGTAAAAAAACTGCGGGTCATCGAAAATAAAATTTTTAAAATAATACATAACCTTAGCTGGAAATGTTCCACACAACGATTGCATGACCGATACGACCATAAAACGTACATATGGTACTTAGAAGCAAGACTGTCATTCGAAAGAACTAGATATCTATCTTTATACAAGGGGTCTACCTATATACTCATTCGAAGATTAGTCTAAACTCGTTTGCATTGTTAACTTTTCAGAGAGATAAATGTAGATAAACTTTGTATTTTTATTTATTTTCTCTCCTGTACCTCAAAGGTTTTTCATACGAAATTTTTTTCTCCTTAACCTGGGATAACTATTGTATTCTTTAGGCCATGCCAAATTGATATCAATTGATGTAAAACATCTATTGCAAAAACTCATAATTTTTAACAGATAAAATACATTAATAAAGGGTCATTCTTTAATAACAATACTAATAAATACTTCTGTAAAATCCTAAAGTCAGTTGTTTATACTATCGAGAAGGACCTCTGTGAAAACGTGAAGTGTGACAATTTTAATTACAGCAATATCGTCATGTAAATCGAAATTAAATACAATATTCTTTTCAATGTTAGTTGGTATTTAAAGTGTTCATCAGAGAAGATTGAAACAATTATATTTACCATTGACACAATTTATGGCATAAGGTTGAACTATAACGCTACCCCAAAATAAAAAAGATGAGTTACAGTTGGAATCTCAATAGAAATTGACAAAAAAGTGTATGGTCATCCAAACAATCAATACGATGATGACAATGAGAAGGCAACGAAGACGAAACGAGATCAAATTATTAATACTTATTCAACCAGTTTAATAAGAGATTTTATTTCAATCGTCATTACTAAAAACTCAGAACACGGATGCAGGTCGAAGAATGGTAGAAAGTATACCAACTGCAAAATCTACTACTCACTTTTCCGAGGAAGACTCGCTGGCCCTAGTTCTAAACTTATTGAAAAACGTTGGGACTTTTTGCCATCCACGAAAGTATTCCAAGTTCTATGAGCTAAAAAGTTGTTGAAATATATTTTGATGATACTAGTGGAAGAATTAATCTCTCACATCTTCTTGAAAATACTGCTTCCAAGACTAAACCGGTTGTTTTTTATGTTCCACGCCGAAGATTTTTGACCGCCATTTCTGTCTGGTTGATATTTGTCAATTTGTATTTGACAGTTGTACAGCCCAGTCGATAACAATTTATTATGGAGCATCTAACGCACCAATATCGTGTTGAAGATATTAAAACATTTTGTCTAAATAATTGTTCAATACTCTGGGAGATAACGTGAAGTCTGGCCGAACTCGTAGCATATGTACGGCCCAAAACATTATTGAATAAATTGGAGCAATAACACCCGTAATATGCCAAAATGTTATGCGACATATGATTAACAGAGCACACATTTGGCAGCGGCCAGTGGGTGGCCAGTTAGCCGATATTATATTACAAACCAAACTTCATGCAATACAATATTATTAAAAAATATTTTACCGTTTAAGATTTATTAAAAAGAAAATATCGGCCTGGAACATACAAATCACCTTGTATTAGACTTTTCTGTGGAAGAAATATACAAGTGCCATAACTCTGAGCTGACATTCATATGTAAATGGAGCTGTGATGGATCATCTGGGGTCTCCGAATATAATCAACAAAGTTTTCTCAAATTTTTTTTTAGCGTAGCTGGTACCATTAAGAATGTGGTTATATAATGACTCACCAACATCTTCAACTCAATCTTCGTTACAATACATAAGAATTAATTCAACACCCTTGGTCCAAATTTTGATGCCGTCCGATCTGCTTTGAATTTGTAAAGTAAGATCGAAATACAACCCAAACACTGGTGGATGATATCAGTGAGACAATCGCAGCTCTGACTCCCATTTACGTGGAAATAAGAGTGTCCTTTCAATTACATTTGACTATGATCTGGAGATGTAATATACAAACATGTATGTGGGGAAAAGTTCTGAATTTGACGACGTCTCTAGTGAAGCCGCATGTAATAAAGATGCTCTTCAATTTGGACTATCACCGCTTCTTTCACAAATACGATTTATGGGATATTGCTTACACTTGGCTTTCGACCTTAAATACCGTTCCTGTAAAGGTACTACAATTCTGCACAATACCAAAAAGGAAGAAAAGGATCGAATTTACGGAGAATTTAAGATGCTTCGACTGATTATAGACAAGCCCCTATATGGATATTAAAATTTCAACGACGGCAACACTGCCGGACGCTTCTTTGAAAATCCAGAAACAACTTCCACAATAACTGGTCTGGATAAACATGTTATTAGATACTTCAGTGCTATATTAGCTGTTATTAGTAGCAAAATACAATATACACGGACACCAATAATGGCAAATAAAATGTCGAAAACAGTATACTTCCATTTGGCGAACTCACGGGAAGCGCTAGATTATTTAATACTCGGAAGTGCTCAAAGATGCCTTAATATCCAGATTTAGTGCAGCATGGCCGTCGGTGGTGCAATGGGTAATGTGCGCGCCTCTTGTACTTGAGATCCTGGGTTCGATCCTTGCTCTGACCACCTTAAAATTTCTTTCGGCGGCGGTCGTCTCGCATAGTGACGGCGACACTATGGAGTATTTAGCCATGAAAATGCTTTTCAAAAAATACCGTTCGGAACCGGTGTAAAACTGTAGGTGTCCAATCAGTGAGTATAGAACTAGAAAGCGCACAGCTCACTGGTTGTGAGAAGCTATCCCCGATTCCTTCATGGGATGCAGTGGGAAACAATTTATTTTTTTTAGAGCAGCATTTACGGCTATCAACGGATGCAATTTACTCAATTAGAACGAAGTGGATACCAACAATATGCCACGATGTAGGCAACGACGACCCCGAAGCAGTGTTGCCAATGCTTTTATAGCATATTTTTTTTGGCGTCAGCATAATTTTTTTGAAACATGATGCTAAATGCTTTTTAGCATAATTTTCACCAACTTTTTCCAAAATATGTCTTTCATGAAATTTTTAGCATAATTTGTTAGATATGGCACAATTTTCCATCAACATTTTTGTTGCATTTTACTTTTTAATAACATGTAATAGGTGTATTTCTGAATAAATATCGAATTTGTAGGCTGAAAACACAACCAACGTTTATAATATTTTGATTCATGGAACAATACATTCTTTCTTATGAACCAACATATACCAAAGGATGGGAAAGGAACATATGTTCAATACATTTCTTGACTCATGGGTCAAAAACGATTTGGCTGATTCTGTGTTTTCAGCCTTAGAGGCGGATTTCTCCCGCACCATTAATAAAACTTTAAGACTAAGAAACATTTACTTCTATGCTACTTATTTCACCTTACATTTCGTACAAAATTGGTATAGTGACCTAATGATTCCGGAATCTTTTTGGCAAAACAAAAAATTAAACACTAATAATCTAATTATTTGGAAAAAATAAATGTATTAATGTATTCCAATTTTGCGAGGATGAAGTTTTTTATGTTTCATAATAGCTTGTAAATACAATTAAATATGGACGGAAATGCAATAGTAAAGTATGAAAATGGTAATGTTACCATTACCGTTAGGGTTTCGCTCTAAATTTCTGACAGTTTTTACTTATTTAGAAAAGAAAAATTACGCGTTTTTTCAGAATAATCAAAGAAAACTGTAGCTTAAGGAACCTTATCACAAAATGGCTTTTAGCTTTTCATTAATGCCAAAAACGAGAATATACAGAAAATATGAAATATTTCAAAAACCCTTATCATAGAGTAATTTTTTTCAAACATTTAATATGAAAAGCACAAACCCGTAAATATGTTTGCATTGTTTCTCAAAAAGTTTTGGATCCCAGATTAAAATTTCAGGACTTCCTACTAATAAGTGTAGATACCAATATAAACCGAAATTGGAAATGGTCTTAAAATTACAATCGGAGCTTTTGTTTTATAAAAACAAAATTTTTGAAACAAAACTTATTTTTTATTTTAATGTATTTATTGAATTTTTTCTTTCAACAATACACATCTCTGATTTCAAAATGTTTTTGGCGTAGAATACGTCTTACCTTACGGTATAGGGAGTCATGTCAGATTGTTATTGTTGTAATCTTTATTTCATTGATTATGAGGAAACGGCGAGATAACTTTTTTAAAAATTTTTTTGTAGGTAAATGAAGATGTTATCTTTCGTTTGATATACATTTCATATTGGTTGATATCTTCCTAATATTTAAATTTCTCAAATGAAAATTGTTTAAACACGTACACTCAAACATATGTGTGGTGTTTGGTTGAGTGTTTGAGTTTGTAGCGTGAACACAAACTATGCTGCTGTTTCAGTGTGGACACAAACCTTCGGCTGTTGTTTTGATTGATGAAATATTGAAATTTCGTATATTTACTTATGTATTTAAGTGAAACAAAATGTTAAATGTGAATTTGAATTTAACATGGATATATAATTATAAAAAATATATGAAAAAATTAATTCATACATTTTTATGTTAAATGAAAGTGCTGCCAAGTAAGCAAAATAACAATGCTGTTTGACAGCAGCTGACAGTTGACGTTTAGTAAATTTAAATAAAAACTACTAATCAAAATGGCACCTACACGAAATACAAGAAAGCAACAACAACAACAACAACAAAAGTAACTATCAAATAAATATCTTATGTTATGTTATTTATCATTTATTGTTATATATGTTTTCTGTCTTATCGGATGGCGTATTCTACGTTAAACTTAATGGCCGTGTCTCTGACACAGCCTGCAGGGACAGTCGGACAACTGTCTGTTGTTTTTTTCTTAGTTTATGAATATTATACGAATTTGTGAATAAAAATCATGCTTAGTAGGTACTAAATAATACACAGAGGAAAATATATGAAAAATTAAATTTTTTAATTTTAGCCTAATGTTTCTGCGTTTTGAACATTTTTTTCTGGTGTTTAATTTCCATTTTGCACAATTTTTTGTTCATTTGGCATAATTTTTTTGAGGGCTTCTGGCAACACTGCCCCGAAGCGAAAGAAATTGAAGATCTTTTCTGTGTTGATACTTCAGATTGTTTTGTGGGAAGTATTTAAGTTAATAGGTCTGTTTTTTACGTGCTCAAACTTACCCAACGCGCCTCTTTACTCAAATATTGTGTAAATGAGAGCGATTTTTGTTTCTCTTAACGTCAAATTCAGTGTGTGTAAAACTAGAACGCGCACAGCTCCTCACTACTTTGTGAGAAGCTTCCCTAATCCCTTCCCTCCCTTCAAGGCTGGCTGTAGGGTGCATTTCCAAATGATCATAGTTTTACATTAAATATATTTGCCAAAGCCTTTTCGTTCTAAAAAATCTAAATTTTTTTATAGGTTTCTTGGAATAAACCAAAATGTATCTATAGAACAGCTGAATTAATGATTTAAATTTTTTCTTGTTCTTTTCAAATGTTGTTTATGCCAATTTCTACGATGTAAAGGTTGAAGCGCTAAAACAGCAGATTACATTTTTTCTTTTCCTTGTGGTTGTTGCCGAAAATTACATCAATTTCTCCTGCTATAACCTGAAATAAATACATCCTTCGATCAGCTGAATTTGACAAGGTCGGCTCTTGAAATAACAACAAAATGCATGCAATTCCTACTGCTTCTACCTTACTTAGTTTGCCATGGAATAAACTAAAGAAAATATAAAATGAACCATGGTACCTTTTCGGGAAAATATTGTGTTTGTTTACAGGTTGAAAAAAAAATTCCAAATTATTGAAGTCGGCATTTCCAAACGGCTTGAGACAACTTCCAATTTTTTATAGTGTATTCTTTATTGAAGTGTTTCCATGTTAGTGGTGTTGTCAGAATTAGTGGTGTTGTCAGAATTATTAATGGCCGAGTTATTACAAAGAACTGAAAAAAGTCGTGAAAAAATTAAAAATTTAAACTTTGATAGATAACATCTTAATATCGGTGAAAGATATTCTTCAATATTTAGTGCATTTTTGTTTATCTGGCATAGTAGATAGAGTAGTATAAATGTAGAAGTAGCAGGCATTTAAAATTTCAACAGCGCCCATAGTTGCTGCTGTTGACACAGGGTGCCTATGAATGCAATATTATTTGCTGCTTTGCTGGCTGTTGTGATTAGCGGGTTTCGTCACATAGGGTGCATGTGATTGGTAAGTTACCGTTTTCCGTAATGCGCGCTTTAATCCCTTATAACATAAGCATTGTACGCTGCGAAAAAGTTCATTATTTGAACAGCTTTCCGATTACACTATCCCACAAATTGAAAATTATATTTTACCCAGAAACGCTACTATATTTCTATGATGTGGTTTGGTTTCGCAACGCGAAAATCAACATTAAAAGTGTTTCAAGGCTAAGTTTTTTTTGAGATTTTTTTATTTTTTCAAAAAAGAACAGAGTACTATTTCCTTTCAAAAGTTCATTAAATGTTTATTTGTATTTCTCGAGAACTAAGTCAAAACAATATATCAAAAATGTAAAAAAAATAATCCTTATATAATCTCCTATTAGCCATCGGTTTGTGTGTCTAGACGAGATTAACAGATACTTCGCAGGATACATATTTTTTTTTTAAAAAATGATATTTTTAACTTTTAAATCTTCACAACAAATATGTCTTAAAATTTTTATATTTTTCATATTTTATATTTAACTTACGTAAATCCATTTATAATTATAATTATCAAAGTTATAGCCATTTTAGTAAAGTATCGCAAAATTAAATAAATTGTTGTTGGATGGGTTTCTACTCATTTGTTGTTGCGGTTACCCAGTTGTCGTAAATGTCGCAGTGGATTCCTTCGAGAAATTGAGATATTTGTCAACCACGACACTTGTCGCTTAAACATTCTTTGACGTCGATCAAAGGGAAAGTTTCGTTATCGACATATCGTACTTCATGCTAACATAATTAACTAATCGTGTGTTATACAATGTTATTGACAGGATGAGCTACAACTTTCCTTCATACATCTTCGTATAATGTCTCAGTTTTTGACGATATTGTGAGCGACAATATTACAAATTTGCCGCTTAGCACTAACATGTATGTAAACAGCGAAACAACCAAGGGGATGAAGCTTGAAAAACAGTCAAAGGGGCACAATAAAATCTTCAAAAAATAAATGAGCAATTATACTCGTAGTCCGTGGATATTGAACAGAGCTAAGAGAATGTTAATAATGTAACGAGGGTTTCATTGACATGGTGTCGTTCACATTGTCGTCGGTGATTACATCGACGATTGCGTTGCAAGAACAGCCGTCGACGAACATGCTGACTTAATACCTTCATTATGTCACCTATACGACGCAATGAGCGAAAGTGTCGCTCCGGCCCTTTGTATGAAAATTTCGTGGCGATTTGTATGGGCGGTTACGGGTATGTCGTCAACGATTTATTATGGTCCGTCGTTGAAGTTGCCTTGGAGACACACACTTATAAGGGAACACGGGCAAAGTATAAGTACTAGGAAAAGCTAAAATATCTATACATTTATTTTTAAAAATTGTATAGATAAGTATGTATTTCTCTTGAGGGCTCGAACGTGAAAATAATTTAAATCTTCTGCTAAAAACCCATTTTTTGTCCGAAAAGTAAACGTCAATGTCTTGAGAACCGTCCCACAGATTGACAGAAACTGGCACATTTTTATGTATCTAACGATAACGATTGTGTCCGTCGGTGGTGCAATGGTAGTGTGTGCGCCTCTTGTACATGAGATCCTGGGTTTGATCCCTGCTCAGACCACCTTAAAATTTCTTTCGGCGGCGGTCACCTCGCATAGTGACGGCGACACTATCGAGTATTTAGCCATGAAACTGTAGGTCCCAATCAGTGAGTGAAAACTGGAAAACGCACAGCTCAGTGATTGTGAGAAGCTCTCCCTTGTCCCTTCATGGGATGTAATTGGAAACCATTTTTTAACGATTACGATTTTCTTAAAACAATGTCGACGAAAATCTGTGACTTAATTTTCGAGATATATGTATTTATAACAAAAACTAAATATGGTTTATATTGTTTTGTAGACACATCAAAAATGATCGATCATTTTGATATTGTATACAAAATGTAAGCAAAAAATGTGGTCCAGATGCCACTACAAAATTGGTATGCCTATGTTCCCCTTACTATGTAAATAATAGAGATTTAGTTCTTTTTTTTATGTTTTTATGGATATTTTAAGTAAATTTGTGCGAAGGGTTGTGCTTCATATGTCATCATAAGTCAAAACAATATATCCGATTTGGCTGATAAAAATACATTTTGAATACAATACAATACATATACACGAAATTGTGAAAAATCGGAAACTGAATACAAGACAGATATCGTTTAAAGCCTCGCTCGTGATGCTATATATTTTGTTTATAACTGAGTTCTCTTTAAACAACTATCGGGTGATCGGTTTTCAATATGCTTTGTTTTGACAAATCAGGCGTGACTCATGTCAAACTGCTTTGTCATTTTTGTTCAGTATCGTTTGGCAAGTCATCATGGAAAGACTCACACCACAACAACGTCCCCAAAAGAATGATACTCGACCGATTAGACCACATTAAACATAAAACAACGGTATGCTGTGGTTTACAGGCTGGTGAAATCATTGGTCCATATACGTACAGTGCCCGACATAAGTCTACGTACGACCACCATTTCTGCTAACTGGCGAGTCCAAAAACTTTATGAAGAAAAGTAATGATGTATTTTTGTTAGAAATCTCATTTTATTAATATAAAACAAAAAAAAACTACTTACTTCAATATAAACTTAGGAAATTATTGAAGAAAACTTAAAAATATCACTGACAAAAGTCTACGTACGACTGATAAACTAATATAAATAACGTCATTTAAGCATTAACAATATTTATGAAATTTAAATTTAGTATTTTGTTGGCCCACCAAGGGCATCTATAACTGCCTGTAATCGTATGGGCATTGAATCAACTAAATTTTTCAATTCTGTAGGCGTTATATTAATCCATTCTTCTTGCAGCTTCTCTTTTAGTATTGGAGCGCTAGTAATCACGTGTTTTCTGATTTTACGTTCTAATATCCCGCAAACGTGCTCAATGACATTTAAATCCGGGCTCTGAGGTGGTGTGTGCAGCTGTCGTGGGGCATAATAAAGCAGCCAATCTTTAACAACATGAGCGGAAAATCCAACTGACACCAAGATTCAAGATATCAAACAAGGGATTCAAATGTTGTTCTAATATAGATTTATATTGATAACGATCCATGTTGCCCTCTATAAAAGCCAGCTTTCCGACTCCAGATGCAGCGACGGCACCCCAAACCATTACGCAGCCACCACCATGCTTAACAGTAGGAATTAAGTGTTTGGGATGCATTGCTGTATTAGCTTTTCTCCACACTTTGGCTCTCCCATCACTTCCAAATATATTATATTTAGATTCATCTGTAAACAAAACTCGTTTTCTGAAATCGTTTCCCTTCGTAATCTGCTGTTGGGCAAATTCCAAGCGAAGCTTACGGTTTTTTCGCTTATTAGAGGATTTTTGCGTGGAGTTCTGCTGTAGAAACCGTTGTTGTTTAAACATCTTTGAATAGTTCTTGCATTCACATTCACATTTGATATAATTTCTAGACCTTTGGCCAACTTTGTGGCAGTCACTTTAGGATTTTTGTTCACTTCTTTCATAATGAAGTTGAGGTCTCTGCGATTTAGCTTCTTTGGACGTCCACTGCGTGGTTTATTTTCAATAGTACCGGTGCTTTTAAAGTTCTGAAATATTGTTTGAACTGTTGATTTGCTTAAATTCAACAGTTTTGCTACTTCACCAAATGATTTTTTTTCACTTCTATGTTTTAAGACTAATTTTCTGGCTTCAATTGAAATTTCTTTTCCAGGATCTGAAATATTTTTCGTAACTGTTCCAAAAAACCTAAACACAACTTATTCGAAGCCTAAAACATAGCTCAAACGTAAAATTTGAAAAGCGGTAGTTTCCGTTATTTTCCAGAAGCAGAAAATGACATAAAGCCAAACACGCGAGGCCGTACGTAGACCTTTGTCAGTGCTGTTTTTTCGTTTTTCTTAAATAATTTCATAAATTTATATGGAACAAAGTAGGTTTTTTGGCATTATATTAATAAAATAAGATTTCAAACAAAACTGCATCATTCCTTTTCTTCATAAAGTTTTCAGACTCGTCAGGTAGCAGAAATGGTGGTCGTACGTAGACTTATGGTGGGCACTGTATATTCAAAAGTGAGGCAAATCAGAATGTTACTGTCAATAGTAACCGTTATTGCACCATGTTAACGGACTATGTGCTTCCTGAAATTCAAGCGCATGGTCTCGGTGAGCTCTGGTTTCAACAAGACGGCGCTACGAGCCATTTAGCGCGTGAAACAATGGACTTGTTGAGAAATCAAATTGGCCGCCTAGATCGTGCGGTATCACACCTTTGGACTATTTTTTTTGGGGATATGTAAAGTCTGAGTTATTCAGCAATAAGCCAGCTGCGAGTGACGCTTTGGAAGCCAACATATCGCGTGTTATTCGCGCGATACCAGTCGCTATGCTCGAACGAGTCGCCCAAAATTGGACCATCCGAATGGACCACCTCAGGCGTAGTCGTAGCCAACACTTACATGATATCATTTTCAAACAGTAAATGCCATAAATTGTTCTTTTAACCCATAATACGAATTTTAAGTTCTCTTTCAAATTTATGTGTTTTATTTTGCATTAGAAATCAAACCTCACGATGAATCACCCGTATAAGGATACATTTTCATTTTATAGGCAAAAAACCGAGTTCCCTTTTATTTATTTTTTTAACGAGGCCAATACAATGTCTTTAAATTAGGCACATGTGTGTCAAAATATTTTACAAATAAATTACAGAAAACATTTCAGTAGGAGTTGCCGAAGACGAGAATTCAGTAACGTTAAGTTTCATGTCTTAAAAAAAATTCATAAAATGCATCAGAGTTTTCGACTTTAAATTGTAATATATTCTGCCAAACATTTCACTAGCAGTTTCTAAAGTTGTATTTGTCCTTTACGGTGAGAAATTAATTTTTTTAGCCCAACAAATTGTAAAACTAAATACATATCACATAATTTCAAAACTTTTTGATATATTTTTGATCCAAACTGGACAATTTGTTTGGAGTTACACTTAAATATGGGGCACACCCTAAAATATTTTTTTTATTGGGGTACCACATAATCACATAATACATCAGCAATTTGTATCACATTTTTCTGGACTCATAGCGTCGTTACCAACGAGTCTTTTGCGGTACAGGTATGCGATTGTAAATGCGACCTAACACAAAGACTTTTCTGCATCCGCAATGGAATCGTATCTCCAAATGTTAGCTCATTACTCCTGTTGAACTGGATAATCACGCACTCCTTTTTATATTTGTACGTTTAAGAAAAACAAAACTTATTTTGCACTGAATTATTGACACTAATAATGTGGGAATTTCATGTGATTCTTGCTTTAAGTTATCATCTTTTGTTTTTATGATTTGGTTTCTAATAATATTCTTTTAGACTTTCGTCATCACTATTTAAAACACACCACTATCCGTTTGATGTGAAGTTTGAAGAGCATTGATATATGTATCCTGAGGAAATGATGCATCGCCTTTACACGCCGTCAAGTAAAAAACTGTTAACAAAATTAAGCGTATAAACGGTGACATTTTCACTGGGCACTGCTTGTACGCGGTTCGAAATCAAAATCGATATTAACTGCTGGCACACCGTGGACCTCTATATAAAAGTTGCTTGCAATTTCTCGTCGCCGAAGTTGAAAGTCGATAAGCACAGGTACTTTGAATTAAGCAAGTTACGCACATGAGAATTCCAATTTCTTTAAAAGTGAAAAAATATAGCGGCTCACGTACGAGAGAAATGTGACAATGACAATGTTCAAAATAAACATTCCATTGAATGCGCACGCGCACATGGACTGTACTCGTATAAATATGTAAATAATTTACATGTCACATCTACATATGAACTTACAGTATCAGGTCTTAAAAGAACGACCGAGGAAATTATTTTCTTCGCCATTGTTTGTTTAATGTTAACGTTTGTTTAGTCGATTTAACAGCTTTTGCTGAGATCATGTCTGTGGACGTGAACATTTAACAAAACAACTCATCCCTTTTCGACTTGTGACCTTAGTCACTCACTACAGCCTTGGTCTGTACTGGGTATCGTGAGCGACGCTTGTACAAGATAACGTGGATTCAATTCCCACTCTGGCCACCTTTAGCTTATTTCGGCGTCGGTCGCCTTTCATATCTGATTAGCAATTAGCAAATTAGCACAAGTGAACTTAAACATAGAGCACGACGAAGCTGCAGAAATTGTACTGTACGGTTGTTTTTTATGTTCCAGGTAGAGTGTCCAAAACCCGAATTTCTTTTTTAAAAACCGGTTTTCGGTTTGTTCAAAAAAATTTTTTTTCAAGAAACCGGTTTACGGTTGTTAATTTTAAATTAAATTAAATATGTAGCACTTACAATAAATTTGTTTAGCGACCATTTCATATACTTAGGGGCCGTTCAAGTATTACGTAAGCAGATTTATTACAATTATTAACCCCCCCCCCCCCGCCCCTTGTCTTCAAAAGTAAGCAAAGCTCTTAAACCCCCAACCCCCCCCCATGCTGACGTAATCATTGGTATTTGCATTTTTCTTTCAATGTATTCTGTTTTTTATTTTATTGATTCATGAGCAGCAGTTATATTTCTAGAAATAAGAAAATAGGCTTAGGAAAGGACTAATAATATTATTCATTTAAACAAACTTTATTGGCTTGGTATTCAATAATCGTAATATTACGAATAAAACAAACTTCTTTTACATTTTTGGTTTACATATTAATTCCAGTTAACAGTCTTCAGTCCATGACACCCGAATCCATGATTCTAAATTTTCGATGACATTGGATGTTTGCTGCTCAATGTTGTGAGTCTGCTTACTTTCATCCGATTTTGGAATGTCTACGTCGTTCTCATCGAGCCATTCAACATCTTGGTGCTCTAAATTTTGAATAATGCACATCAGTTTGAATAATGCACATCAGAGCAGCCACTCTTATAGGCCTAACTTTCATATCAGTGTGCGTGTTTACCTTTTTATGGATCTTCTCGATGTGACGATTTAGTGACTTGACGGAAGTATGATAAAGACCACACGTTTTGCATGTTCGATTTAATAGCTTCAATTTTACCGTCGGACAAAAATAATCGTAGGGCATTTGCAGGAAATCTTTGAGTGAAGAATGTAAGCGTAAATTGACTGGGCGATTCAGAAATTGCCCATCATGCTGACGTAATCACCATCTTGACCCCCCACCACCCATGTCATCAAAAATAAGCAAAGCAAAGATCCCCCGCCCCCTATAGTGCTTACGTAATACTTGAACGGCCCTTTATTCGTGTTGAAAACTCAAAATTCCACAACTGTATTTAATTTTAAATAAAATTATTATAATTATTATAGGTATATTTTAAATGATTTTATTCTTCAATATATCGCTACTCAATGCGCAGCATCGTCAGGGAGATAAACACAATTATTAACTAACACAATTATTTAATTAATAATTGTGTTTATTTTCCTGACGATGCTACCTAATGGGTAGCGAAATATTGAAGAATAAAATAATTTAAAATTGACCTAATGCTCGATCATTTAAATTTTAAATAATATACGAAAGGTCGAATAAATCACCACATTTATATCATATTCCAATTTGGAATGCGTGTTTAATATAAAATGTAAAAGTTTTATTCAAATTCGCATTCAACTGATTTAAAATTGAAAATCATATTCAAATTTGAAAAAAATTTTTTTTTTGTCAATTTTACAACATTTAGTTATTAAATTATCTTAATTTTGAAATTTGAGAATAAAATGTTTGAAAAGCTTAATCAATTTTTAATTAATTCTAATTCAAGTCATAAAATCATTTTGAAAAAAATGTTGGGATATGTGATTTAGAATATATTGAAGCATAAGATCATATTTGAAAATAGAAATCATGTTTCTTAATTCCAAAATTTCAATAAAATTCGAAAATCATATTATTTATTATTAATTTTTTTAAGGATATTAACAGAAATAAAGTGAAACCCGATTAACAGGTTAACCGACGTCAAACAACCGGTTTCCGGGTTCCAAAATTACATTTTTAAAAAAACCGACACACGGCTTTTCGGTTTCGGACACTCTAGTTTCAGGCCGATGTTTTTTCACCGCCGTTTCTGTTTGGTTGACATTTCTCAGATTGTATTTGACAGTTATGCAGAGCAGTCGATAACATTTTATTATGGAGCATCTAACGCAACCACACTATCTAAATAATCGTTCAGTAGTAAAAACGCGAAGAATTTTGTGGGATGTTTTGGTTTAAATAAGATGCCCAGAAAGTCAACCATTCAGCGTATTTTAAATAATTTTTAAACTGTGTATACACTGGGAGATAAAGTGAAGTCTGGCTGAACTCGTAGCGTATGTACGGCACAAAATATTGCTGCAGTTACGGTGCGTTTACACGGGACAGTTTGAGACAAGATAGTTGAGAATATGTATTAGTTGTCACAAAGACAAAAATTGTTTGTGTGACGTACGCGTCCAGCCAGTTATAAAGACAGTACAGTTTTAAGCAACCGCCAACAGTGTCGTTTCGTTAAAATTCGTGCTCTGATTTTTTGTTTCTTCGCTCTTTTGCCATTGTGATTTGTCTTACTCCTCCAAATTATAAGGGAACTGATGTACTCTGCAAAATTAGACACGTATTCATGTTTACATGTTTGTATTGTCAAACAATATTTCAATAAAAATTAGCAAAATTTTCAATTAAAATTAGCAAAATTTTCAAATACAAATATATTTCCCAATTTGTAAAGTCGTTTGCGAAGTTTTGCTTTTTTTCTCAAATTACTACGAAACGTCACCGATATGACCGATGGCAGAACTAGTAGAGGTTGACGCAGTAGGATTTGTTGTAATTGTGTGAACCAACAACAGGCATTTTTTTTTGTTTCATGACTAATCGTCAAATTCAACACTGATCCATAAACAAAAAAGTACAACAACATAATACACTGAATTTAACAGATGGAGTCATAAAAAAGTAAAATCAGTTGTTCAATTGCGCCAACCTTTTCTAGTTCAGCCATGATCTGGCCGCTTATGTCAAATCTCTTGCCGAAGTTACTGTCGTTGAAAAATCAGAGACAGTGGCGAGGCAAGTGAGAGAAGTGTAAATTTCCCTTCATGGGATGTAATGGGAAACCATTTATTTATTTTTTTTAAAAATATGTGAATGTATTGCTACTGTCGGAGCAAAACTGTCCCGTGTAAACGCCAGGTTAGAGTCAATTTTGATGAAAGCCCAGCCATGTCAGTTAAACACCGTGCACAAGAATTTTAAATGTTATCGTCAACTTTATTTAAAATTCTCAAAAAAGATTTAACTCACTAAATACTAATGGATAGTGACCATATAAAAGGTTAAACAAATCATCGGCCTGGAACATAAAAGACACCTTGTATGTAGGAATTGTGTTCTCTTTCTGACAACAACTAATATCACGTATATTGAGAGCAGTTGGTTCTATCGATATTTGTCGAATATTTGCATAGTAAAGAGTTCACAATACAATCGATTTTCCGTTTGCATTTAGCTTTTCAATATCATCGTACCAAAAAGCCGCTTATGAAGACCTATGGCTAGATCTGAAATTGCTGTATATATAGTACCTAGTTATATGTATGTGTTTTTAAGGAAAACTTATATTTCGAAAACCATATTTGTGGAATTTTTTTTTCTATTAATACAGCTATCAAGCTGGAATAATACATAAAAATTATCAATTCTAACAAATCAAACCGAATAAATAAAAAATTCAAACCAGCAACACAAACTACATTCTTTACAAATATTTGGAAGAAATATCAGAACCATAGAATAATACATACATAGAAACTATTACTCGCTCAATAAATTAAACGTCATAGGTACGATGTAAAGTAAACATTGGATGGTGGAAAATATGGGTTCAATAATACCAGATAGTGGCAATAGTATACAACGATCAACAAAGGAACAACAACCGAATTTCGAGTTTTTGTGGCAAAGTAGTTGTGTTAAATAAATACAATACAAATGTACACCAACGATAAAAGTCAACAAAAAAGTGCAAAATATATTTAAAATTTTCAGTTCTACACCAAAACGACAGGAAAAAGTTAAGTGAACATATTTTGTAACTCCACCTGGTGTAAGGTAATTTTAAATTTAATTGCTCTCATTTCCACAAACCTACGATGAAGAGTGTGAAATGAAACGTCAGATGAGAGAATAAGTTTATCTATGTATGTATTATTCTATGATCAGAACGATGATATCGAGGAAAATATCTTAACCCGTTGACAACCATACATTTTTGGCCGGAGCGATTTGCGTTTTTTGATTATTTTCGTGATATATTTTACCTAATAAAAATAGACCAAAAACAATTAATATTGATTGCATTTTCAGATAAAAAAAATCATTGTGAGAACATTCGGTAGAATGTTCCAAGTGATCCAATACACTGGTTATATCTCTATCTAGCCAATTAAGCAATAAAATTTTATTTTCCGATTTTTATGATAAAAGTTAAAAATAATATTTTTTTTTGATTCTTATAATATTTCTCCTTAAATAATAATTATTTCTGATATGTGTTATACATTGACGGTCTAAATAATAGCACCAATAGAATCTCTTTTCTTCATACAAAAAAAAAAAGAGTTTATATTTACTTATTATTTATAAAAACGTGTTGGATATACCAACAAGCGTCGAAAGTATTCGTCGGCAACTGCGAGAAAATAATTGAAATGGTTGCAGCCCCTGAAGTGTGCCTCTTCTTTCTCATAAGCATGTTGCAAGACGATTGACGTTTTCTGGGGGGAAATATTATGGATCGATGAGTGCAAAATTTTAATCTCTGTTGGAAAGGGATGACGGTCTTTTGTCAGAAGGCCACCCACTGCCGAGTACAACCCACAATTTACAGGAAAAACTATAAAACATTGGGGTTCCAGTATTATGGTGTGGTCGTCTTTTCTTACAAAGGTGTGGACCTCGAACATTGGATTAAAACAACTATGGATTGGACTGTATATGTACAAATCCTGCAGGAGGTAATATTACCGTATGCCTCAGACGAAATGCCGCTGATTTGGGTCTTCTGCAGGACAGCAGCAAATAGGCAAAAAAGTAGTTTAAATATAATTCAGTCAATGTCTATTGAAAACCTTTGGACTGACATGAAGAAAGGAGTTTTGATATAGAACCCCACAACTAATCAAGACCTTTGGAATGGTGTAAATCAAATCTGAAACTCAATTTCTATGGACAGGTGTCAAAATTTACAAAGCACATTCAACAACAAAGTATGAAATAATTGTGTGTATATTCTATATTAAATACCAAAGTGAAGGTTGGTTAAGTTTATTTTAAATTTAACTACAAATTTCCTATAAAAAGGAACTAAGGTGCTAATTTTTTGAGTCAATATTTTTTAAGCTTTTTAATAAAGTTATTAATACTATTCAAACAATTGTGGAATATTAATTTATTTTCTATTTATTTTAGACCGCATACTTGAAATATTTTGTTAATGAGTTTGCAATGAAATCAAACACAATTTTTTAAGTTATCTGTACACGGTTGTCAGATCTGGCAATATTGTCAGACCTACCGTTGTGCTGACAATGACCAGCCAAAGAAAATTTGTCACTACAATGTAGATTGTCAGTTCACACGGGTGTCAGAGAATTGTCAGAAAAGATGGCGATCCATTGTAAGACAATTAATTATCTGACAACGTTGTCAGGCAATCAATTGTAAGTTTACACGGTTGTCAGAATTGGTATGTAGCTCAAATTGTCAGCTGGATTGTCAGAATCACCGCGAAGAAGCATCAGAAAGCGATGCCGCTCGTACTTAACTTAACGGGGTCAACTACCTTCATATAGTGGTTGACGCATGACGGCGATAAAACCTGGGATGATACAAAACTTAGGAAAAAGTGTTTTGTTTATATATGGTAGAAAAAAAACTTAAATTAAATGTTTCTGTGTTGCCGTTTCTGCCAAACAATTCACAAAAGTAAAAAATCTTCTTCTTCATCCTCCGCGAATAGTTGTCGCGGCAAATTGTGTTTTTTTTTTGCTGCCAAATGCATTCACACAAATTGTCAAGGCGATTGGTGAATGAGTCCTCCAGATATTGCGGTTTCAATAATAGGGTCCCAAGGGCGGGGCAACACCCACTTGGTATATCAAGAATGCAAGTACCCTATTTTCATATATATGTACATTTCAGGCTTTAAGATTATTAAATATTCATACTATAGTGTATAGATTTTTTTGTTTTGATATAAAGTATATTATCAATGTTTAGCGCCATGTCTATTTTTTTCGCGATCAAACAATTTTTGACACTTGTCTTTGCTTATGTTTTTTATCTGACAATGATTCCATTGTCAGATGTTAAAAATTCTACATCCTACAAAAACCACAGCAACATCACAAACCATTTAACCGTTCAAGCCTTCGTTTATTCGTCACTGATCAATCGCTTTTGATGTCCTCTGTCCGATGAACCATTGATGACTGAATACATGAAACTAAAACGCAATACATCAGCCAAAATAAGAAACACTGACTTCATCTGCAAATTGCACGCACATTAAGAATACATATTTACGAATCACTGACTGAGAGAATAATACAAAAATACACATCCCCACTTACAAGATAGACTCTCTCGTCGTTCCTCTTTTATTCTCTTGCTCTAGAGAGAGCATAACCAGTGCAACAAACACAACTGTATTTGAATCACAAACACAGACATATTTGAGTCGCAAACACATATATTATAACATATTAATCATTGTGTCTCAAACATGTAACATTGAATAGCAAACATAATGTGTTTGGACACAAACATATTATATTTGCGACAAGCTCCAAACACACTTTATATTTGCATCCAAACAACAACAAAGTACAGATTTTTCAGCGTGTAAGCAA
Organism: Phaonia tiefii; assembly: GCA_963931995.1. Taxonomy (NCBI): domain Eukaryota; kingdom Metazoa; phylum Arthropoda; class Insecta; order Diptera; family Muscidae; genus Phaonia; species Phaonia tiefii. The sequence goes on along the minus strand of OZ008367.1, from coordinate 253,541,683 downwards.
AGCCGATTCTCCCACGTCTTTGTTGGAACCTGTGTTTAACTGAAAATTATTAAAACTTGCGTCTTAACCCGATTGTTGTAACCAGTCGCCAAATTAAATTTGTCGTATCCGGTTTATGCAATTAAATTTAGGTGTTACGCCTTCTTTGACCTTGTTTACGATTTAGCACCCATGGTATTTCATTTTTATAATCTGAATTGAGGGTTAATTCATATAGAAATAGAAGGAGTTACACAGGCACAGGCGGGCAGGCATAGCCATACAAACTCGTCTCCTCGAGCTGAACAACAATTTGTATATTTTTGTTTCATCTGGAATAACGATAATGCCAACAAATGAAAAGAATGCCACAATGAATGCGAGTCTATTTCATTTAAAAACTCTTTAAATTATTTTTATTTGAAAAAGACCTCAACAACTAATATCAAGATATTCTACAAATGTTTCTGCAATTGTTTCCTGAGCGTAGTTCTATTAGCTTGAACTGTTTTCTGAATATTTGTACGTACAATTGTACTTATAATATGTCAATACATGTATGCTCTGCTCGAATCGGTATGCGCGCTTGATGCAAAATTATTTGAACTGCATCGACTGCTCATTTTACACTTGGCCTTGCTATAAGATGTATAAAGTGCATAGGATTATAAAGTTCAATAGGGCTTTTAATAACTGCCGCTTTGGCGACAGTTTTGCGTTAATGATTTGGTTTTAAACATTTCGCCCTAACTTAATTGTAATATTCACCAAATATTGTTATCCGACTTCTATGATTTGAATTTTCCTTGCGGAGTATAGAATCAAGTTCGAGGTCTTAAATTGTCCATTGTCGAATTTAGTACCAATTTCGGTTGTTGCATCCGAATTAATTCCAAATTCGGTTGTTCCAACAGAAATTTTAGAAATTTTAGAGGACAGAACGAATTTTAGAATCAATTTCGAAACGAGTTTGCTTCAAATTATTTTAAATTTTAGGAACTAAATTTGGTCCTGACAAGTCCTATTCGGTTGTGGTGTGTCGGTGTGTGAAATTCTTTATAATTGGATGTTGAACTCGTTTGTCATGAAGAAAATGCCGGAATTACATTTTGTTAAGATATAAATAAGATATTGGTCAAATGTGGACTATCGGTCGTAATATTTGACCAAATACTGTACATATTCTTGCAAGTGCGCCCATAGTACGTTGGCCGTGTGTGTGTTTACTTGTATTTTCAATACCATTAATCGATATTATGATGACGAATTTTTACGTACATACATGTGTGTGGATGTATGGGTGCCGTTTAGTTAGTAATGCCCAATTTTAGTACAATGTAAAGAGACTTTCACATTCTAAAAACTTCAGAATTACAAAATATTTAGAATTGAATTCACTGAAATTTCTTTTCGTCCATTCCCATAAGGCATTTTCTCAAAAAGAAACGACTATTATCTACGTCCACGTACAAATTATATGATTCCTTTCTATAAAATAATATCAGAGCGCGATTTGGTGGCCTACAAACCACGTAAAATGTCAATAAAAATTACTTAATGCCTTAAAAAACTATTGAATTCGAGTATGACCTAAAAAGTATTAGTTAATTTTTATTTTTATTCAACTGCATTACAGTAAATTTCAAGATACAGGTTTTGGTTATTGAATTCAGCCTTTTGTCAGATAAAACTATCGTACTTTCTACACCGAAAGAACTTTTTCTATATTGTTACCGGTGAATGGAGGATATTTGAATACCGCAATTTCTTCGGGAATTAAAACGTCTTGCAATTTACCACACAATGTTGCACACAAAAATGGAATACGGCGGATTAATAATCCGTGACTTTTTGAATGAAACAGTTTTTTTTTTTGCAAAAAAAAAAATTTTTCCACATAAACTGCTTTTAGTTCAATACACTTAATCCAACGTTTCTGCAATTTTTGTATCCCTTCCAAAAAAAGAGGATTTTTCGAGGTCCATAAAATAGGCATTTGTTTTATCAATAATTTCATCGCTTGAACTAAATCTCTTTCCACCGAGTCATTTCTTTAGGTTTGGAAATAGGAAATAGTCACTGGGGACTAAATCCGGAAAATATGGTAAATGAGTTACCAATTCGTACCCCAATTCATGGAATTTTTGCCATTGAGACTACACACGTGCGCACCCGTACGTTTACGGTCAATTGAGAGCAAACGCGGCACCCATCTTGCAGACAGCTTTCTTAAACGCAACTAATCATTTAAAATCGAAACCATACTACCATATAAAATGCCTATGGCATCGACAATCTCACGCACTTTTTCTCTTCCATCAGCCAACACCATATCGTCTATTTTTTTTTTGTCATTTTCGCGTGTATTGACCTCAATTGGCCGTACAGAACGTTCAGCGTCATTTGTACTTGTGCGATCACAACGAATGTCAGTAAACAACTTTTTTACCATTGAAATCGATGGTGCAGAGTCCCCATAGTAGATATCAAGCTTTCCTTGGTTGGATTGACGGGTTTTTTCTATTTAAAAAAAATCAACGAGGTTGTATGTTTGGAACAGCTGTTAAAAACAAAGTAAATGACGGAACTTGCTCAAAATTTGACAGTAGTCTATTAGCAGGTGGTACTTGATGGGAGCAGGGTTGCATTTCACATAACTACGGGGGAAGTTTGAAAAGTCACGGACTTATTGATTCGCCCGTATCCATAATTTATTTAATATACATATTTTCAGATTCAAGATCACATCATCGTCTTCGATCTAATATTAGTCTAGTTTACAATTTTAATGTGTGTTGATATCATCTAATTACACATAAATATCATCATTAGGAAATACTTTCCGGCTTCTATTCCTTTGGAGTAGTACTTATAGTCACTTTCAAGCGAATCTACGACTTGCGTTTCTTCGGCAAAATTGTCACAATAATAAATACAAACCCTTAACCAAGTTCCCCACCACCCAACTACAAGTTCTGTAGGTAGTGCGTCCAAAACATCTTCACCATCCTATAAAAAAAATATATTTTTGAGATCACGTAGAATCTGATAGATAGCGCGACAGTGTAGCCAGTTTAGCACTTTGAGACTTAGCTCTTAAGACTCTTGAGAACATTGTAAAATTTAGTAACCAAAAACAATTACGCTGAAGTTTCTAAAGAAATCGTAACAATTCAAAGATATAAAACTTTTTAACTGTAAAATATAAAATATTTCAAATTTGCTTGAAGTTTCGCCATTTTATGGAGTATTGGTACATTACCAAATGGAAAGAGATACGATATTGCCGACAGTTGCTATGCAAAATTACGGAATGCTTAGGATTTATTGAAGTAATATCAAAAATAAAGCCCTGCACCTCAGCCGAAGTCTTCTTGGAATGTAATGAAAAATTGTGATGATCAGGGTCAAATTTGATTACTGATACCACGTCCATATACCTCCATAATTTGTAGGTTTGGTTGAAGTTTCGCCACATTTTCATTTGAAATCATTGAAAACTTTTAGCTATTTACTCAATTTTTATTAAATGTATGAAATATAATTTTATCTCTAGGAAATACTAACAAAATATGACACTATGCGTTTTCATTCAAACTCTTAAATACTTCGTATTCCTCGTAAACCTCATAAATTCAAATTCAAACTTCAAACCACATTTCGTAAAAACTGAGGTTTTACGAGGCGTACGTCGGATTTATGAGTTTTAATGAAAACTTATACTATTTTAGTAGACTACAATGAATGAAGAAAGAGTCCTTAAATTTGGATTGATTTATGTAACGGTTGGCGCGCAAATCGATCTACAAAAAAAAACCTAATAACTTTTATTTCTGTGTGAGTAATATGTTGGTTTTATTTTTCTAGGTACTATTGAGATTTATTAAAATGAATGTTTGGGATACCGAAAAGAGGATTTTCTGTCCTTTATTTCCGTCCAAAGGGAATTTAAGCGGGAATAGGTCCCCCGAATAGACGGACCATTGTGAGGTGGGTAAACATGTTTGGCGAATCTGGAAGCTGTGCACGAAGACCGTACCTATAGCAGACCTATCCAATTACGTCGAGGCCACTTCCATGCTATTTCATTTCCAATTGATTGAGCATAGAAATCGGCTGCTGAAAAACTGTGTAGAAAAATCTCAAGGGAAGCAAATATCAACCTAGAGGATGAAAAATTACTTCAGAAAACTAAAACTATATAAAAAATGTGTAATTGCTACAATCGTAAACAAGGACATATGTAGATAATAGGGCATAGCAACAAATGTATTTGAATTCAAATGCATTTGCTTTTTTAAACTACTCTTCCTCTTTTAAACATACTCTTCGACGACAAACTTAAGTAAATACAAATGTAAAACGAAAACAAATAAATTAAATCAAAATCAAATACAACAAATAAATTTGTATTTACTTGTATTTGGACAAAGTAAAGACAAAAAAGTAAAGTAAGCCAAGTAGATTAAGAATACTTGGAGTATTTGTCAAAACATTTGTAATATTTGTGAAAACATTTGCAACACATGTTTTTTATTTGTATTGGTTTTGTATGGGAACTAGGCACTGTGTGGTGCTTTAAACAAAAAGGCAAAGAATAATAGTAGCAAAAGCAATTTTGTTCCTTATTCCTCTTTCCCCTACTAATAAAAGAAGCTGTTTCTTGCAATATCGCGTGCTACAATTCAAACAAATCCAATAAACGAAATGCAAAATACTCGAGTATTTTAACAAATAACTCAAATATCAACTACAGTTAATTGAGAGAATTTGTATTTACATTGCTTTATTCTCTCATCTACTCAAGTTTGCTTACTGCATGTCGACCTCATATAGCATAAAGCAAATGATCGAAATATTTGCGAATGCCTTGAAGTATTTATAATATCGCTCCTTAAATACAAAAGCACCACAAGTCAAAATAAGCAAATTATACAAGAGCGTCATTTTTAAAAATAATTGTATTTATTTTATGATTTTTGTAAAAACTATGTGTATTACATAGATTTTTTTGGTATCAAAATATGCGTAATTAAATGGCCTATTTTTCAATAAAGCAATCTTAAACATACCTCGAATGGGTTCTCGAAAAAATGCAAATAAGTTAGTTTTGTATATAAACTTTGACTTCGAGAACATTAAAAGATTAAAAACTACACAACCATAATTAGGAAAATTTGAGTTTTATTTCAAACAAAAATATTTTTATAAAACATTTACTTAAAACTACATTGAGCGTATTGCTCGTAAAGGTATAAAAAAACTTAAACTAAAACATTAATAATCTGTTCCCAACAGTAACTTATGAACTAATTTAGAGATTAGCATAAAAAGATTCATAAAATCTTGGCACGACGTTTTTTTGTATTAGCTTTAGAATGCCTTGCTTCTTTGCTTCAGGAACTGTAAGCTTTTTAGTGTGAAGTTGGTTTAGAGACAAATTATTATCACGTAGTGGTGCCTTCGAGTTCGTGCGGGATTTTCTCAATGTAGATACCGACCTGAACTCTTCCTCCTCGTAGGATGTTTTAAAGAAAAATATGCCATTGCTTTCTTTATCCGCCTTCAGAATCTTTATATCGGTCCATTTGATTTTATTGTCATCGTCATCTATATTGTAGTTTCCTGTACTCAGAGGTTTGAGGTCAAGAAAATCCTCATGTGTCAATTCTTGAACAGTATAAGGCTCTCCCGTTTTTTTTTTTGCTGTTTTAATCAAAGTGATATACTGCTCTGGAACGTAAATTGGAGATGATTTCAATGCTCTCGTAATGTTACGTTGGATGACAGAATGAACACAGTCTCCTTCGTTTTGGGTGTGCCCTTTTATTAGGAACTTATGAGTAATACTCTTTATGTTCGGCAATTCTTGAGTGGCATATTGGTACATTGCCAGCATGAATTTGTTCTTTTGTTGGCCACAACAATTATCGCTATAGAAAGTGACATCACAAAGTTCCGTGGCATTATCATTCAATTTTCTCAGATACATTAGAACACAGGAGCCAATTTCATTAACACCTCGGGCGCCTTCTCCCTCATGCCATACAAAACAAGTTGTGTTCTTTGTACCGAGCTCGGTCATTGTGAAATTAAGTACATTTAATTTAGACGTATAATAGAAACTAGACACATCACCCCGTGGACAAGGCATCACCGCTTGGAGGCCATACACAGCCACTACGAAGGTATTACTCACAAGCTCTTTATCTCTATCTTTTTCAGTTCTAGCGAGAGTCTTGTTCTTCAAGTGCTCGTCGTATGTCTCTTGTAGTAACGATGTATCTTCAGCGTTTTGGTAAGCCATGCAATCTTCGCATTGATCCTTCTTAGGCTGCCAGAAAGATAAGTTAAAATCATTTATAAATATTTTGTAGTATACTTGATATGAAACGTGTGGTGTACCCTCAGACTCACATTTGTCTGCGTAATGTCGGTGTAGTGCCGCGATTGTAAACCCGCCCTCAATATACTCCCGAGTCGATCGCGCCCTACAGTAATGGCTTTCTATGCGGGGTATTGAATTGATGTGTGCTTTGACACCATCGGTCAGCTCTGAATCTATTGTCTTATGGTTGTCATGTTTTCCCCTATTATCTTTAAGGTGCACACCAGTTTCGGACTGTTTCTTGACAACGGTTCTGATGATAGTGTCTGAGATTGCAAGGGTATTCATGAAGAATACTTTACATACCCGGGTTTTTTTTTATTATTTCGAGTCAGATAAAATTCGTGATTGTAATTTTTGCGACTTCTACCTTCACGAACGTATCTATATTTTGGTTCAATCTTGGTCATGTGATCGTGAATAAACGTGATTTCCAGATCACCGCACTCCCAGAACTTTTCGAAGATATCTTTTCTTTCTTCAAACGTAAACTCTGTAGATCATTTAAATTTACATTTACTCAAACATACGGGACCCATTTTTTTGGCATCATAAACCTTCTTAGACTTGGACATAGAAGTATAGGACATACCTTTGTTTTTCAATAGCTTGCTCTGGTTTCGTTTCCATAAAAGCGGCTCTGCTTTTCTTTTACGACAGCTACTGCGCAATTCAACATCAACACTAGGACACTGCTCGCCGACGCTAGATGGGTGCTCGCCAACGCTATGTGGCTCTGGGTGACTCTGGGTGATGGTGAATTAATACTAAATAACTCCTGGTTATCCACGGCTGATTGCAGAAAGTCTTGAATGCCAGGTAACTGTGCTTGGGGTAGTTGCTCTACATCGGAATCTGACTGGGCTTTGCAGTTTTCATAAAATGCATCTTCATACGTAGGATCCTTGACAGTATCATCGGATGAGAATTCTTTTAGGTCATTATTAGAACTGGAGCTGCTCGAAGAGCTAGACGAAGAGTCACTGTCTGCGTCTGTTTCTTGGAGGCGTTGCTTGAGTAACTTCGTTATCTTCACCGGAGTTCAAAATATCTGAGGAATGCTGATTGTCAGTCTGAATTTTACTTGAATCCATGTCACTAGGTCGTATTGGTGACCGAGATTGCTGTCCATCTCGAGGGTCATTTATAGGTGCTACCATGTTCAAAATACGATGCGCGATTGTGGTCTTTCTGAAAATAAATATTTATTTTAAAAAAAATTACAAAAACTTTCGGACAAAACAACATTAAAACTAAAAAATTTCTTTTTAATGTTAAATAAAATCTATTTAGAGATCACTTTCAAATACAAAGATATCACATTTCGAAAAATGTTACTTTAGCTTAAAAAATAAGAAAATAATTCTAATTATTTTTTTGCAAAACTAACTTAATTCAAAATATGGTAGTATTCTAAACAAAAATAAGAGAAAATATCAAATTTATAAATGCAAAACTAACCTATTTCGAAATATTGTACTATTGCACATAAACATTATAAGATTCTTACGTGTATGTGATCTGCAACACAGGTAGTACTTTGGAATGTGGTAGTTTTTCACATAAAATTCGTGTGCTCGTGGCGAATGACTGTTGACAACTGAAAATGTGGTACTTTTGCGCGGAACTCAGTTACGGAAACGGTACAAAACAAAACTAACGGTTTTGGGTTTACGGGTGTTTTCGATCATAAAATGACGGCTGTTTTAGCGAAACATGAAAGTTTCATCGTTTAAGAAGCATTTTATGCAAAAAAATAATTTTTGATATTTTTTGAAATGTGTGACTTTTGTATTTAAGGAGCGATATGTACTCTTGCTAAGGCCTAATAGATAATGGGTCATGTATTAAAATTAATATCGACCATCATTCTGTTTATGTGATACTAGATAGCGGTGCTGGCAAGAGGAACATTGGCTGAATCAATTCAAGGAAAACGAGAGTTTATGAGATGTCTTGAAAATGTACTCACAGCAGATGGACAGCGTCAGTGCGTAGTTGGGGCCATTACACTGGACATAAAATTTCAAAATCAAACTAAACAATTCGAATTTTTGGTAGTACCAACAATCCGACAAGATGTAATTTGCGGATTTTATTTTTGGGAAAGTTAGGATTACGCATATCGCTACAAACCATTGGAGGAATTTTGCGGAGAATGTAATGACCCGGATAAACTTAATTTAACTACGTTCCAAAAAGATAAACGGAAAAAAGTTATTGCGCAGTTTCCGGATTCAGAAGTGGAGGGATTAGGTTGTTTAATTCATCATCACATAGACACAGGAGACGCAAAACACAGAAAACAAAGCTATTACCCAATATCACCCGCAGAGGAAAAACAGCTTGGTGGCAAAATAGACCGGATGATTTATTTGGGAGTAATTGAAGAAGCACCAAATTCAGCATGGTCTTCGCCAACAGTAGTGATAGTCAAGCCAGGGAAAGTAAGGATATGCTTAGACAGCAGGAAGTTAAATAACGTCACCAAGATGGATGTACATTCTGTCCCTAATATACATGGAATTTTGTATCTCGAAAATTGATCTGATGTGTCAAAACCGAAAACAGCTTTTACAGTTCCAAACAGACCTTTATACCAATTCACCAGAATGCCGTTTGGGCTTTGTAATGCCCCACAATCCTTATGTAGATTGATGGATATAACCATCCTTTATAATTTGAAATCGCTCGTTTTTGTATATCTCGATGATTTATTGGTGGTGTCAAACAATTTCGATGAACATTTGACACATTTGTTGGAAGTAGCAAGTCACCTAAGGAAGGCTGGGTTAACCATCCACTTTAAGAAGAGTAATTTCGCTCTAAAAATGGTCAAGTAGATGAGGATAAAGTGAGTGCGATAAAGGAATTCCCACAGCCAAAGTCTATAAAACAGGTGCGACGGTTTCTTGGTATGACGGGTTGGTACCGTCGGTTCATACACGATTACAAACTACGAGAAAATGTTTATATTTCAGTGCGATGCAAGCACGTATGGATTTGGTGCACAGGAGGCTCAAGAAGGGCATAAACGCCCTATTGCATACATGTCATATAAATAGAACAAAAGAAAATGTCATATAAATCAAAAAACCTTCGTTCATACATTGACGGACAAGAGATCAAAGTTATTACAGACCATGCGATCTTGAAATGGCTCATGAGCCAGAAAGACCCCTCAGGGAAATTGGCAAGATGGTCACTAAATATCCAAGGTTTTCATTTCAGCATTGAACATAGGAAAGGGAAGTACAATTTAGTGTCAGATACGTTGTCAAGGGTAAATAAAGGCGAAGAGGCTTTGGAAGTAATTGATGTGGGGATATACCAACAGTTGATTTGAATTCAGTGGCTTTCAATAGTGTAAATTGTGTGAATTTGCGAACTGGGCACATGAAAACAGGATTGCCCGACTTTAAGGTGATCGCACGGACTTTGCTAGGGGTATTTTCGATGAATCTGATGCATGGAAACTTCTGGTTCCAGAAAATTTACAGAAAGGTGTGATTTACACTGCGCATGATGCTCCTAATTCAGTACACAGTGGTGTGGGTAGAACATTAGAACGGATTAGGCGCTATTTTTACTGGCCAAGGATTGGTTTCAGATGTAAGAAGGCATGTTTTGGACTGTGCGCTCTGCAGAACGTCGAAAATACCTACCTCAACAATTAGACCTCCAATAGGGCAGCGGACGATTACGGTAAGGTCATTCCAAAGACTGTTTTATAGATTTAGATCCTACTAGCAAACTTCAAAAATTGAACAATGATATTGTAGAAAAACTTTATAAAGCGGGAAACATACATATGTACATCAGATTGAAAAGAACAAACTTAAGACAAATGTGTCCACAACACTTAGGTTGTATGGAGTCCCAAAAATACACAAAGAAAATTTTCCGTTGAGACCAATATGTCCTTTTGTTAATTACCCTTCTTATGAGCTGTGTAGGTACATTACGAAACTACTAAAAAGGATTACAGAAGACTCGAAACACAATATAAAAGACTCATTGCAGTTTAAGAATAAAATCAAGGAACTAAAGATACAAAATTGTGAAAAATTAGTTTCATTCGATGTAGTTTCTTTATTTCCAAGTATACATGTAGACTTGGCACTTTGTTTTATCGAGGGAAAATGGGACAGAATAGAACAGCACACAAATATTAATAAATCATTATTCTATGTTTTAAAGTTTTGTATAGAAGACAACAGGTATTTCCGATATGATGACAAGGTATATTTTCAACAAGAAGGACTTCCAATGGGATCTCCAGCTTCCTTGATTGTGGCTGATATTGTTATGGAGAATCTGCTTGATTCCTCCATAGAAGAGCTGCCCATAAAACCGAAAATGATTACCAAATATGTAGACGATTTATTCTGTATCGTTTCAGAAAGTGCACAGATAATATTTTGACAACATTTAATAATTTTTATCCTAATATTAGGTTTACAATTGAAGAAGAGTGTGGATCAAGGCTCCCATACTTGGATACCATGGTAATAAGAAATGGGGAGAATTTATAAATAGATTGGTACAAAAACCAACGTCTTCTAGAAGGGTTATCAATTATCACTCCAAACACACGAAACTAATGCTTATCAATATGGCAAGAAACCTACACGCAAAGAAAAAACCGTTTGTTGCTCGGTTGCCGCAACAATACTTTGATGGATTTGTATTAATTTATTAATCGCAATCGTTCATGTAGTTCTCCCAAATAAACTCATATATTGCAAATGTGTATCATGTTGTTGCAAACGAGTTCTCGTTTGCATCAAACGTGTACAAAATTATATTTGCCGCAAATTTAATAAACGTTTGCGATAACTGAAATTAGCCATTTTTCTAATGAGAACACAGAATACGAAGAACGTAAATTTCTCTCATTCTGTCTACTGTACACACAGTCTTATCCACTCGTTTGGCATACACACTCACGCATACACATAAATGTGATTAAACACTCTAATGCTTCTATCTTGTCAATATATCTTGGATGGACAATTAACGCGTTGTAGTTTGCTGCGCTTTTAGTTGTTATTCGACTGCAAGGCGAGACAGACGTGTAAGTAGACAGTGTAAAAGTAGACACAAATGCCACCATTTTTAAAACAAACTTTTTGGGTAAATCCAAAATCACAAAAGTTGGAAATTTAAACAAAAAATAGCTTATGGAAGCCATAAATAAAAGTTTTAATTACAACTCGGGTGCTGTAACCGAAAGAACAGTTGGTACAACCGTTTTTCGTTTTTACAGCTCTAATTTTTCATAGCATGTTTACTGCAAACGTTTTTCAGTTCTCGCAAACTTTTTTTAGTTTGAAGCAACTACAATCGGTAGCTGTAACCAAAGGAACAGTAGGCGAAACAGTTTTTCGTTTCTCGCAAACGTATTTTTCAACCAAACCAAAGATCGAATAGAAAAATTTGATATATCTAATATAGTATAGTATACCTTGTGGAGGAAATGATAGTGAAAGTTGAAATATGGTATAAGTAGGGTACAACTAAAAATAAACTTAAGACTATAATTGAAGGACATAAATCAAATCAAAAATATAGGCACGTCTCAAAACAAAAAACAGCATTATCATCACACTGTGCAACCTTATATCATTTTCCAAACTTTCAACATACGTCAGTTTTAAATAGGGAAATTAATTATAAACGTAGATTTATGTTAGAAATGTTACAGATAATAAGGACGAAGAGAATAAACTTTAAAGCAGATACGGATAATGTAGCACCGAAAACTGTTTGATGTATCATTGCATTTGTCATTAGGTAACAATTTTAATATATCAGGACGTAACTTTTTGAATTTACCATTATGTATATACTTTTTCACCAAATTATTTTTCTGGCTGTAAATTAGAGAAACACAACATTTTTTCTGGCTGTAATTTAAAATATTTTTCAAATGACAATAAAATTTCGTCAATTATTTAATTTTTTAATTTTTTGTTATTGTTGTTTTTTCAAATGACAAAAAAAATTTTGTTTATCAATTCTTTTCGTTTTTTAATTAACAATTGTGTTTATCTTCCTCACGATGCTACCCAAAGGGCAGCGAAATATCAAAGAATAAAATTATTTAAAAAAAAATGACCAAACGCTCGAACATTTTAATTTTTGAATATAATACGAAAGATCGGATAAATCATAACTTTTTCACCTTAAATGTGTTATTTATCTAATTACCTAGTTTTTGTCTAAAATTCAGCGAAATTGAAAATGTAGATACATAAAATGTTTTTGGGCTGACAATGATATCCAGCATGAATGGGTGGGATTATGCCCATAGACAAGGAACGTAGAACATCATAAGTTCCTATTTTTCTTTGTATATGTGCTCTTCCTTAGTATCCAAATCTGTAGTCTGTCATTATTTTTCCCCATTTATAAGCTACCTTAAATATTAGTTTTTGTAACAGACCAAATCTTTTTCCTGTAGGCAAGAACACCCCCTAGCCTTGAGCACAGCCGGAAATAATGGTAGCTTAAGCCAAGAGCAGGTCGTTACATACCATCGAGATCCCTATGCTCGGGGGTTCAAGGCACAATCTTCAATTCAGACAAATCCAAGCGTGTCGACTCGAAATGTATCGGCGCAAATTGGAGTTATCAGACGGTCATTACGGTCAATTTGACTGAAATGAAGCAGTCCATTAAAACAATAATTTAGGCGATCGACTCTTCAAGCCGCAATGAATAATATTCTGATAAGGTGCTTCATATGCGTGGATGAACATGGAGGTCATTTACGGTCTATCATCTTCAAAACCAATTAGGTGCATACAATAAAATTGAATTTTCTATGCAATGATAAAAAAAATAAATAATAAAAAATAAATACATTGAATAAAAAAAAAAGTTATTTGAATTTGAATTTATTGTAGCACAATTTGTTCATTCCCCTTTTTATAGATTTTGGCACAAAACATATGTTTTTCAAAGTCGAGGTTACAATAACAATTTAAATTTTTTTTGTTTGGCCTGACCACAAAATTGTTGCAAAAGTTGTGTCCTTAAAATTTTCTTTTACTCGTTTTTGTTTGAAATTTGATTCATTTGTTTAGTTTGTTAATATGCTATTTTTTGTGATTTTTGCTCCTTCTTTAACATTTAACACTTTTTTTTGAGAGCTTCTGGCAACACTTGATCAAACTTCTTCTGATATTCTATAAAAGTCATTCCAAATATAAATATAATAAATATACTTAAATGCATTAGTTGGATATTCACTTTCGTACGGAGAAGTCAATTAAAGTTTCGAACACGTACTTTATATATTTGTCTTAAAATTGTACTTTTTTTCTCACCGAAAACTGTTTTCGCAGACATTTGCCTTCAAAATTATTTAAAAACACCAAAATATTAAATAAATTACCTAAACAAAAAAATGGTAGAGGAATTTACGAGAAAGAAGGTAAAAAATGAAAAAAGATCTACATATAATTCCAAAACATTTAAAATACACCCTCGATTAGATGATTAGAGCCACTTAAACTTCTGGTTTTGTAAGTCAGATATTTTTAAAGTTTTTGTCGACAGCTGAAATCTTACTCCATCCCAAAAGGATGTTCTTAAGATTTGAAAAATAACAACAAAACATTATAGTTTAATTATTATTTGCCACACCCTTAATGATGGTACCTCCCATATATGAGTTGGGCGGACGACCTGCTGGTTCCCATAATAAACCCCATTAAACGCAAACAATATGAATTAAATCTGGGACTGTAGAATATTGTATCAAATGCCAGTCACATAATGAAAAAGGGTGATTTTGTCACGCTCATATTGGCACATCCCAAACAAAAATTAAGTATGGAGACAGCTTTTTCGTCGACTCAAAAACTTCCGTATAGCACAAAAGGTCATAATGACATTTATTATTAGGAAATAGTTTTGAAAACGTCATATTGCGACCACTGGGACTCCAATGTAGCCGCACTGTGAAAAAAGTGTTTCGCCAATTACGTCCACTGTATGGCTGTCATAATCGACCCATCGAGCTAGCTAATCAATTCATTGTGACCAAATTTCACACCAGATGCACTCTATCCACCAACCCGTGTCGGTAAAATGCCTCCCGAGGAGAATATTGTTGCCGAATCCGCGACTTTTACGTAAGGACCTCGGTCTAAAGCAGTACAAAATATAGCTGGTGCCGGAGCTGAAGCCGGGCCACAGTGGTCGAAAAGGCTCATCTAGCGGCGTTTAATTAATAGCTCTTAGGGAAAATTTATTTTTGTTTGTGTAATATTTTTTTTCAGTTGAAAATAGATTAAGCTACAAAGTTAAATCAAAGTTAACAAAAAAATATTTATACAGGGTGATTCAGGAAGTTCCGGACAAATTTCTCCAGCGTATTCCTTGGCTCATTTCATGAAGAAAAGTCCCCTAGGACCATGTTCGAAAAGGCAAGGGTGCGAAATGGCAGCGGGTTCAAAATTTTCGGATTGGTGGTCGGAGGGTAGTAGGGTAAAGTTGCTAACTTCTGAGCCAGTGGTCGGATTATCTTTCAACAGAAAACATAAGTTACCTGCCATCTGGCTGAGCAAATTGAGGTTATGTCAATTTTTTTCCAAAAGCTCTGTATCTCGTCGATTTGACTTTTTTCTACTTTTATTTTACTTTATTTACTGATTCTGAAAGTCCTCTTAAAGACCTTTCCAAGAAGCCCAAAAACATCCACTCCGACCATTGGCTCAGAAGTTAGCAACTTTACCCTACTACCCTCCGACCACCAATCCGAAAATTTTGAACCCGCTGCCATTTCGTACCCTTGCATTTTCGGACATGGTCCTAGTGGACTTTTCTTCATGAAATGAGCCAAGGAATACGCTGGAGAAATTTGTCCGGAACTTCCTGAATCAACCTGTATATTTTTTTTGTGAAAGTTGCAACTTTTTTTCACATTTTGTTTATTTCATTCAGAAAAACATAATAAAGTTAATATAATGTTTCACATTCTTTTGGGCTAAAAATATATTAAACTATTAGATATAGAATAAAAATAAAAAACGAAAAATAGTATATTAAACTATAATAGTAAAAACATTTTTTTTCTTAAACAATTATTTGTTTAATTGTTTTAAATCCTTTTTATTAACTTGTGGTGTCTGCCTACCACCTGTAGAAAAAAATTTTGGATCGATTTTTAGCCCTGTTCCCGTGATTCAATTAATATTGTTCTTTTAAGTCTGATTACACATTATATTCTGTTAATTTGATTTTCATTTTAGTAAAGAGATTGATTAATTAATTTCAAGTGAACAAAAACGTAAATTTTCTTTATACTGCAAACAACAAATAAAAATTAAAAATTTAAATGTATGTAGTGTTATAACATAGGATAAATTATTTGTAAACGTTAATCTACTTTTAGCTCCGGATCATCAATTACTCCACAATCTGTAAATATTGGATCCGACAGCAATTTTCGTACATCATTTGGTAACGGCTCCGAATCTCGATGATAGATTGAAGTGTTTCGTGATATTGAAGATATCAATGGATCTGACGAAATCATCAATCTATTAAATAGGTCCTCCATTGTTTGTTCACGAGACAATTTGCGTGTGTTAAATTCCCTATAATTTCGTATATCCTTATTCCTGGCCTCCATGGCTTCCTCAGAGAACATGCCTATTGGTAAAGCTGCGCATTTTATTATTTCAGCACCATGTATTACAATTTTATGAACACTTGAGGGCATGTAGTACCAGGGATATAGATTAATTAGTAACATTTTTGTTTCTTTAGAAAATTTCTGGAAAGCATCGGCATATCTACATGCCATAGTTCTAAGGATTGTGCCTAAATTCTTAATTACGCGTTCATCGATTCCTGTTATAGTTGATGTCAGACATGATTTACTAAAGAACTGCCGAGCGGTGTTGCCATCATTAGTTGTTCCAGATACTGATTTTGGTATATCAACTGGTATATGCATTTTTTCCTTCAACTCATTTATGATTTTGTTCTTCCTTTTATCAAAACCTTCCTATTCATTTCTACAAAGTTTCCACTTTTTTTTATATCTAGCTTAGAAGATATGTGCAATATACATATACATATTCCAAGCATCTTATCCAAGCATGTAGAGAAGATAGCACATACTTGTACATGTCGATATTTGGCGTCAAGTTCGCATGTTTGCTTAGATCGTTCATGTTTTTTGGGTAAGCCCCACAAATTCCACATCTTTGTGTTGTGAGATAAAATTTGTGCTGTACTTCTATATTTGATTAGATTTCGTCGCAAAAATGTTCTCAATTTGATTTTTTATATTATCGACTTCTGATTTTATTAGCGAAACTGTCTCTTTCTCAGATAACAGTTTAATCGGACGACAATAACGTGTACTTGAAGGCCGTGGATTTTGCCAAACTACATATTCGCCTAACTTAAGTTGTAAAGGGACTAAACAAATGACAAACAAATAAGCATCGGCTGTGGTTGTTTTGTTATCTCTAAATTGTTGTTTCTAAGTCGAATGCCCAGAACTTCCATCGCAGCACCATTTATATATTATTGTTAAAGTTCTCAACGATGTTTCATTTAATAAACGTAGAATATATTCGTTCTGGACTTTTATTATTCTTAAGACAGTGTGGACAGCTAATGCTTGTAGTGATACTTTGGCAGATATGGACATTACTCGTATTTCCGATTGATTTTGGTAGCACCTTTTTTATGGCTTGCAACAACACATTGTATGGTGGATAAATATTTGCATTGACTTTTTGCACCCGATTGCATGAGCATATACGAATTTTTTGTATCTCTACCGTCAATATATAGCGCTAATGCTTCTTCTCGGGTATAGGGAATTGGAGCAACTTGGGGATTATATAAGCTTTTTTCAACTTTTTAAAGATTCTCTTGTTGGAGATTTATCTAAATCCTCCAAAACTTGCGCAGCATGTCTTTTTCCAGACTTTCACAAACTCACCCTTGTGGCAAACAATAATTCCTCCTTGCTTGCTGTTCGTAAAAGATTACCTACTTTTTTTTAGCTGTATTCGGTCACAAGATTCTGAAAATGTTTTAGAAGGTCGTCCTCGAGATTGTGATGGTCCACAAGACGAGTTTGAAATTTCTTGCTCCTCTTCTACGCGAAAAATTTTAAATTTCATTCAGCCATTCTGAATTCCGTCGGTGGTGCAATGATTAGTGCGCGCGCCTCTTGTACATGAGATCCTGGATTTGATCCCTGCTCTGACCACCTTAAGTTTCTTACGGCGGCGGTCACCTCCCTCGCATAGTGACGGCGACACTATCGAATATTTAGCCATGGAAAAACTTCTCAAAAATACCGTTCGAAATCGGTGTAAAACTGTAGGTTCCAATCAGTGAGTATAAAACTAGAAAGCGCGCAGCTCAATGGTTGTGAGCAACTCTCACCAATTCCTTCATGGGATGTAAAGGGAAACCATTTTTTTTATTCTGAATGCGACTCTCCATCACTGATTCAGTCCGATTTGCGTCGACCCATTTTTTCTTCAGTTTGCTGCAAAGTGTGTGAACAACTGTACAGTCTTTTTGCATTTTTTTACTTTTATCTTGCATGTTTAGTCCCAAGCTATCAAAAACATGTTGCGCAACTAACACATTTTTATGATGGTTTCTACTTCCAGCGATTCATACATTAAAAAGCTCACGGCGAGCAATCAACATCTTTCCTGAAAAAAAAAGTATGTAAAATCACTTGGTGCCCAGTTTCTTCACCCGTTATACTACACCCTTTTAAAAATCGGCTTCAAATTATAGAAGTTACGGATCTTCAAAACACGAAATCTTCAATTTTTTTTTAAATATTTGACAAAGTATTGCTAAAAAGAGGAGTTTGAAAATAGCCAGTGTAAAATATAAAAACAACAGTGAGGATGATAAAATTGATTTAACAGCGAAAAAAATGTCTGAAAAATTGGTAATTGCCAAACTTTGTAATTTCAATTTGAGAAAACTATTACGAACATTATAAGAAAATGCACAACGATGGAATTAAACGCCCATCTCGTATTCAGATTTCGTGTTTTAAAAGCGCAGCCCCCTACGAAATGTCAACCGTTGCACAGGAGCACTCGCTTCTTCGTTACTATATGATGTTAGTCAATATGTATATTCCTGAAGTTAAAGGTCCAGTTTACGATAATACTAAAATCTATAGAGAAGAAAAAAATATCGCAGGGCTCTGCATCAATTGTCCTCAGTAAATAACATACAAGCCGTTTACTTTGATGGACGAAAGGATTTGACGAAGTCTATACATAAACCAGTAGAACGTATATCTCGGGAAATTACTGTGACAAAAGCACACAACTCTTTGAAAACCAAGAAGCATATATTCGGACACGGCTATATAGTAATATATATAAAAGTATCTAGTAAAATTTTACTACATTAAATTCCCATCTTCGAAAAATAAACTCTCGACATTTTTATAAATTTTCCTTTACAAGTCTCAGAATTTACTATCAAGATGCTTTCGCTCTGAAAAGTTCTTCGCTGATAAAGTATCAGAATTCGATATCAAAAAATCATTAATTAGTCGACATTACTTTTATACATCTACTTAGGCATGTTTGGTCAGAATTTTTTAATCAAGCGTCATTTGATGCATATAAAAAATAGCTTCTTAGTTGATGTCTTCTTCGTACAGTCAATCTAACCCCCAAATTTCATCATTATAGCTCAGAATGAATAGTATTCTGTGAAACGCTCTTTACGGCACCCTTTCGAAAATCCCAATATTATATGTGCTCGTGCTCATTAGTTTCAGTACTATAAAGTATTGTCTTCATGTTAAAAAATTTAAACAAATATAAAGGTAAATCCTTTTTCCATATTATATATTGTAAGTTTGTAATTTATTAATTGTATTCCCCAAATTTCATGATGCAGGCTTCATCGCTTTGGTGCGAATTTTGGTTTATGTAACTTTTTCCCACGCCACCCGCAAGTATCTGTTCATGGCTAAAGTCTATGTTACAATTGGAACATTTTCCCTAAATTAGTAATTCTAGGTTTGCACATTTGGATTTGAACAGAATGATAAATCTGATTCGATACCACGCGTCGAGTCTATCGTTCCTAATTAATTTCCGCAGAAATTTCTGCTGGACTGAGGTTTAACCACTACAGCTTCTACCGTATCTTTAGACCTATTAATAATAATCAAATTTACTTTCACTCTCCCTGGTCCAAGCTCCATAGGTATAGCTTCTAGCATTTGGAACGAACACTCATAAATCTGGGTGAACTCCAAATCACCAATGCCAAATTATAAAATTTAAATCCCTCTTTTCTGTTAATTTCTTCCTCCTCGATGAACTCTAATTACTAATTACTTTGATTTAGCTAATATCTAATCCATAGGGAGCATACATAACAAATATCATACGTCTAGATTTTTGGTACGTTGATTAATCCTATTTACTGCCACGGTCCGATTTCTACTGCGCCCAATTCGAGTGTACAAAAATATCTACATATATTTTGCATTTGTAGAGATCATTCAAATAAACTACACATTATCATAATCATTATATATATTAATAACTATTTCTGAAGTTTTGTTTTTGTTTGTAAGTAAAGTAGTAAGTAGTAATTCTTTATTTCATAAATAACAATGAATTTTAAATAAATAAATTTGCAATATATGTAAAAGAATTTAATTTCGACTTTGACTTATAGTCGTCAGTCAATTTTAGTATGAGTATGAATATATACGTGTTGTTTTAAAAATTGAATTCAAATATTAATTGTTTTCTGTAGTGTATGCATACTTTTATAAAATTTGCCAAGTCCTTCCATTTAACAATACGACCATTTAAAACATTTATAAGTTCCTCTTCTGTAAGTAAAACCTTATCAAATGAATTTTTTCTAAATTGTTTTAGTGCTACACAGCGGCCTAGAAAATGTTGCAGATTTTCTACTTCATTCATATTGCACATTGAACACAATGTATTTAAGTTAGTCTGGAATCTGGTTCCATTAAGTTCTATCAGATCACTTCTAGCTTTGAAAATCCACATTTTATCCTCTTGACTAATGCCTTCCAATATGTATGTGTATCCGATACTTGGGTCTAGTTTTTTGTATATCCGCATTGTCTGCTGCGTTTTTAATAAAGCTTTTTGTAGACTATTTGCCTGTAGCGCTTGTAAGAGGGTATTTCTGTTCAAAACCCACTGCTCCCTACTACAGTTTTGCTCTAGCCATGATATGCCCCATTCCAAGCCCAATATATTCAGCTCCTTTACCCAATAAATCTGGTATTTCATTATCTTTCTCGATAGTTTGTGTGGTAACCTTTCCTCATTGTAGTCAAAAAACGTGCGAGCTATATATCTCAGATGTAGATCTAATGTGAACAGAGGACCATTTTCAATTCCAGCTTCCAATATCAGTATGTATGTAGGCGTAAAATTTGGCAACCTCATAATCTTCTTTAAAAAGTATATAGCCAACTTGTCGACTTCTTCAAAATATGAGTAGCCCCATACCTGAGCACCGTATGTTTGTATTGCTCTACACACTGCTAAGTAAAGTTTCCATTTTGCCTTTATTGATATAGTGTTTTTGGTTAGAAAGTTTTTCCATGTTATGTTTATGCTGTTTTTAGCCTTAAGGGTTCTTTGTTGCACATGTTTTGTGAAAATCATTTTAGGTGTCAGCGTTACTCCTAAGTAACAATATTCAGAAACTGTTTCAATTTCCTGCCCGTTGAGTGTCCACTTTTCATTTGTAGCTAGTTTCCCACCTTTTCGGAATACCATTATTTTGGACTTTGCAAGATTCACCTCAGCATTCCAGAGTTTACAATATTTTTCAAGCTTATATATCATGTTCTGCAGTACATTTACTTCATCTGCCAGTATTACGATATCATCAGCGTAAAGCAATAGTCTTATGTTGAGATTATCAATATATATCTACATATATACTAGGGTAACCATTCAATTAATCATTATTCGGTGAATCGATTAATCGTGCTATAAAATTAACCGACCATTTTAATAATTACATTTTTCGATAATCGATTAATAAAATATAATTACGTGTTGATGGCAAGCAGTCCGTATTGAAACACTCCTACAATGTGGCAACTCATATGACAACGATTTGCGAACAAATTTCATAACTTTACACACATTTCGAACAGATTTGATAGTTTGTTGAGAGCAAGCGGTCGCACAGTGCATACACAAAAAAAAATTGCCTCAAAATTGGTTCATTAAATTTTCAAGAGCCACTGGTCACTTTGTATGACGAGTATCAAAATACATGATCCGATTCTGCTCAAACAGTATAATAACAGTATACAGTATATACAGTATAAAACAGTATACAATAAGGATAATAGTCAGAAAATTAGGTTCTGCAAAATTTTTGTAAAAATTAATCAATCCAATAGGGTGTTATAGTGTGATATATTAGTTTCAGAGCGACCCTACCCTTTGTATGAGAGGTACCGTAAAGCGTGGCACTTTTGGGTCCAAACTTTGAGATTTTTTTAATTTTGGCTTGGTATCGAAAGTCACTAATTTCCATGTTGCAGCAACCATGATTTGTGAATTGTACCTACAAGTTTTATTCTTTATAATGAAGTTGCTTTTGTTACGTTTTGTTTTGATGTAATAAATGTTTTCTTTTTTTGTTTTATTTTATTCGAATAATCGATTAATCGAATAATTTGATTGCATTTTGTTCGGTTAATTGTCAGATTGAAATTTATGATTAACCATTAACCGATTAATCAAAAACCCCGATTAAATGGGTACCCTAATATATACTCTACCAACGTTGAACTGTAATAATATATCTGGCTCTTAATTTACTTGTATAGAAACACCAATGACATAATAATACAATTCCCGAAAGGAAAAGATGATAAGTTTCTTAAGTAATTTATTATTGAAAAGAGTATATGAGATTAACTAATAATATTTAAACAATTCTTCAATTTGTTTTCGTATACTCCTTTCATTAAACACCTCTGTTGCAATAAAGAGAAAGATGTTTATCGGTAAAAAATAAAAAATATCGGCCCCAGCAACATATTGCAGGAAACATGTACATGTTTAATTAATCACTGTGTCTCAAACATGTTATGTTGAATAGCAAACACAACGTGTTTGGGCACAAGTATAGTATATTTGCGACAAGCTATAAACACGTTATATTTTTATCCAAACAACAAAAAAATACAGATTTTTCAGCGTGTGTATGTTTATCAATTATGAAAAGGTATAATATCTTAAGTCATCCAATGATTTTGCTAAAAGTGGAAGAATGTTTCCTTAAAAGCCCAACTAAAGAGAAACCCGATTTCTGAAAACAATTTTAATCAAACAAACCATAATCCTTACTTCAGTCGTTTGATCAGGGGGCTACTTGGTTTATTTAATGCCACGCCCCCGATTCTACCGCATCTACCTAAAATTTCGAGAAATTCCAAATTTTTTACTCCAGGAGGGGTACATCCTCGCCATATTTGCAAATTTCATGACTATAGGCTCACTCATTAGTCCATTTCTACCGACCTTAATTAAAATTTCAAAAATATCCTGAATTAATTTTTATTTATTTTGTAAGAGGAACATCCATACCAAATTTCATGATTCCAAGATGGCGCGTTTGGACAAAACGTCAATATCTGTGATTTATTGTCACGCCCATTTCTACCGTCCATAATTAGTATTTCGGGAAAACTTCTATTTTTTATTTTCTAAAAGGAATATCCACACCAAATTTCATATTTCTCAGATGACGCGTTTGGTCAGACTCCCAATTCTACCACTCCCAATTAGAATTTCCGAAAATCCCTTCTTAGTTGATGATTACTCCATTAAGGGGACAACCACCCTAAGTTTAATGATCCCATCTACAGACGTTTAGCCAGAGTGATGATGAATCCCCAAGTCAGTCAGTCAGACTCCAACCAATTTTATATAAATAGATGATAGAGGCACTACCGACAGTACCACACTGGGAATATTTCGATACAATCGGTCTATTATTATGGACGGTTTCACAAAAAGGTATTTTTTATTGTACGTCCAATATACATATGTATGTACCAAATCACATCTTCATACCACTAATGGCTCTTGATATATGACTGATTTAAATTTCGATTGGTGCGGGCGGATTGGACAAGGGCGCCCCTTTGTCTAATTATGTTCTTATGTAGCCTATGATAGAGGCCCAACCGACAGTAACACATTGTGAAAATGTCTTAAAAGTCGGTGCATTAATTTGGTCGATATAACGACTTTTTCACAAAAAAGTAATTTTCCTTGTACGACCAACATATGTACAAAATCTCTTCTTCGTACCTCTAATGGTTCCTGAGATATGGACATATCAAAATTGCAAGCTAGGGTGCAATGATTTTTTAAAAAGGGACGGGGGGCACAGTCCACTGTTGATATATAGGCGATTTGAAATTTCGGGCTGTGTGGGTGGTTCCACGCCCTTTGCACCCCCTGGCAGTTCAATTTCCAAAAATCCCTTCTTATCGCGCGCCTAAATCATAAAAGGAACCTACGTGCGAAATTTAAAGGTTCTAGCTTTTGCCGTTTGAGCTGGGAAGCGATCAGTGAGTCATAGATAAAATTAAATTTAATTTTAACCATCATTATTCTAAAATTAAACAAAACATTTTAGAAATTGAGAAGGAAATTACTAATTTTTGTTAAGTACAATTTAAAAAGACAGTCAACTATTGACCAATATATTTCCAAACAATTAAAAATTCAATTGTTTCCTTTTTTTATATTTTTGCTGCGGTTATACCCGACGTTATATCCGAATTTAGCTGTATTTAGCAAAGCACTACAAAATCGAGTTGTTTCATTAAAAACTTTCATCGTCATGATACTCGCACAATGTCGCCTCATGAAGAGATAAAACTCCACTCCATTTCTCCATTTTCTGATTTTTCCTTTCCGAAAACTTTGGAAATATAGACAATTGTTTAGTGCATTACAAAAACCGGGTTTATAAAAACATGGGTTTCCGGGTTCTTTGAATATTTCAATTTTGGCGAAACCGGTTTTCGGTTAAACCGAGAGGTAAACCCCGGTCACTAGACGGTTTCATTTTATAAAAATCGGTAATTTCGAATTCAGGCTAATAAATAATCCAAATTTTTCGAGCTTGAGGTCAGTATGCTTATTTTATTTTCGATATTTCGCTACAACATTGAGTATGCATGTATATTAGGGCGGGTCGATTTGTAGGGAGTGAAAAAATTCACCAATTTCCCTATGATTTCCGTATTCTATGGGATATTCCATGAAAATTTGCCGAAGGAACCATACCTCTATCGTTAAAATCGAGTCCCCTACTTTTTGTTGGTAAAAAGTTCAAAAGTTACGGGCATTTTTGTCCAAATTTTGGACCATTTTTCCATTTTTTTCATGATTTTGTCCAAGAATATTACTTTCATGGCCATTTTTTTGGCTCAATCCATTATTTAATTCAATTTACAATTCAAAACGAAGAGTTTAAGCCCAAATTTATCGAATTCGGTTGATTAATTCATGCGATATTGCTAAAACAAAATAACACATAAAACCAACTTTTTGATTTTTTTTCCTTTTTATTTTTTTTTCTACAAAAATTCAAATTAAGAGATAATAAAGTATCCTGTGAAAAAAAAAGCCAATAATGTAAAGCGCAAATCAGTCCAGTCGTAACGTAAGGTTCGTAAGCTTCGTAAGTCAAAAAAATTGAGCCAAAAAAATGGCCATGAAAGTAATATTCTTGGACAAAATCATGAAAAAAATGGAAAAATGCTCCAAAATTTGGACAAAAATGCCCGTAACTTTTGAACCGTTGGACCAATGTTGGAGATTTTTTTTTGTAAATTGATCAATATGAGCTCACCTTTCCAACGCTGGCGATTTAACCCGATCGATAGTTTTCGAGTTATGGATGTGAACGTGTAGGTAATATTTCATACGAACGTCAATTTGGGAAAAAATCTACCAACAAAAAGTAGGGGACTCGATTTTCACGATAGACGTATGGCTCCTTTGGCAAATTTTCATGGAATAACCCATAGAATACGGAAATCATAGGGAAATTGTCGAAAAATAAATCGACCCGCCCTAATGTGTATGTATGTGACAGAAGTAGACCCTTTGTAATATACACCGATATAACCCTCGCCTTACGAGTACGCACCTTATCGATTCTGTAAGTTTTCATATTAAGATATATAATTAGAACCCATTCAGAGGTCGATCTATTCTGAAACTTTTCAATGATTTTTTTATCTAATACCATTGACCATAGGTCAGCAGAAAATTGTCCGTGATGTGAGAACATTTTGGTCATGGTTTCCACAACACATCTTGTCTACTATCCACATCTTTATTATTGTGGATAGTAGACAACAAAACTACAGATTTGTTTTTTTGCAATGTAAAATTTTCACCGAAGTCAAATAAACTCGATGTGACTTCTCACGGTTTTAATGGCTAGAATTCGGAGAAAAAATACCTCTTATTTTTTACTGAGTCTGCAAATGAAAATAACAATATGGCCAATTACAGTTTTGAGAGAAAGTTATCCATTATGGCTATTCTTCCCGAGTTTTTATACTCACCAGCTATATGCAACAACCACGGTTGCCACAGTTAGTAATATCCAACCAAAATTGGTAAAATTTAAACGGCTTGGTAACATGGTAACATTTTATTGATTTTGGTAACCTTTTGAAATGAAATATTTAGTAACGGGTTTTTCAATAAGAGCGCTACAAAAGTTTTTTTTAAATAAAACAAAACTGGCTTTAGATACCAATGGAATTCCTTATTCCTGTGAAAGTACGTTCGATGCCATTATGTATGGAACTCGATTTATTTTGCATGGCCACCACGGGCACGCTTGCAGAAGTCCAGACGCTGAACCCAATTTTCGACGGTTTTCAAGCATAAATCGGCCGATACTGCTGGAATTTCACGTTCGATATTCGTACGAAGTTCATCAATCGTCGCTGGCTTGTTGGCATAGACCATAGACTTGACGTAGCCCCACAGGAAATAATCTAACGGCGTCAAATCGCACGACCGAGGCGGCCAATCCACTGGGCCATTTCGTGAGATAACACGTTCACCAAACTTGGTCTCCAATAAATTGATTGTGGCATTCGCTATGTGGCTTGTGGCGCCGTCCTGTTGGAACCACATGTCCTCCAAGTCCATATTATCCAATTGGGGCCAAAAATATTCGGTTATCATTGAACGGTAGCGATTCGCATCCACAGCAATGTGCCGGTCTTGATCATCACGGAAGAAGTACGGCCCAATGACGCCGCCGGCCCATAAACCGCACCAAACCGTAATTTTTTCGGGATGCAATGATGATTCATGGATTACGTGTGGATTGCTGTCTGACCAATAACGCATATTTTGCTTATTGACGGAAGCCATTCAACCAGAAATGAGCCTCATCGCTGATTGTTGAGGCCTCTTAAAGTTGAGGCCACTGACTCCAAATTTCGGTAGTAAATTTTAATAATTGCGACTCGTTGTTGGCTCGTATATCTTTCAATGATGAAATGAGAAATGTCAAAAGAGCGGGAAAAAATATGGCGTCGTTTGCTGTCCCTATCGATTTACTTTTGTCGCGTCTCTGTTGAAAACCCCTTTATAAGAAAAAGCATTTGCATTTGATTTCATGCTTCTATTAGGAAATTTGACGAAACGTGATCTAAAATGTTACTTACAAACCGAAGGAAGTGACAACATTAACCAAGATACGCGCTTGTCGTCGTTCGCACTAAATAACCAAATATATTCGTCTCTTTCGCACTAACGAACTCTTTGTGCTTTGTTTGGTCTGAATATAAAAGTGTTAGAATACTTGTGCACTAAATAATTTTGTATTAAATTGAAAGGCAATAAAATGCAAAGAAAGTGAAGATTATATTTTGTTATGCCATATTTTATGTTTTGCTTTTGGATTTTTCAATCTTTATATTGATGTATGATGATGAAAAAGCTTCTCCAAATACCGTTCGGAAACGGTGTCAAACCGTCGGTCCCAATCACTGAGTATAAAACTCGAAAGAGCACAGCTCACTGGTTGTGTGAAGCTCTCCCCTATCCCTTCATGGAATGGAATGGGAAACCAGTTATTTATTTTTTTTTATTGATGTATGTATGTAATATGATTTTCTGTCACGAAGTTTTTTAAATAAACATTGGCTAAAATGCATGACTTCGGGGAACGCTCAGAAAATTATAAAAAAAAAATTAAATTAAAGAAGAAATCAAGAAAGCGAAAAATCGAAAAATTAGCCGTCGCACGGAACTATTTGGCCCACAGGGTCCAAAAAGCCGGTACATCCAGGGACACTTGGGTGTGGGCAACTGTGGGTACTTAAACGAAAGTTATTCGTCTCGCGAATTCAGCGATGACAATATTTTTTTTGTGCAACGTCTGTAAGCCGAGTTAAGCTGATAAATAATTTTTTTTTTAAAAAATCTTTTAAAAATTTTTTTGCCAGCGTCTGTTTTCGTCAATTGAACCTTAAAGCGCTCTTTTCTCCTCACTTAAGTCCTAAAATAAAATATTTTTTTAAAAAACAAGCGCGATTTTTCTGATTTTGTCACACATCGACTAAAGGTACAGAGGGAATTTGAACCCCCACGCCTAAGCCGACTAGGTGGAATATACATTTTAACGATTTATGAAATTTATTTCATCAGGATCGGATATTAAATGACAGAGTTATGCGCGATTATACATTCAAGCTTTGGAGACCTGTATTTCGGAAAATATGGACTTCCGCAAACTTTTTTTTTTAAATCCGCATTTAATGCTCTAACAGGCAAAAAAAAACGAAAAAATCCAATTTTGCTGCTAAAAGAAATTTGCTCCAAATATTATTTACTACTTTCATGTTATTCTGACCCTTTCTACAAAAAAAATTCTATTTATTCAACATTTTTGAATTGTATCTGCCGACAACTCGATAACTAGCGCAGTTATCGAAAAAAATGTATATTTTCCTCTTATTTTGATCCTTTCAATAAACAGCGAAATAGGCCCCGGCAACAACTTTTTTTTTGGTTTTCGCTAATTTAATTCTAATTATGTATTTTTTCCTTTTTTTCTGAGCGTTCCCCGGCCTTATGCATTTTTGCCTAAACATTTAATGTTCTAAAAAAAAATTTAAAAATTTGTGTAATTTTTGTAACTTTTTTGGAAAATTCTGGTAATTAAAAAATTATCCCTGTGGCAACCGTGGCAACAACTAAAGAATCACAATATTTAGCTTCCTCTCGGGAATGCAGGCTGCTGTATACGTTAAATATGCATGCTTCTTATCCAGTAGGGCCGATAGGCCAGCACAATATCCTTCATCCACCGCAGTACCAACTGGAAATATTATTTTACCACCATTGCAAAGGGTTATCCATTTTGCGGTTTCAAAACTAAACGTAAATAAAACACATATAAAATATTTTTTTTCATGATATTTCTTTTTTATTCTAAAGTTCGAACGTTGACATTATGTGTGAAACACTACATCATTTAAATGACCACCACGCGAAGTGTTGCAAGCATTGATTCTTTTGAGGTAATTTTCGACCACTTTTTGACACATATTGGGCGGTATCTCAGCCATAACTTGACGAATGTTGGTTACATTCAAATCTCAGGAATTGAATATGACGGTGATGGCAAAAGAGCCTAAAAGTGGTCAGATTCTGGTCAACAACAATACAGATTTAGCCTACTAGTGGCGAGTTGTGATGGTAGACCTTAGAAATTTTGAGAACTAGAGTTTTATTACATATTTATATCTACTTGTAAATCAGTTGCATAGATCTCTTTAAAATCGCAAATAAGGGTCACTCTAATTGACACTATTACAAATTTGGTTTATAGAAAATAATTATTTATGTACGCTGATATGTGTCATTGGGCTGGAACTACACCCACAATTGTTTCCAGTATTAGCGACAAACTCTAATCGAATCGACAAATGTGGAATATTTCTAACCCGACGAAAGTAGAAACGTGATAACCATAATAAATACGATAATACAATAATAGACACCACAAATAAGTTTACAATTGCTATAAAGAAGGTGATTCCAGCTTACCTGTTAGGAAACAAATATACATATTTGCAGGGCTTTAGATACGAATTTACCACTTTAAATACAATTTGCTAACTGTCATTCAGTCTAGTAAATTCGAATTTCGATGTAATTAGTTAACATGAATATTTACATGGGCTGAGAAGATTAGACTAAAACAACTAACTATGTGATTGCGGTTGCGTATGTACACTTTCTCTATGGGGAAAAATGGCATTAGTCTATACATGTATGTAAAAGAGTTGCGTTACTGACTGACACCACCCAGGGGGATTCTCTGGCACACCTGATCGAAAAGGTACAAGACCGATGATGGAGAATGAGAGAGCAAGGAAGACAGAAACTAATTTTAAATAGTGTTTATTGATGCTAATGACAGCTAAATTATGTTTTATGTTGTTTGTATTAAAAGAAAATACGCATTCCCTTTGATTTCTGTCCGTTTTATGTCCAACGAAAGTGTAAAATGGGTAAAATCCCACAGCAAATAAAACTCTATGAAATGGCCTACTACCCCGTACCCCCCATGAAGAGGCAACGAAGAGAGTATTGGAAACTCTTAAGTATTTCTCTATGCACCACAGCCCAGACTAAACGTATAAAGTAATCACATTAAAGTTAAGTGTGGGTACTCCCCATATGGAGTAGATGTTATCACATTAAAGTTAAGTGTGGATACTCCCCATATGGAGTAGATGTCCACTAAAAAGAGATTTTTCGAAATTCTTAAAATCATCAAAATTGGTATGAATTCTCCTCTTAGTTCACTAGCGCAGAGGCATTATCAGATATGATATCTCGAGGAATATCGGTGCACTAGGGAGTTTCGGGCCAAGAAATTCAAATCTGAAGTGAGAAAGTTTTTAGAAATCATGGGGCATATAGGTGGTAGGATAGTAAGTGGTGAATAGAATAGAAAAATCGATTATATATTGCATGCGAATACATTTATCGATTTAAATCGTACAAGTATTTTCCCGCCTATTACCAGTGATGCCAACTTAGCTCTTTTGGGGCTAGATATAGCACTTTCCGACGTTGAAAAAACGCGGAAAAATTTTTCATTGGCGGTTTTTTGCAAAAACGCGTATTGCGCACGCGTTTTGAGTTTTTATTTAGCCCTTTGGCCCGTTTCTATAAACACCAATTTGATTAAGAATGCTAAATTTGTTGCTTCTACCGTTTAATACCGTTGACTGTGGTAGAACCAGAGACAGAACAGAAATCAAAAATGTCAGGCAATCGGCACTACAAACATCGTTTTCTTCGGATGTACATCTGAAAGGATTATGTCGGGAATATGCCGTCGGTAGTGCAATGGTTAGTGTGCGCGGCTCTTGTACATGAGATCCTGGGTTCGAACCCTGCTCTGACCACCTTAAAATTTCTTTCGGCGGCGGTCATCTCACATAGTGACGGCGACACTATCGAGTACAGAGCCATGAAAAATCTTCTCAAAATACCGTTCGGAAACGGTGTAAAACTGTAGGTCCCAATCAGTGAGTGAAAACTGGAAAGCGCATAGCTCAGTGATTGTGAGAAGCTCTCCCTAATCCCTTCATGGGATGTAACGAGAAACCATTTATTTTTATTTTATATGCCGTCATTCAAACGACCGCCGCGACTTCGGTGTATATCATGATAAATTTGAACGATGGGGCGGGCGGGCTATGTTGTCTGAGGGCACTGGTAGTTGTGGCTTATTGGCATAGATCTGCGACTTAAGGAAACCCACAAGAAAAAGTCTAAGTGGGTCAAATCGCACGGTGTCTTTGGCCAGTTCACGTCGCCTCTGCGGAAGCTAATTCTTAAATCGATCGTGCAGAATGTCTGTTGTGACATCGGCTGCGTAGCACGTAGCGACGTCCTAACGGAAACACAGATCGGAATCGCTCTCCGTTGACGTACCACAATCCACACCAAACAATGGCATTCTGTACATGCATTGCCACTTGGTAATGATTGGCTTCGTCCTAAATCCGGCAATGCTTCTTGATGTCCATTCATTCAAAAAAATGGGTGTCGTCGCGCGCATCGTTTCCAGAAGAGAACGCGATTAATAAGCGCTATTTATCACTTTTGGGATTTTTCTGTCCGTTTTCGTTATTTGGCGCGTTTTAGCACTTTTTAGGTACTTCGACGGCGCGTTTCGTTTCCGCAGAGTTGGCATCACTGGCTATTACCAGAATCACACATTTTTAGGGGCTATCTGTAAGGGGTTAATGATCTGCATGGGGCTAGAAACAATTATTTAATTTTTTAGTCCGTCTTAAACAATCAATCCATCTCTGTCGAAGTCGTTACTAGGAGGTGGAATAGGGGTATCGTACCTTTGATCACGACGGATTAAAGGCCAAACAATTTCATTTACAGTGTTCATTGTACCATCCACAAGTCCCTGCTCAATGTTAATATTTGACCGTTGAAAATTGACAACTTATTTTCTAATCATTCACAACATTTCGTATTCAGCACATGATTCAATATGAATACTTTACCGGGACAGATTAATTGGTTGTTTATTGACCTCTTGTTTTCTAGTGCAGCTGCTGACAGGTGGATTAGTGGACAGTATTTGAGATGAGAGGGATTAGATTTAATTAGGGTCGATTCCTCAGTTAGGCGGCTTATGCGCTTCATTACGGAGTTGGATGTTTGTTGAGATATTCAGGTCGATTCCTATAGTCATCTTCACCATCAATACGCACATCATTCACTTTTTGCTATTCTATAATACGTTGGTGATGTGATTGCTAGAAAACATATGTTTTTAGAGATGTGCAAACAGAATCATGTGTTTTCTTTCACATCATATGTATGTATTCTAAAATACTCGTGTCACTAATTTATATGTCATTTTCGTTCGACGCCAATATCCGCGCGTTTACCGTTAATCTTGATCGCGTGGCAGATTAATTGGTTGTTCAAAAATTCACCCAGGCGTGTTTCCGATTTGATTTTGTCTTCTAATTCCGACAAAATATATTTGAAGGCCCTATCATTTTTGTACTCTATCATTCATTTACAAACATTTTTTTACAACTAAAGGGTTATCCATTTCGTGGTTTCAAAAGTATAGGGCTGGAATTCGACATCTGTCAAACTAAGTTGTTAAACCAATTTTTTTTCTTTTCAGTTGAAAGTCTGAAAACCTACTACAAAAATGGGGATTCTGGCACAGCCACATATCGTGCTTTAAGAGGAAATTATGGTTTACATAATCGTCCAACTACGCAAGCAATTGGCAAAATTGTGAAGAAATTTGAAGAGACTGGAGCGGTTACAGATATTGTAAGGCCTGTGCATCATCGTTTCGCTCGTTCCGCTGAAAATATCGCTGCTGTAAGTGAAAGTGTTGCCGAAGACCCGAATGTGTCGATTCCTCGTCGTTCTCAGGAATTAGGACTGTCTTACGCCACATTATGGCGTATTTTGCATTTGGATCTACACCTACATCCATATAAAGTCCAGCTCACACAAAAACTGAAGCCAGTTGACCATTCACCATGCTTGAACAACAGGCGGTGGACGGCGATTTTTCGATCAAAATTTTCTTCAGCGATGAAGCACATTTCTCACTCGGTGGGTATGTTAATAAACAAAATTGCCGTATTTGGGGTTCTGAGAATCCTCAAGTAATTGAAGAGAGGCCATTATATCTAGAAAAAGTCACTGTTTGGTGCGCTCTTTGGTCCGAAGGTGTGATTGGACCTTACGTCTTCGAAAACGACGATGGAACGACTGTCACCGTCAATCCGGAGCGTTATTGTCATATGATAACCGACTTTTTTTTGCCTTCTATTGAACAATACGACTTGGAGAATATGTGGTTTCAACAAGACGGTGGCACATGCCACAAAACTCGAGCGAATATGGCTTTATTGCAAGAGACATTTCCTGGCCGCGTAATTTCTCGTCGTGGCGATATCAACTGGCCACCAAGATCATGCGATTTGACACCATTAGACTTTTTTTTTGTCGGGCTACGCGAAAGACCGTGTTTATGCAGATAAACCTTTAACTCTTGAGCACTTAAGAACCAACATTCATCAAGTTATGGCTGAGATACCGCCCAATATGTGTCAAAAAGTGGTCGAAAATTACCTCAAAAGAATCAATTCTTGCAACACTTCGCGTGGTGGCCATTTAAATGATGTAGTGTTTCACACATAATGTCAACGTTCGAACTTTAGAATAAAAAAGAAATATCATGAAAAATAATATTTTGTATGTCTTTTATTTACGTTTACTTTTGAAACCGCAAAATGGATAACCCTATATAACTGATGTCATTCATTGAAAATATTTCCATCGTGTTGGTTCTTAAGTTTTCAGGACACTTCGTAGATTTCCCGAGTTATCAGTTACATAAAATGCAATGGAATCCATTTTAAATTAAAATATGAGTTTTTGTTTACAATTTTTTGTTAATGACGAATAATTTTGCTTCATCTAATTTAATTAGTGATGGCAACAATTTTAAAATTTTTATCGATAAGTCATTACGAGTATTTTAGAATGTATCGAAAACAGAGCATCGTAAGTGAAACGTTGCCTTTGTCGAAATGAAGCGCGTATTTAGGAATCGACCTGATTATAAGATCAAGTAGTATAGCGAGGTTGGGACATGGAAAAGGAAAGAAAAGAAAAAAATAAAATAAAACGAATAAGAGAAATTCAAGATGTTGTTTGGATATATGTATTATACAATGTAGTGTATATTGGGCTATGACGATGCTCAGCAATTGCGGGTTTCAAGGAACGTGTACGAGAGTTTCCACGAACACTTATCACCAGCTTTCTTATTTGTTTTCTATTTTGAATTCACAATTACTTCAATTCAGTATCGTGTTAATTCACAATTGAGTTAAAACTTGATTCACTTATTGACATTTTTATTAAAAATCAATTCAAGTTCAGGTTAATATTCAGGATAACTATATTCAATAAAATTAGTATAAACTTCTTACTTCCATTTTAGTTTTATTATTCGATCTTTAAGATGTTATTTTCTTTAATAATTTTTCCGGTTCAAGATCAATTTCTATGAAAAAGTAGGTTTATAACAAAAAGGACATTTCAATTCAATTCAATGTACATTTTATTTCAATGCCCACCATGGCATATCATCAGCTGCCTTCTCCAACGTATTTAGGTATATCATCACACATTATAGGGATAAAGAAATCTCAAGAAAAACTCCTACTTGTGCGAAAATATTCACAACAATACTTTGCCATAACCATCAATATTCACAACATTTCTTTCCTATGCAGTAGGAGTACTTTATTCCATCATTCTTTAGTTAGAGAATTTGTTCGTAGAGATCGTGTTAGATCGGAAGTTGCAAAATTACCACCTAAAATGGTTATATCAAAAAACTATGATAAACTTAATCCGTGTGGTTACTGAACTGAATTCGAAATTAAATGCTTCATTTTAGGGAAGTTTGGGTTGTTTTAATGAAGTCGTTGCTTTTTCTGAGACATGGTCAAAGGATTTTGTAATCCTTAAAGGATTGTGTTAACCCTGCTGTTAGATTAGAAAAAACTTACGAATCTTAGATTGAGGGACCATTTGGTCCATACTGCAATTTTCATCCAAAATAATAATTTTATCTTATTCTTTGTAACTATTTTGGTTCAAAAATTTCTAAAGCAAGTATTTGACATATCAAAAACATCCGCTAACATATCAAAAACATCTTCTAAATATTTGACATGAATTTACATTCGCTTGGTAATGAAAAAATTTACGAATCTTAGGTTGAGGGACCATTTGGTCCATACTGGAATTTTCATCCAAAATAATAATTTTATCTTATCCTTTGTAACTATTTTGGTTCAATAATTTCTAAAGCAAGTATTTGACATATCAAAAACATCTTCTAAATATTTGACATGAATTTACATTCGCTTGGTAATGAAAAAATGTACTATTGACCAAATGGTCCTCTAACCTAAGATTCGTCATTTTGTATTTTTCTCAGTCCTGAATAAAGTTAGAAAATTTAATTTTCGCACATAACATTGTTTTATTAAAAGACCCCATTAGCAGAAAAATTTAGTCAGTATATATCACCGTTCCAAAGTTACAAGGGAAAACAGAAAAAATTTGGACCAAATGGTCCTAATCTAACAGCAGGGTTAAGTATGTAGGAAAGATAGTGTTGCAAAGATTGGTGGTGGCGTTCTGTTTGGTGTACATTACTCTATACTTTCAGAGCTGGTTGAATTCACTTCTTATGCAAATGGTTGCCACTAATGGGTAAAAACATATTTATTACTTCCTCATATATTCCATCAAATTCTAATATTAGTCTTTATATGAACCACTTCGGGATTGTGAGCGAAATTCAGTCCTGACTTTCGTCTTGTGCAGAATTTGTCTGTTTAGGTGATTTTATTCTACATTCTGTGTCTAGCCAATTTAGTTATGAATATTGTAGTCTACTCCCAACATCTTCGTCCAACTGTGGAAATGAATTTCTTGATGCTATTTCAGATTAATGTCGTTCCCAATTCCTCTGGCAGAAGTTTATATGCACCTCTAGATTGGTGGGATGAGATGTGGTAGGAATTTGATAGTAAATAATTTTCATCTCTCAAATTTGTGTATGTCAAAACCGGTTTTAGTTGATACCGCGTGGTCTAATACCGGTGACATATATTTAAAGGTCTGGAATATTTATGACACTCTCGATAATGTTTTTTATGTTCTATTGGTAACGGAATAGAAAAATGTTTGGAGTATTAAGGAAGTTCCGGACAAATTTCTCCAGCGTATTCCTTGGCTCATTTCATGAAGAAAAGTCCACTAGGACCACGTCCGAAAATGCAATGGTGCGAAATTGCAGCGGGTTCTAAATTTTCGGATTGGTGGTCGGAGGGTAGTAGGGCAAAGTTGCTAACTTCTGAGCCAGTGGTCGGAGTGGATGTTTTTGGGTTTGTTGGAAAGTTTTTTAAGAGCCCTTTTAGAATCAATAAAAGTAGAAAAAAGTCAAATCGCGAAACGAATACGTTGGAGAAATTTGTCCGGAACTTCCTGAATTACCCTGTATAGTGTTTATCGAATGTAGCATACATGGGTTTTTTGATCTGCATTGGATTTTAATTTGCCCTGGATTTTAATTTGCATTACTTTATCTAATGCAAATGCAAAAGAATTACCATTGTTCGCAATGCCAATTAAAAGTTTTGAATTTGTAGTTGGTTGTGGAATGTGATGCCAATTGTAATGAAATATGGGAATACTTTTCTTTATTTTGAATTGGTTTGACTGCTGGCAATTCTTTTTTTGAAACTATTTTATATGTAGAAGTTGTGGTTTCGATAGGTATTGCCTCGTAGTATGTACTTTCAAATTCACACTGTCAGATATGAAGGAAATGCTATGAAAATAAGTACAATTGCCAGTGGTATTTAGACTTTTTTGTATTTCCATTTGTAGCGGTAATTCAAACTAAGCTACAAATTAAACCTGTCATATAATGAATTTGCCCCATGTATGAAATATAGAGGAAATTTTTCTGTAGTTAACTATGCCAAGTATACTGTGGCCCGGCGTAAATATAATCTCGTGAACCAGAGGTGATATTCGGATTATATATATAGGATGAGGCTGAAAATTAAGGATGATCTTAATTTTTTTTGTTTCAATTATTAACTCTAAAATAAAACTACGACGATACTCTGCGTCTTTAAAATGTGGGTATGTTTAATCGGCCGCCGGTGGTGCAATGGTAGTGTGCGCGGCTCCTGTGCATGAGGACGTGGGTTCGATCTCTACTCTGACCACCTTAAATTTCTTTCGACGGCGGTCACCTCGCTGAGTGACGGCGACACTATCGAGTAATTAGCCATGAAAAAGCTTCCCAAAATACCGTTCGGAACCGGTGTAGAACTCTAGGTCCCAATCAGTGAGTTTAAAACTAGAACACGCACAGATCACTGGTTGTGAGAAGCTCTCCCTAATCCCTTCATGGGATGTAACGGGAAAGCATTTATTTATTTTATGTTTAATCGTCAGATGACTCCGGGATATCGGACTTGTTTGCCAAGATTTTCCAGCGCATGTAGTTCTGATTATCCTTATGGTCTTCCAACGTTTGAGGTATTCGGAAATGTGGCCATTAGTAAATATGGAGTTTTAAACGGACTGAGAAGCTTAAAATACTGTACTTCACTTGGAAGTGATGGCGATCCGGCACCGGATCTGAAACTGTGTTCCGGTTTGTCCCTTCGTTTACACACAGGGAAAACATTCGTTGAAAATCAATTCAGGCATTGAAAATTCCGTGATAAAGTCCATATTTTGATTAGAATTCATAATTTTCATAGATCAGATTTATTTGTCGATGTTATTGATAAATTAAAAAACCATTTAATATGCATACAATTTCAATTGCCAAAATCCAGATGTTTTTGTTCTTACTATTTGTGTGAAACAGTGACAAACACTGGATATTTGTTTCCAGTGACAAACACTGGATATTTGTTTGCAGCAACACTAATTTCTCCTATTTATGCCACGCCCATTGCTGCCGACTGCAAATCAAACTCAAAAAGTCCGTAAACAAATATTCCGTATAGACATAAGAATCTTGTAACAGCACGGTATGACTTAATTTGCAGGATGGACATGTTTAGTGAAATTGAAATGTGTTCAGTTCCCCGCCAAAAAAGGTTCGAAAACAGGTTCGACCGTTTGTTTTGAGGAGAAAAGCATTTACGAATGAAAGGGAAGTCGTGAATATTGTAACGTGTGATAAGTGTTTATCATTTACTAGCTGGACCCGGCAAACTACGTTTTTTTTGCCTTCAAAGTTTTCGTAATGCCAAAGGGTGAACAAAAATTTGTTGTTCCATTACGTGTCAAACTATAGTTAGGGCTGTTCTATCGGTTTCTTTTAAAGGGGGCGTGGCACCGCCCTCTTCCACCCTGGCTGTAAGTCCTAATGTTCCAACAACATATGTACCAAATGTCATCTTCATATCGCTGCAAGTTCATGAGATATAGCCATTTTAAATTTTAAGTTGTATCCAATTTATCCAATTACAACCTAGTATAGCCAAGGAGCATCAGCAGGTCGTCCGTACCACATTGTGATAACAATCATAACAATCGATCTATTGGTCTATTAGAAAAGCCGTCAGACCGATTTTTAAAAGAGGGTGTGACACCGCCCACTTTAACCCTGGCTGTATAGCCTATGTTACCCGCTAGATAATTCTGAATTATGTCTCAAATTTCATCAAAATCGGCCCCCGCCGTTTTCGAGTCCATTCGTAACATACACACATACATACATACATCCATTTTTATATATGTATATAGATGAAAATCGTGATCTAATCGAACCAAAAAGTGTAATTTTGGACTCGACCAACTCCGATTGAGGTAAAATTTGGTATATGGGTGATTGTTCGGAAACTGTTATTTTTCAGATAGCAATTTTTCCAAACCTAGATATGTCTGCAGTACCATTTTTTTTACGTTTCTGAATGTTATCATTGTCCAAAAGTATGATCTGAAGATCACTATACTACAACACCAAAGCAATCGAAGTTATGGAGCATTGATGGTATTCCGATGCCACGGTAGTGACTGCCTGAACGAAACTTGACAAATCAAAGTGTTGATATGATAAAACAATTTTATATATATATATCAATTGAATAAAACGCACTATTTTAATGTTTTAACTAATTTATTTAGTTAACTTCGCCAATAGACTAATACCTTTCACGACCTACACACGACTGACGATTGCCACAAGATATGTCAAATAATTCACTCTCGTTTTGCCAGGTCTTCGCAAAAGCCTACTGTGCTGTCAGGTCTTTGCAACAGCCTACTCCACATTAACCATTCAGTGTCAAGAAACCATTATTTATCAATTTTAGTCAGTATTGGAAACTATATAACACGGTTGTGACAGCCACGGTTGTGACTTTCAGTGTTTAACCTAACCGTGCTCCAGACCGGTTTGGAATTCGACAAGTTCCAAAGACAATGAAGTTCAGGTAATGAAATATTACTTTCATAACCGGGAATCAAGCCTAAATATCGTACGGCATATGTGAATGATAAGAGAACGGTTGTGACGTATTATTTTGTGACTTAGCTTTTCAATTTTTCGAATAGAATTCCCCTTCGTATACATGTGCGTGTGTTGACTTCTGCCGGTGTAAATACTGCCACCACCCCCTCCACTCCAAAATGCCAGCAAGTGGGTCATATTGAAACCCCGGAGATGGCGCCACCACAGTCGAATTCAAATTGTACAAAATTCTGACAAAACTGTTGGACAGACTTCGTGGACCGTTCAATAACCATGGCGTGCATATTCCTCCAATTTTTTGCGTAGAATTGTAAATCTAAATGTCCCTTAGAACATATATGTAGGTAACTTCTTTCAAGCCACGTCCTTGACGGATATTACTGCTGAAGTCCTGAATTCGATACGGAGGACAGGCCATGGTTGTGACATTTTGAACAGTTTTTTCTCCCTAAAACCGACTTACACGGTTCAGAATGGAATGTGTTTCATGGAAATAATAGAGTACCATCGTAGCTTCGGGAACATGTCGCAATTTAATCACCATTCGACCAATTTAGGGTGGGAAAATTCAAAGGACGAGAAAATGACAATTTCCGAACAATCACCCATATAAGTAGTAAACATAAAATAAAAAATACAACTTCTCTTCAAAAAATTCTAAAACTCATATCTCGAGAATAGGGCGGGTCGAAAAATTTTAGAAAAATGAAATCCGAGATATATTTAAAAGATGATTGCAGGAGAATGGGCCAACCGATTTTAGTATTTTTTTTTCTATGAAAGGTAAGTAAAAATACTTTCTGGAAAAATTACACTGGAAAAAAATTTTGCTACACTGTAATAAATATACTGAGATAAATTTTTCAAAGATGGCGCTAGGGTCGAAGATCACGCAATATTTAATTCATTTTTTGCCAAAAGAGAGGTCTATCCTTACACTAAAACATATCAAATTTTCCAGTAGGCGTTATTTTTTATTCCCGAGATATTTAATTTTAAAAATTTGCACTACCAGCCAAAATTGAAAAAATTAACGGGTTTTGGCCAATAACTAGAGAGGGGTACTTCGAATGGAAAAACTTTGTATAGGAGATAAGTAGAACTCATGAAGGCCCAACTCCGGGCTGAACACACCGGGGTTGTGGGGTAAACCCGTTTCGAGAAAAAAAGATCCACAAGGTTATTTATCAAATAACTCCATAACCATGGCACTTACTGCCAATTTTTAATTTTAAAATGTGCGTTACCTGTGAAAATTGAAATGTTTGCAAAATTTTACATCATATTTTATAAATAAAAGAAAACTGTTCTGAATAAATACATTACACATACATATACTGTTTATTACCTTATAATAGTATAAAATTCTTATGTTATTTTTCTCTACAAACTTTACGCAATTCGTAGACATCAGAATTGGAGTATTTTTTAACATAAAGCGTTGTTGAACTCACTGGAATGAATGCATGGAATGATTGTGTACCAACTATTGTGATTGCTTGGGTATATCTTTTGTTTAGTTTTTTTTTCATTTCGATATATTCGTCTTCTGTTGAATATTCAAAACTCATTGAAGTTGAAAACGATTTCGATGCCCAAGTGTACAAGTCAGCTGATGTCTGAATGGTTTCCTTATTGGCCAGGCTAAATCGATGAGCTGCCCTCTTCAATGTGCCCCCTATTCCGTCACAAGCACTTTTTCCGTGACTTGTTGCGTGAAAGTGCCACTCTGCATCTATTTGCAAATCAGCTTTAAAATTACATAAATTTATAAAATTGTATTTATTTTTATATTGGGCTCCAGCTCCATCTGATACGAAAAATATTTTCTTAATCGTCATTCTCTGGCCTTCTTTTAGAAATTTAATCATTTTATTGATGAAAAGATGCACCGCTATACTATCATGATTACTGCAATTAGAAATTATAACAAAGCTTTTGTGGTGTAAAATGTCGTCAGATTTGTAGTAGATAACAAATGGATGAATTGTAGATTGAGTATTATTCCAGTGATATCCTTGAATAGCATCTTGAACGAAGAATGAATAATTCTCGGCGAAATCTAACTGGACTAAGAATTCGCCTTACTGTAGCGATTGCTTGTTTTCCTTTACAAATTGAGACTGTTGAAAAGATATAAAATTATGTGGTATCAATATTTGGTTTAGTAATTGAAGAGAATGTACACAAATTATGTTTAAGTTTCTTGTTTTCAATGAGTGCATAAGTGGTTATGTCTGATCCAAAAATGTTCCGAATTTCTTTATGACTCATTTCAAGCGGCAATATTGACAATATTTTTTTTTATCCAAATCATCGCCTCTATTGTATTGAAATTTAAGATTTTCGATAATATCATCATAGTATTTGGCTTTTCTCTGGATTACACTATTAGCCTCTTGGTCCTCTGATATATTCTCATTTAGTATTTTTGGGATAGAATTTGCAATTTCCTCTGATTTTCTTTTGTTGTAAGTATTGCTTTTGCAATGCTTCTTTCTAATAGGCGATACATCTTCTAACAAAGGAATTATTTTTGTGTTAATGTTGGAAATAAGTTCATTTCTTTGAACATTGCCTAAACAAGGAGTTACATCTCTTGAACTACTTGGCCCAGGCTGAGGCTCGTCAGATTCTATATCTGACGTCAATTTGTCTTCATTCATTGGGTCATTTGTATTTTCATTCACTGGAACATTTATATTTTCCTGAATGGCTTGTTCTTCAATATTAGTTTTCGATAGCCTAATTCTGCAACTGGTACATATTTTTTTGTAGGCTGTATACTTCTCAGTGAGATAAAGTTCATTCAGCTTATCCTGATTACCTTTAGTCAAAGTAACTAATTTATTTGAACACTTCGTGCTCCGGAAAGGTTTGCAACACCGATGACGCTGAATATTAGTCAAATCCATTATTAAATCACACACTAAAATTCAAAAAAAAATTCCCTTGTTTATGGTATTTTTTTAAAAAATATAATATATATATAACCTCGTAATCGGGTTAAAATACAAACTTTTATTTGAATTTTATTATAAGGTGTTAAACAAAAATACTACAGTGTTAACTACTTTGGAGCAGATAAGTCGAAAAAATATAATTAAAATAAAAGACGTAAAATTCTGGTTTTACGGAATCTTTTAATTTTCTCAAATTCACAAAATACTATTTCGTGTAAAATTAGTACGCTTTTTATGCAAAATATGAGTGCATTTGCAACAAAATTCTCTAAATTTTAATATTTGCACAAAAAATTAATTTGTTTACTTTTTTACTCAAATGACCCACTGTGCACGTAAATCTAAATAACAACAAGAGAGATCTTCCACTGTAAGGCAACCAATTTAACATACACTGTTGTTATTGTAATGCGCATGCAAAACAAAACGAATATCGCACAAAAGGGGAGCCACAAACTAATTAAATGAGTTTATGTGTATGACCGCGGGTATATTTAATTATATTTTTACACTTGTTACGCTATCACTGCACTTCCACTTTAAATTACAAGTAACATACCTTTTTTTTTTTTTTTTTTTTTAAAAATAAAAGTTTCAAACAGAGATCATTATAAATTTCCTGATATAATTTCCTCTCATAATTTCTCTAGTTATTGGCCAAAACCCGTTAATTTTTTCAATTTTGGCTGGTAGTGCAAATTTTTAAAATTAAATATCTCGGGAATAAAAAATAATGCCTACTGGAAAATTTGATATGTTTTAGTGTAAGGATAGACCTCTCTTTTGGCAAAAAATTAATTAAATATTGCGTGATCTTCGACCCTAGCGCCATCTTTGAAAAATTTATATCAGTATTTTTTTTACAGTGTAGCAAAATTTTTTTCCAGTGTAATTTTTCCAGAAAGTATTTTTACTTACCTTTCATAGAAAAAAAAATACTAAAATCGGTTGGCCCATTCTCCTGCAATCATCTTTTAAATATATCTCGGATTTCATTTTTCTAAAATTTTTCGACCCGCCCTATTCTCGAGATATGAGTTTTAGAATTTTTTGAAGAGAAGTTGTATTTTTTATTTTATGTTTACTACTTATATACCAAATTTTACCTCAATCGGTGGTGGTCATGGATTTTGATTTTCGATTAGATCACGATTTTCATCTATAGATTTCTGAAGATGCCATTCGACAAAAATAAAAAAACACACGTGGCAGTTGGGGGACTGCCGACAGAAGCTATGCTCCAACTTACTTTCGATTGTTTTTTAATATTTTTGAAACACAATGATTGACAATATATATAGTTATTTATTATTACTATTATTATTAACACATCAGATATTATTTATTATTATTTTTCCACTAGCACGAATTTACCCCCCTATACTGCCGTATAACGTATTGTATGTTAAGAAAACATTTTAATTGGGTTAACAATGATATAAAAGCTTGCAAAAGCGAAATCCGGCACATTGTATTTAAAGTCATGTTTATTAAAGCTTTCTGAAATATTAATATGGTTGTAATCTGTGCTGGATTGATCCATGTTATTGATAACAGGTTAGCTACTTTTATTTCTACTAGTCCTGTAGAGGTGGCGCTGGTATATGATAAAGCTTATTCTGTTATGTTAATTTGTTTGCACTAGCTTCCAACCAACTAGCCTACAAACCTGTTGTGAGAGTGTTAATGTTATTTTGAAAGAGTTGAAAGATGAGCTTTATTTTCCGTGAAGTTTGACAAATTGCAATAACTACATGGTGATATAAAAGCTTGCAAAAGTGAAATCCGGCACATTGTATTTAAAGTCATGTTTATTAAAGC
Organism: Phaonia tiefii; assembly: GCA_963931995.1. Taxonomy (NCBI): domain Eukaryota; kingdom Metazoa; phylum Arthropoda; class Insecta; order Diptera; family Muscidae; genus Phaonia; species Phaonia tiefii. The sequence goes on along the minus strand of OZ008367.1, from coordinate 253,497,313 downwards.
TTTCTGAAATATTAATATGGTTGTAATCTGTGCTGGATTGATCCATGTTATTGATAACAGGTTAGCTACTTTTATTTCTACTAGTCCTGTAGAGGTGGCGCTGGTATATGATAAAGCTTATTCTGTTATGTTAATTTGTTTGCACTAGCTTCCAACCAACTAGCCTACAAACCTGTTGTGAGAGTGTTAATGTTATTTTGAAAGAGTTGAAAGATGAGCTTTATTTTCCGTGAAGTTTGACAAATTGCAATAACTAGATGGTGATATAAAAGCTTGCAAAAGTGAAATCCGGCACATTGTATTTAAAGTCATGTTTATTAAAGCTTTCTGATATATTAATATGGTTGTAATCTGTGATGTATTGATCCATGTTATTGATAACAGGTTAGCTACTTTTATTTCTACTAGTCCTGTAGAGGTGGCGCTGGTATATGATAAAGCTTATTCTGTTATGTTAATTTGTTTGCACTAGCTTCCAACCAACTAGCCTACAAACCTGTTGTGAGAGTGTTAATGTTATTTTGAAAGAGTTGAAAGATGAGCTTTATTTTCCGTGAAGTTTGACAAATTGCAATAACTACATGGTGATATAAAAGCTTGCAAAAGTGAAATCCGGCACATTGTATTTAAAGTCATGTTTATTAAAGCTTTCTGATATATTAATATGGTTGTAATCTGTGCTGTATTGATCCATGTTATTGATAACAGGTTAGCTACTTTTATTTCTCCTAGTCGTGTAGAGGTGGCGCTGGTATATGATAAAGCTTATTCTGTTATGTTAAAAATAACGGTACTATCACCTCACGCATTTTCGTTATGCCATTTTTTCCCAGTTAACTCCGTCTCTCAAAGCCCGCTGTAAGAAGCATAGCTTCAAAATTGAGAATGGATTACTTAAGTACCCAATCATGCCAACTTTTTGTCAAGGTAATCAAACAATAAATCCAATAAATTAAAAATTAGAAATCAGTTTGCTTAAGTTGGCTAATTACGTTGGTAATATTCAAAAACAAAATACATATTAATCAATGTAAGATAATACAATACAAAAAGGTTGGTAAAAAAAATATGGGAAATAAATCATTCGTGCTGTAAATTATCATAAAATTTGTGATAATCATAAGGTAAAGTTGATTTTCAGTACTACACGTCTTCATATTTCCTAGCTGTTAGTTTCCATCTTTGTAGGTAAAGTTTCTGTTTGTTTTTTATTTAAGGTAAACTTTTCCATTCATCAAAAAAACCTTAACTTATATATTATTTGGCGTCACCTATTCCAGGACCAAGAGGAATGTTCTTTGGGCATTATTACATTTTATATGGTTCCGGATTCCGCCTCCATTTGTGTATGGCCAATCTCAAGTATCTGTTGTTTAATGATAACTTAATGTCGAATTGTTGTATTTAGCAAAGCACTACTCATCACACAATTACGATTTCGATAAGTGCATCCATCACTATTAAATATGATTTTCGCAGATTTGTCGCTGAGAACTTTTTCTTCAATAAAGTATATTCATATATAAATATATTCAATTCTTCTGCTGTTAATCCAACTTCTACTACGTTCCATAAGAAACACTACGCTTTCTGATTCTTAAGGTTATAAAAAGCCACGATATGTACCTGTAACTTAGAGCGATAGTATAGGCTGCTGACTTTCGATTTTTCTACGGTGATCACATATCTGTGGCAAAAAGGCAAAAGTGCATAAGTGTTTTTTTTACTACTTTTCACGAGAGCGCTTTTAAGCTTCGACTGTGAATGCCAAATCAGGGTTACAAGATTTGGATGTTTTGCTTACGTAAATATGTATCTCAAGCATTATTATATAAATAATTTGTAACGTTTGTATTTATGTATTACGAATGAGGAGAAATCGGATGAAAAATAATTGGTGTTGTTATTCCGTTCTGCTTAAGTATGATTATATGAAGCATATTTCGACTTTTGATTATTTTCAAAAGCAGTTTTATAAAATTTTCTTTGCATATATTGACATGAGTGTATTTTACCTTTTGCTTGTTATAAAAATGGTTACCATATTTTGAGTTATGTGTATATTCATTTTCAGTTTTTGATAAAGTTGGGATGATCCACTTTAAAAGGCGTATAAATTCCAAGCAATTTTGGATAAATTTTGTTGGTAACGCTTTATAACTTTTTAAATTTCTATGCAAATTTAAAAAAACTAATGATGCATTCTAAAAGACGGATAAATTTTAAGCAATTTTGTAGAAACAAATTTTTAATTTGCGGTTACTGTTCCAGAGTTATACCATTTCAAAACCTTTTACTCATTGTATGAAACTAATAATATTATAATCTGTTTGCTATTTTTGCATCGCATTTTCTATAAATTTCTATGATAATTTAAAATACTAATGATGCATTTTAAAAATGGATAAATTCCAAGCAATTTTCAAAATCAAGCAAAACTCAAAAATTTTCAATACAATCAAAAAAATTTGAATTTGCAGTTACTGTTCCAGAGTTATGCCACTTTAAAACTTTTTACCCATTGTATGAACCTAATAATATTATAAACTGTTTGTCGTTTTTCATTGGATTTTCTTTAAACATTGTATTATTGAAAAAATCTACATGCAATAAGTAAAAACAAAGAATTACACGCAGCTAAAAATGGCCCTAGCAACATATTGCAAATTGAACAAATTTAGTAATGTTTTTTAAATTGTTAATTCATATATAATTTTCTGTGTTCTGCCGCAATATTATTTTTATTCTCAATTTTGAAAATTAGCTTGAAGTATTAGAAATAAACTTGCAAAATAAAAAAAAATTGGTGAATATCATAGTTTGGACATGCAGAGCATGGAAACATTGCTTCCTCTCACACAATTACATTTTTTTCAATAGCCTAAATTCAATTACTGTGTTATCGTTTATGAAACGTCAATAGCAGAGCAATGTATTTTGTTTTTGTATAAGTTCTAATAAGTAAAAATTACACTAAAATACATATTTTGACATATAGATGGTGTTGCGTAAAAAGGGCCAATCTGCATTTTTTTACGAAGGCCGATCTGATTTTGTTTACCTTGTCACGACAAGTCAAAAGGGCGAAACTGCTTGGGTCTATCTGCAACGAAATAGGTAGATAATTATACTGCTCGAAGAACCCAACCATAACTTTCTATAGCCGTAACCATTTTTGCTACGTTATAATCTATGAATATCTTACAGACAATTGGAAACAGCAGATTGGCCCTTTTTACGCAACACCATCGATATGTATACTATAAAGCATATTTAGTTCCTCTAAATAAAAAAAAATTTGTTCGATGAGGAAAATGGTAAAAAAAAATTACGTTTTCATTGAAGTACGTCGATATATTCATAAAGTCTGCTGTTTATTGCATACATATAAAGTATTTATGTTATATTTTATGTAGCTCAAATTTGTCCGACTTAGAGATGACATTGGAGCCACTTGAAACAGACGAATGATACTTTCTAGTTCCTGGAATTGTGACATTTTTTTCAAACCGCTCCACACACGGTAAAAATTACGAGGCCAAAAATCATAGATATGGAAAAATGTTTTCACTTCTGCTGTTTAGGGTTCCTGACCCATACGTTATCAAAAATAACCATAAACAAGAATGAATGGACACTCGGTAAGCTTAATAGAAACTAAAACCTAAAACGGTAAACTTAATAGAAAAAATTGCCCAATAATCACTTTCAATACCGACTGCCAAGCAACGAACAAACAAACGATGATTTACTCTTACAAACCTAACACTTGTGTATGTATTAAATTTATAGTTTACTGCCCTAGAGGCGCGCGTATAGATGTTAACACATCAAAAAAATATGAATTTAGGAAAGGAAAAAAAGTAAACATATTTGGTGGTACTTATGAAGGTACACATAGGTTACAATAATTGAGATATATTTACGTGTAGAACTATCCTTGCCTTCCTTGGCTTGATTGTTCAGGTAACTTCCTTGTTACTATTATTATTTTGAAATAACCTTCGTTGAATTGATTTTTATTCAATCACGTTTGGAATCCAACTGACAGTATTTTTTATACGTATTTACAAAATGAAACTCTTATCATTAGGTTTTGAACTAGCTTAACATAGTAACATAAGTACTTATACAGTTGAAGTTTTTATGCATGTCAAGTGTGTATGTTGGTATACGTGTGATAATGTATATGTATATACATATATCTCCCCCACCACAAGTTTCAACAATTATTGTTGAAATAAGGTAGTAGTTTTGCTTAGTCACGGTGGTGTGACTGGTGTATCTGTTCCCCCTGGATGTAACCAGTTTACATTTTGGTACCGGTACCTCCTTTTAACTTGATCTTTGTAGATTTTCTTATTGTTTCCGTGAGATACAAGATGGTTTCCTTCTTGAACAAATATTTGTTTATATTTCGGATTGGATTTCCCGACTTTATTATCCTTTACATATTCATTAGAAAAGTCTTCGATATTCGGATATTTCCCACTTGAACATTTGTTTTTGGCCTTCCTTAGTGTTTCGGAAAGCCTCAAAATATCTTCCTTGCTAAGTATATTATTTAGTATATCTATAGATGTAACATTTATACTGGAGTGAATTGTATTATTATAATGCATTGTTGCCTTGAATACTTTTTCCTGTGTTGTATCTTTATTGTTGGAATATGCATTGAAAAGTCTTATGTGTTCATTTAACGTTAAATGCAGTCTTTCCACATCGGAATTACCGGTCTTCTTATAAGGTGTTGTAAAATGTATTTCTATTTCATTTTCAGACAAAAATTGTTTGATTGATATTATGTTGAATTCATTATCAGTAATACTTTTCCTAGGTTTTCCTAGGTATTGTAGTCTTGTTTTTATTGCGTTTAATAGCGATACCCAAGATCGGTCATTTAAATGGTGTGTTGTCGCATATTTTGTTAGTTTGTCTATAGTAGGAAGATACATAATATTTCTTTGGGGGTACCAAATATCCATATGGATTATGTCGTTATATTTTGTTGGTGTTTCTGTGATATTTAAATTGTATTTTATAGGATTACGATCATATTTAGCTAGGTTACATACGTTACAATTCTTTACATATTTTTGAATTTCTTTTTGAATATTTGGGAAATAATATGAACGTTTAATTTCTAAAAATATTTCATTTATACCCCTGTGGTTATTGTTTAGATGTTGTTTTTCAAATATTTTCAAAAGTTTTTCTCTATCTGTAATATCTTCCAAAAATATTGTAGATCTTATTATTTTTAAGTTTCTATTACTAGCAAAGTGTTGTCTATAACTCTCTTGGAATTTGACATATATAGCTGTGTTTTCGCAATATACAGCAGCTAAGCCTTTCCGGGGTACTATATCTTGCATAAATTTCAAAACGTTTTGCTCTTCCCCGTTAGTTTTTACTATATACCTTAATTTCTTTTTATACAAGACTTTGACGGTTCGTGATTCGATTACGGATTCTTTTATTATAATTTGTAATTTGAAAATATTGAGTGCTTTCTATTGGAATGAAGTCTTTATCATCCGATTCGGCGCTGTGAACGGTTTCGTTATCATCTAACTGGTTCGAAAATAACTGAATCAATGAATTTGAATAATCTTCTTGCTCACGGTTTTCGAATCGGTGTTCATTTAACAGATTGCAATCGAATTCTAACATAAATATATCTGTATCGTCAATATCGACTGTTTCGTAGGTATCCAAGCAGTTTCCTTTGTTTGATTCTTCCTCATTATCAACAATTCGGCTAAGTCCGTCCGCTAATGCATTTTCCTTGCCTTTTATAAACATTATGTCGAAATCAAATTCGTTACCTGAATTTTCCACCTTTGTAATTTCAAGTTTGGTTCTTTCAGATTGTTCAACCACACTAGAGGCCGGTGATCTGTTTTCACTAAAAACCTCCGTCCGTACAAGTAATACTTAAAATGTTTCGTAGCCCAGGAAATGGCTAGTAGCTCTTTTTCTATGGTGCTGTAATTAAGTTCGTGAGATTTCAAAGTACGACTCGCATAGCAAACAACTTTATCATCTTGCATGAGAACTGCACCTAAGGCCTTGTTGCTAGCGTCGGTGACAAGTGTAAACTGTTTATCGAAGTTTGGGTAGATGGCAACTGGGTGGCTTGTTATTAATTTTTTTAATTTATCGAAGGCCTCAACGTAATCTGAATCGTTTGTGTTAACTTTCATATTCTTCTTCAAATATTTGATTAGGTGTTGGGCTATTTTGGAGTAATCTTCCATATATCTCTGCAGATAGTTTGTCATTCCTAGAAAACTTTTAATCTGTTTCTGATTTTTCGGTAGCTGTATCTTAATAATTTTGTCTATTTTCCTCTGACTAGGCTTTAAACCCTCTGAGTTTATAACATGGCCTAAAAATTCGATCTTACTTTTAATAAATTCGCATTTGTCAATTTGGAGTTTTAGGTTCGCTTTCATAAGTTGATTAAGTATGATTTTGAGATGTTCAACATGTTCTTCTACACTTTTAGAAAAAATGAGAATGTCATCCATATAAACTAGGCAAATGCGCCCAATGTACGGGCTAAGTATGTTGTTCATTAGTCTCTGAAATGTCGATGGAGCATTGCGTAGGCCGAATGGCATGCGTAAAAATTCGTAATGTCCGTGGGCTGTGGAGAATGCTGTTTTATGAATATCCTCTTCGGTCATCTCTATTTGGTAAAATCCTTTAGCAAGGTCCAGAGTGGAAAATACGGTACAACCCCCTAATTTGTCGAATATTTCATTAATATTCGGTATTGGAAAACAATCTACAATGGTTTCGCTATTTAGTTTCCTATAGTCCACCACGAGGCGCCATTTTTTCTTATTTGATGAATCGAGTCATTTCTGGACTATCCATAATGGGCTGTTGTAAGGGCTATTTGAAGGTCTTATTATTCCTTGACGCAACATGTCTTCTATTTGCCTATTTACTTCATCTTTGTGGATTTCCGGGTATATGTAAGCCTTTAAATAAGTTGGTGTATCGGTCTTCGTTTTTATTCTATGTTTAATTGCATTAGTAAATGATAAATTTTCTCCCTCTTTGTAAAAAATTGTATCAAACTTCTGAATGACGGAGTCTATCAACTCTTTTGTTGCTAAATCTAGATGGTCCGTACGTATTAAGCTGCATGTGTTCGTTTCGCACTTTACGACTAATTGAGGTTCTTCCATATAGAATTCTATAATGGTATTGTTAAATTTTAATTGACGTTTCGGATAATTTATAATCGTGTTCAAATCATTCAGTATATTTCCTCCTATTAAACCGTCGAATTTTTTGTGAAAATTGTATTCTAAAAACTCGCAGTAGTCATTTCCTAATCCGAATTCTTGAAAACATGGAATTCTGCATAGTTTATTTATTTTGATTATGTTGCCCATTGCTGTTACGCTAATATTAACGTCTTTTTTCCACTTGGGGTGACATATATTTTCGTTAATGATACTGAACTCTGCTCCCGTATCGATAACAAATAGAAAGAAGTGTTTTTATTTTTGTTTTTATTTTTATATAGGGTAGTTGTCTTGTGAGTCTGACTGAAAGTTTACATTATAATGACCTATGTCCATCGGTTCTGTAGTATTGGTTCCGTTCTGGTTATACCTTTGGGTGTTCCTAGTATTTGCCGACACACGCGCGCTATTAGTTAAGTTGTGGTATGGCTGGTCTTGTCTCCTAAAGTTCGTATTACTGTTGTCGTTGTTTCTAAGATGGTATTGATGTGTTGCGTTCATTGTAGGTTCGTCATTTTGTGTGAGCGGTTCATTAATGTTCCTATTGTTGTTACTAAAATTAGTTCGATAATTAGTTTTGTTATTCCTCATTTTTGTAATTGGTCCGTAAATGGTATAGTTTTGATGTCTAGCCTCTTCAATAATTGTATATGCATCATCTAGTGTAATTGGATTCCTGGCAAAAATCATGGTTTTAGTTGATTCCGGTAAATTATCTCTGAATACGCGAAGTGCAATTCTGGTTACTTCGCCCGTGGTGTATGTCTCGTCCGTGTGTGTTAAAATCCGATTGTGTAGTCTGCTTGTAATTTCGTTAATTTTGTCGTAATACCTCTCTATAGTTGTTTTGACCCGGCATAATTTTAACAAATCCATTAATTCATCGCTGTTTTATTTTTCACCGAAATGTTTTAAGAGAATTTGTTTTAGGTTTACCCACGATTCTATATTTCCGTACCTGTGTATTACGGGTCGAGTTAAGCCAATGCATTTATTCTTCAAAAAATCGAATAGAATTTTCTTTGAATTTCCATCAAATATACTAAGAGTTGGCAAAATATTTTCGGCTTGTGATATAAAGTCTGGTAATTGGTTTTTATCGGAGCCGTCGAAGTCTTGTATTGTTTTAATGCAATTTATTGTAAGGTTGAAAGCTGCGATATTATTTGCATCCATTTTTTTTTATATGGTTATGTTTATATAAGTGTAAATATTATGTATACGTGATAAAAAAATTTCCCTTACTCTTATGAGAATACTTAGACTACTAGGCTCTTGCTGATTGATTCTCCTCTCCTTTTCTTTGGTGAGCTGTGGTGATGTTGTTCCTCGTCTTCATGCTTGCCGATTGATACTCCTCTCCTTCTCTTTGGTGAGCTGTGGTGATGATGTTCCTCGTTTTCGCTTGCCAATGTTCGAAAATTTTACTTCGGGTTTCGTCACATTTATGTTGCGTTTTGGTAAAATTCCTTGGATTTTCGTGCACTGTTTATGTAATATGCTTCTTATTGATGCCGATTTGTTCCACCTTAAAGTACTTTTGGTCTTTCCTTTAATCTCGATAGTTTCTTAATTCAATCAATAGGGTAATGAAAATTTTCAGATTTCTTCTTTTTTTTTGACTTCTCCTTCGCTTCAATTATATATTATATTTTTTTTCATTTTATTGGTGAGCCGTCTGGTTTAGTTTGTTTATCCTCGTCGCCAGTTACGTGTAGAACTATCCTTGCCTTCCTTGGCTTGATTGTGCAGGTAACTTCCTTGTTACTATTATTATTTTGAAATAACCTTCGTTGAATTGATTTTAATTGATTTTTATTCAATCACGTTTGGAATCCAACAGACAGTATTTTCTATACGTATTTACAAAATGAAACTCTTATCATTAGGTTTTGAACTAGCTTAACATAGTAACATAAGTACTTATACAGTTGAAGTTTTTATGCATGTCAAGTGTGTATGTTGGTATAAGTGTGATAATGTATATGTATATATATATATCTATATCAGGATGCTTCATCATCTTCATGTTTATGGTCATCATCTTCGTCGTCGTCCTCATCATTTCTGTTGATGACGTTTTCTATTGAAGGATTTTCCAGCATTTCTAACACCTCTTTAGCAAATGGTTTCCTTTTTTATTGTGGCTCCTTCTCTTCGACGCAATTATAGGATCGGAAGCTATAATCATCCAGCAACGACATAAAACCGTCGTGTTGGCAAGTATGAAAGCATGCCCATATAATTGTATGAGTTTGCACTCCCACCAGTGTTGCTAAATATTTTCTGTAAAATACCGCCAAATATATCAAAAATCCGCTACAAATTTTATTTAGCGGGAAAATTTTTTAAAAATCCGCTAAATTATGAGAATATCGAAATAAAACGCATTTTATTTGCGAAACACATACGAATTTCATTTATTTTTCCTTAAAAGGAATACGAGTATACATATGTATAAATACATATACGTATAGTGTAAAGGGCTTAGAAATGGTTTTTAAATTTATGATGAAACTAGCTTTTAGAAAGTAATTAGTTTTCAGTTGCTTGCATTTTAATATGGATAGAGTAAATTATTTAGTTAAAAATGTACGACCAGTCTTCTGCTGTTTCACTGGTATATGCGGCAAGTGTTCCGACATTTTTAAGAAATGAAGTTGGAACTTCATGCTCGTAACAACATTTGTTATTACATTTGAGACCATATCTGAAATTTAAAAAACGAGAAAAATATTGTTGAAAATGTGAGTATGTATATTAATTTAAAAACTTAGGTGACATTAAGCACAGCATTTACAGTACTTGTTATTAATCTGTTTCGTAATTCAGTTTTAACAATATTTAGTTGACTGAAAACTCGTTCGATCTCTGCATTTGACCAAGGTAATGACAAAATTTCTAACGCAAAATTTTCTAATTCTTTGAATGGATTATTTCCTACAGAGTCTTTAAAATGGAACACACCAAAACGAACTTGTTGATGAAATTTCAGTCCATTTAACAAACGATATGTTGGTATACTGACTATTTATAACATCGATTGTATCACAGCATGTTACAAATAATTTCAAACGCGGAATTATGTCATCTTTGTTTTGTTTTAAAACAAATTCAGCAGAGAGAAGATTAACACTTTCAATTAAATATAATTTTGCTACGAAATCAAGAAAAAAAAATTCCAGTGCTGAGCTATCAGACAACGAAATTGGGTAAAATAACAAGGAATGCTACAATGTACAGCTCTTAATATGCTAAAATATACAACTGTTAAACAATGTTGCACATAAAATATTGAAATTTTTTACCTCCAAACGAAGAAAAAAAAAACGCTAAAACTCCCACTAGCAGCTAAAACACATTTTCCCCCGCGATGGGCATTAAAAATCCGCCAGATTTAGCGGGAAATCCGCCAAATTGGCAACACTGCACTATGGGGCGAATGACCAGATTTGAGGCAAAAAAGCATAGGAAGCAGGTACGGCTCTGAAAATTGGTACATATAACTATGGCGATAACAAAATAATTCATTCAAAATTTCAAGTTGATCTGCCCACTGCCACGCCCACTTTCATTGAGAAAACATATTTTTTATGAGGCAAACATTTTTTTTATTTAATAGATAACAAAAATTAAGTTTATTAAAAATTAAATTCAAAAAATAACTAAAATAATATCCTAATTTTGCTAATGTGTATTTGCTGACAAACCATAAAGATTTAATCCAACTACAAAAAACAAAATTGGATTTAATTATGCATGTAAAAGTTAGTATTTGATAATAAAATCTTACTTCAAACTCATCCAACATTTCATCATCTTCTAATTCCAAATCAAACTGATATAGAATTTCTGTGTATTCTTCACAATCAGAAACATCATAATTTTCAATGGCACTTGACGTAGTTGGCAATGGGTATTCAGGAATCTTTAAAAGAGCAACAACTTCTCTTGGCAGCTGCAACCTTTTCTTTGCTGAATGACGGTTCTTCAGAGAAATACTAGATAATAATGGATCAGAAGAATCCATTGCTCTGTTAAAAACATCCGTTATATTGTGTTCTCTAGAATCCTTTCGAGCATGCTCAATGCGGTCCTTTTTATAGAATTTGTTTCTTGCTTTAGATGCGTTTTCTCCAGCACATCCGAGAGGTACACTTGAGGCTTGTAGTATTTGTGAAGAATGGGCTAAAATTTTGTGCAAGGTCGCTGACATTGGATACCATTCGAAATTTTTAAAATATATTTCGGCGGTTGCATAACAAAAATTCTTTAGGTTTTCGACACTTACTTCAAATTCAGTAGAAATTGCAATAAGTATGATATGCAAGCGCTTTATAAACTCGATATCAACGTTTGTTATTGATGCAAACAATTCCGGATTTGAAAATGCTTTTCTAGCGGTGTTGCCGTCATTCGTTGATCCGCTGCCATTACTTTTCGGTTTATGGACATGAAGGCCCATTTTCTGCCAGAATTGTTCTTGAATTTCCTTTTTCCTCTGTTGCATCAGTACTTTATCGTCAGCACTTCGTATTTGCCATTTTTTAATTCGAAGTCGATATGAAAGATTAAGAACAAATTCAAGGCATCGAATCCAGGCATGTAATGGGCTTATACCATATTGTAGTGAATTTAATTTTGGCTGAAACACTACTGAACTTAAATCCTGTACCGATAAAAACTGCTTCGGATTTGCGCCAGATATTGGACACGACTGAGAATACTTTGTTTCTGTTAGCACGTTTAGCACTTTCCCATCAATTAAAGTCATTATAAGTTCATACTTTAATGAAATCTTTCTACCATTTACCAAAAAAAATTCTAAAGGCATAAGATTTGATATCTGATGATCCAGACTGCTTTTTTCTTTCAAAATATGCTCCTTGGTTTCCTTAATAAATTCAATTTTTAGTGGTCGGCAAAAACGAATGGATTGAGGAGTACGGTTAATCCAAACGATTGCATTATTTGACGTAATTATTTTTAATGGTATAACTTAGGTTACAAAGAGCGAGTTATCTAAACTTTCCGGGGCATTGCTGTTGAATATTTGCTTAAATGAACTTTGTCCTGTGGAACCGTCAAAACCATAACTGAGAACTAAGGTGACTTCACTGAAATCAGCCATTAGCATCAAAACTTCTTCCTGGTATGATAAAATTCTCTTTGCTGTATGATCAACCAGGTTTTGTAGAGGAATCTGTGCCAATGATTCCGTTATCGTAAGTCCTTCAGGTCGGCATTGCAGCTTGTACTCTTGAATTTTTTTGTAACTGGGATAAATATCAGAGTTGTGTGACTTGTTTATTTCCCTCATGTTAATATACTGTTGTTTTGTTAAATTATTGTCTATCAAAAATACTAATGCTTCTGCAGGAGAGAGTGGTAATGGCTTTTTGTCATCAAAAGTAAGCAATTTTTTCATTTTAGATGGCCTTGATGGAGATGAAGCTGCTTCCCTTAAAACAAAATTCAAGTCATTTTCTTTGGATACGTGCGCTGCAATTGAGGCAGCATGAAGCAATAAATTGGTATCGTTCCCCTGTGTGGACGATACTTTCGAAGCAAGTTTTCGTTTTTGCCTTACACTTCCATCGCTATATACAACACAAGGACGACCTTTTTTGTTTACGACATCACTTTTTGATAATTTAAGCTCAGTCACATAAGATAACCACAACCTTTCTTTGTTTGTTCCACTTTTGATTAGCCTGAGCGCAAAAATTATTAATTTTCTTTTTAACTGGTTTCATACAATCTTCATTTGCGCTTTTCTGAAATTTCGTAGAAATCCAGCTAATAACATCATTCACATTTCGCTTATTTTCCAACCAAAATGTAACAATATCCGCATTTTTAATGTTTATGCAATCTAAAATAGGAAAAATTGATGCAAATTCCTGCAGATCATTTTATGAACACTTGAAAGTACAGATCATTACCTTTCTACACATATACATTTTTCAACCAATACGGACCAATAAACAAAGTACTGCTCCAAGAAACACAGGGACGATTGCCAAAATTATATATAAGAGACGACACACTTTGAAACACACAATTAAATACTACAACCACATTTTTATGAAATTTCTTGATAAAATTTTAATTTACATACCTGCGAGAGTATTTTCCATTTCACACAATTTGTATACACTTAAAATTTTTTGTTTAACAAACATATGTTTTTCTTTCTATTTTGTGCTCAAATGTCAGAAAATGAAACACAACAAAGAATTTCAACTTTGACAGCTTGGCTTTAAATTATGAGTTGCCACCTTACTCTAAATTTTTTTTTGTGTGTATTCCAAAATGTCAGTTACAAATTGCTATCATTACTTTTTGAAAATAGTTCACCTCAAAAATCGACTTTTTGCCTCAAAAACAGTCGTTGGGCCCATCGTGCACTGGGTCCCACTGATGTCGTTGTCGGTATCGTGCCTGTGTCGTGTCGGCTAGTGTGAAAACGCTCTATCGTGTGGTCAAGAATTTCTTGGGCAGGGATTTGGACTTCCGTTTCTGATATTTTTATATTGTCGTGGTAGCACAGCATCTTTGTCTGTGCTATAACATTGTATGAAGGATATACATATATTGGCGACCAGAGATTTCGCCCCTCTTTGCATGTGATTGTAATCTTCTTTACCCATGTTAGAGTCAATGACGAAGGCTAAAGCCTCCTCAGTGGAGTAAGGTGTGACACCAGAAGTCTTTGGTTCACCATGAATTTTTTGTATGCGTTTGTATCTGCGTGTACTGGTGGTCATTGCCAGTTTCACCATTTGTGCAGCTGTCCTTTTCCCATATTTTGTTAGGCTAGCTTGAGCAGCAGCACACAATAGCTCTGGACTTGTTTTGGCAACAATTGGTTGAACTCGTCTTCTTTTTGATCGTACAGAGCCCTCTTCGAAATATTTTGATGGTCTGCCTTTAACACTTAATTTTGAAACGTTGCTCACAGGTTTCACTGATGGCAACACCAAGTCGTTTTTTAACTATGCTAAATTATACTGGGTGAATCTCTCAGTCTTCCAAGTCGAGTTCTTCCACTTTTTAATTTAATTTAATTTAATTTATTCATTCAATAACCAAGCAGTAATGCCATTTATGGTTAAATGTGCTACAACAATTGAGCTACTACATAATAAAATATTTATAACAATAACAATTTAGAACTTATACTTAGAAAAAAAATAATGTGTACTACTCCAAGACTTGACGCTAATTTAAAAGTTATTTAAACAGTAATTTGGAAAAATATATATATATTGCATTACAAATTTCAATAACAACTTAAATTTATACTTAGAACAAAAAATAAATTAATAACTTCCATTCGTGTACTACAGTTTCAACAGTTTCGAACCAAACACTTTGAGAACACATTTTATTTGTAAAACACTGTCTTTTAATTGTTTATAAACACTATGATTGTCCAATATATAACTAGTTAATCGTTCCATATACCATATACGATGATAATTTATAACAGTTTTCATTTTGTACCACTGAAATCAAATCCATTTTTCTAACATGTAATTTCGAGTGACTTGGATCACTCCGACTACCTGTAAATAAAAGAAGATAGCGTCACAATGAGTTGGTTTGAGTTCTCAAATTTCACAATAATAACGACCAACTAACGACTAAATGCAAATATCAAAGACAGAAAGCGGTACCTAGCGGAACTTTTTTGTAAGTCTAAGACCCCTTTCACACTCGGCAAGTTACTTGCGCAAGTCAGTTTTTTAACTTTCCGAGTACAAGCAAGTCTGTACTCAAAATGTATTCCCCTATCCCGACCTTACCTCTGTCATCAACAAACCAAGACTTGGGCAAGAGACTTGCGCAAGTAACTTGCCGAGTGTGAAAGGGGTCTAAGTAAACATCAATGTTAAAGAGAAATTAGTCTAGAACCGGAATATTATATTTTAATACTTGCGATTACATTATTATTCATTCGATATTCTTGACCACTGTTTATATTTAAGCGCGAGACGGAAGAAAAAATGCGTGATGTTACTTGACGTTGTAGAATGCAATTAACCGTACAATCACTTCGCTTATTTGCCGGACCCTCGCACTCTTTTGTTTTGAACATAACAAAGGCGACTTATGCGCTTTGTGATTAACCGACTATCTGACTAAACAAATACAAGATAATTTAGACTCTATCTCCTAAAGTAGTCATTTTGCCGAGTGTGCGCTCATTCAAAAAGCTTTCAGTATAATTTCACAGCTCATTTTCATCTTTCAGCTCATTTCAGATCTTTTGAATAAATATTTTTTTGTCGATATTTTTTTGTCCAATAGGCGCAGAAGATTTGCACTTGAGGCCAACCTCTTAACGGTACCCCCTATACCATCACAGGCACCTTTCCTATGTGACGTCGTAAAAGTGTCATTGAGGCTTTACATTAAAGTCTCTTTCGCAACTAGCCAAATTAATGAAGTTGTATTTGTATTATCCCCATCGGCTTAAAGTGATGACTTAAAGTGAATTGAAGTGATAAACTGATCCGTGCAAGTCCACTTTGTACGTACTGTACTTGTTGCGTTTCTATTTGTTTTTTATTGGGTTAGCTGCAACTGAGATTCCAGGGAAACTTTTGCATTTCAACAAAAAACAATTTTCTTCCGGCGTTAGACACATCATATCGTTTATGACGTCTGTTATAGCATAAGCATAAAGCCTTATTGAGTCCACAAAACATTAGTTTTAAATTTTGGTGAATTTTGCAAACGCACACATCATGTGTTCCACTGCTGCCGCAGACACAGAACGGCAGACGAAAGGAAAGAAAATTACATAGCAGCTGTTTCAAATCAATAAGCAAGTCTTTTTCGATCACGGTCTTTGTTTCCGTCAATGGTGACGGACAAACAGTCTCTCTGACCGGGCACAACTCGACTGTTAGAATCATCTTGGTAAAAATCGCGCACCTTTCCAACTAATTCTTTAGGTAGAGCTCAGCCACGATTTTTTGAGGGCGAGCCTCCATATCCAAGTGTAGCACGTATCTTTAAGGCGTTTTTTGCCATATGACGGCTGACTCCTAACATCGCGTGAATATTATTTACTGCCCAGGGTCTTGGCACTGTCGACAGATGCTTTAGTTTCTTATGCTTTGTTTGAGCGTTATCAAGGGCACGTTCTATTTCATCTCCCAATTTCTTTTTCGCGAATACTCTTCACGTCGCCCAAAAACTCTTATATAACACATTAACATTTGATAAGAGACATTTATAAAATTATTAATATGAAACTACCTTCCCAATCTGAGCAGTCGGATTCACTGAAATCTGACTGGAGGTCAATAGACAAATCAAGGCCTGGTTTTTCAACTCCTTGTTTTTATTCGACAGCTAAATTCTGCAGCAATTGCACACATGTACATATATTTGCCAAGAAAGCTCGAAAGACAATTATTAGCATTTGATATAATTTTTTTATCCCTTTCAAGAATTTAGTGTGTTTGTTTTTCTTGAATGGATTACAACAAACTTTTGAAGGAGATATCTTTGTTTTAATTATTATTTTAAAGAATTACAAAGAAAAACTTTTTACATTGTTTTTTTAATTTGAAAGGAAACAAAAGTAGTGCTTTATTACATAGATTAATGTCATACAGAGCTGCTGCTCTTCTCATCTGACTTTTTCTTTCACACTATTCGTGGTGCTGTCGGTGCGATAGTTATTTGACGTAAATTGACTTACACCAGGTGGAATTACAAAAATTGTTGACTTAAATTTATCATGTCGTTTTGATGAAAAAGAACTTGTACAAAACAAAACACATTCTTCTGCTATTGCATCAAGACGTTTCCTAAACGGTAACACAGTAAGTGAATTTCGGCTATTGAAAAGAAGGTAATTATGTGGGAGGAGGGAGGCAATGTTTGCATGCTCTGCATTTCCAAACTATGATATACGGCATTTTTTTATTTTGCAATTTGATATATATTACTTCAAGTTAATATTCAAAATGTAGAAAAAAAAATAATTTGCGGCAGAATAAAGAGAAAAATTATAAATTATATTGTTAGTTTAAAAAAAGTACTAGGAAAAAGCTCAAATTTTAAAGAGTTTAAATTAAAGAGGGTTCAATTACGTTTACAACAAGCCCAAGATCATTAAAATCGGTTCAGCCAGTAAGTAGTTATTAGAGTTTTTGTATAAGACCAAAGCTTTTTTGGTCAAATTTCAGATGTTTTTTTTGGAAATTTTTGAAAAAGAAAAATTTCCAAAATTTTACAAAACTCGTTTCTTTTATTTGGAAAAAATCGCACACACATAAAACTTTTTTCTAAAAACAAGGAATTCTGACTCAAGGGCAAAAACGTTTAAGTTGTTTGTGATTTTTAAAATTGAAGAAAAAAGTCGACATATCTGCAAAACTAAATGACCAATTATTGAGGGAACAACAGATTTGTTCATCGCACTGATCTTAGCTAAGAACCGGCGCTTAAAAACATAAAACGAAAAAAATTCTCGTCAAACCTTAAAAATCACAAAAAAATTGAACTGTTGCTCAACCTGCTTTTAAAATCGCCATATCGGTTAATCGGTCGAATTACAGATTTTTTAGCAGCGAACAAATCTTAACCAAGAACCGCCACGGAAATATATAAAACGAAATTTTTTTTTTTCACATTTTAAAAATCACAAAAAAAAAATAAAACTGGTGCGGAAGGTTTTTTGTCACGCAACTTAATGCTTTTAATACTCGTTTGTAGTAGGTATCTCCTCATTCTGGTTGTAGGATGTTATGAAGTGGTCATAAGCACTAATAATCTCCGGAACGAAGAGATACTCGATATTCGGGGAAGATGTTTTCCCTCCAAAAATCTCATCCATTGCATGTCGCAATATTAAGTCCAGTGTATGATTCTGGTAGCCAACATATTGTGGTGGGGGTAGTTAAAGAGATTTGACGTGGTCTTGCAGCCATCGCAGAACTCCGCCATTTTTACGAGTGTAAACGGTTGTCGTAATACATATAATCAATTTTATTGATCCCTATAAATTAAATTTGTAATGTAGCGCTTTGATAACATTAAAGATCGTCTATGCCCGATATAGTTTGCAACTTTAGGGGCAGTTAATGCAATATATCTTCCAATGACTGCACTTTCCTTAGGAATTTCGTAATTGTAAAACGTAATTGTAATTTTTTTCTTTTTTAGTTCCATTTAAATTCTGCGTCCATTTGTCGCGGGGCTTTTGTACCGAAATTTAAATTTTTTTTGAACGATATTATGTCAATTTACAAGTTTTAAAAAATGAAAAATTTTTTTGACTGGACAATAAATGATAAACCAAATAGCCGGATAATATTATATAAATTCCGTAATTTGATATAAATAGGCATAGTAGACAAAACCCACGTGTTTTGGAAAAATTAATACACCTGCATTAGGGTATACTGAAAATTTTTTTTTGATGAGGGGGGGCTCTCAAAGGACGCGTAATGAAGAGGTGATTACGGAAACGTCAAAAATTTTTTTTATACGAGGGTACTTTGAAGTTTCAATTCCTAGTACATTTTCTAAAAATAAAAACATTTTTTTGACAATATGGGACTCAAAGGACGTGTTATGATGAACATACATAGAAAAAAATTAATGTGAGTCCGATCACAGGGGAGATGTGTAAACATCTAGTAATGAAGTTGGAAGTACTTATGCTTTTAGTATATTTTTTTAATTAATCAATTAAAAGTATCAAAACTTTCAATATTGTAAATACATAGGAATTTGCTGGTTTTTGTTTGTTTTATTTAACTTATTTGGTTAGTAAATGGGCACACTGCAGTATATATGTACTGCATTAAAAATTACAGTAAGCAGTAAATTTACTGATTACTGAAAAAATTCAGTAAATTTTTACTGATAATGAAATTTAATTTGCGTTACCAGTCAAATCATAAGGCCGTATTCATAATAATCAGTAATCGGGCATGACTGATTACTGAAAATTCAATGCACCTCATCGTAACCACGTAGGCAC
The DNA here is from genome assembly GCA_963931995.1 of Phaonia tiefii. Taxonomy (NCBI): domain Eukaryota; kingdom Metazoa; phylum Arthropoda; class Insecta; order Diptera; family Muscidae; genus Phaonia; species Phaonia tiefii. The sequence goes on along the minus strand of OZ008367.1, from coordinate 253,478,035 downwards.
TTTATAAAAATTGCTGAAAAAAATTTTAGTAATCAGTAAAAATTTACTAGTTAAAGAATTATTTTTACTGAAATTTTAGTAGTACATACTGCAAAGTGCCCATCTATGGTAAATGCCTTAAGTACAAATAGTTAATATTGGCTTATGGTAACTAAAATATGTATATATATTTTTGACTCGATTGTATTTAAAAATCTATGGAAAACTGCATCTATGTAGTGGAATTGTTAGTTGTGGGGGTTTGTGGAGAATTGCTCATATGCAAGTGGAAAACGTCAAATAAAAATATTGATAAAGCTTGCGACTGTGGGTTTGCAAAATTTGTATTAAAATCTCAACCCATTATAATTGGCATGAGATGGAGATTGTTACCCAATTGTCGTGCACCAGTTTCAGTGTAAGGCAACAGTACGTAATGAAGATATGTTATAATCTTAATTTATATTGGAATCTAATAGAAATTTTATTAGAATTAACATTACCTCCATTCAGCTTTGATACACTTTGTGTTGTTTTATGTTCTGAGTTATAATTTTTTTGGTGTTGTGTAAAATATTATATTATTTTGTATTTGTTGCGGTTGAGAAGTTATTAATCAGCTGTTTACTGAAATGTAATGTTATTTTACAGCAATGGTTTTCGAAAATTAGTAGCCAATATTGCACACTAGATGGTGCTTATATGCAGCTGTTAATTATGAATGACAATCTCAAAGATGAAGAAAACTTTTAGTTTTCCTTATATTTGACAAGTTTAGTTTTTAGTTTTCCTTGTTTTGCTTTGTTTTAGTACATTTTTTATTAAAAGTGCAAACAATATTTTTAAAAGTTGTTAAAATTAAATGTTTTTGTATTAATTTTATTTATTTGTTTTCATTTGCCTACGATAACATAATGTACGACAATTAGTGAAAATTAGTCGCTACTATTGCACACTAGATGGTGTTGAGTATATTGTATGCAGCGTATGAGTACACTAATACACTCATACATAGCTCACACAGATTTGATAACGCTTTACGATTGGTTAACGATTACATCGCACATCTTACTCAAAATTTGTGATTGTATTGTGAAAAAGATTTTTACCCCCAGCGTATAGATGTTTACACATCAAAAAATATTTTCAAAAGCATTTTTTTTTCATTTTGAATCTTTATCATGCATATTTTGTCTTCCCCAATTTGCTGTATTTTTCATAAATATTCCATCAAATAGCTAAAAAATTTCATTTGATTCGCAGGTTTGTCTTTCTGTTTCGCAAAATCACCTACAAATATATGTATTTTATATAGTTGATGGAATATTTATGTAAAATACAACAAAGTAAGGAGGACAATTTATGAATGATATGCATGATAGAGATTTCAAAATGAAGTCGTGAAAATTGTGAAATTTGAAAAGAAAATTTATAAAAATATTTTTTTCTATGTAACTTCATCATAAAATGTATTTTCACCAAAAAAAATAATTTAATTTTTTTCGAAAATGTACTAGGAATCGAAACTTCAACCGTCGGTAGGGGACTATAAGTACCATCGTATAAAACCGCTCCCGTAATCACCTCTTTAGTACGCGTCGTTTGAGACAACCCCACATTTGAAATTAAAAAAAAGAGCGTATTTCAGTACACCCTAACCTGCATGTAGGTTTTTTACTAAACGTTATGTTCTTTGTGGACATGTTGATATTTAAAGGACTTCGAAAAATGTGATATTTTTTAATTTAAAAGCTATCACATTTGAATACTGAGCTTTACATTTGTGATTCACTACCTGAATTATTAAAAAAATTAATAAGGTTCCTCCATTTTCGAAACTAATTATGAAAGAATGCAAGATTGCAATTAGTCAAGTCCGCAAACCATATTCAAACGCTCTTAACTTACAGCGAATCATATCTTCCTATCTCACAAACTGAATGAGAAGATACCTAAAATCAAATTTCATTGCGTGATCAGCGTGCTAAAATTGAGTAAGGAAAGACATTTGAGAGACTGACTACCAAAAAAAAACTTTCTCCAATTTAAAATTCAGAAAAAAAATTCTAATAAAAAATAGGGATCCAGCAAAAGAAATTGTATTTGGTGAGGAAGGGGTTTGCGCTATATTAAAAAAGGTAAAACTGCAGTTTATAATATTTTGTCATGACCTGCATCATATTGCGAGAGCATTTTGGTATTCGACAAAAGTCAAAAAATTAGTAACCCGACTTCATATACGCTTAAGTATTCAAAAGACTATGCTAATTTTAAAACCATCAGATATAAGTATACAAACTGTGTGGCATTTGGATTAAACAAAAGATTTAAATACTCTGTTTTGCGTGAACGCCCGGTTAATTCTTCAATACAAATTTGAACATATACATATCTTTAAATTTCAACATATTTATTTGAACTTGTATGGAAAAATTAATCTGGTATTTATGCGAAAAACACAAAAATAAAACCAATTATGAAAGAAGTAAAATTAGCAATTTCTAAAAAAGTTAATCCTGCAAATAATTACGTTCAGACGGTTTAAGTGCAGTAATAGCAAATCAAAAATTGCGAAAAATTTTTAAGAATAACATGTTTGCATATTTTATATTCGCCATATCTCAAAACTAATTGCGCTATCTAGAATCAAATAGCAGATTCGTATTCAACGTACTAAAATTATGTAAGGAACGCCATTTGAAGGACAAACTACGAAAAAAAATCTTTTCTCAACATTTCAAAATCAGAAAAAAAATTTATTTTAAAAAATAGGTTTTGGGGTAAAAGTAATGGTAGAAGATGGCGGAAGGTATTTTCGCCATTTCAAAAATCTAAACACGTAGTTCTTCATATTTTTCCATGCCCTACGTCAGTGTTGGGCAAAATTTATTCAAAATAAAAATATAAATAAATTATGTTGACTTTATTTTAGACCAGAAAATTTTTGTCTTACTTCTTTTCTAGTGTTTTTACTCGGCTATACTGGTCAATTGTTGTTAAATAAAAAACTTTAAATTAATTCATTTTTTCTCCGACGTTTCGACTGTGTTTCTAGTCTTTTGCAAGGAGTTGTTTTTCATTTGGTTGAAAATACTAGAAGATAACAATAACAATACCTCTATTATTTCCGCTTAACTTTAATATTAACTATACATACAATTTCAATTGTCCATCAAGTTTGAGTGCATAGTATGCTGTTGTAATATGTACTAATCTTGTCAAATATGTACTAATCTTGCCTTTTGTCCAATTCTCAAACTTCCCAATGTGAAAGGTCTGTTTCGTCCATCTTCCATATCCAATATTCTCGCCTTGTCAAAGTTAGGAGTATGTCCACGTTCTAGCATATGTTTTGCTATCCCAGTGTTGCTCTTTCCCTTTTTGATGTCAGTTTCGTGTGTGTTAGTCTAGTGATCGTTTGGTTGTCCCTATATAGATTAGGTCAGACTGTTGATTTGTCGTTCCCCTACAGGGTATTTCATAAACAACGTTACATCTTTCAGCTTTATCTATTTGATCTTTTGCGCTTTTAAATATGTATTTGTTTTAATGTTATGTTAGATTTGTGTGCAAATACTATGTTACTCTCTGGGAACATTTTTCTCAGAGAGTTACTGTCAGTAAGGTTGTTTATGTATGGTATGCTAATGTATTTTTTGTCTACATTAGAGTTGTCTCTTGTTGTTCTATTGTTTGTGGTGTTAGTTTGTGATTTTAGTTTTTTGTTCATTAATGTTTTTGTTATGTTTGGTAGGTAGTCATTTTGTTGTAATAATTGTTTTAGTCTTGTTATGTTGTGGTCTATGTATTCTTTGCCACTTATATCTATTACCTTACTTATAAGATTATATGATGTGTTGATTTTTGTCTTTTTTGGTTGGTATGAATTATAATTAATAATTCTGCCTGATGATTTAGGTTTAGTGTACCAGTTGAATCTAAGCTCATTTTTCAGTTTGTGTATTTTTAGTCCTAAAAATGGTAATTTTCCATGTTGGTTGTTAAGTTCATTTAGAATTGTGTGTATGTCCTGTTTATTGACTATGGCAAATATATCGTCAACGTATTTTGTCAAGGATTTAATGTGTGTCCCTCTGTCTGCAAGTCTTCCTATGGTTTGTTGTATTATGTAGTCTGTCTGCTATTGTAAGTTTGTATGTATATATTATTGTCATATGTGAAATAGTTATTATCCCTTAAGCAAAATTGTAGTAGTTTAAGAAATGTGTTATATTTAGTTGTTAGTTGGAATAACAGATACTTTTTTTATTTGTGAAAACAAATAACTTCAATTTATTTGTTATCTTTTTATTTGTTATTTGGAAATTTAAATTAAAATTTCAAATAATGATATACAGGGTGATTCAGGAAGTTCCGGACAAATTTCTTCAGCGTATTCCTAGGCTCATTTCATGAAGAAAAGTCCACTAGGACCATGTCCGAAATTGCAAGGGTGCGAAATGGCAGCGGGTTCAAAATTTTCCGTTTTTATTTGTATTTTTGTAATGCCGTTTTTTAGTGGATTTTCGTGGAGTCCTAAGAAAAAATCAAAATAACTCCGTCATTTTTACTCGTATATTAACACTGAAGATGTCATTGAGAAGGTTATAAACTCAGCTTCGTAGCTCGGAATGATTCTTTGGAACATAGCGTTAAATTTTACAGCTTATTTTTATTTTTGTCGGTAGTATTTCACAATTTTTCGAAAGTTATCATTTAAAACTACATTGATCGCAGAAAATGTTGCAAATTTTTACCCGCAGTATTTAATACCTTTGAAATGATTTATAAATTATGCATGTCCGAAAAGAAATGGTGGTAATATTTGCATTTTTGTAAAACAACTTTGAAGCTTTCAGGTCTATAAAACAGTTTAATATTGAATGTGAATGCATTAAATGTGACAGCAGCAATTTTTTTTACCCACCCTAATGTATATAGGTATGTATGTACAATTTTCTTTTTTATCGTTTTTGTCACAAAAAGTATTTAAAAAAACAAAGTAAATTTAACTGATTTTGACTTTAGCCCAACGCGCTTTTCGATTAAATCGTCCGACAGTTTATGTGATGAGCGTAAGAAGATAATCGTTCCACATTAGCAGACGAAGGTAACACCGTGTTTAATTTTATAAGTTTGTTTGATAGCTAGATATTTCGACAGACATTGCATTGTTGTGCCTTTATCTGCTACAAAATTGAGTACCTATAAAATAAGTCATTTAAAATGTTGGTTTACACAAATTAACAAATTTTACCTCGAGGTCAGCATTAGGTGACAATAAGTCCATAGTACTTGATAAGAAATTAAAAAACGTATCTATATTATCAGGAGGCTCGCCTTGTTCAACTCTTCGTCTGTTTTCAATTGAGGTATTTATGGACGCTATTTCGTTTTTAAGTAAATTTACCAAACTCTGTTGAATACCAGAATCGACTAGCAAAACCTTTCGTTTTTAAATTTTGGATAGGTTAGAGCGGCTATTACGGCATCCTCCGATATATTGGCTTTACAACTTAACAGTTCCGAGAAGCGAGTAGTAACACTTTTGAGCAACACGCTAACAATAGGCTTGCAATATTTCCAGGAATTGCAGTTCAGTATCTCCAACTTCTGCTTCAGTGTCAAAATGCAAGGTATTAAAATTCCATAATAATTGTAATATATCAATTGCCTTTGTTAGTGGTTCGGTGCTTTTATGTAATCAAAACCCCGCTTTTTAAGACAGACAGTCTTTTATATTTAATTCACGCCAGAGGAGTGACATTTTTTCTGTTACCTTCCAAATTTGAACAAGTGAATCATACAGGGAATTCCACCGCGTTTCGCCAGGTCTACTAAGAGTGTGGCCAAGGACATTTATAACTATTTCAGCTGCCTTCGGCCGATTTGAAGCTCTCCAAAGAATATTGCACTTGTTCATAGCTCTCTTATGAACTTCAAATAGGCCATTATTTTGAAATCAGCTGATGCACATAAATGAAGCGTGTGGCTACTGCAACGAATTTGATTAGGCAACACCGCATTCCAGGAGTTTAAAATTTGTTGGCTAAATCCTTCTCACAATCATCTTCAATATTGCTCCCATCATCGGCATTTATCTCGGTTGCTACCCTTTCTACCCCAATAGCTTGAAACGCCTATACAAAGTTACTTTCATTATCAGTGACGGTTGCTATCAATTTTGTGGTGCCTATATCGTATTCAAAATGTATTTCATTAAGGACATCAGCCACTTTATCATATGAATGAACACCTTTGAAATGTCTGCATGAAAGCACCGCAGTTTCCTTTTTCAGGTCGCTTATATTTATCCAGTCGACGTAACTCCAGAAAAAACTTCGGTTATGTGATGAGCAAACACCAGCAGTTGTACAAATAAACATGTTTATTTAGCTTAGTTTCTTCCACATGACTGTCACACAGTTTATCTATTTCACAACCGAGCTGGCGCACAGTGGCCCAAACAGTCAATCTTGTGGGATTTAAGTCGAATTTCCATTTTTAAAAATTTCGATTTTTTTTGTTTTCTTTTAATTGACAACACTTTTAAAAGCTTATAAAAACTTTTACATTATCTTTTAGGTGCATTCCTGATCTGCTGCAAGCTTTCAAAGTGAACATATATTTAGCACGTGGCTTAAAAGATTTGGCAAACTTTTATTAACTTCTGTTGGTTGAGCCAAATTACAAACAAATTATATTATATTGACTCAATATCTTTTTTTCTCATTCACATAAGGTATGTACTAAATAAAAATTATATGTTTGTGACCCGTCTTTTCATGTGTAGCAAAAAAATGTGGTAGAAGTAAGGTATTTTATCATATATGGTTTTACAGCAAATACTGATATCTGTGGACTATAACTAACGTCATTCAATCGTATTCAAGCTAATTATAGCATTTATGTAAAGTGTGAGTCGTTGTGGTGTAAAAATATCTAAAATGATAACCAACTACGACCAACTCTTAACTCTTCTGCGCTTTTTAGGTGAAATTCAGTCTCCAAGCGCTCACTTTATTCCATTTCGCTTAGCGAAAAAGGCGCCAAAAAGAAAATGTTGGCTTTACAAGAATTTGTATTTGGTACAACTTATAAGAACAAAAAGCTATCTAAAAATGAATTGGAAGAAATAAACAAAAAATTGACCAATTTCGTAAGCAGGCTTACAGAAAAATTGAAGGCATGCCGTTACAATAGGAATTTCTTTGAGAAAAAAAATCAGAAATGGCTTGATATGCCGCTCTTTCAACAGAATGGATCACACATGGGTCGTCCCATTAAAGATTTTGGTGACCTCTGCCCCAAGACACAGATCCGAAAAGTGTCTAGTCTTGTTCAACAAGCAACATGTGAAGAGGTGATGGTAGCAACAAGCTCCACCTTGTATAAATCCGGACTGCGAAGCGCATCAAAAATTGTCAGTACATTGAGTAAAGATGAGACAGCGGGACAAAAAATTAAAAGGTCGTTGGAGACACAAGTCAAGCTAATTATTCCTTATTCACCAACGCGATGTATTGCCAAGGAAAAAAAATGCAGACATATATCCCAGTTATCATAAGCTGCATTCAGCGAAGCTTATGTGCTATCCAAAGGAATTGATCTTTACAGATTATTCCACTGAAACAACACTGCAGAGCTTAGTAGATCATACTGTTAGCCGAATTATACAAGCACACTCGCAAATTTTTGAAAATGAAATTTCAGTCACCAGCAACAGTATAAGCTTAACTGCAATACATAAATGGGGCTGCGATGGAAGCAGTGGACACGCAACCTTTTCGCCAAAAGTTTCAAGACGGTGAAACTAGTATGGTCGATCAGCACCTGTTTGCAGTTTGCCTTGTTCCCTTACAAGTTCAGCTTGGATCGACAATTTTGTGGAAAAACATTAAAAAATGGCAAATTCGCGGGGAAGATAAGCCGGAGGTTGAAGCAAGAAAATCCGAAAATCAACTGCAACTCAGGAAACACATGGGCTTATTGGTGGATATTCCTATGGCTGGTAGTGGTAATACTAACAATGGTAATACTGCCAGACGTTTGTTAGCGAACCAGATTTGGCAGCCCGCATTACAGGAGTTTGCGAAACGCTAATATACAAGTTTAGTGTAATTTTACGTGTTTTGGCTAGTGGATATGAAGTCAATACAGATGCATTCCGCTCATACGCCCTGGAAACAGCTGAAATATTTGTCGACCGATATCCTTGGTATTACATGCCGTCTTCTGTGCACAGAGTACTAATACATGGTGCAGACATTATATCCCATGTAGCACTACCTATTGGTATGATGTCCGAAGAAGCCCTTGAAGCGAGGAATAAGGAATTCCGGGATTTACGTGAAAACCATTCCCGTAAAGACAATAGAACTAATACAATGCAAGATGCCATGAATGGGTTACTTATTTCATCAGATCCGCTTATAACATCTTTATCAAAACCATCTAATATTTCCAGAAAAGACATAATGTTAGATAGTGTCGTAGCTGGGTTGCTCACTAATTTTAAAAACGTTTTGATTGATTCGGATTCATCAGATTCCGAATAATAACTTAGTTGTTAACACATATATAAATGTGTTTGTTTTTCTTCATATACTTCAAATAAATTACTTATAAATGTAAAATGTTAAAAACTCAAAAATGTGTATTAATCAGTTGTATGGGAGCTATGATATATAGTTGACCTAGAAAACTGAAATTTAGAGAATAAGTGATGAATGCGTTAAAAACCTTAAATTTAAATTTTCATTAAAATATCTCTTCATTTACTCGAGTTATTAATTAAATCCAACTAGATTGCCAGTTTGGGCCACTGTGTGGCGCCTTGAAATGATTGGTCCTGAGGTGCATCCTTCACATATTGATTTGAAAAATTGATTTTCTACAACTCTAAGAGGTACTAGCGAATCAATTACAATTTTGCAATTGTTTCGTTCAACTTTTAATTGACTCAGTTGCTTTCTTGTACACTGCTTACTCGGTACTTCCTTGGATTGCAAACTTTTTTTTCGTTTATATATTGGATCATTTAATAATAAATACATATGTAGATAAACTTATTCTCTCATCTGACGTTTCATTTCACACTCTTCATCGTAGGTTTGTGGAAATGAGAGCAATTAAATTTAAAATTACCTTACACCAGGTGGAGTTACAAAATGTGTTCACTTAACTTTTTCCTGTCGTTTTGGTGTAGAACTGAAAAATTTAAATATATTTTGCACTTTTTTGTTGACTTTTATCGTTGGTATACATTTGTATTGTATTCAACACAACTAGTTTGCCACAAAAACACGAAATTCGGTTGTTGTTCCTTTATTGATCGTTGTATACTATTGCCACTATCTGGTATTATTGAACCCATATTTTCCACCATCCAATGTTTACTTTCCATCGTACCTATGACGTTTAATTTATTGAGCGAATAAAAGTTTATATGTATGTATTATTCTATGTATTGGATACTCTACAAACGCTACACTTCAAGCACACAGAAGTGATATTGCACATACCGTCGCCTATAATTCGGAAGAATTTTCCATCTAAAATGGTAAAACCCTCTGGCACCCTTTTGGAATTATTTTGGGATGTTGTTGCTTCCGGTTCCATTCCTGGTTATCGTTCCTTAACAAATTTGCGTTAATTTAAATTCTAAAATTCCTTAAAAAAAATTATTTATTTTCACCAATTTTTTTTTGACAATTTTGTGCATTTTATGTTTTTTTTGTATGACAAAATAACAACTAACAAATGACGAATAATTACACTGTGTGTAATTTTTTAAGTCATGGAAAAATAACCATATGCGGACACCACTACGTGATAAAAGACTAAAAAAAAAAGACTCGTGTTTCCCAATTTTTCTCAAAGTCATGCACTTTTTTTTATGGGCCGCCAAAGATTTGGCGCCTCGGTATCATTTTCGTAAAAATGTGATCATTTTCTCAGGCTCATATCTTGCAAACCGTTCAGAATTTCGATTTACTCTCTGAGGCAACGCATTTTTTATACATTGTCACTACCTCTTTCCAGTGACACACAGCACGCTATGGTTAAATACTACAACCGACAAATGTTTAGCGGCGGCAAACTCATTTTGAATTTGGCCACTTTGTGGTACATTCTGAGCTGAAATTATTTGTGTCGATTTCGTACGAAAAATTTTAGTTTAAATTCTACAAGGCATGAATATGTAATCGGGCGTATATCTGGCATTAAATATCAAAACGAAATGATATATAGTTATATGGAAATGTATGTCATTGCAAACTCCTTGACATATCTAAATTATTAAGCTATTGAAGCTAAATTTAATATTTCTTGTTAAACATTACAATGTTTTGGTAAGAATTTGCAAGGATCAGATAATAAATAAGTCCTCTGTCAAGATATAAAACGATTTGTTTACCCTTGAACGACAGGATATATTAAAGTTCAAGATTTGTATACAATTTGTATAAGCGCATGCGCCTTATAAAAATTATGTTACTGACGAAAGTAGATGGAGTGAATTTTTGTTAAAAAATTTTCAGTTTTCCTGCGCAAAATATTGTTCGACTAGAATTAGAAATTGAATCCCCTGATGGAAGAAGGTGTTAACTCACTTTTTTTTAAATACAATATTTTCCTCCCTTTAATGTTTCCACGGTATCTGATTTTGATTTAGATAAGAAAAAAAGCCAACATCTGATATTTAAATTATTAAAATTAAATTTAAAAACTTTTTTTAATTTTTGGTTTTAAATCCGATACCATGGAAACACCAAAAAAAGAAGTAAAATATTGTTTTTGAAAATTATTTTTAAAATATAGTTTTTTTTCTTCCACCAGGTGCTTCAATTGTTTGAAATTATTTCTGCTTTTGGTAAAATATAACTTTATATGTTGTGCAATTTTGATATAAATCTAAGTGCATTGCTTAGATACATATATTCGAAGATACATAGCCGCAATGAAAATGATTTCATTACCCGGAAAACTTTCTTCACTGCGACGAATATGTTTCATTAATGTTATAAATATGTGTTCCATTGTTGCGATTAATATGTTTGATTTCATCCATAAGTATAGGACAGATATACACACATTAACATCAATCACCCTTCTTCGCCATTTTATAATATTCCAACTTTGCTATTTCGTAGGAGAATTCAAATTTATTATTTTTATTTTGATGAATGACGCGACATATAGTTTCTGCCAATTTGAGGTTTATGTGCTTGTGCATTACTGCTAAAAAGGTAGTAAAGATTGGTGTAAAAACAGAGTTTCTCTTATTTCATACTGTTTATGTAGGAAATGCTGTAAAACTTCACATGTAGGTGTCACTTAGATCAATAAATAAGTAGGTCCTAGATAACTATCCAATAAAGTCATTCTTAAGCTAACAAATTTCTCCGTTGTCTATTATTGTGTTTGAACATTTTTGACTATTGGTAAAAGTAACTTTGAACCACCTCCACAACTCGCTATTCCTTCTGTGCTTCTAATTCCGGGACTGGGTCCTATTATTTCGAGATTTAACTGCCGTCCTTTTGGAAGCCTACACCACCCTAAGTAGTTCAACAATTCCTACACTTTGATGGTCCTTTGAGCCGGATTGCGGTAATCCTAGAAGACACATTGACAGACACATTATTCTTATATATTCCTATCCGACCAAAATTACTAAAAGTGTAAAATTTCAAGTCAAAAAGAGTGAAAAAGTTCAGAGTTCTAACTAAAATAAAGGCTACAATATTGTAAAGTGCAAAAGTATTAATTGCTAAACTGTAGTTTGCTTGGGTCTATTTGCAAAATAATTGCATTTGACAACTTAGCAGTGCAACTTGTTGAATATTCTTTATGCAAAGGTTAAACCATAGACTAATACATATAGTAGACCTACTAGTTCTCTTACCAAATTTATGACATTTGGCCTGGTGTGACATTTACGTTCGATGTTGAAAAGAATTGCTTTACTAATACCAGATAGAGGCAATGGTTCAAAACAATGAACAAAATAACAACTACGGCATTTCGTTTTGTGTGTTAAAATTATTGTATTATATGCAACACAAATGTATGCTAACAATAACAGTCAAAAGTTTAAAACACATTTAAATTTCCCAGTTTTTCACCAAAACGATATGAAAAATTAAAGCAAGAAGTTATTGTAATTTCACCTGGTGTCATGTTTCTCGTCAAATATCTCTCTATCACACCGACCGCATCAAGAAGAGTGTGAAAGGAAACATCAGATGAGGCAAATATTCTCTCTAGTATGAGATTACTCTATGGGTTAAACGATAAATGTTCCAATATCGATAAAAATCATTTAGAAGTTGGTATATTATCTGGTAGTGAACACATACACAATTTTCTAACAGCACCCCAACTTCTCCCGCATTCGAAAAGATGACGTAACATATCATTGCGCTCTCTACATTTATATTACAAAATCATTCAAAAATTCTTAACTATAGTTGGAAATTATTATATGTGCACTCACAGCAGTTAACAAAACATTGATTTCTCATGCTGCTGCAACAGACGAAACTCGCATAATTTTAAAAAATACTCTCAGCCGTCAACTTGACAGTTAGATACTCTCCATATATGTATGGTATGTTAACACTTTCGATAAACATATCAATGTTACAAATATTTCATTTACAAACATTACAATTGAAGCTGTCAAACTAAAATTATACCTCTCCAAATTATTCGGTCTTAACAGTGTTTGATAATAACACTCTTACTCACGGCCGATAATTTAACATTATCGGAAACATTAATTTCTTTACATACAATTTAAGCCACTTTGTCACTGGCCATATAATTTACTGACCCAACACCTACATCTAGGTTGAATAGATTTCCTCAATAAAGGTGTCCGTAACAATGACGAAGTAACATTGAGTTTTCTCCGTACAAAGTTCCAGCCGATATTATTACCACAGTGATAATATCAGCAGCTCTCACTTGTTAATGGTAACATAAGCGATGTAACTTAGTTTGGTTGTCGCATTATATCTAGCAATATGTCAAAAAAAGTGGTTTTTCCAATTTAAAGATATATGTACCAAATTATATGTACTGATTTGGGGATACATTCGGCTATCTGAAATGCTCATTAGAGTGGCCCTCAATTACATGATATGTGAATTATAGGGTGTTCTTGTTGTCATTGATTTTTCAACTGATTACGAATTTTTTCCTGTAATTTTATTAATATCCGAAAAACTGGAATTTTTTAATTTTTTACAATAAACTGGGTTAGTAGCCTTTCATTTAAGATGAATATTTCATTCGTACACTGAGAGAAAAAAAATTATTATAATAATAAGATTTACGACTTTTTCATTTAAAATGGCACAAAAACGGCTAAAGATTTTTGGCCAAAATTTTCTATTTCTCGTTTAGAACCTTAAAATCTTAAATTCTACCAAGGCGCTTCGCAGTACAATGTTTCGTTTGGGAAAAAAATTGAAAAAACTTCAAGAAAAATGGAAAAAATCCAAAATTTTTAGCTTTTTTACCTTCCTCAACTCATAACGTCCAAACTAAGCTTTGTGACGTGAAGCGCCTTGGTGGAATTTTAGATTTTAAGGTTCTAAACGAGAAATAGAAAATTTTGGCCAAAAATCTTTAGCCGTTTTTGTGCCATTTTAAATGAAAAAGTCGTAAATCTACCTTTACCACTTATTATTATAATAATTTTTTTTCTCTCAGTGTACGAATGAAATATTCATCTTAAATGAAAGGCTACTAACCCAGTTTATTGTAAAAAATTAAAAAATTCCAGTTTTTTTTTTTTTTAATTTAATTTTTTAATTTTTAAGCCCACGAAAATGGTTAAACTGTGTTATATTTTGAAATACAACTAATTTAAAAAAAAAAACTCGTGGAATAAATATTGTTTCTGAGTCCCCAAAGATTCATATTCAACAATAAAAAAGTTCTTTTTCGCAAAAAGTCGTTTTTGACATATTGCTAATTATATCAATATTCGGACGATGACGGTTTATTACACGAAAATAATACTTTCGCTCGCACACTCAACATCTGTATAGAAATCTGCTTAACAGCGCACATTGTTTAGTTCATTAATAACACTGTGAGACAAAATTAGATTTTTTCAAAATGATAGGGTTCTGTCAACGGTTTCTGGTAGAAAAGCCTAAAAAAATTAACGTGTATTGGCGTTTTGCCAGATCTGATCAGAATTTTCAATCAAACGGCATGCAAAATTGTGTGTCCCTTACTTCTGAGATACAAAAGATGTTCAGAAGTTTTATAGAAAAGATTCAGATAAACATTTTTGTGGAACAAATTAACCCTCCAACTGTCACGTATAACCATAATTTTTACTTTTTTTTGAAAACTCGCAAAAAACTGCTCCAAAATGACGGGGGAGGGCTGTTCAAAATGTTCTACAAAAATTATGGCCATAAAATTTCACTATATGTGCCCGAACACTCCAATACACAAATCTTAGCCCAAGTGCTAGATAAAAAATAAAATATGACAAAATTCATTATATTATGTGGACTATTTTTAATGGAAACAGCAAAATGACAAAATTAATTATTAACCCTTAGAAGGCAGTTAGTTGTTCTTATTATCTACCACTTGGGATACGATTTGTGTTTTGGAGTGTTCGGACACATATAGTGAAATTTTATGGCGATAATTTTTGTAGAAAATTTTGACCACGGCCGCCGTCATTTTGGAGCAGTTTTTTTGCGAGTTTTCAAATTATGTTTATACGTGACAGTTAGAGGGTTAATTTGTACCACAAAAATGTTTATCTGAATCTTTTCTATAAAACTTCTGAACATATTTTGTACCTCAGAAGAACACTCAATTTTGCATGCCGATATGTTGCAGGAAAGTTGCGAGGGGCGGAAACTTTGACCCACCCTAAAAAAATTCTGATCAGATCTGGTAAAACGCCGATACACGCATATTTTTGGTGTCGCACAGTGTAATTAATAATAATTATTATTAGTGCAATCGGAAAGTAGTTTATTTTATATTCACAAGAATTTGAATGTTCTTCTTTATATCAATTTTGATAATAAACACTCTAGCGGGCGGTGAAACTATAATTCAACGCCTCACGATCCTGGGTGCTTCTATATCTGGGCGTTATTTTCACCTACTGAACATCGAGTAATACTGGAGGAGGAACCACCCAAACAAAATTGCCGGATAAAAATTATCAACATATGGATGTATTGTGAACGACAACATAATTCCCACTGGAACTGTATGGACAGTAAGTTAATCACACTGAAAATTGGCAAATTCTATATTTTAGGTCATATTCTAGTGATTTTTATGGGTAAACCGGTTAAAGCCTGTGCATGTGATCAACATTTTCAGTCACCAATAGCCTAATCCTTAACTAGAAGGCAAAATTAAATTAGATAAAGCTGTGGAAAGTCAGATGGTAATATTTATGACTATCCAGATGGCCATTTACGTGTGTGAAAGGTTGTGAATACGAAACATTGTCATATACGACTCGAAAAATCCAAGAATAGCTAAATAGATCAACTACTATACTGTAATTAAGTTACGATACATTAATGTAGCGATTCCTAATTCGCACTTACTCTTCGATTCAGTAAACAATTGTTAGATTACACTGTGTGAAATCTTTGAAGTCATGGAAATATAACCATATACGGACACCACTACCTGATAAAAGACCAAAAAAAAAAGACCCGTGTCTCCCAGTTTTTCCCAAAGTCATGCACTTGGGGCCTCGGTGTAATTTTTGCAAAAAGTGATCATTTTGTCAGGCTCATATCATGCAAACCGTTCGGAATTTTGATTTACTCTCTGAGGGAATGTAGCAGCTCTTGTCGTTAAGAATTGTGAACATATAAAATCAAAAACACTTCATCTTCAAGGTCAAAATCGCCAAAAAAACTTATAAAAATTTAATTTTTTTAATTTAGTTGTTTTAGATCCTCGTTATGATTAAAGTTGTACTTTCCTTTAAGGCTGTAAGAGATCATGTTTTCTCCGGTTAGTGAAAAAAATGTAAATGCCGCGGGTGGGATTCGAACTCACATTCGCTGGAAATTTTTTCTCCTGTTCAAGGAAAAAATCAATCTAAGATCTCAATAAACAACTTTCAAGAACATATGAACTTCCTAGGAATGATTCTTAACAACGTTTATGTAGCCGCAAAAGTGAAAAATTTCCCGAAAATTTTTTAATTTCATTTATTTTTTCTTTACTTCAACATTGAGATACTATGATGCTATCTATTACAAAAATAATAAAAAATATTCGTCTTGTTACGAATTCCCTTATTCGTCCTTTTTGCGTTGATTTATTCCCAATAATAAAACAAGGTTCGTTTTCAATTACGATAATTACAACGGTATAACTTCCTTTTATTTTACTTATATAGTACAACAGTTTACTTTATTTACACCACTTTTATAAGTCTTATATTTTACTATCAAATCGTGTTGCTTACTTTACGGAGTTTAATCAAAAACTGAACTCTCTCTCAACTCAACTAACTAAAATAAAGGCTACAATATTGTAAAGTGCAAAAGTATTAATTGCTAAACTGTAGTTTGCTTGGGTCTATTTGCAAAATAATTGCATTTGACAACTTAGCAGTGCAACTTGTTGAATATTCTTTATGCAAAGGTTAAACCATAGACTAATACATATAGTAGACCTACTAGTTCTCTTACCAAATTTATGACATTTGGCCTGGTGTGACATTTACGTTCGATGTTGAAAAGAATTGCTTTACTAATACCAGATAGAGGCAATGGTTCAAAACAATGAACAAAATAACAACTACGGCATTTCGTTTTGTGTGTTAAAATTATTGTATTATATGCAACACAAATGTATGCTAACAATAACAGTCAAAAGTTTAAAACACATTTAAATTTCCCAGTTTTTCACCAAAACGATATGAAAAATTAAAGCAAGAAGTTATTGTAATTCCACCTGGTGTATGTCACTTTTCGTCAAATATCTCTCTATCACACCGACCGCATCAAGAAGAGTCTGCAGCGAGACGAAGAGCTGAATACGAAAAGGACGCTGAAATGATACAGTGATCCGAATTACCCAGAGGTGCAAGCGTGTTAACTTCGTACTTTTCAGGGTGCGAAGTTAAGAAGAGGTCAAGTAAATTTTGGTTGTGCCCTTGAACACACGGAATGTGCGTCGGTTCATTCACCAATTGCGTTAAGTTATTATGAGCGGCGAAGAGCTCAGCGTATTGGCCCTCCGTAGTTGTATGGCTCGAATGCATTAACCAGGAGGAATTGTGGACATTGAAATCACCAGCAACAACGATTTCACTGTCTGGATAATTCCCCAATATCTCAGAAATGGAATCGGAAAGGGTGTCAAAGCCATTAAAGGATGCCTCCCTTCCCGCATTAGGACTTCTATAAAGAAATCCGAAATGTAGGACATGTGTTCCAATCTTGAATTTTACCCAAAGAAAGTTAAATTCTGGATCTTGTGAGTCGAAATGTCGCTGACTCTGAAACACTATGCCATTTTTTACATAAACCACAAGGCCTCTGTGGGAAATAAAAAGGGATAGAGTGTGGTACCCAGGAACGTGAAAATCCTGTGGATCAGAATCCTCGCGCACCTGGGTTTCACATAGAGCAAGAACATCAGGCCGATGAATATTAATATGAGAGTACACACCGAAAAAATTCGTTCTCAACCCTCGTATGTTACCATAATGTATAACAAAATTACACACCATTGCGACATACAAACACACAGAACAAATTCACAGCAGTAAACACAAACAGTGAGTCCCCCGCCTTCCCGCTGATATCCACACAATGCTTAGTGTTATGCCTTAAGCACTGAGCAGCAACGAGAAGACGAAGAAAACACAGTCTATGCTGTACTGTATAGGAGACAACAAATGCACCACACAGAGAGGGGCATAAAAGCCCTTCGTGCGGCCCTAGCTGACCCCCCCATGGAATCCATGGAATCCTTCGGAATCCTATTACTGACCAACTTCATTCTGCTGCGAACAAACTCGTGAAGTCCGCTAAGCTCTCCTGGGATAACATCATTCTCCCCACTGTCGGATGTTAGGCAGTTGCCAAACTCCAAATTTCTAGGAAGCTTTAACTCTATCCTGACGACGGTACTAGCTGGTGTTCGGGCAGTAGTATCCTGGGTGGCCGACTGGTATGCTGGTAGGAATTTTGGTATGCGCTCGTCCCAGACTTTTCTATCCTTACTGACGACCTTGCTCAAATATTCCTCAAGAGCCTGATTAAATCTCTCTACCGTGCCGTCAGTCCGAGGGCGCAATGATGTCGTTCTCATACCACGAATTCCATTCCTCTCGCATATTTCCTTCAAGATGGCGGATTCAAAATTCCTACCCTGCTCCGAATGCAGTTCTAAAGGGACACCAAAACGACTTATCCAGTTGTTCACGATAGCTTTGCTTATTGTTTCGCTTCTTTATTCGGAATAGCGTACACCTCGGTCCATTTACTGAAGTAGTCCATAACGACTAGCATATTGCTTCCCAGAGCTACTTGTTGGATATGGACCAGCAACTCCTCCGCGTTGGTCCTTTAGTTGCCAAGCACTGAGTTCAGCCTGCAATCCACTCGGATACAGCTTCTTGACGACCAACGCAATAGAAACGTTCACTTAGTTTCTCCATAGTTTTGCCTTTGCCGAGGTGCCTACCACTCGGACCATTATGAGATTCTGCAATTATCTGTTTCACTTTCAAGGCAGGTACCACAATTAAATTTTTCTCCGTTTTACCATCTTCACTTTCTCATACACGGTATAGACATCTAGCAATCTCAGGCTATTCCACTGGGCCCAATATGATTTTAGAACGGGGCTTCTGAAGCGATTTCATTCCGCGTTATCCTCTTCCTTTGCCAAAATAATTTTTGCCAATACAGGATCACTTCTCTGTGCCGTGAACCACTCGTCGTCCGATTCAATTCGCAGGGATCGGACGTCAATAATTTGATCTTTTATCTCAGCCTTAGAATCCTGCGTACGCTCGATTACATGTGGACGGTCATTTACTCGTCAGGTATCGGCCGTTATCGCTGGAGATCTTGACCGTTTTCTCAGGTCTCTACAGTCCCGCTCTATATGACCACGTTCTCCACGATTGTCACCTTTCAATTTTGTTGCTTGCCATAGCGCATTCGTGAGAATCCGAATCACTTCTTTCAGTTCGCTAACGGCGCCTTTCAAATCTTTTGATTCGCCTTCCGTTTCTACCCTTCGTACACGATGTGTCTGTTGACTGGAAACAACCCTCGCCGTCTCATTCGCAAATGAAACTGTTTCCACAAATGTAGTTCTTTTTGAGGCAAATACCGCATATCTAACGTCAGGATCGTTAATGCCCCTAAGAAATGCTTCTATCTTAAATTTGTCTAAGAAAGTTTGGGGTTCTCCAGGATATGCCATCAACACCAAGCGTTCCACCTCGGCTGTGAAGTCCTATAGTGTTTCATTATGCTTTTGCACTCGGCCTCTTAATTCCATGCGATATAAAATCGTTGTTGTGATCGCCACCATACTTGCATTGTAACGCAGCCAGTATATCCTCGTTGTTGTTTCTGGCACTTTCAGTGCTAAAATTAGCTCTACTGCAATGTCGTTGTTGTTCCATAAGTTCTTAATTGCGACCATTTCGAATTGGAATTCTCGTTTAATTTATCGTCCATAATTCTAGAATTCTCACCAAATTTGTCATTCATAATTCTAGAATTATCGTCCAGCTTCGCGTTAATAATTCTAGAGTTTTTTTTTATTTGAATTTTATTGACCGACTTTTTGTTAGTTTTTGGTTAATGTATGAGAAATTCATACTACAAGCTTACAAGTCATGAACATTTTTCTAATTGAAGAATATTTAGTTTTTGTTGGAAATAATAGACAATTCAGTTCAACACACACTCACTGGCATGACTAGTTTCGAACTCCGTGCAAGTTCATCATTAGATGCCTAACTACTGTGCCTGAATTGATACCATCGGTTGATCATCAATCGTATATATACTCAATTCTGCAATTCACATGTGCGAATTAGTATCGATCGAAGATCCCTAAGTATCAACATCACTGAACAGCTTATAATTCCAACAACAAGAACAGACAGAATTTTTCCACCATGTTCTTCTTTTTCCTCATGCATTCTCGCACTGTTGCAGTGCTTTGACGTGAGTTTTAATCTATATCACAGAGTTGTGTTTTTCCGTGGTATATCATTTTTGTGGCCGTCGGTGGTGCAATGGTAGTGTGCGCGGCTCTTGTGCATGAGAACGTGGGTTCGATCCCTGATCTGACCACCTTAAAATTTATTTCGACGGCGGTCACCTCGCATAGTGACGGCGACACTATCGAGTATTTAGCCATGAAAAAGCTTCTCAAAAATACCGTTCGGAACCGGTGTAAAAATCTAGGTCCCGATCAGTGAGTGTAAAATTAGAACGCGCACAGCTCACTGGTTTGTGAGAAGCTCTCCCTAATCCCTTCATGGGATGTAATGGGAAACCATTTATTTATTTATTTTTATATCATTTTTGAAGACCGTGCTAGTGTCAGTTACATTTATTTGAATTTTCGTTAAATTTTTCCATCATGGCTGCAAACATCGTCGAAACATTTTTGCATCATCTTTGCAGATACCTCCATTTCTTCTTTGCACCCAAACTGGTATTTGTCAATGTTTCGGCGCTTGAATTCTTCTACTAATCGCCTCTGCACTTCATCGTTGTCATTAATTCGTAATTTCACTTCTGACACCAATGTTATAAATTTCCTTATTCGTCCTTTTTGCGTTGTTTTATTCCCAATAATAAAACAAGGTTCGTTTTAAATTACGATAATTACATCGGTATAACTTCCTTTTATTTTACTTGTATAGTACAACAGTTTACTTTATTTACACCACTTTTATATGTCTTATATACAAATCGCGTTGCTTACTTTACAGGGTTTAATCACAAACTGAACTCTCCGTTCCAAAGACCTCCGCTATTTATACCAACTCACCATACTCAAATGTAGTTGTCTCTGGCGAATTCAAGAACCTTCTAGTCGTTGTTGTTAGTTAGCTTTGTAGAATCTTCTCGAATGGTGGAGAATTATCTTAACTGAGGCGAATTCATGCTACTGGTTTACCGACCTGGTACGTTGCTACAATGCATACTTCGAGGCGCAGAACTAACCGTTAGTAGCCGTTACATAATGTTAGTAGGGTCCTTAGAGCAAGCAAATGCTTTTACTTATTCTTAACAGTATTATGTTTATAATGTTGATGGCCCTGGACTTGCAAATCGCACACTCTTAAGTTGTTGATCCAAATCGTCGTCTGAATCTGACTCTGATTCAGAACTTATGGTGTCTACAGGCACGTTGCTTCCAGACTGCCATCCATAATCAGCTTTTTCTTCTTCAAATACTTCATTAATATCATACAGGGTGATCTTGTGACTCCACCAACATACCTGAAATGAATTAAAAAAGAAATCAAAAAAGGAATGCAAAACAATGCATCAATAAAATTGATATTACCTCTGCAATAATTCCTACCTTTGTATCGATTTTCTATGGGTAGTGTGGTTTGGTGAAACCGTTCTCCTTGCTCATCGGATTCGGTATTAAGTTGTTTAATAAAATCGTCAAAATGAAAATGAAGAAAATGCATCTTTAATATCATCGATGTGCCGATTTTCTCAAAATAATACAGCATTTCTTTCACCCATTCTCTTGCTTCCGGTTCCGCGTCTCGATCCCCTCCCAAGACTCTGGTGCATACACGCTGAAAGTAAATCCATGCCATTGAATGACTATCATCAAGCGATGATTCAAAGTTGCTCTTGAATAGCTTTCTAATGTCAGGGCCATTAAGTACGTCTGTTAAATGAAGACAAAAAATAAAGACAGAAAAGAAACATTAACATAGTGTAAATAGTACAATGAGGTGAACAAAAATTCGTTTTAAATTTACTACAATACCATTTTTAATTTTGCGATCGTTACGCTTTGGGAAAATGCTTTTCAAATATTCGAATGCGTTTGGACAATTTACAACGCTCACTTCAATGATTTTTTTTAAAAATTCCCAATTTTATGTGGATCGGTGGTAGCAAGAGTATGAGTATTGCCAATTAAAGGTGCATTCTTCAGTTTATGTTGTTTCATTTGTTCCTCCACACTTCCTCTTGGTCTCCACGAATTACATTGGTATTGATTGTATGATCCGTTGCAAACTGTTGATGACCTTCAAGTCACAGCAAATCTGCCATTTATTTTCGTAGTATTGGATTTTTCCATTATATCTTTCAATGTTTCATAGCTTTCTATGATGTTAATATCCATTGCTAGCGAAATGGAAGGTTTACGGTTCGACAGATGCAACAAACAGAACCATCAATAAATAATCTCCACTCATTAGCGATGTAATTAATTCCCATTTTTACCACCAAAGCTTTTGCATCGTTGCAGTAAGCGAACGAATTGTCATAATTTAGATTGTAGAGGCTCTGAAATTCAGATTGCCATTTGCGGTACGCGGTGGAATTAACATTAGCATGTGTGAGTTTTATTTGCTTTAAAAACGCTGTCAAAAATATGACAAGTCGCTGCGATATTCCCAATATGGCCTCAATGAAATCCATTTCCATTTGTGTTATTAGTTGTGGTACATCTCTTCCCTGTTGGGGCTCATAATCGGTATCAAATGGTTCTCCATAAGTAACACCACTTGCTCTAGTCATTCCTGTAAATTCTGTCCTACGATCTGGAGTTGGCGGCCTTGGTGATACAACATTTTCAGGTGGAAGCACTGGTAGTATGGCTGTTACAGTTGCTTTATAAATTTTGTTCTTCTCAGTATGTTGATTTAGACGACATATGTATGTAATTTACCCATGAACACCTGGGCGATTACTCCAGTTTACCGGCTTACTATGTTTGCCTTCACTCAACCATGCGATGAGATTGTTATAACATTGGCGACACACTGTATTAGGTGTGTAATTTTCACCGGTCAAGTCTACTTCGTCGAAAAACAACTTATATGCTCTCTTGAATTCACTACTTAAAAGATTCTTTGGGGGCCCATAATAAAAAACTGCATGACTTTGGGCAAAACTGGGAGACACGGGTCTTTTTTTGTTTGGTATTTTATCACGTAGTGGTGTCCGTATATGGTTATATTTTTTCGTGTTGCACTACGTAATAGAGTAACTTCTACATAGGGTCCGATTTTCTTTTGTCTGACGTTTCATTTCACACTATTCGTCATGCGTTAGGTGCCAAGCCAACTGAGTTAACGCTAATTGACTTACACCAGGTGTAGTTACAAGAACTATAGAATCAACTTTTCATGTCGTTTTGGTGGAGAACTGGGAAATTTGATTGTATTTTGTACTTTAGTTGCTGGCACGCATTTCTGTTGAAAGACACAAACACAAAATTCAATTGTTAATGCCTTGTTGGATATTTTGCACTAATGATTCTACCTGGTTTTATTGAGTGACAACATTCAAGATTTGCTTCCAATCACACCAAAAATTAGATGGGAGAATGAAATCCTCTGTATATATGCATATTATTCCATGCCACAAATCCGCAGCCTTATTTATGCCTTTATCATGGGAGCTGTAGTATGTGTATGTATGCCGTAAAATATGTCATCGTTTTTCTTCCTTTTACATCTCCTGTATAACAGTAATTTCAGCCTATTAATTCTCGTGAACATTTGCCAGGTGGATACTGAGACCGGATCCGTATAGTGTTTTAACATTTCAAGTGCATATCCATACATCTTGGTCCATATAACGTTTGCGGAGGTCGTCAACATATAGGGGGTTTTATGTTTTCCATTCTTATTTCGTATTTTTGTTGTCGTTAATATATTGTTACAAATAAGTAAAAGCTTTAACTTACTCTTCATAACCAGACACACAGTATGTAAAAAACAGGGCGATTAATGCTGCGCCTGAAAGTATGCGTTGTAACAACATACCAGCTCGATAAACCAGTAGCATGAATTCGCCTCAGTTAAGATAATTCTCCACTATTCAAGATGATTCTACAAAGATAACTAACAACAACGACTAGAAGGTTCTTGAATTCGCTAGAGATAACTACATTTCAGTATGGTGAGTTCGTATAAATACCGGTGGTCTTTGGAGCGGAGAGTTCAGTTTGTGATTAAACCCCGTAAAATAAGCAACGCGAATTGATAGTAAAATATAAGACTTATTAAAGTGGTGTAAATAAAGTAAACTGTTGTACTATATAAGTAAACTAAAAGGTGGTCATACCGTTGTAATTATCGTAATTTGAGTCAGACATCCCTGTACTATAATTATAAGACATTAGATCTTGCTGTGCAGGCTAACAGAAATAAATAAATAAATTACGACATAATTTAAAACGAACTTTGTTTTATTATTGGTGTCAGAAGTGAAATTACGAGTTAAGGACAACGATGAAGTTTGAAGAACTCAAAGTTGAACAACTTAAAAAGGAGTTGAGTAAATTGGATCAACCGCCAGCTGGCAACAAGGTAGAGATGCATTGGCGATTAATAGAAGCATTCAAGCGGCGAAACGTTGACAATGACACATACCAGTTTAAGTGCATAGAAGAAATGGAGACATTTGCAAACGAAGCAACTGGTAATGTACAATGTTTGCGGCCATGATGGAAATGTTTGAAAAAATTGGACGAAAACTCCAGAATTATTATCGCGAACCTGGACGATAATTCTAGAATTATGGACGATAAATTGAACGAGAATTCTAGAATTATTCAGGAAACATCAAATGCCACAAACGAGAAACTGCAAGAAATCTCTGAAGTTTGTTGCAGCTGGGAAATCTCTTTACCCCAGAAATCGTACGAGAAGTGAGATTTTCTATGGCCCACACCATGTACAAGGCTGGCCTTTTCGGCAAGTGGCACTGCACTGATGTAAATAATGTCACAGGAGAAAACACTTTTGAGCATATGTGTTGTCTGTTTGCCGGGGGTGATCTATTCTTTTTGGGTTGACGATTTTATGTTTTCTCTTGAGTTACTTCGTTTTCTTTTTGTGTGAAAGCGTATCTGGATGTGGCAAGGAAAGAGATATTAATGAGGAGTATGAACGTAACGAGTGTAGTAGCGAGTAAGGGCTGTCGCTGCCAGATCAGTACTCATCAACATGGTTGTACTTAATGTATAGATTTCATTCATGAATACAGTGGGCGCGAAAACTGTTTGACACATGAAAATTTGCGCTTTTCAAATTAAGTGGCATTTTGTAAGCAAAATGAAGGACAGTGGAAATTGTATGGAAGGCGCGGAAATCATCAAAATTGGCGGCAAACAAGGGGATATAAAAGTAGGGATTATAGTTCCATTTCCATCAGCCACGGAAAATTTACAGATCGAACAGAACCACCGACAGTCTTATCAGTGAACTAAAGTAAAAGACGTAACCAACTGAAGTGTTGGTGTAGTGTCTATTGTGATATACATAAGTGAATTTAAGATAGAAAGGTAACGAGAATAAATACTTGGTGCGGTATGCCGAAAATTTGTCTGACCACATAAATTGGGATAAGTCGTTGCTATAAGGTAGTTTTAAGTTTTTTTATAATATTTCTACGTTAAAATCATACTGTGTTTTGTGATAGGATTTAGTACAAAGTTTTAAAAGAGTTTAGTTGGTTGTTCTTGTTTTTGTGTGGACAAATTTGTCATTAGTAATCCATCTAAAGGAGCTCCTTTAGGTAGGAAATTTTTTGAGTAATTGTTTGATTTTGTGCGGACTCTGATTTTATGAGGACTCAAAACTCTGAAAGCTTTGGTGGGTCCTAAGGTTAGCTGTGTTGAATTTTGTTGTGTGCATTATTTTTAAGTTTCAATACGATTAGGGAATGGGCTAAGTTTCAAACATAGAATAAGTGAAGAATTAGTGAAATTGAAAGTCAATAAAGATATGTGAATTAGTTTAAGCAAGATAAAAGAATGTCGTGTTAGTGTTTGTTTGTAGAAAGGGCAGGCTAATATGTCGTGGTAAGTGTTGTTTTGTGTGTTAACGGGGCCTTAGAAAAAAATAGTTTAAGGATGAAAACTATGGTCATGGTAGGGAGGGCCATGTGGAGAAAATTTCAGCGTTTCTCCCTCTTGAGTGTGTTGCCGTTTTGTGTAACTGTTTAGTGTTGTTGTTATTAGATAAATTCATAGTTTGTTATTTTCCTGGGCTGAGGCATGGGTTGGAACCTGAACCCTAGAGCGCGGGGGCTAGCCGCGGAACCGCGTCAGTGCCATCTAGGGGCACGTAACAAGTTGTGAGCAATACGAAGTTTTAAGCATGAAACACATAGACGACGACAGGCTACCGACCACAACCTGTCAAAAATAAAATACATGCGTGGAATACATATGGAAGTGAATATTTTAACGAAGGCAAGGCGACACGACTGCAGGTTGTTGTCTATGCTACTTATGTAGCTGTAGTTGATTTACAGCCTAGCTCCGTATGTCGAAAGCGAAGCGAAGCGAAACGAATCCAAGCACTCACTTTTTTGTCGAAATGGTTCTCCATATTTGCGATCTTCACGTTCTCTTCGCTTACATAGAGAAGCGAAAGTCATTCAACAATTGTCAAATGAAAATGGTGCCATATGAACAATTCTAAAAAAAAGCGTTAGAATTGGGAAGAAAATCGCTAAATTTGAAAAAAATTGCTTGATTGCAGCATAAAAAATACAACTCTACGCCACTTTAAATTTCCAGCTGGGAAAAGTTGACAACATAAATGTAAATAAACAAAACAACAATAAAGAAACGTTGTAATAAGTATACATTTAGGGGTTGTTTTTTTGTTAGTTGAACAACAACTTTTGAACCTCCGAATACTGCTGTACCCCTGGCGAAATCTTCATGTTCCGCCATATATTCGACCAGTGTCTGCAGCTGTTGTATTGTTGATTTTTTATTGCTGAAATTTAAAAATAGGTAGGTATATGTATATTGATAGAATAAGGATATTTTCTATTAAATACTTACCATTTATCCATTTAATTTTTTCGTTCTCCAATGCGAAAGCTAAAACACAAGTGACTTTTTTTGACATTTGTGTTTATACAAATGACATAAAAAAAAGTTATGGAGCTCAGATTTGTACTGAAATGCTCACTTCGTTTTCCTTCTTTTTTCATTTGTCATTCTCATGTTTTTACGGAGCACAATATAAATTATTTTCGCTTAGATGACGAAAGTGAGTGAGTATTCGACATACAGAGCTAGGCTGTTAAACTAATTTCTATTTGTGTGGGCGACAATCAACAGGTTAGAGCTGTCAATGCCTGAAGTGGCACCACTGACAGCATAATCAGCTGTTTTTTGTTGACAACTTTCACAGTTGGTTGTTTTTGTTTTTGTTATAATATTTCTTTTTGTTTGTTTATTGAAGTAGGTAAGTATTTGTTGTTATATTTATTATTAATATTTGTTATTGTTTTGCATATCAAATTTAATAGTTTAAAATGGACATTGACGAGCAGCTTATTGAGGAAGTGCGTAGCCGCGAAATTCTTTATGACCTGTCCCAAGAGGGTTATAAAAATATAAAGAAAAAGGAGTACGAGTGACGAGAAGTAGCTGCTGCTATGAAAATGGGTGGTAAGTAAGAGTATAATATAATTTGTCCCTAATTTCAATTACAATTACTTTTACAGAAGAAGAATGCAAGAAGCGATGGAAGGGTCTTCGTGACTCTTATAAGCGGTGTAAGAGGGCGGAGCAAACTGCTTCTGGCAGTGCCGCCAAAAAACCCAGAAAGTGTTGGAAGTATTTTGAGGCCATGTCATTTTTGGACAATGTGACAAGTTCCAGGCAGTGAGTAGTGTCTTGTCAGTGAAATTGAAGTGTTAATTAATTTTGTGTTTTACTATTCAGCTCTATTGGAAATATCAACTGCGCCTCGTTGGAGGAATAAGTTGTGGATGCGCTTGATGATTCAAGCGACGACGTGCCTTCATCTTTGCCTTGCTCAAGCAACATACGCGAAACAAAAGTATGTAGTAATATAAAAATATGAGATTTGCTGAAAAATATTATAATTATTTCAAAATGTTTGTTTTTCGAAATGTGATAGTCAACACTTCCAACAGTTTCTGGATTTTGCAGCGTCAAGCATTGCCGACACGTGTTGGGCTGTTGCAAACAAAAAAGAAGACGCCACCGATCTTTTTTTTTGCAGGTTTGGCAGCCAAAGTTAAGGCAGCCAACATGCCACCAAGTGTGTTGAACAGACTGGAAGCAAAGCTGGCTGCTTCTGTTTTTGCGGAAATATACCATCATTTCTCGCAGCAGCAGT
The DNA here is from genome assembly GCA_963931995.1 of Phaonia tiefii. Taxonomy (NCBI): domain Eukaryota; kingdom Metazoa; phylum Arthropoda; class Insecta; order Diptera; family Muscidae; genus Phaonia; species Phaonia tiefii. The sequence goes on along the minus strand of OZ008367.1, from coordinate 253,449,663 downwards.
AATTTTATTCTGATCTCATCTTAACATATCCAAAGATTAACTATCCAAAAATTAGAATTCATTATTGTAGCACAATATTTTTCGTTTATTTTTTTTATATTAGTATGTAGTATATAGTATTTTATTTTTCTTACAAACAATAAAATACAATTATTAAATGAAACTAATTTTAAATGAAACTTTGGAATTTACTGGCTATGCTGACTTACCGGGAACTTGCATCAATTTCCCATTTTATTTTGTAGAAGATTTCCCGTTGCCCTGACATAATTTACCGCCAGAGAAGAACAACTTTACCTTTCCAAATCAAGAATAATCTTATTCATACACGTGGATTAGATAGAATTATTTTGAATAAAATCTTTTAATAAACCCCGCAGTTGGAAGGCAGTTCCGGAGCAACGATTTGCTGCTCTCATGCGGTTTGACGCCAGAGGATTTATTTGTTCCCTCCACTGACCTTGAACTGAATGGTCAACATGCTCAAGAGTGAAATATGTCCTGTCATTTTGTAACATCAAAAAGTTATGTAGAACTACAGTGGCTAAGACAATTTTGTCTGCATTGTTTGGCATCATATGTATTGTTGTGTGCAATACTCTCCATCTACTAGCTAAAATTCCAAAAGCATTTTCTATATGCACTCGAGCTTTGGAAAGTCAAGTATTAAATTTATCCTTATCTGGCGTTAAATGATGTCCGGGATACGGTCGCATCAACTTATTCTTTAATGGGAATGCGCTATCTCCTACAAAATAATGTGGGATATTGATGCAAGTACCTGGTAAATCAGCACAGCCAGGAACTTCCAAAAGTTTTATTTAACAATTGTTTTCCAAAAACACTACGAAAAAGTACACCACCATCACTCTGGCTGCCTAAAGCTCCAACGTCTACGTATTTGAAGGCGTAGTTAGCATCATAAACTCCCATTAATATTATGCTAAAGGTTTTTTTATAGTTGTAGTATAAAGAGCCGCTATTTCTGGGGCAAACTATACGTATATGTTTGCCATCAATGGCTCCTAAACAATTTGGCATTCCAGTCTTCACATAGAACTTCTCAGCTATTGTATACAACTCGGTAACTTTTGGAGGTGGCAAATAAACATCATGTAGCTCATCCCAAATTGCTTCGCATGTTTCGTAAATTATTATCCTTACAGTGGAAATTCCCAGCTTGTAAGCCCAAGCAAGAACATTGATATTGCATCCTTGCGCCAAGTAACTGAAATTACAAGCTTATTAACACAAAAATATAAATAATTAGCAAGTTTACTTACGTTATTGTTACTGCCAACCGCATTTCGTCATCTATAGCTTTTCTATTGGAAAATCGTTCCATTTTGTTTTTTAGAAGAGCCAGCAATAAATTAAAGTTTGCTACGGACATCCGAAATGCTTTACAAAGGTGTTCCTCGTCCTTCTGTTTTAGCTGCTGAATGCATGTTTGGTAGAAGCCCTCCTGATCCCGAGTTAGATTCACCGGACAAACCCACCATCTTCGATTATTACTCGTCTGCAATTCACTTCGTACTTCATACACTGTTTTCACAATTTTTGTTATGTTTGTAATAATATTTATTAAATATTCTCCAGACATTTTCTTTTATTTTAACACAAATAACACAAACGTCAAAATTACAGATCATCTGTTTACTTTGCAGTTGCCGTCTTGAAAATAATTCAGTAGCTGCCACACGTCTACATTTGCAGTCAGCGGCATTTGCAGTCGTGTGTTCATGTAGCATGTCGTCGTCTATGTGTTTCAAGCTTTAAGTGAACGATCAATTCGAAAAGGTTGAACAAAAGTTCGAGGAAATGGAGCAGTAGATTGAAGAAATCGAAAATAAGTTCGAGGAAGTCGAACGGGAACTAAAAAATGATGTAAGTGGATTGCAAAGAAAAATGAATGAACCCCAGTTGCAAGAGGGGCCAGTGCGAGTAATGTCTGAAGGCTCTATTAGATTGAAAGCTCCAAGTTTCTATGGCTCTACACCATTCGACTTTTTTAAATTCGAATTCGAAATGGGCGCAATTAAGAACTGGTGGAACAGCAACGACAAAGCATTAGAGCTAATGTCCAATGTATAACAGCCGATGCGGTCATCAACTGTGAAGTTAATTCTGACTGCAGCAAACTATCAGAAAAGGAGCAGAAAGTACTGGATTCGCATCTGAGTGAGTGGGTGCGAGAACTAAAGCCATCTGATAGGAACAAGGTAAAGCAATTACTGTGGAAGCATGCGTTTGCCTTCGCCCTGAAAAAAGAATGCCAAGGTAGAACATCAATGATAAAGAACTAAATCAACACAGGGGAAGCGAGACCAATAAAACAGGTTTTCCATTTGCTAAAGAGATGAGGTGAAGAAACGTTAGGTGAAATGCAGAAGGATGGTGTAATCGAACCCTCCTCAAGTCCATGGAGCTCGTCGGTGGTACAGGTTAAGAAGAAAGAAGGAAGTACTCGAATTTGCGTGGATTATAGAAAGCTGAACGACGTCACCAAAAAGGACAGCTATCCACTGCCAAGAATTGATGACACATTGGATACGTTGTCAGGAAAAAAATGGTTCTCCACCCTGGTTATGGGAATGTGGGGATGGTAAAATAGTCAAAAAGTTAATGGTGGTACCTTCCTCTAAGGAAAAAATTAAAAATTCCATAATGGCCCGAGTGGAGGACATCTAGGAATAACCAAGACCCTGAAAAGCTAAAGCAACTGTTCTACTGGGTTGGATGTCAACAAGCGGCAGCTGATTGTATAGCAAATTGCACCCAATGCATGACAGCTAAGGGACCAACGCGAAGAAGTCATGGCCAGATAGCTATGGATGTGGCTGGTCCATTTCCAGTCAGTAGCTCAGGAAACCAGTACGTCTTAGTGGTTATGGATTACTTTAGTAAATGACCCGAAGTATACCATGCTCCAAACCAGGAAGCAAAAACTATAATTAAAGTGTTCGTGGATAACTGGATATGCCGTTTTGGGGTCCCCTCGGAACTCCATTCGGACCAGGGTAGGAATTTTGAATCGACCATCTTCAAAGAAATGTGTGAGTCATACGGTATTCGGAATACTAGAACAACACCATTGCATCCTCAGTCTGACGGAATGGTTGAAAGATTCAACCGAACTCTTGAAGAATACCTAAGAAAAGTAGTCAGCGCAGATCAAAGAGATTGGGATGACCACATACCAAAGTTCCTTTTGGCATATAGGACGGCCACCCATGACTCCACTTCGCGAACACCCGCTAGAGTAATTTTCGGAACTGAGCTGAAGCTGCCTGGATATTTGGAGTTCGGTACCAAACCGGCATCTGACCCTGCGAACAGTGATGGCAATTACCAAGATACGGCCACCGCGCAAGAAAGAGTTATCTCCAAAACTACAGACTCACTGGGAAGGCCCTTACAAGGTTGTCAACGAATAAATGACGTGGTTTATAGAATCCAGAAAAGCCAAAGTCCAGGCGTTAAAATGAAAGCCGTGCATTTGGAAAGACTAGCCCTGTATGGAAAACGCGGAGTTGAGCCTGCTCGGTACGAACAGGCTTAAGTGGGGGGCAGTGTTACAATTAAGTAAAAGCTTTAACTTACTCTTAATGACCAGACACATAGTATGTAAATAACAGGGCGATTAATGCTCCGCCTGAAAGTATGCATTGTAACAACATACCAGCTCGCTAAACCAGTAGCATGAATTCGCTTCAGTTAAGATAATTCTCCACAATTCGAGATGATTCTACAAAGATAACTAACAACAATGACTAGAAGGTTCTTGAATTCGCTAGAGATAACTATATTGGAGTATGGTGAGTTCGTATAAATACCGGCGGTCTTTGGAGCGGAGAGTTCAGTATGTGATTAAACCCCGTAATGTAAGCAACGCGAATTGATAGTAAAATATAAGACTTATTAAAGTGGTGTAAATAAAGTAAACTGTCTTACTATATAAATAAAATAAAAGGAAGTTAAACCGTTGTAATTATCGTAATTTAAAACGAACCTTGTTGTATTATTGGGAATAAAACAACGCAAAAGAGACGAATAAGGAAATTCGTAACAATATGCTAGTTAAAAAGATTTTCTTTCTATAAAATAGTGTTTTTCATTCGAAACCTCAAATTTTTAATTTTTGAGTGGAAACCCGGTTTAATCATGACCGATGCACCAAGACCTAGAATGATTATTAAAATTGGAATTTATCTAGATTGAATTATCATCATCCGAATACTGTGGCTATAACTCTTTTAGATGATACTGAAAAAAATTTATCATTTGTCAAGTACAACAGATGTGTACGAGTAATTTGGCTGAAATTTCACTTTATAATGCAGACTGGATAAATGTTGTTCTCCAATGTGGCCACCGTCAGCGCTAAAGTCAGAATTATTTTTTCACTAAATGTTTGATACATTCATACTTATTTTCCGATTTCAGAAAATAATGTCTCTATCTACTCGTGTATTGAATGCTGGGTTTATTATAATTTTCCCACTCTAATTAAATTATATTTTTTCAAGTTTTCCCTTTGCTAAATTCGTGGGATCCAATATGGCGATGAAATTACAAAATACCATGAATTGCTACCTACCAAAACCGCTATTATTGACCGATACCTCATTCATTGAAATAAACTGAAATTATGATTTATTGCTCATACACTCACCCTTTAAATTTGCTTTTGTGTTTCAAATTACGTAAATTTTGAAATTGTAATTATTCGCTTAAGAAGAAGAAGAAAACACAAAAATATTGAAGTGTTATTGTATTCCAAACAACAAGATATAAAAACGTGGTGTAAAAGGGAGGGCATGAGCATTAGATCAATATTTCAGCTTATTTCCGTTTTTAGGATATCGCTCAATAATTATGCTCTTAAAATAATAAATGAATAAATAAATGTTTTCTCATGACATTCCACGGTCGGACAGGGGAGACATTCTCACAATCAGTGAAGTGTGGTCCTGACATGCCTACTTACAGGGAAAAAGAGTAGTTGGAAATCAATTCAGGCATTGGAAATTCCATGCTAAAGTCTATATTTTGATTAGAATTCATAATTCTCATACATCAGGATTATTTGCCGATGATATTGATAGATTAAAAATAGGTCTTACTAAATACAATTTGGTACTACAGAAATTAAGTTGTATTAACCAATTTGAGTATGTATTTCAAAAACCTCATTCATCAGAAATGGAAGATACAACTAATAAAAATTACAATATTAGAATTTGTGTTCAAATGTATTAGTCACTGTAACCATAATTTAGTTTCTGTTGCAAAACCACTTGTTACAAAGTTATGTATTCGAGTTTTCACAAGAGGCTTTGATGTTAACGAGAAACTACATATATTGGAATATTACACGAGGACTTTACAGAAAACTATTATTTTAAACAGAAAGTGATAACCAAAGTTTTGAAAACACAATAAAGTGTAATAGATATCAAAGACGATTTAGAATTAGACGACCAGAAGATGTGCGCAACTTAGCTACCCTGGTAAAAGAGAACTGAAAAGTGCTAGGAGTTCACTCAAACGTATTTCTTTCTCGCGTCATATCTTGCTTATTTCATACTTTTTGCATAGTTTATGTAATTTTACTTCAACATGGTTGGAATTTGTATAGTTATATACAATAATACTATCAAAAAGCTGCTCGTATATTGAAATATTCAATGAAGAGAGTAAGAGAGAGAGGAGAGAAGTACTAGGGTTTCACTCGTTTTGTTTTTTGCATTTGAGTGAAGAGAAATTTTGACTGTCTACTTATACATCGTTTTTGTAGATATCAGCCAGCGAAGATTACATATTATCATAAATTAAGGTGAACTGAGACTTTTAAACACAATCGTTGAATCTGACGCCACATTTGACGCCTTCACAAGCACATGCAAACAATTGTGGGCACTTGTCTGGAGGGGCTATTATTGTGGATGACACAAATTAACTTAAACATATATATTATAACCAGGGTAACCCATACCCTTGTGTGATAGAAAATATGAAAAATTTAGTAAAAACTGTATATATCTCGAAAACGAAGCGTCCAATCTCAAAAATAATATTCAAATTCACACACACAATTGACAAATTCAAGAGAAGGACAAATCAGTTGACATAAGCCTGCGGAAAAACTTGGACGCGCTCTGTGTTATCTCAAAATATAATTAAAATTAATCATTCTCGCTTTGGGGAAAATAATATATATTTTTATGTTGATTCTTGTTTGAACTGTTCAATTATGTTTATGAAAACTTTTTGTTTATTCTTGTTTTATCAGATCCTTGAAAATGATCAACGAAGTTGGTCGAAATATTGGAAAATATTAATGAAATTGTAAGAAGAAATACTTGAAGTGTTTTCTTTTTATTCTTATGACCTTAAGCCGAAACATCTGAAAACTAATATATCTACAAAGGTCAACTATACTCACAACTAACAAAAATAATAAACTTTTACTAGTTTCTCACAAAGACTTCCAATTCGCATGAAATAATTCTTTTTAAAAAAATCGCCAAAATAAGAAAATCGCTAAAATAGAAAATGGCTATATCTCGGAAACGGAGCGTACAATAGAAACCAAAACTATTTTTTTACGAGTTTCTAAGCATTCTTCATAAAGTTGTCCAATCGTATGGAAAACATTTTGTTCAAAAAATCTTATTTAAAAAAAATCGGTAAAATCGCTATTTAATCGATTTACTTATTTTGCCGATGTTTAGGAAAAAAAATCCATACGAATTGGACCACTTTATGAAAACCCCGAAATAATTAGTTACATTTCGATTGAACGCTCGGTTTGCGAAATAACCATATCCATAATGGCAGTTTAGCGATTTTATATTCGAAAAAATTTAGTTTTAGCGATTTGTTTAAAAAAAGTGATGCCCGTAGTAAAGACATCCATTGGCTAGTTTCTCCTACGGAGGTAAAAAATGTATTATTTTTACGATTAGACGCACCGTTTCAGAGATATAGCCATTTTTTTTATTTTGGCAATTTTCTTATTTTGGTGATTTTGTGAAAAAAAAAATTGTTTCATGCGAATTGGAACACTTTGTGAGAAACCCGTAAAAATTTTTTATTTTTTCGATTGGACACTCCGTTTTCTAGGTACAGAAATTTTTTCATATTTTCGATCAAAAATGGGCACGAAATACTAACCCTGGTTATAAAAAATACTAATTTTGTTTATATTCAAGCTCAATACCTTTTTAATTTAATATAAAACTTATTTATTACCTTTATATTAATTTCAAAAAAGTCGAGCACAAAAAATGTTCCAATGATACCAGGGCTGTCTGTATAGCTATTTCGGATCTTGCCAAGATCTTCATCAACAGACATTTTTGGTATGTTTTCGGTGAATTCATCACCGACTCGACTTTTCTGAAAATAATATAAAGCTAATAAAGAAGCTTTATATTAAATTAAAAAGGTATTGAGCTTGAATAAATTTAGAAAATTGTAAATTTTGTTATATTTAAATATAAAATACACAATTTTAATAAAAAAATATTGTTTTTACTTTTTTTCTACAAAATTCATAATGGGTTAAAGCATCACCAAATTGTTGTGACAGCCATCAAATTCAAGTAATTACTTTAGTTGAGTATACCAATATATTAGTTGGTACAACCGAATTAGTTTTTAAATGTTTCGTTCATCCAACTAATATAATATTCACCACTACAGAATAATTTGCATTGCTAGAACTAAAACTTGATTGACAGATCACATTTATTTCTTGTTCTTGTGGCTTTAACTAAATATTTCAGTTCTTGCAACCAAAACTGAATTACAAATCAATTGATATGCACAATATTTGGTGATACTGAAGATAATTATTGGTAATCACAACTGAATAAAGCTGTGACAACGAATCGCTTCTCTGTGTGTACTTAATCATTCTGCCGTGTCTTTGCAGTTTTTCACTCAGTTCTAAACAATTTAAAAAACTAAAATCTGCAAGGGTGGAAAAAACCACAATAAACCCAACATCTCTCCTGAAATAAGACATTTTGGAATTGCATTAAATGAAAAATTACTTCTGACTTTAACGCTACCGGCGGTCATATTGAACAACAATATATAACAACTCGCCATTCAAAAATACAAATTATAAAGAGGTTTTTTTGCTGGGCTGGTCAATTTGTGGGCAGGGCGGGTTATATGTTTAAATAACAAAGAATGCCCCATGTATATGTATATGTGGATATAATAGATATTAATTTGCGTACAAATTTAAACGACATCTTCATTCTTTTTTATACGGGAATAGTCTAAATTTTGAATTTATTATAGGTCGTGTGACCATAACCATAACAAATTGAGAGGTAACATGAGGATAAACAAAATGAGTTCAACAGAAAACAACTTGTAAAGTTTCATCAAATGGCAATAATGATAAATACTTATTTGCTACTTTCATTATTGTCATTTAAAGCTAGATATAACTAATTTTTGTAGGCTGCGTGTTGTCAGTAAAATGTACTCACCTCTTCACGTACAGCCATCCCCCCCCCCCAATCACCAAAATCGTCATTAAGAAATTAGTGGAATTGAGAAAATACGACCACGGCACAGTACGTACGAATGCGTATAATGGATTTCAGTGACCCCAATTGGCTGTTATATCAGTATGAGTTTTTATCAATAAAAACAAAATCGAAACCATCCTATGTTTGGTAGTGAAATTTCTTTATTCAAAACATTTATTCACTTATACCACAAACTCGTATCGAAAGTCATACTCGTAGTATTCAGATCACGTTTGGAGTCATCGCAGTGCTCAATAAAGCCATCACATAAAGAGTTTATTTCAATCCCAATAGTCGTTTTGTTTTCAATTTCTGATGGAAGATATTGATTGTACACTTACTGAGCCGGCAATAAATTTTTAACATTAGATGTACTTCCTATTGCGTCAGAGATTTAGATAAGCGCGTACGTGGTATGTACACATGTATGTGAGTATGCATGAGTATACACGGGTAGTATACAACAGAAGTGGTTCAATTAATGATTCAATTGTGAAGCCTATCAAAGAAATCGAATTTGTATCCGGATCCGTTTCGTATTAAAATCTGTATTTCAGAAAAGCGATTAAAAGTACTATTAGGTCAACACATTAGAAATATTCATGGAAATTGTCGCGTTTAAACAAAAGTGAAAATATGTAGCAGTTCACGGTGTGATTCAACTAACACTCGTATTAACGCAATTGAAAAATAACCTGGTAACAGTAACACAAACAAAAATAATTCCAATAAGCTTTTATTCATTTTTGAGAAGAGCCAATTCAATATACGAAAATTACGATTTTGAATAATTATAACTAGTGTGCCATTGTACGGGTCATATCTGGGGTTTCCCCTCATTAGGCAACACAAATACAAATACGGTGAAATATTTTTTCTATAATCAAATCATAATTGATCCCTTTTTCAAATGAATTATATATAAGATTGCCGCCATAGATACAAGCAAACACGACGAGCTGGCTAAATAGCAAAGCCGCCGATAATCTGACCTTCGTTTGGAACACCATTTGTTACCGTTTCATCCAACTAGGTGGAAAACCACAAATGATACTATGTTACGGATACCTCTGGAAGAGAAAAAATTCCGTTATTTGTAAATGCTGAATTAAAGTGCAAATGACATGCATTATGACCAAAACCTGTTGATGGCGGAGAATTCAGCGGGGGAATGCTCCACTATTTTAGCCTGCAGTGGAGCAGATGCAGAACGTCGGAAATATTTCGGGCCACTATACATCGGAAACAACCCAGTTTTAAAAACCCATAAGTTCTGCAAAATTTGCATGGAAGAGAGGCCAATTTTAAAAGGGTAATTAAAACATTCGTACTAGTTTTACTAGTTTATTAGGAAGCTATGTACATTAGGGTGAGTCAAATTATTTTGCGACAAAAGCTCATCGCGATTCTAGTTATATGGGTCATTTGAAGAAAGTTTGCCGAAGAACCCATAGTTCTAAAATGAATTTCGAACCCCCGGATTTTTCGAAATAGGTTTTTTTTTAAATGTTCAATAATCGAGTTAGATATTGGACTAAAAAGGCAAAAGAAAATTGTATTTCCTCTAGTTAAATGTGTATTTGGGAGGTTTTTCGTTTGATGAATCCATTTTTGACATTTATTTCTATTTTTGAGCACCGCCAGAGGGCGCTTTCGCCCATTTTTTGAGATTTTATCGCCATTTTGGGGAAAATTTACGAAATTGTTGTGAAACTTGACGAATATTCAAATAGCCCCTAATGTTCAGCGCTATAATTTAGGGGGGTACTTATTCACAACCTATATCGATTTCGTTCAATTTAAAAGAAAGAATGAAAAAAACATATTTTTTCCTTATTTTACTTTATTCTTTTAGAAATGTAGGCATAGAACTGCAAAACCCACCCCGATTAAGTAAGACACGCATCCCTTTTCGTTTGGTTTTCTTTTAAATTCGCATAATGCGAATTGTTTAAATGTTATTACCACCCTACTTTGCCAAAATGTATTCATTGGCTCTTTATTACTTCGGAATGTCCCAAATGATATTTTTTGGATTGTGTGTTGTTCATGCAACCCTTTCCGTATTCATACACACATGTTGTTATACCTACTACCTACACACCCTACTCCCGTAAAATTGAAATATTTCATGATGGATCAACATAATGACAGAAGATCTACAATAATAGAAACATTTGAAGAGAGCCGGCGTCAAACATACATACCAGAAGAAGATAAGGATATTGATTATGAGCATAGTTCACATTCAATAGGTCCACAAGATGCACCTCAAACGAGACGAGGACCATGTACTCCCAGATACGATGCTTTGAACTTTACTATGATGTGTGACATATTTGGTGTGTCTGATAGAGTAGCATCAACATTGGCAACATCTCTTATGGAAGACTTTGGTGTTAAAGATGGTCGTGGCAATCTTGTCATTATGGACAAGACTAAAGTTCGTAGAGAAAAAGTTAAAAGTAGACAAAAAGTGCTTCTTAATCGATATGATTGATGCTTCCAATTTAATTGCATTTTCATTCGACGGCAGAAAAACTGATTTTTTAACGATGGAGAAAATTAAAAACAAACTTCATTCAAGGACGGTGAAAGAACCTAGTTGTTTTAAAGTAACCACATTCCCAATTAGTAGGCTACATAAAAGCGGAAAATGAAGACACTGAACACAAAGTCATCAAAGTGAACGAATTTTTCATTAATAAAGCAATATCTCTGTATTCTTTGATGGTGAGTGTAGGGTCCATCATTGTTGAATTGTTCTTTTCCTCCTAGCTTAAATACAAATATATTAAAAACATAGTATGTAAATTATTGTATGTTTCACATATGTAGTGACAAAGAAAATTTTCAGTATTCAATTTTCATATTCTGTACTAATAGCACATATTTTGATTTGTTAAAATATAATTCTTTTATAAAATATAATTCGTGCTCTACAGTGAGCAAGCAAATTCTGGGATAAAAAAAGGAATTTTGCAACGATTCGAAATCCAGTTAAACAGACCACTGCATTGGTTTGTCTGTCTTCTCCACTTTAACGAGCTTCCGCTTCGACATTTGTTTGACACTTTGGAAAAATCATCCACCACTGGACCACGATCTACAACCGGAACCTTGAGCAAACAAATTGAAACTTGTGAAAATCTTCCGGTATGTAATTCCTATAAATTATTTATTGCTATTATTAATTCTACTTCTCTTCTATTTTCAGGCGGTAAACGGTGTTGAGATGATCACACTGGAAAATATATTTGATTTAAGTACTGTTGAATTAACTACCGACGCAATGTACTTGTACAAAATGGCACTTGCAATTTCTTCTGGTGAGGTTTCGGCGGATTTGTCCAACATTAAAACAGGGCCAATTGCACATTCTCGCTGGCTCACCAAGGCCAGTAGATTATTACGGTTATATGTGACAACTAATTTGCCCTCTAAAAATTTAAAAATTCTGGCAAACTGTATAATGAAAGTGTATGCGCCAATGTAGTTACTTCAGTATTAAATATTACAACTCTGTCGTGTAAAGTAGTGTATTATTTTATAAATTCATACGTTGGACTCCATATTTGGATTCTCATTTGAGATAAATTTTAAATATTGTTGTTAAAGAGAACGTGTATTATGCTCACTCAGATAACGTTTTGTTAGCACTGTTGTTCGACGATGAAGAAAAAATACGCGACTTAGCTCTTAAAAAAATGTACACTATCTTAACCATGTGGAAGATCCGATGCAACTGCGAGTTTACAAGAAACCTACAATAAATTTAAGTTGCACGGATTATACGAATATAATTGACATGAATGATAATTCAATCATATTCGAACCACCATTTACTGTAAGCATTCCCTATGAGTATCTACAACAATATCTAGAAGACAATGATCCGCCGCTGCCTGATCCAAAAATTCCCTTACACATACAAAGAACGGAAAGACACTTTCTGTTGCTCGCTAGCGTGTCCAAACGACTTGCGGAACAGAATGGAGAAGGAGTTATGGCGGCGACATTAGAAAGCCGTAAAAAATTACCTCGACTTGAAAGCAAGAAAGACTTACAAAAATAACTCCGTCTCTATTATATTCTTAAAGTCGTGTTTCTGTTCCTTTTATTACTGAATTCAATTGAATTTTTTTCATTTACATTTTATATGATTTTACCCCTTAAGTGGAAATTTTAAAGAAAAACAATGAAGTAAAATAAGGAAAAAATATGTTTTTTCATTCTTTGTCTTAAATAGAATGAAATCAATATAGGTCGCGAATATGTACCCGGCCCTCCCCTAAATTATAGCGCTGAACATTATGTGCTATTTAAACTTTGGAACTGCATTATGAGAAACTCAAATATTCGTCAAGTTTCACAACAATTTCGTCAATTTTCCCCAAAAAAGGTGATAAAATTCCAAAAAATGCGCGATACTCAAAATAAAAATAAATGTCAAAAATGGATTTGTCGACCCAAAAAACCCCCAAAATACACATTTAACCAGAGAAAATAAAATTTTCTTTTGCCTTTTTACTCCAATATCTAAATCGATTATTGAATATTTAAAAAAAAACCTATTTCGAAAAATCCGGGGAATCGAAATTTTATTTTAGAACTATGGTTTCTTCGGCAAACTTTCTTCAAATGACCCACAGAACAAGAATCTCGATGAGCCTTTTTACATTTTTTCGGTCCCCTACAATTTGACCCGCCCTAATGTTAGTAGCTCAGTTCCCCTGGATGTAGATCCCTTCCTTGTCAGTACTACGCCGGTAAAGTAAAAGTGCTCGTTTAAAAATGATATAATAATTTGGAGGACTTTATTCGTATATCGTCAAAAAGAGACTGTCGGTATTAGGATAATATTCATTAACAAAAAAAAACATACACAAACATCGTTGTATATAAATAGTACTAAATATAAAATAAAAGGAATTCATCGTTGTACAATTGGGAAGTATACCCATCAAATTTTCAGATAGCTAACACTAATATACATATATCTTCAGTGACAGGACTGATGCTGACTGGAAGAAGGTAAAGTATTAAATCAGGCATCTTTTAAATAATAAAAATGTGGTCTGGTGAGACTAAAATCAATTGCTTTGAGTCCGACGGCCGTGATTGGTACTGGGCCAAAGATCCAAATACTACTACCCCGAATGAAGTAACACAAAACATGAAACATAGTGGTGGATCCATAATGGTATGGGGATGTATTACGAAGAAGGAGGAGGTCCTCTGGTTAAAATTGAAGGTATTATACAAAACTACAATATCTTTCAATTCAATCAACATTTACCAGCTGCAATTGATATAACGGGTCTTGCTACTGAAGGAGTGATTTATAAGCATGACAACGACCCAAAACATTGGGCCAAAATCGTCAAAAACAGGTTAAACATTCGACAATTTACAACTATGAAATGGCCAGCGCAGTCACCGGACTGAAACCCGAACGAGAAGTTTTGGAATTTCATAAAATCTCAGCTTGCCAAGTTCCCAGATGGTCCAAAAGGCGTAATCAAGCTGTGGGATATAGTTAACCCTGCTGTTAGATTAGAAAAAACTTACGAATCTTAGATTGAGGGACCATTTGGTCCATACTGCAATTTTCATCCAAAATAATAATTTTATCTTATTCTTTGTAACTATTTTGGTTCAAAAATTTCTAAAGCAAGTATTTGACATATCAAAAACATCCGCTAACATATCAAAAACATCTTCTAAATATTTGACATGAATTTACATTCGCTTGGTAATGAAAAAACTTACGAATCTTAGATTGAGGGACCATTTGGTCCATACTGGAATTTTCATCCAAAATAATAATTTTATCTTATCCTTTGTAACTATTTTGGTTCAATAATTTCTAAAGCAAGTATTTGACATATCAAAAACATCTTCTAAATATTTGACATGAATTTACATTCGCTTGGTAATGAAAAAATGTACTATTGACCAAATGGTCCTCTAATCTAAGATTCGTCATTTTGTATTTTTCTCAGTCCTGAATAAAGTTAGAAAATTTAATTTTCGCACATAACATTGTTTTATTAAAAGACCCCATTAGCAGAAAAATTTAGTCAGTATATATCACCGTTCCAAAGTTACAAGGGAAAACAGAAAAAATTTGGACCAAATGGTCCTAATCTAACAGCAGGGTTAAAAAAAATTGGGATGCTATTCCAGCGGAAATGATACCAACATTTTGCAACACCATGCTTCGCCGTATCCCAGCTCTCAAAAATTTTAACATTTGTATAGCTTTAAAATATTTTCTGTTCATTTTGTACGTATCAACATTGAATTAAAATTGTTTTGGTTTTTATTGACGAGAGAACAGTAAATTTATTATTTTTTTGTTTGCTTTTAATCAAATTTTTAAAATATTCAAATTTATTTCCAAACTGTGTCAAGCATGTTACAATTTTGCTTGTCACTGTAGTTGCTTAGATGCAAGTATGTAGATTATGATTGTAACTGGAGAGATAGGCCCACGGATATTAAAGATTTCTCTGCCAATATTTTAAAAGTATTCTAATAGATTATTTGTTGTGAAAGTTTTCTTGTAATTAGCCATGCCATTAGCCATTAGTACCATGCAAAATGTTCTAATAAGAAACGTTGGTGTCAGCTTCCTTATGGCTCACTCTGTTGATAAAGATTTCTTTGGTGACAAAATTCTTTTTGAACATCAATGTTTATGATAATTAACCTTTCACAAAAACGTTCTTGACAAAAACATTCCTTTGCGAATAGCGATTTTATAAGAAAACTTTGACAACAAATTTTTTTTCAGTTTACTCAAAGAAACATCTGATAACACAGTTTTCTAAACGAAACCTTTGATACACAGTTTTTTTTAAATAAAACGTTGACAACAGAGTATTCTAAAAGAAAACGTAGACAATAGGCCGGCCCATAGATTAATTTATACATAGATTTGTCAACTCGCTCATCGGTTTAATGATTGAAGGGAAGCGAACTTGTGTTTGAACGTCAAGAGAAGAATTCTGTCGCTGAGGCTTGACAAACATAGGTGAAACTGTTACTGTGAATGTTCAAGCGTTGATCGACGTTGCTGATAGAAGTTCGTTTCCTCATTGAAGAAGCGTATAGAGAACGTCGGAGACGGATAGCAAATCTATGTATAAATTAATCTATGGGCCGGACAGAAAAAAGTTGAAGCTGCTGGATTTGTTTAGCAAAATAATCGTTCTAGGTAAACACAATGAACCGCTTAACCTCTCCAATGCACTTGAAGTAAAAACGAGATGCAATTTTACATTTTGGAAACTTCAACATGATTGGGTTGTATTCTCAAAATTGTAAAGATGGTGCAATATAGCATATAGCATGTTGGTGTGTGTGTGCATCAAAAGATTTTAAGGAAAATATTTACAGTATGTAGTAAATTCAGTTCACTTTAAATTTTAAAGTAGAAAACTTACGCAGTTTTTATAGAAGTGGTAATTACCGATATTGCGCATCAAAAATACCAGAAAATTCTTGAATACGCACGACCTCTTGAGCCTGAATATTGGGAACAAAGATACATTTGCCAACAGAATTAGGAAAGAGGATCTAACAATTTGTTCCGAAAATCTTACAGATGAGATTCAAGAATGGAGGGTTTCTCGGATCACAGATACATAAGGTTCAAAATATCACCAATAGATTTTGGTAATAAGGGCTACGCGAGCACTGGTAAAGTAATTCGAAGATACCTGCCCACTTGGAGAAAGGAAATCGGCCCAAGAAAAACCCTGCGTTACAACATTTTGAGATAGAGACTATACAACCGGGCTAAGCGTAAAAAATTGGCAGTGTACTGGGAGGACTATAAAAGAAGTCTCAGTGAATACAAAATTGAGAAAGGTGAGACGAAACTCCTGAAGACTATTTTGCGAACAACCCAACCAAACACAACACAAGGAATAGGATGGAGATAATGGAACACACTAGTATGGCCCTTATTTTTCAACTTTGGAAGAGTTAAACTCCCACCCCCCAGGTTTTGTTCATTTGTTTGAAATGTTTTGAATGTGGTAGTGATGACTCGTTTCGCTTAGATACCCGGAAGTTACTGTCATTCTGCAAAAGTCCCGGAGTCCCCTCAGTAAAATTATTATTGTGGGAGAAAGTTGATGTAGTTACTGAAGAAAAGAAGGCAGACTCACAACTGAAATCGTTGCATCAAATTCCTTTGATTGAGTATGAAAATGGAGGAGCTCGAATTTTTTGTAAGGAAATTAAAATTAATAGTAGGAATTATAGGAAAATTAGAAAACTGAGAATAAAATATTGAAAATAAAGAGAGCAAAACAAATGGTTACAGACACTATGGACACTATTGGTGGTGATAATAGTTTTTTTGCGGAGACCCTGGTTTTGGCTTTGTTGGTCTCAGGGCAGGCGCTTGCTGTATTGGAAAGACTGCGAGTAAATTTATACAAGGTATGGAAAACAGCGTCGTTAGACTTCATAATCAAAATATAAGAAAGGCGAATGGTGGAGAAGTTCCTGTTTTTGGAGTCATAACATTACCAGTTGTGTAGAAGAATGTGACGAAGAACTTAGATTTTTTAATTGTTCCGGAATTAAAACAGGAGTTTTATTTTGGTATTGATTTTTGGATGGTGTTTGAGTTGTCAGTTGTAGCAATGAAGGAGGTGGCGGATGATGATAATCAGCACCGGCTTACTGCCTAACAACGAAAAAACTTAAGGAAGTTAAATTAAAGTTTCCATCCTTTGCTATTCTTGGTTTAGGGCGAACTTCTTTAGAACAGCATGTTATAGAGGGGACAAATTGCGACATACCCATTAAGCAGAGACACTATCGTCGTTGATGGTTGCATTCGGACGGACATGGCGAAGGTTGAGGCTATTGAGGCTTTTCCTTGTCCGAAAACGGAGAAGCAATTGCGAAGGTTGTGTGTAGTAGTATCGGCGATTTATTCATGAGTATGCGTCGATTGCGGCACTACTACGTGATTGCATGGTGATTGAAGTCTAACATCCGCCCCAGTGTTAATTTGGCAGACGATTTTATGTCCAGTGTGACGAATCAACTCAGGGTGTTGGTGGCGTTTGTTTTTCAAATTGATAACATGGCCGGAGAACAACCTATAGCCTATATGTCAGCCAAGTTGAACAAGGCTCGACTGTTACGCTGCAGTCCTTAGTGTGAAGAAATTTTGACCCTATATTAAAGGTTTTGCCTTTCACAATAGTAACGAATCATGCCAGCCTTAAATGGCTGATGAGCCAAACATAGCTTGATGGAGCCTAAAACTCCAGGCATTTGAATTCGATATCGAACATCGTACAGGCTCCCAAAATGTTGTGTTTGATGCTTTGTCCAGCCAAATATGTAGGTTAGGTTATTGGATGTTGGTTATTGGTTATTGGTAGGTTATTGGATGTTGATCTCCTGAGTCCTTACTTCGATTCCGAGGAGTATAAGTATCTCAGAAGCAATATTCTGGAGAGGAATGAATGTATTCCAGACAAAGGTGTATCCGAAAAGTTTGTTTATAAACGGTTAAATTTTGCTTTAGGGGACGCTTTAGAGGAGGACATGGAAGCTCTGGATACCTAGCGAACTCCAAAATTATCTAGTCTGCTCTGCTCATTTTTCACCGTCATCAGGGCATGGTGGTATTCAGAAAACATTATTGCGCTTACGCGAACGTTACTTTTAGCCTGGCGACGCCTGTAATTCAAATAAGTCCAAGAATGATTTCAGAAGATCCATTATGGGTTGAAAAATGGTAACAGAGCGGCCATTCCAGAGGGTATACATAGACTTCATGGGTCCATACCCAAGGTTCAAGGGAGGGAACACAGTTATCTTTGTTTGTTTGAACCACTCCAATAAATTTGTGCTTTTAGAACCCATGAGGGCTGCTACAGCCGCGAACGTCGTACGATTTATTGAGAGATGATTATTCCACGTATTTGGAGTACCCGAGTTCATCCACTGGAAACAGTTCACGTCTGAATGTTTTAGGGATCTTATCACTAGATATTGTGTGAAGCATATTATAACAGCTTTGTACTCTAAACAAGCAAATGCAGCAGAACTCGTGAACAAATCGGTCTTACAGATTATCCGATCATTTGTGGGTACAAATCAGCGAAACTGGGACATGCACCTCAGTGATGTTTCGTTTGCCGTAGGGGGTACGTACCATAGTTCCATTGGACTTGCTGCATACTATGCTATTTTTGGTGTAAATATGGTACAACACGCGATTTAATATGATCTGCTTAGAACTTTGGAGTGTTTAAGAGATGGAGATTTGATCATGGATTGCGCTTCGGATAAAATGATACTGTTACGGGACAAAATATATGAACACTTAAGGGCAGCATATGAATGCTCAGAAATATTTACAACTTAAGATCAAAACAAGTAAAGTTTTTAAGGTGACAAATAGTCTACCATAGGAACATCAAATTGAGCAATAAATTAGCGGATTACAATTCGAAACTTTCCCCAAAACATGTTAAGGTGCCTAGAAATTCTGTGTACAAACTTGAAGGCTTAGATGAGAAAATAATGGGTGTATATCACGGTCAGTATATTTTTGCATTCTGGACCAGATCCTACATGCCCGACTAGCTATATATAGGGTTTTTCAACAGAGACGCTACAAAAGTAAATCGATAGGGACAGCAAACGACGCCATATTTTTTCCCGCTCTTTTGACATTTCTCTTCAGGAAGGTGTGCTATTTCATCATGGAAAGATATACGAGCCAACAACGGGTCGAAATTATTAAAATTTACTACCAAAATTTGGAGTCAGTGGCCTCAACTTTAAGAGGCCTCAACAATCAGCGATGAGACTCATTTCTGGATGAATGGCTTCGTCAATAAGGAAAATATGCGTTATTGGTTAGACAGCAATCCACACGTAATCCATGAGTCATCATTGCATCCCGAAAAAATTACGGTTTGGTGCGGTTTACGGTATACCGATAATATTCCTGGGTATTTTTCTTAACTATGAGTGGTTTAAATGCGCACGCGTTCCATACCAACTTTGGTATCGACGGATGCGAGCCTGTTATGATAAGGAACGCAAACCGTTACGATTGAAAGCGCTAGGTTCCACTGTCACTACATCTGAATACAACCCTAATTGGTTTCGAAAGATCGGAAAAATTGTGACAGCGAATGACATTTAAAAGTAATAGGGGAGATGGTGGAGAAAAGAAAAGAATGATTCCGACAAGACGTGACTGTGGTTTTGGTGACTTATGTAATGAGGCACATGATTTTCGTGCAAAAATAAATAATTTAGAAAAATAAAATAAGAATGTAACAATAAAAGAAACACGAAATATTTTATAAGTGGAACAAAGATAAGCAAATACCACTTGCATTGCCTAAAAAAAAAGACGAATAAAAAAAAACGTTACAAATTTTTAGTCATATTTTTGTATTCCTTAGAAATAAAAAAATAAAGTGTAGAAAACCAAACTACATAAAATCAAATCAAACAAAAAAAAAAACAAACAAATAATATTATAATGATTATATTTTTACAAGTGACGATTACAAGAATGTCAATCGCAGTTACATTGTGCGTGAACAATGTTGGTACTAGAGATGGGCGCGAGTCGCGTGATTGGTGTGATTCACGTGCGTGAGTTCAATCTTTTCGTGAGTGTGTGTGCGTGTGCTCAAGTTTCGCTTGAATCACGCATATTTCCGACTAATTGATGTCAATTAATTTCGATTTTCTTACTACTTTGTTAAACAAGCTTCTAATATAATTTCCCTCTAAGAAGGCGTCGTTAATCACCTGTATTCCAAGGAGATCTGCTACAAGCGAAGGAGTTTTTCAACGTTTCATAGTGGGGCCGATAGCAAAAAAGTGGTAATAATATCAGAACTTCTAATCTATAGGTCCGATTGTTTTAGAATGTACTAAGCATTTGTGGGGGAGGAATTAGGGATATACAATAAAAATAGAGTAAACATCACTGTAACGGTAAGATATGTCAAAAATCTGACAACATATCCGGAAAGAGAACGCACAAAAACCGTATACACAATATCAACTCGAAAAAAACAAAAATTTCATATACGATAAATCAATAATCAACTGACGATACATTGGGCTTAAATGTTATCAAAATAATGAATGAAATAGTTTACTGGCCTATATTTTGTTAAACGTAACTGGTACCTTCCAATAAAAGATGTGCAGTGGAATATGGTAACACATTGTATAACACCATATTTAATAGTTGCGGGTTTTTACAGATTTCGAGATTTAACAGCTGATTAGCGTTTGACTTAGATCGGCAGTGTTTCACAGGAGGTTATGATATTGACCAACATTCCAGGTAGGCTACAGAATCTGCAAATGCAGGCCAAAATGTTCCTTACGCGTGCATTACCTACACTTACTTGTTGTAATACCGCAGGTAGACATATTATACACATACGATACGTCTTCTACTACGTTTTAGATATAATTATTTTTTGAACATTTTTTACCGTTCTTGCCAGACTGTGGAGTCTGTCCAATAACTGCGTATAATATGCCATTGTTGGCAGCACAACACACGAATATTAACTTTGCTTTAATTGACATGTGTTGATAAATTAAACAACAGTTGATTCCCTATTCAAAATAATATAAAATGAATCCACTTTGTAACGTGACGTCACGATCCGTCTGGACATAATAATATACACTCACCGCCATTCACAGCCGCATACGTCCCTGGTCAACCCCTCACCATTGCATACACAACATCCGTCACTCGCACCAACCACCACGAATAATCGCACTCACTGATAAACACACAAGCTCTGCGGACATTGTGTACATATATATTGGCAGCGAACTAGTTTTAATGACCACACGAGAATGAGTGATTGGATGCAATTCTCATTTGCGTCACTCCACGATGGTACTTAGTATTAAGGGCACAACCAGTTAAGATTATAGTATTTTAGGCTCACTGTTCCTACACACAGGTACACAGGGGTAACCGATACCGAACCATGCAAAGCACATACCGAACCCGCATCCCGCATTTCCGATAACGATTCAGGCAGCAAATCCGAATAATCGCGTGTGCAAGACAATGAGTTCCCGATCGTCTTAGAATCGACCAGTCCGAAACCTGCCCCAGACGATTTGTCAAGCCAAAGCTAGTATTCCCAAAAGGGTATTGTCAAGCCGAGACAAGTGCCCCCAGATGGGTGGTGCCAAGCCGAGAAAAGTGCCCCCAGAAGAATGTTGTCAAGCCAAGACAAGTGACCCCAGAAGAGTTTTCTCAAGCTAAGAGGAGTGTTCTCACCGAGTGAAGCAGTTGATGTTATTCCTGTAATCAAATCAAATTACTTTGTACATTAAAGATCTATGAAGAATCTGAATTCTAACCCCCCGAAAAGGGTAAACTATTCTGTTCTTATTTCGAAAGGTTTGGTGGATCCTAACGAACGACTCTGGACATGGTTGAGTTTACCTCAGCGCTCGACAAAACCACGTTACAATTTCTCAAAATAAAGTGCCCATATTCCCGAATTGAAAAAAGTTTAATTAATTTTTTATTATTGTAAATATATATATAACGGGTTTTTCAATAAGAGCGCTACAAAAGCTTTTTTAAATAAAACAAAACTGGTTTTAGATACCAATGAAATTCTTTATTCCTGTGAAAGTACGTTCGATGCCATTATGTATGGAACTCGATTTCTTTTGCATGGCCACCACAGGCACGCTTGCAGAAGTCTAGACGCTGAACCCAATTTTCGACGGTTTTCAAGCATAAATCGGCCGATACTGCTACAATTTCACGTTCGAAATTCGTACGAAGTTCATCAATCGTCGCTGGCTTGTTGGCATAGACCAAAGACTTGACGTAGCCTCACAGGAAATAATCTATCGGCGTCAAATCGCACGACGGAGGCGGCCAATCGACTGGGCCATTTCGGGAGATAACACGTTCACCAAACTTGGTTTCCAATAAATTGATTGTGGCATTCACTGTGTGGCTTGTGGCGCCGTCCTGTTGGAACACATGTCCTCCAAGTCCATATTATCCAATTGGGGCCAAAAATATTCGGTTATCATTGAACGGTAGCGATTCGCATTCACAGTAATGTGCCGATCTTGATCATCACGGAAGAAGTTCGGCCCAATGACGCTGCCGGCCCATAAACCGCACCAAACCGTAATTTTTTCGGGATGCAATGATGACTCATGGATTACGTGTGGATTGCCGTCTGACCAATAACGCATATTATGCTTATTGACAAAGCCATCCAGCCAGAAATGAGCCTCATCGCTGAAGATGATTTTCCGATGAAAATCCGAATCATTTTCAAGTTGTT